>CM023405.3:14726075-15329702 GCA_004368105.4 Eucalyptus melliodora
ATAGCCTTCCATAAACCATCTTAAATCCGAGATCTTCATAAAAAGGTTTCACAAATTCAAAATATGTAATATTTCTCAACTTCGTTAATCAAACATAACATATATTTCCACCAAAAATTCTCACGCTATTCTTAAATATCAAAACGCAGTAAATGCCCGATCCAGATTTTTATGCAATAAATATGCTTATTCATAACTCATAAAATATCAATCATTTATCATTTTGAAGACATGAGCTTGTAAATTCTTAGAAGAAACAGCATCACTCACCCGGGAAAGTCGAAAATCAACTACGACGCTCACTCGAACCAACGCACTCGGATCCCTAATAATTAACGGAAAAACATTATCAGAACGCCGAGTAAAAAGAATATTCGCATAATGACTCGTCTATACTAAGCCTATTTTTCGATAAAACGACACCTATGCGCCACGAAAACTCGCATTTATCGAAAACCCATCAATTCCCCGCAACGCGCAGCCCATGCGCCAATTTTGTCGCGCCATAACTTCCTCCACAAAATTCTGTTTCAAGCCATCTTACAGTCTTTAGAAAGCTCTTTAACGTACTACAACAACCCCAACTCAGCCACCCCAAAACAGTATCAAAAAAAAACAAGCTCGAAGCTTACTGTTCACTACAGTAACAGAATGCACTCCCAACTTCAAAATTTTTGGACAAACCACAAGCTCAAATCACGATCCATAAGATGCTATGGCTTCACAACATCCCAAAGTACCATTCCTACAAAAATATGCAGCTTAACGACTCAAAAATTATACTTCATCGGTCGATTTTCCCAAAATTCCGAATTTCAAGCCCTAGGTCCGAAATTACTCCAATTGAACGAATGGGCAGCACCAGCGCTTATTGGGCATTGCGTTACATAGTTAATGCAGCTTGGCGAGGCTCCTATGGCGAGAACGCACAAAACCCTCTTCTTCTTCTTCTTCTTCTTCTGCCTCTTCCTTTCTTTGAACAAGAGCTCTCTCTGCTCTCCATTTCTCTCTTTTCCCTTTTTCTTTTTCCTTTTTCTTTATTTCTGTCTTCTCTCTCTCTCTCTCTCTCTCTCTCTCTCTCTCTCGCTGAAACTTCTACCTTTTTCTTCTTCTTTTTGACCGAGTCAAAACCCATATTTTACATTCTCCCCTTCTTTAAAAAAAAATTTCGGGGTTTCGAAATTTAGACATACATTAATTACCAAACAAATGAGAGTATTTCCGTCTTGCCTCTTCCTTGAACTCCCAAGTGGCCCTTCTCCCAACATGATTTTGCTATTGAATCTTCACATATATTCTCGTTATCTTTCATTGAGGATGTGTCTCATCACCAACCAGAAATTCATGAATTACTCCATGCTTCGATCCCGCCACAACCTCGGGCATTTTTCTTTCTTTCTTCTTGTGTCTTTGTTCACTTCATGCTGCTTCATAATTCGACTAATCTCACGCACATTATCTGAATTCCCTTCGAAAGCATACAGGGTTGATAGTAAATACTGTGAAACCATCATGGTCTAGCTAAAGCTCACCAAGTTTTCTTCCTATCCTCCCCCATTTTCAATATCATCGGCTTTATTATACTTCATGAGCCAATCTGACTTCACACTTTTCGCTTCATGAACATATGGTCCCTTGGTATAAAATAGTTTGTTGTACACTAAAACTCAAATGCTGAGTTAGAAAAAGAGAATCAACGATGTAGAAATATGGTTTCTCTTAACCATGTGATTGATACCAAATTGCAAAGCTCTTTCATCCCCTTGTAATTCCCCTTTTTTTTCTTTTTTTTTTTCTTCTTTTTCCTCTAGCTTCTAAAGGCTTACCACTTCTACCAAGCGCCTTAACAAGGCTATGCAAGGTAGAGTGTTCAGTTTGCAGCCATACATTTCCATCTACTTAAGAAGCTTTCTAGCTTGATTTACTTTACTTACTTGACAAAACCCAACGATAATAATGGTGTATATGTCACACATTTGGGATACAACCCTTCAAGAACATCTCATTCGCTATTTCTTTTGCCTTGCTAGATTCCCCTCCCCTTACAAAATGAATGAACTATGGCACTATATTCTACTTTGCCAATTGGAAACCTCTCCGTTTTGCTTCCTCAAAATTCAAGAGCCTTGCCTCCATGACCATGCTTGGTACATTGACCAAACGTCATAAGTAATCTTGGTTTGGTAATAATTTACTGCTCTTATCATTTCTGCAGCATCTTCTTTTCACTTTTTTATTCCTTCTCCCTTACATAGAAAATCCATGACAGAGTAGAACTGACCTTATCACAGCCAGGCATGTCATTTGCAAGTTCTAATAGCTTTGATCTCAAGTATGGTGCCTCCCTTTCCATATACAATATTGTCATTGGCCTAATAAATATAGGCTTCTAATTAACAATGTCTGAGTTTGCTCTTGATCCTTTTAAGCTAAAACTCTTTAAAGTTAGCACAATTGATAAGAACTCCACTAGCTTGGGGGTCGTAGAATCTCTCTAACAAGCCGATCACTATGGACGTCCTACTTCGCTTTGTCCCACTAGGAGTGGCAGTTACCACTCAGATGCTAAGAGAGAACCCATTGAATGTTTGCTCATTGGGCCTGGTTGTGTAATCTAAAAACATCCGCCAACTCAATATATCATTGAATTCATCTCTAGTTTCTTTCCTTTTAGTGTCAAAAGAATCGATCTCGATTTCCCATGGATGGTTTCTGATAGCAGCTCAACCAATAGCAAATGCACTAATGCATGAAGAAGCCCGCCTAAGAGACATGGAACCAATCAATATTGCCATGATCACCATTAGTCACTGCGTTCCTGTTATATCTCTTGACTCAACATCAACTTCGTGTTGTACCATATTGCCAAAGCAAAAACACTAAAAATGATGAGCATGACTCCTCCAAGATTTATTAGGCTTCGGTGGACACTCCGTTTGTATGCATTCACAGGAATTTGTTGTAATTTGCGATTGCTCGCTTCTCCGGTAAATGATGTAATCATCTTAGTTAAACCACTTGTTTGTTCAAAAAAAAATTGTTGCCTTTACATAAGCCTTTGCTTTCAGGATGCCATCTTGAGATGACGAGGGACATGACTCTAGTCACAATACTAGCAAAGGAATCATGAAAAGCATAACCCGAGTCAATAGCCACCCCTTGATAAATGCCATCACAAAGCCTCCAACAAATGTTGATCTAAGCTATAAGAATCTTCCCATGTTTTCACCCAAGTGTTCGAGATGAGAACCGTGTTGCCCAACATTCTCCGGCCAACTCTTCGGTATTAGTTTATTTGTCAAAGAACGCGACATCTTGTCTCAATATAATTTGCAAATAAAGACCTCTTATTCTTGCAACAGGTTGCTGCCACGGTGACCATCTAGCAAGACACCTAAAAAATGCTGCCACACCACCCTAAGCACCAGACAAACTTAAAAGGAATCAAGGTTTCACAATCTCAACATAAGAACTTCATTTTCAAGAACTGAGTTTCTCTGTAACAATCCATAAAGTCCATATTTGCAAAGGTTTAAACTTAGACACAAGAGAAATAATATCATTATTAGCCTAGCTTTTTAACATATTGATCAGTTGTCCGAACAAGGTGACCATAAGTGGTAGAGAAAAGCCATTCCCCACTGTTTTATCAACCCAAACAACTATCAATAGCATATCGAGCAGAATTTGCAAATGAGAATAGAATGAGGAATGGAATAGAGTTCTCTTTCTCATCTCTTTTGCTCTTGTCGGAATCCTATTCATTCTCATTCATAGTAAGGCTCTTTGCCATTGCAGCCGCCACCTCGAGACTCCTAGATATGTCAGTTTCATTGATTCATGAATCTTTGGTTTATTCATTTTTTATAGCAATTACACTGTACATGGTACACAAATATATCATGTAAGTTCATTATTTGTATATATATAATTGCCATGGGAGTTTCAAAAAAATTAGCTTGCAAGTGCTGTCTTCAGGGATCCCGATTATATACGATCCTGATTTGAAGTTTTCACCACCAACTCTTCTATTATATGCACACTCAAAAATTGATCATCCAACAAGCAAAACACGGTACCACAAGTCGCTCTCTCTCGATTGAAAACTTGTAGCCCAACATTTCTTATCCTTAAACCCAACACTTCTGCCACGATAACATCCTCCTTTATCACACTTGACATATTAAGGCTTTACTCAATCTCTACACTATGACCCTTCAAGTCACAAAGATATTCATAGTATTCATAGGGTGTTCCACAACTTTAAAAATTGTTGCACGAGTTTCGACCCTAAAAAGAAAAGACCTACATCCTAATACATAACAAAGGCTAACGCGCTAAAACTAACACACCCTCACAATGTCCCATAAAATTTATACCCCAAAAGATCATAACCTGGCTCTGATACCATAAGATGTCACACCCCAAAAAGCAACAAGAAATGGGGATGACACGGCCGTCCTTCCACTCAAAGGACGTAGCCTCAAAGCTCCCAAAAACCAACTCTTAAAAGTCCCCACATTCATATGGCTCTCGTATCTACTCATCGTTAATTGAGAGACCTGAAAAACATTGGAAAATAAAGGGATGAGCAACCACGGCTTAGTGAGTAGTGCATCTCTTATAAGCGGATCAAGCACCCACTATGCATATTTATGAAACCAAATTGCAACTCTTCTACTCAAATCTAAGATATAACAAAACATACAGTAAAAATAATAAGTTACATATGCTTCAACATAGTTACATTTATAGCAAAAATAATTATTTCATAATAACATTCGAAATAAACATCAATGGTCTGATCCACTGATCAATCTCATTAATTCACACGCCAATGGTCCATTCCATTGGTTAATCTCATATCACACCAAAC
Source organism: Eucalyptus melliodora (assembly GCA_004368105.4). NCBI lineage: Eukaryota > Viridiplantae > Streptophyta > Magnoliopsida > Myrtales > Myrtaceae > Eucalyptus > Eucalyptus melliodora. The sequence continues at coordinate 14,730,952 of CM023405.3, forward strand.
CCAGAAATATAACAAATCTTCAAGGCCAAAATATAACATTTCTTACTTTAACACAATATGTTCAAGAAAAAATATTCAAAATAATAATAGGCAAATGCCCATGGTCTAACCCATTGGTCAATCTCATAAAACATGTATCAATGGTCTATCCATTGATTAATCTCATCAAATCGCACATTCATAATCTAATAAAATTACATGTCAATGGTCAATCCCAACGACTAATCTCGAATTATACGTAGATGGTCCATTCCATCGATCTAATCTCAATTTATGCGTCGATGGTTCATTCCATCGACTAATCTCAAATTGCACGTCAATGGTCCATTCCATCGACCCAACTCATATCACATATCAATGGTCTATTTCATTGACTAACCTATTATTCAATATCAAACCATGGTCACGATATAATGCCTAATGATGAGGCGACCAAGATTCCCCATTGGTAAGGTCTTCATCTATTATTAGCTGGTAGCTCGGCCCACAATGATATCTTAGAATAGTATACACATACCCACAAGCCCCTCACTGGGCTCACAGCAATATTGAGCATCTACATCAATTCAAAACAACACCATCCATAATTCTCAAACCAAATCCATAAAATATTTCATATATCACGAAAAGATTTCGCAATTCAACTTATTTGCCAAAAATACTTTTCATAAAACATTCTCAAATAACTTCAAGACCCCTCTCAATAAATCAATTTCAAATCAAATACATTTCAAAAAGATCATCACAGATCGATATTCATATAGCCTTCCATAAACCATCTTAAAATTGAGATCTTCGTAAAAGGTTTCACAAATTCAAAATATGTAATATTTCTCAATTTCGTTCATCAAACAGAACATATATTTCCACCAAAAATTCTCATGCTATTCTTTAATACCAAAACGCAGTAAATGCCCGATCCAAATTTTATGCAACAAATATGCTTATTCATAACTCATTAAATATCAATAATTTATCATTTTAAAAACATGAGCTTATAAATTCTTAGAAGAGATAGCACCACTCACCTAGGAAAGTCGAAAATCAACTACGACGCTCACTCGAACCAACGCACTCGAATCCCTGATAATTAATGAAAAAACATTATCAAAAGGCCGAGTAAAAAGAATATTTGCATAATGACTCGTCTATACTAAGCCTATTTGTTGATAAAACAACACCTATGCGCCACGAAAACTCACATTTATCAAAAACCCATCAATTTCTCGCAAGGCGCAGCCCATGCGCCAACTTTGTCGCGCTATAACTTCCTCCACAAAATTCCGTTTCAAGTCGTCTTACAGTCTTTATAAAGCTCTCTTAATGTACTAAAACAACCCCAACTCAACCGCCCCAAAAAAGTACCCAAAAAAAGAAAAAAAAAAAGCTCGAAGCTTACTGTTCACTACAGTAATAGAATGCACTCCCAACTTCAAAATTCCGTTCCGGACAAACCGCAAGCTCAAATCACGATCCGTAAGTTGCTATGGCTTCACAACATCCCAAAGTACCATTCCTACAAAAATATGCAGCTTAACGACTAAAAAATTATACTTCGCCGGTCGATTTTCCCAAAATTCCAAATTTCAAGCCCTAGGTCCGAAATTACTCCAATTGAACGAATGGGCGGCACCAACGCTTACCGGGTGTTGCGTTACGTAGTTAATGCGGCTTGGCGAGGCTCCCATGATGAGAACGCAGAAAACCCTCTTCTTCTTCTTCTTCTTCTTCTTCTTCTTCTTCTTCTTCCTTTCTTTGAGCGAGAGCTCTCTGCTCTCCATTTCTCTCTCTCCTCCTTTTTCTTTCTCTCTTTCCCTTTTATCTCTTCCTTTTTCTTTTATTTCTGTCTTCTCTCTCTCTCTCTCTCTCTCTCTCTCTCTCTCTCTCTTTTCCCTCACTCGCAAACTATCGATTTCTCACTTTCTCTGCTGAAAATTCTACCTTTTTATTTTTTTTTTTTGGGGATAATACCCTAAAAAACCCAAAACTGGTACACTTGTGACAAATTTACCAAAAACTATTTTTTTGACCACCAAAAACCCAAAACTGGTATACTTTTGACAAATTTATCCCAAACTGGTACATTTATAACAAATTTACCCTATGTTAGTTTTCGTTAAATCTTATTCTCAAATTATTAAGTTAAATGACACGTGACAATTAACCGGTATACCAATTTAGGATTTTATGCTCCGTTTGTCACAGTTTACAATTTTTATGATTTTTTTGTGGCATTAATCTAATTTAGTAGATGGTATATTTGTCACAAATTTACCAGTTTAGGGTTTTTTGCAGTCGAATAAATTAGTTTGGGGTAAATTTATCATAAATGTACCGTATTTATGGTTTTTTATAGTCAGTCGGGGTAAATTTGTCACAAGTTTACCAGTTTGGGGTTTTTCATGGTTAAAAAAATAGTTTGGGGTAAATTTGTCACAAGTGTATCAGTTTGGGGTTTTTTAAGGTATTATCCTTTTTTTTTTTTTTTTTACTGGGTCAAAACCCATATTTTAAATTTTGTAGCTTCTTTGGGCAATGAATAGCTGCAAAATCTTAGGGAGAGAAGCTTATAGAGCGAAAACGAGAGGCAAATGTCCTTGAGCTTGCAGTATTCGTCCCCGCCTCTGGAGCTCAAAAGCGGTCCTTGGCATGCCCACACCCTGTCGACGTGATCAAGTGGTCCGGGAGAGTGTACACCACCCACAGCACGACCTTAAGCATCAGATTGTTGTGCCGACGCCTTAATGAGCTAGAAGCTGTGAGGAAGAGGAGCAGGAAGAAGACCGATTTCACGAAGAGCTCAATCTGGGCAAGCATGCCCAGCTGGGATTGGAGCCTCTTCAGGACCTTGGTGGCCTCGGTGATGGTTTCGATCACTGTCACCGTTCGGCTTCCTTGCAAATCCCTCATCTCAAGACAGTGTTCTTGGTGATTGTAAGAGAGAGCCAAGGAGTTGTGATTCCACCCGACGCATGATCCTTTATATGGGAAGTTTAGTAAACATCAAATTTTCGTTCTTATAAATATACTAAAATTGCTGCCCCGACGAGTAATGGTCATTCCCTCCTTGTGGGCAGCCGAAAAGGCATTTCTTACTTGGCTTGAAGATGAAGGTATCAATAATAAATATATATATATATAATTGAAAATTATGGAAACACATCGACAAGGAGAATTTCTTGCTTCATTATCCATTATCCATTTCCCACAAGGCACTATCGCATCATAAATAGGAGACACACATGACTAGATTTCATTTAGATTGCTAGAACTTTGAATTTCTAAACACACAAATAATAATACTAATAATAATAAAAGAATAAGAAGAAGGTATCAATAAATATATATAAAAAATTATGGAAAGGCATCGACAAGAGGCATTCCTTGTTTCATTCATTTTACTTTACCAAACGTTCTCCATTTCTTGAAAGACGTCATCACATTATAAATAAGAGACATACATAACATAAGTAGATTGCATTCGGATTGCTAGAACTTTGAATATCTACACACACACACACAAAAGGGAAAAAAAAGAGGGGGTGGGGGAGGTTTCAATAAATATATATAAAAAAAAAAATTATGGAAAGACATCGACAAAGAGCATTGCTCACTTTACCAAATATTCTTCATTTCTTGAAAGACACCATCACATCATAAACAAGAGACACACATAACTAGATCGCATTTAGATTGCCAGAACTTTCAATACCTACCAAAAAAACGAAGGTATATATATATATATTAAAGAAAATTATAGAAAGACATCAACAAAAAGCATTTTTTGCTTCATTCATTTCACTCTACCAAACATTTTCCATTTCTCGAAAGACATCATCACATCATAAACAGGAGACATAACTAGATCGCATTCAGATAGCTAGAACTTTGAATTTCTACAAAGGAAAAACGAAAGAAGGTATCAATATATATATAGAAAATTACGAAAAGACATTGACAAAGAGAATTCCTTGCTCCATTCATTTCACTTTGCAACATTCTCCATTTCCCGAGAGACACCATCACATCATAAATAGGAGACCCATATAATGGTAGAACTTTGAATATCTACAAGTACTTTTTTTAAAAAGAAGTAACAAGACATTGAAATGCAAAAAATAATCCTATTCACTTGAACTATAAGTACATACACTCCAAATTACAAGTGGCATTCCTATTTACGCTTCACTCAAAAACTATCTATGAACACCACATCTTGAACAGAAATCCCATAAGATACTTATATGTTACATGCATGTACGGGAAAAGTTGTCCAAAAACTCTTAAGTCTATTATACAACTGTCAATTTAGTTTTAAACTTTTTAATTATATCAGTTTAATCATAAATCGCTTGACAACTTTTCAATCATATGAGGAGTTGCTTGATTCATCCCTCATTATGTTAACTTTGTCCTATGTTTCTGGACCTCTAAGTTATGTTATTTTGGGTGATTAAAATTTACTTCAGAGTAATGTTATTGAAAATTTTGAAAAGAGGGGGAAAAAAAGGCATCATCCTATAATTTTAGTATTATTAGACCCCATAAATGTGTTCTCTGATTTGATAAATGTACAAAGTCAATTAATTATAAATTGTCACTAGTCAAATGTAAAAAAATAAATAAATAAATAAATGCTTAAAATTTTTAGCATTTTAATGCTATTGGTATTATTTTAATTTCATGTAATATTTATCTATTTTGAATGCGTTTGTTTCGCATAAAATAAATGGTTTAGAAAACATGTTTTGAAAATAATTGTTATATCACTTAGAAAAATGAATAAACGAAAAAAAATTCATCATTTACAAAAATATTTATACATAAGCTATTGCCGATGACAAAGTATTTTTTATTGACTAATTAATTCAAGTGACAAAAGTAATTTTTGTTGGAATTTTTTTTCCAAATCATTTATTTTTCACAAAATAAATGAAGCCTTTGGCTTTGTTTGTTTCACCAAAAATATGACATTTCTAGAAAATATTTTCTAGGAAAATGACAATATTTTTTGGTATCTCATTTGATTTTCTTCAATGACTCCTCTTGATCCTTTTTTATTTTTTATTATTTATTTTTTATTTTATTTTAAAAAAATTCAAAGTTTAATGATTTTATTTTTATTTACTCTCTTTTGTTTCCCCCCTTTTTTCTTTTAAGGCAGCTCACAATAGAAAATCTTCATACATTTGATTCATGCAAAGTTGTGAACCAATCTAATACTCCCTCGGAGTGTGCAACAGGAATCACCCCAACTGAGAACCACTTGAACCAAACCGAATTGGCCAATTTTGGATGGTTCCCATGGGGTGGCAATTTGGTTCCCAATTCCTATAATTGGAAACGGTGGCCACTTGGTCTAGTTCTCGGTTCCACGGTAGGAGTCAAATTGATTGGATCAGACCAATCTCATTGCAATCAGAATTGCAGTTTAGGTAGCAACCTCACATGTGGTCAAGAGACCACCAAAACTCTTCTTGCTCCTCACTACTTAAAGAGAAAGCTTACTTATTAGTTTGTTCTTCCACTCGATGTGAAATTAAGGCTCCAAGAGCCACATCCTCATTCCTCATGCTTACTCCCCCCCCCCTCCTCTCTCTCTCTCTCTCTCTCTCTCTCTCTCCGCTCACTTGCAAGAGACAAGGCATTCCAAGCCTCCAAGAGTCCCACATTGAGCAAATACTAAAAGAGCATAAGAGAGATTATCTATAAAACCTAAGTCAAGCATAACCTTTAGCCTTATCGTTCATAGCCTTTTTGGACAAAATTGAGTGTGAAATACATGAGTGTGATTAATGCTCACAATAGTTGAGTTCAAATTTTTTGCACGTGGGAACATGTACGATTTGTTCTATTGGACTATTGGGGAATTGAATTGGATCGATTGGTCGTTGAAAAAAAGAAGTGGCTAGTTTTGTTGGATCGAACCAGACCAAAATTGACAGTCCGGTTTAGTTCCTAGTCCTAAGACCGAACGGTTTGGTCCGCAGTTCCCAAAATTGGGAATTGGTCCTCTTAGTCTGGTTCTAGATTTCACCTTGGAACTGGATTAGAGTGGGAACCAATTACACCCCTAAGACTCCCTAATTTCTAGCTAGATTGTGACATTTGTCTTTGTTTCCACCTTTATTGTATGGGTTCGTAGGAGAGTCTAGAAATGTGTATGATAAGGTAGGCTTCAAGGTAGATAGTATAACCTATTTTAAGTTCCAAAAATTTGGAACTAGCAAGTACAAAATATAGGACAATAACCATCCTATACCTTGCACGTTATTTCTCATGTAGGTATTTATAGAAGAGTAGGCCCATCAAATGGGTGGGCTAGTAAAAAATGATCTGACTTCAAATCAACACATTTTTGTACAATAAAATTTTAGCAACTCAGACTCAATCCGATTGAACCCAACTACTACCCGACCCAACCCGATCTTTTATTTTAGCAATTATTCTCCTTATTGTTGTCTTTTGAAAGAGTCAAAACTATCTTTCAATGATACATTAGCCAAGAACAAGGACTATAGAGTCTAGCTTTCAAAAGCTCAAAGTTGAATTGTCATTCATCGAGGCTAAGCATGAAGCTAGCAATCAAGAGATCATTCCAGGATACAAATTGACTAGCGCTGAACATGCTGAGCTAGTAGAGCAAAAGGAAAAGCTTTCCTCAAGTGATGACAATACGTTGAAGTATAAAGCTGGTGGCGAGATGGAGAAACTTAAACTTGATTAGAGCGCAATTTGGTAGGCAGCATATTGGTTTCATAGACTGATGTATTTTTCTCACTTGCCTTGTATCTTCGTCTCCTCTATGATTGAAGAAGCACTCGTTCCAAATCTCATCTTTTCTTGGACGCCAAAAATCGCGGGAACCAATGCACGATGACACAGCCTACAAATTTATGAGATTCTGTAGCGAGAATCAAGAGCAAGAACGACTCTCGCTACGGAAAACCCCAATTACAATGATAACTCAGAATAAATTAGAAGATACGTAAGTTTCCGTAACGATTTACAAAACAAGAAACTCCTAAACGCTCTTAACAAGAACGAGAAGTTTTCTGTTTCTCTTTTCAATCTTTTCTTTCTTCCCTTTGGCTTCATTGCTCCACAGCTGCAGCTCTCCGTTTATAGAAAAAAATTTAGAGGGCACTGTAATAGTACTGTAGTTGCAGTGGTACTGCACAAGGTGGCTTTCACTGTGCTGTAGCGCACTGTTCACATCATACATGTACCGTAGAATAATGTAGCAATCACTATAGTACGAATCTCCATAGGGGTCTTACAATTTCACGCAAATTACTAACTTGGTATAATGGACATGTTTTTAAATGAATTTATGTTTTTACATTTTCTTTCCTCATAATTTCGCTTTATTTATAATACCTGAAGCCTATTTTAGATATATAAGTACCGAGTAGTAATTGAGATTTTTCTCACTTAGATTCTTCTACATTTTAAAATAGGCTTATTCTCTTCTATATTTCAACATTTTGAAGGAAAATTCAGCAGTGATTTTATGAGTTAGGACTAATTTGAGCCTCACTCTACAATAAAGGTGTAACTGAATAGAACTTATACAGGCCAAGAGCTCAAGTAGATGTGAATATGTAAGGCTCAAAATACTCGACTCGAGCTTGATCGAGCTTTGATCTTTCAAGCTTAGGTTGACTTAAGATTTCTATGAGTGCGAGCATGATTCCTTAGTCAAGAAGTTTTGGTCAAAGCTTTGAATTACACCCTTGAACTCAAGCTCCCGCTCCAGCTCAAATTGTGAAAATATACTATCGTTCAAAATTTAGTAATTTTATGTACTGGAAATGCATATATAATTAATTTCTTTTTGTCAAAAAGGTAATTAAAATATATAAAATAAGGTTACTCAAGTGAAATATTTTGAGACTTGAATTTCATTCGATTCAGTACTCGAGCTACTCGAACTAGACTTGCATAAAAAAATAAATAAATTGAGCTGACATCTCTGAGTCGAACTTGAGTAGCCTACAAGTAGCTAGCTGGACTCACTTGTGCCGCTGGTCTAGGCGATAATTTCGCCTGTCTGTCTCTAATATTCACTTTTCACTGAGAGTTTTGGATTTGGTTAAGATAAAGCGACAGCCAACTATGACTCAACACCGAGAAGTCAAGATTTCTTTTTCCCTTGATTTCAAAGGGGAAGTTTTCCTTCAATGTGCTCTCCCGTACAGCACATTGAAGAACTCAAGTTCGCAAAGAAGAGCATGGTAGGGAACACCTGCTACACACCATAGTTGAAAGGAAATAAAAATGTGGCTGAACAAGCTGGAGAAATCAGATATACAAACAGAATTTATTGATAATACACTCAATGAAACATTGGCAAGCTATGCCATCTGAATTAAATAAACACATGCACCTTCCTGACCCTATTTGGACTGCTCTGTAAAACCACTCAATGTTATTACTCGCCAATACATCTTATTTCTCAAGATCTAAGAATTTGATCATTGCTAGCTGATTATCTGAAACCGAGTAATCGAAACAACATGGTCAGCTAGACAAAATGTAATGCTGAATTCGGATTGATTTCCATCTATTCACGAGATCTGCCTGAACTCGAGTAAATGGAGAAAGTTGTGCAAGTTGACAGTACACTGAACGTAATTGCCAAGAATGAGCTCCACAATTTATACCATATTTGCATCACATATATCAATGGTACGTGGCTTACTATAAGGTTCTTGCTCTATCCCAGCATGAGAGACCAAAGCCCACAAGTGAGTCACAAACTCCCCTCCCTTTGCCAAGCGCTCAGCGTGCGCTTTTGCATCATCTGATGGAGCCACGTACAACATGAGCTCAGCCCAAAACTCGGCCAAAATCTTCCAAATGCGCTCCGAGTTCCCTTTCTGCAATTGGATCCCCAACACAGCACCCCAATTCATAACCGTCTCTTCTGGTGCTTGCGCAATATCCTTCAGTCGTTCCATTATTTCTCGATCCGTCTTGCACCCCTCAAGCACCTTCCGAGCTTCAAGGATGATTTGGTCGAACACGTTCTCTGCTACATAAGGGTGACCAGGTAACAGTCTTGGGGCGAATGCCACCAAGTAAGCAAGATATCTGGACAAGTGAGTCGCTACGAGGAAGTTTGAACCTGAAACCGGCACCTCATGCTCAAGAAAACTCGTTGCTATATGCCACACCATTATAACCTGAGTTTGCGTCTCGAGCATGCACGCCCAAGAGAGCTCATCCGACACATTGTTTAGTCTCAAAGAAGCTTGTCCATTCTCCAATTTCCCGATTCTGTTCCTCAGAGAACGGAACACAGCCTTCTTCACTTCTGGGGATAATCTGACGGGAGCGCTTTGTCTTTGACCTCTCCTAACGACATCAAGGAAAGCGATTGTAATGCCATTGTAGAGAAATCTGGAAGGGCTGTAATGGTATGATTCAAGAAGCGCGCATTGGCGAAGATTTCTTTCCCAGGGCTTCAAATGCGTTCGGCATATTTGTCCTATCAGCTTCTCAATGCGCCTACTCTCTTGCCACGACCCCTTCTGCACATACTTGCAAAGCAATGTAACTTTCGCCCATTCGGAGATAGCCATCAGGAAGAGCTGGACAAGCTCAACACATGTGAATACCATGAAAATGACTGCGGTCACGAGAACGTCGACGCTCAACCCATTGGATGTCACAAATTGGACAACATCATCTTCTCGCTTTGTGGTGTTGCGTACCATGAATATAACTGTTAGCATAGTGCCTATGATCAAACATGAAAACTCCATCACCTTCAACTGCAAACGACCTGCTTGGAAAATGATAGGGTAATTGGTGTAGAAGAAATCGTGAAGAAAGGTAAGCTCGGCCTCAGCGACTCGAAATGCTCGCTCATACCCATTTTCTTTCTGAAGTATCCCTTCTCGAATCAAGAGCCATGCCTTTTCATGAGCTTCTTCTGGCAACGAGTAGCCTGAAAATCTCAGAAGGAGAAGCAGGTAGAGCGCATACGAGAGACAAATGTCCTTGAGCTTGCCATCCAAGTCTCCCTCGCTTGAGTTCAAAAGCCGCCCTTTGCACGCCCACACCTTTTCGGTGGTGATGACATCCTCGTTGACCTCCAAAGACTTTGTGGAGTTCTTCGTCAGTCCTGCAACTTCGCCAAAGGATTTCTCGAATCCGGTTTGTTTCGCTCTCACTACATACTTGTATCCATTCATAGTGACGGGATCGGTTTCGCACGGATTCGATAGCTGATGCTCGGAGCTCATATGATCTGCGACCCATTTTGTGGTTCTCTGCAGGCCACTTGCGCTCGCCGTCATGAGCGATAGTGCTCTCTCGTTGGCCTTCAGCAGCATGACAATGAAATAGAGCAAGAAAACCGCCAGTGTCAACGGCAAGGTGGTCAGATAGGATGTCCACAATACTAGTAACCCAACGAACCTGACCATGTGTTGCCAAGCATATTTCTTCCACTGCTCATTGTCCTCGAGACTATATGCAGAGAAAGAATTTGAGCTTCCCAGGAAGATCATCAAGAAAGTCGCCCACAGAGGGAACAGTGGATTGCTGAACGGGGATTCGTGCATTAGGCCGAATGTGTACGTGATCAAGTAGCCCGAGAGAGTGTACGCCGCCCACAGCACGACCTGGAGCATTGGATTGTTGTGCCGACGCCTTAACGAGCCGCAACCTGCGAGGAAGAGGAGCAGGAAGGCGACCAAGCCCACGAAGAGCTCTATCTGGGCGAGCATGCCTTCCGGGGTTTGGAGCGTCTTCAAGACCACGTTGGCATTGGTGACGCGTTGGTTCACTTTCTCCATTCCTCTTCCTCGCATGTCCCTTTCTTTCACTTTTTTGAAGGAAGACAGATTGTGTTCTTGGTGAGTGTAAGAGAGCCAGGAAGTTCGAACGCTTTGAAAATTCGTTTGCTGAAATGGTCCAGCAAAACCTCCGGAGTAGGTCCAGGAAGCAGAATTGGGATTCCACCCGACTTATGTTCGTTTAAAAATGAATTAAAATTGCTGTCCTCACAAGGAATTGTCATTCCCTCCTTTTAGGATTTGGAAACAGAGCATTCCTTACTTGACAAGAAAATTAAGGTATCAGTAAAAAGATAAAATCTTCTGTTACTATGTTTTACTGTCCCTTCTTCGCGAAGACATTTCACCAGAAAAGAAAGAGAGAGAGAGAGAGCAGACACCTGGCTCATCAAAGGTTGACGAAGTCTGACAAAAAAAAAAAGAACGTTTGACGAAGGTCCCCTTCACTATTTCCTTCTCCCATCCTCTACTTTTTCCTTTTTGCCCTCTATGTTTTCTCTTGCGATCTCTTCTTGTTTACTCTTTTTGCCGAAATTCTCACATTTACGTGATTTTTGGAGGATTTACACGAAACCTTTTCTCCCATTTGTGGGCATCTTATTCGAGGTTATTGAAAATTGGCAATCCATCTCTAGTCCGAACTGGAGAACCCTGGAACTCCGTGAAAAGCAAGCAAATTGAGAAATACAAAGCAGTGTAGAACAGACCACCAGATTCTCAAGTGGTAAAAAAGAAGTCAATTGTGGCTGCCAAACTAAATCTTGTAAAAAAAGTCTGAAAATCGGTGCATGTAAGTCGGTGGATGGCTCTATAAATAGAGCCTTTATTGATTTGTGGATTGTGTTGGGATCATTAAAGTACAGCTTTATACCACTATACTTTTCCACCATTACTCCTCCAACTACATACGCAATGAGACTATCTCACATTGTTTCCTTGTCCATCTCTACAAAATATATCTTGCAAACATATAAACATGGGCAAAAGTACTATTCAAATGCCAAATGTTGGCATAAATGGACACTTAAGTGCCAAAATCGAAAAGAAATTAATCATTTAAGTGTCAATCTGGCCAAAATGCTGACGTGCGCAATTTCCAGTAAAGTAAGTACAAAACGGCATTGTTTTGCATCCTGACATGACTATACAATGCAAAATGATATTGTTTTAGTGTTGACGTAGTAAAAAATTAATATAAAAATTAATTAAATTAAATTTAAAACTAAATTTATTTACAACATTTAAAAATACAAATACAATATTTTAAAAAAATTTTAAAAAATTAATTTTTTATTTTTTTTAAAGAAAAGGAAGGCATCAAATCGAAAATTTCACTGGCTACTAAACATAAAATAAGTAAGTGAAGAATAGAAAACAAAGGATTATTCGCCTTCTTCTTCTTAGTCTTTTCTTTGACACAAGAAATGAATGCAGACCTCCTCGCTGCCTCCCCCTTTTTTTTTAAATTTTTTTTAAAATTCTTTTAATTTTTTAAATATTTGCATTTTTATTTGTAAATTTTTTTAGATAAATTTAATTTTATTAATTTTTATATTAATTTTTTATCATGTCAGAACCAAAATGGCGTCGTTTTGTACTTGCTTTATCAGAAAATTAACACATTAGCATTTTGGTTAGATTAACACTAAAGTAATCAATTTTGCTTCAATTTTGGCACTTAAGTGTCACTTTCGTAACTTTGGACACTTAAGTATCATTTGTGCCAACTTTTGGCACTTCAAGGTCCGGGTGTTTATAAACATGCACATTGGCAACAAAAACTATCATTGATATAAAAGTCATGCTTTCAAGTTATCAAATGAAGTGAACCATCAAGAGAAAGCTAACAGATTACTAAATGGGCGCTCGTGCTTAGCACAAGCCCTCCCTAGTCCTTGTGATCATTATTCCGCAACTAATCTTTTACCAGTCGATTAGCAACTCAAGTAAGGCGGGGAGTCTATTTTTCTTCTTACAAACCAAAGATTATGAATACAATGACTTGATTACATTAAATTTTTTTTTTGGTAAGTGATTACATTAAATTAATCTATACTATTTTCGTTTCTCTCTATATAAAAACATTTGCATGCAATCTTCATCGATTTAATTATCCCAAGCCACTAATTAGTGAAAGTGATCATGTATGGTGTGTAAGAAATAAAGCAACACCCAATAATCAAATCAGTAAATAAATTACGGAAAAGTTGAAGAACTTGGGATGTAGTGAGCAAAGATAAGGAAAGCCTGACTATTGATTATTGACCGTCAAGACAGGAGCTTCAGCAAATCATGGATCAGAAGGCAAATATATATTGATATGATCGATGCAAATCCCTAAGGTCGTGCATGAATAAACAACTTATTTACCATTATAATACAGAATTAATTAGTACGCAACGATACTAATCTTTTGATATTTTCTTATAGTTTAACATGGTGAGTTCATGATGAAGTCCTAGAACACAAAATGGCCGAAACTACACATTAAAAGTGATGCAATGGAGAGACATGTAATTCTAATTAGATCAAGATGCACAAATCTAAGCTATCATGAATGATTTAATTACAGCACATGCGAATAGCTTAGTATAAATTCCGTAATGTCATGCATATCTAAACTATATCATATGGAAATAAATATGAAGTGAAGCAATAATTAAATAAATGCAACTTAGATGCAATGCTAAACATATAAGGAATCAAAATTAAAACCGAGAACCACCTTAAAATTAAAACTATCCTAATTAACATGACATGGATGAAAATAATTAACTCAGAAATCTAACCAAGAAAGCACTAACGGTCCACTCTGATAAATTAAGGGATCAATCAATTACCCCAGAGGAGTGGTGAAACCTCAGTATCACTTATTCACCGAATTAGCTTCATGATATACAAATTCTAGAGCCAGCCTCTTCGTTTTTTCTTTCCCTTTTTTCTTTGGGCCGAATAAAGCCTCTTGCGTGTCAGGAGACAAGCTAAATGAGTACACCAAACGAGTTTAAGGGCATAATACTCTGAGGGAGAGTTTTGTGGAGTTGGGCTAAAACGACCTATTTCGCTATTCTATTTTGGATTTTAGAGCAATGGGCTGAGTGTAGATGCGGTAACTTGAAAAACAAAGCCGAACTCTCCTTGATAAGCACTGGTGCATCCCACGTAGCTTGATCTGCGCAAAGAAGTGTTTTAACTAAAGTGGGATCATCCAGTCAAGGCACATCTCCACTTCTCTCTCCACTTCTGTCCTCGCGAGACCAAAACGCAAGCCTTCGAGAACACCTAGGGGGTTCACCAAGCGCCCAAGACCTCTGATTAGCTTCCCAGATGAGTCGCGGCACACTCTATAGATGGCACCTGTGGTTGTTCCTTCTAAGAAGGAGCTGTCGACGTTAATTATAAATCTCCCCGTCACGCACTGACCATAAGATTGAGTTCGATATTGCATCCATGCCAATCAATAAACTTTGCCAGCCCTAAGATGAGCCATGTCCCTTTCCGGCATGCTAGAAATGTGTATTGAGGCCCTTTTAGCACAGATCGTATGCACTGTTTCAACATAATAAATACTCCAATTGGATAATTACACCCCTCATGAAAGAGATAACTATCATCCCTAAAACTTATGTATTTCAATATAACAATAATGACCTCTAATTTTATGAAAAAAAAAATAGAAAGGCAGAATGGACAATATTGATAGTTAGCAAAAATTAGGCCTGCCAGAGTTTCTCGTAGATTGTGAAAGAATGCGAAGAATTTGAGAAACATTGCCTAGGCCTTGACTAACCATCAGGATTTGAATTTTATTAAAGTTAATCTTATAGTTTTCCTATTATTTTTTGAAAATTTTCTGCTTTTATCACGTCCTAGGCAATTTTCGAGCATATAATGCACACATATAAATTTTTAACTTTCTAGTGACATATTAATGCATAAAACTTTTGATTATTGGGTTAGCCATACACAACGCATGTTTTTAGTGATTCGCATGATATCATCAAATGATATAAGTCTTGAATAATTATAACATTAGTTTTATGGACTGCTATTATGCTTTAATGTTATGCATGTTGATTGCATTAATTCAGGTGGGATCATGTGTGTGAATTGAAACCACATATAACGTTCATTAACGTGTTCATCCTTCTAGGCAACTGTTTGTTTAATTTCCGTTTGCTTTATACTATGATATGACAATTTTAACACGTTTCATGTTTTCTCTTTTAAGTATTTTGCATAAATATCCAAACCCTATAAAATAATGGGTTAATACCATGAAAAACCCCAAAATAATACGACTATAGCAAATTTACCTCAAACAAATTTTTTTACTACTAAAAATCCTAAATTGGTACATCTGTGACAAATTTGTCATTCATTAATTTTTGTTAAATTTTTGTGTTTGCTAAGTTGCATGACATGTGGTATTTGACGGGCATACTAATTTGGGGTTTTACCCTCCGTTTTTTATATGTATATTAGTTTGTAGTTTTTCGTGGTATTAATTCAATTTAACGGAAACTAACATAGTATAAACTTGTCACAAATATAGCGATTTGGATTTTTTTGTTGTGAAACTTAATTTGAGTAAATTGTCACAAGTTTATCAATTTCAACAATAAAAAGTTATGAAGAAAATCTCGAAGGTATAGCCCTTTTAGTACTCAATCACAAAAGGGCAAGTGTCAATAGGAGTTTATCAAAACTTCAAATGCTTTTTGGGGTGATCTTGTTGACTATTCGATAAACTGAGTTAAATATTTCTCAACCAATGAAATGATTAAAGGGGAACGATTCCACAATAGTTTCAAGACTTGTTTAAGAGAATATGACTTATACTCACTTACTCATTAATTTCATTCCAGTAAACATTGAGCACCTTCAGAAAGGTGTCATATAATAAAAAGGAGTCACCGGTTTGAGTTGCTCCTAGCGCTGCCATGACTCAACCAACAATTTTCCACTCACATTTCTTAACACACGCATTCAAAAAGGCCATCTATGAACACAACATGTAAAACAAAATCTAATAAGATACTTGCACTATATATATACGCACACACATATATGTATGGATCTACCGATGACTTTAAATATCGATAGGCTACATCAAATATCATATGTACATTTACACCTAAAACTAACGAATTCGCTGTTTTTAGGTCCAAATCAACCCATGGCTTATCAAAGCTGACTTCAATAACTTGACTGTCAACCGTAGGGATACTAGTGCTGAGAGGAAAAAAAGAGACAAATCCGTAAACCCAAAATTGTTCAAATGATATGTACAGCGATTGGAGCTAACGAAGCTAAAGGGTAAGTTAATAACTATTCCCTGGCAAATTGAACCCAAGCATAGACGAAAGTAGGATTTCACGCCCTCGCCTTGATGATGACAAGACAGTCATTCAAAAGGACGATTTAGAGGCGAAAGATGGATATAATGGAAGGAGCTGTAGTATCCTCCACCATTAATATCGGTCATGCACTGCCCGAGATGCAAAAATGTTTCGCGACATCACAGCAATTCGCTGCTCACACGGCCTCTTAACCATTAGTACAAGCTCGAGAGCGTGAACAAAGATTAAATTTAGCGTATAAGCAGCGAACAGCCGGGATGTCTTGAACGCCATGAGAATAGTGATTAGAGCTGTTTGCGTTTCGTGCATTTTATAGCGAGAGGATTTGGTCGCAGAGCTAGAGTGAAAACTTTGACAATTTGTAGATGTGGACAAGTCATTTACTTCCTGATTCGAGCAAATCCCGCATTTAAGCCAGGTAAAAATTTTTTGCAATAAGTATAAGATTAATAGCTTACCTTTCCGTGATATGTAGTGTGATTTGTCGAGTAATGGCTTCATATATGAGCAAAACCACCATTTAAGGTATATGTCAATAAATTAGCTACATATATGGGTCACATTTATGCACTTGAGTTTCCGTTATATGTAGTACGATTTGTTGCATAATGGTATCGTATGAATTCGGGCCCGTTCAGCGACACAAAATAAGGACAAGAAATGATATTTGAGAATTTTCTTACCTATGCCTATAATTTTCATGAAAATTTGTAAATTATATTTTAAGTTATATCTCCTCCTTTTTTATTAGAGTAGCATAAATAATATATGAGGTCTATGAAATGTTGCTATCTAGATCCACCATAAAAAAAACGTTATTTAAATTTCTAATCACATCTATTATAATTACTAATCTTCTTAAGCTGATAAAATCAATCTTCAAATGGCCTAAACATTCTTATGTCTTTTTTTTTTTTTTTTTAATTTTCCACACAAACACTATCTAATATTTTAAAACTAATCCCTTGAACAAATAGAAGAGAGATTTCTGTTTTTATTAGTCACTTTCCGTAGATACAATATTGAGAGTCTCATTACAATATTTTATAAATAGGAAAAAAAAATTAATATGTGCTCAAATCGAGCATAACTAACTTAAAGATATTTTTCCATACAAAATTCACTTTCTTACTTTCTTCTATAAATGTATAAATACCGCGAATCAATATCATGTTTTATAACTTTTTCTGGTCCCTGTGAAAGCATCATTAACATGAAAGTAATACAATAATGTAATTGTGCTTTTATCTATAAGAACATCATCAATCAGAAGTGCACCGATCGATTATTATATTTTATGTAGTTATTATCATTTTATATCCAAATCAACTTTGAATAACACAGATAGATAATAAATTTTTTAAAGAGCTAACTTTTATGATATTTAACTCTTCATAGATCAAAGATATACGCTAATAAATCAAAATTATCCAATACAAAAAATAATGAACAAATAAATGACTCTTTTATTAAAGCATCATTGACTCGAAATATAAAAATTTTATTAGCAAACCAACTATTTAGTTAATCATACAAAAATATCAATATTTTTAGATCAATTTAAGCTTAAGCATAAATCATATATGTTGTTTCAATAGAATATATACTTCAATAGGATAATTATAGGCCTCGTGGAAGAGATAACGATCATCCATAAAACTTATGTATCTCAAAATATCAATAACGAACTCTAAGTTTATGAAAAAAAAATAGAATGGTAGAATAGACAATGCTGATAATTAGCAAAGAGATTAGGCCTACCAGATTTTCTCGTAGATTATGAAAGAATGCGAAGTGTTTGGTTGAGTATTGCGGCGTGGTTTCGTGGGATTGTGCGCTGTTTGGTAGTTCATAAAAGAATCAAGTTGCCATATTATCTCATAATTTTTTGGTCGCGACCTCCCCGAAGCGGGTTTGGACCACCTAAGGGTTCGGCTAATGGATTGTTAAGCCTAGACTTAACTCGGGCTCTCCCAAGCCCATACCAATTCGCGACTTAGGTTCAAGTTCTTAACATGCAATTGATTTTCAATTAGGAGTCGCCACTAATCTATTTTTGGTGGGTCGATTAGAAACCCAAGTAAAGTAACGGGAGAATTACTTCACTCCTACGAACCAGAGATTGTGAGTTCGGGGACTTGGTTACGCTAGATTTCTCTAACGCCCTTTCGGTACCTTTCTCTTTTTAAAAAAACATGTTTTGCAGGCAGCTTGGATTGATTTTAATTCACTTTCCTAACATGTGAAGTGATCATGCGGATGCGCAAACCACCAATTTAACACCCAAGAAAGCGATGAATAAATTGCAAGACTTACCTCATAGCAACGAGAGCATCTGCATTGTTAGATCAGACTTCACATCAACAGACCTAGATATGATTTCTAATTAACAGGCAAATTCCCTTCTTTTTTTTTTTGGTTTTACTTGTTTAATGAGAAATGCATGCTACTAATCTAGCATGGAATGGCATGACAATGTGTTCTAAACTACATGACATGAGTAAAATATTTTTTTTGTGTTTTCTTAATGAGCATGCAATAATTAAATATGCAAATCAAAATGACCTAATTATGATGACGGGCAATTTTTAATTAAATGAACCTAATCCTACATGATGTGCCCATGATATTTCTATTCCTAAAAATGCAATTTATCCTAAAAATTGAAACTAGTTTATCTAAAGACAAATTTTTGTATTTTTCATGATATTCGAAATTAAGACAATGCAAATATTACCTAGCTAAATTAAAATTCCATCCAATTTAAACTTAGGATTAAGTCATGCTAAATCCTAATTTAAACTAAGACGATATTTTAATCTAGCAATTTCTAACCTAAGATGCAAATTGATCTAATCTTAAAATGAGACATGTAATTCTATTCTAAAATGCATGATAATTTTTGTTTGTTTTTTTTATTTACAAAATTCGAAATTTTAAAAATTTGCACACAATTAAACATGCAACCTAAGAAAACTAGCAACCTAAATTAATTAATTTTTGAATTTTTTTTTCAAGTGAAGGTCTAATTATAGATTGACACGTGCAATTCTTAAAAAAAAAAACTAATATCATGAATGCATTCTTTTTTTTGATTTTTTTTTTAAAAAAACGAAATAACTAAGTACGCTAACCCTAGCCCTAATCTAACTTGCATTTTTTTTGAATTTTTCATGCAAGATATCCAATTCAATCAAGATAAGATTAATGCCCAAAATTGACGAACCATATCTCGTGCATGAGATCGGGTTGGTCAATTTTAAATTAAATCGCAAATCGAATCTCGGGCATGAGATTGGATTGTCGATTTTTATAAGAGATCGTGAGTCGGATTTCGGGCGCGAAAATCGGACTCCTAATCCCTAATTTGAGGGGTTATTTCACATCGGAATTTCAATCATGCATTAATGAATAATCACACTAAGAAGCTAATAAAAACGAACTATAAACTATATAAAAGAGGATAAAATAAAAATAATAAAAAAAACCCTAGCCCCCCCCTTTTGGTTTTTTTTTTTTTTTTTTTTTTGTTTTCTTCCTTTTCTTTTCCCACGCACGGCTTGCTCGTGGGTGACCGAAGGCAGCGCTCCGGCGGGGACCGGCCACAGGCGAATCGGCGGCGGGCGGACCGGCGGCAGCGGCGGCAAGTCGCGGGTGGTGTGCTGCCGGCGTCGGGTCGCTGGTCGGAGCGGCACGGACGGAGCAGGGTTGTGGAGGCGGCTGTGGCGACACGCTCGAGCGGACCGCGGGCGAGCTTCTGGCACGGTGGACGGCGCGAGCTGGCGGCTGTTGGCGTCGGAACACAGGCGAGGAGACCGGCGGCGGACAGAGGCAAGTGCGGCGACTGGTGCAGCGGCAGAGGGCGGAGCAGCTCGGGACGCCGGGGCGGAAGTGCAGGCGCGGGCAGGGACGTCGAGCTGAGGCGTTGGGCGGTGAGCAGGATGGAGCGATGGGCGTTGCAGATCTCGCGGTAGAAGATAGGCGTCGCGGGCGGAGGCGTCGTCGGGTCTACGCTCGGAAGAAGGTGCGTACGGCGTCGGACGGAGGTGCAGGCGCGGCGCGGGTTGCTGGGCGTCGGGTTGTTCGGCTGCTGGTGCTCCGGCGAGGAGGTACCAGCCTCCGGCTGCAGGGCGGCGACCGGCACGGGGGACGAGCGGGGGTTCGGTGGCTGCGATGCGGTGGGTTCGGCTTCTGGGTAATGCTGCTCCAAGATCACCTCTCCCCTGGCATGAGGAGCGGCACCGGTTTTATATGGGGAAGATGAACAGTCTCCTCTGTTCTGTTCTCTGCTCTGCTTTTTTTTCCTTTTTCTTTTGCTTTTTCCCCCTTTTCCCCCTGCTGCACGACTTCACCCTCTGCTCTGCTTTTTTTCTCTTTTCTTTTGCTCTGCAGGTTCTCTCTCTCTTCTCCTCAGAGCACTTTTTCTGTTTTTGTTTAGCTTTTGAACCTGATTTGTTTCTTTTCTTTCTCTGACAAGCCCCTATTTTTTAATCCCCCCACCTTTCTCTCCGCTTGCGTACACGAAGGAGAAGCCCTCCACCATTTTTTAAAGACCTCGTCCAGTGAACTTTCGCTCCCCTCACAGACCTCCGAAATGAATTTTATTTTTCCCCCCCTGATCTTCAGCAAGGCAAGCGCCTGTCCCATTTCGTGCGTGCATGGCGATGCATTAATGAGGAGGTTTCTTCTTGGTGTTACTAAAGCTGACATATTGTATAATATAATATGGGCATGTTGTGAGCTGCTTTTGCTTCTTTGAAGATTTCTCCCGAGTCCGCACTCCACCGAGTTTGTGTATGCAATCGACCGCGAGCCCCTGCTTCTTGTTGTTTTCTTAGTACCGATGCAAATGCGATTACATGAGATGTAATTTTAATATTTTTTCTTAGGGGTTAAAGATTAATCCCTAAATTTTTATGCAATTAATCACTAAATGATTAGCCAAAATTTAGGTGTCAACAGGTTGGTACTGCCTTCTAGACTAGACAAATCCATATAAATGGAAAAGTCGTCAATGGAGTATCTGAGTCGATTTTATCCACTTAAATGAAAAAATAAAGCGAAGTGAATAAATCGCGCTCATTGCAGTACCTTCCACACCATCCCCCCCATTGATTGATCTCCGGTGACCAGCGCAATAAAGAAGAGAACTATGGTGACGTCTGCGTGGTCAAGGGAGCACCATGGTGGAGGTTGTCATATCTTTCTTTAGTATAGCCCTAGGTTTTTCTTTTGATTTTCTTTTTAAGTCATTTACCGTTTGTTAGGGTCTAAACTTAACTAGACTCCAGTACTAATGTCATTGAAAATTAATTGTTTATTAGTGACATACAAATTTTAGAGAAGGGCCTTCAGTGTTTTCATTTGTCCATTTTTCACTTAAGGTCTCATCTAATCCATTACATTAGTTGGGTATTTTATCGGCTTGGAGTTGCCTATATAGGGTGTGCTTTACGGCATTGAAATGGAAAAGAAACAGGACGTTGGCAATCCCCATTTACAGGAAGGAAATTTTTGCTCCTTTCCAAAGAGCATGGAATGGAAAACGAAAACGAAAATGAAGCAAGATTTCACGAAATTGACATGGTGGCTTATTAAGGTACGGAGTTTTGCATAGTCTAATTTCCCGACACCTATTTAAGTCACCGCATCACTGCCCATTACAAATAACTTGAAGCCTAGTCGGCTGACATCCTAGAGATCTGCGAGATTACTACAGTAGATTGTCCATTCAAGGACGATTATTTCAACGTCATGCAGAAAAAACAAGGATGATTCACAAGTACAAAATGCCAGCTAGAGTGATATTATCTGGCCGATCGAACTCTTGATTAGCTGATGAAATCATCCTTACAGATCGAAGCATAGTCCTTCACTTGAGGACGTGGAAGAAAAAACAAGCGCTTAAAAATAGCCATGGTTCTTTATATGAGGTCCTAACTTTTTTTTTTTTTGGGTCGAAATATAGTAATTTCATTGCTAGCCCACTAAAGGGGCATCATCAGTTGGAAAATCTATACATAGGATTGAAATTAAAGGCTGAGGAGGATTTGAACACCAACAACTAGGAAAAGTATATGCTCGGTGGGTTTTAGCGACTCAATCCGCAGCCTTGTTGGTTTCCTAAGGCTCATAGATGACTGAAATTCCATTCAGCTGGGCCAGGATTTCTTTGCAATCATCAACTCTGGACTGGGCCGGCCAAGGGGTTCTTCTCGGCCCGATAAGCAACGCACGAGTGGGAGTCGGTCTGAAGATACGACAACCTGCAAATCAGTTCTGCCTTTAGTTGGCTTCTGGAACTCAGTTCGTGTAGGTCTATTCTGCTTTACCCATAACAGTGCCTCTCTTACTGCTAGGGTTTCGGCTACCCCAGCAGACGGTGAATGGACCCGCTTTGTAAAGCCAGCGACGAGGAGACCGGCAGCGTCCCTGCACACACCAGCAATCGATCCCGCCTTCGTCGAGCTGCAACGGGAGCAACGACGTTCACCTTCATCTCGTTCCTTCCAGGTGGGATTCATTTCAGCGTGTTGGGGCTGATGCTGGTCCTCTGGTGCCGCTACGGTCCTAACTTGAGAGGGGCTATTTTCACGGTGTTAATAGCTGGGAGCACATCAGCATGGTGACCAAAACCACCACGAGGGAATTTCACTTTACTTCTTTTTAGGAAAAAAGATTGACATTATATATCGATTTTTATGTGCCACTATGTATCTTTTAAAAAGTCTGTATTGAGAAAATCTGCCAGCCATCTCTATTTTCGCCATTATCTTGCTTATCAGAAATTTAATGGCCTAGAATTTTACAATTTTGCTCTTGCTATTTTGGAATATTAGTTGACTTATACAGCCCATATATGTATTTAATGAGCAAATCGCACCGTAAACTGTATGAGTGCCTTCGGGTGTGGGTGTGATGACACAAGTCTTCGAATAAGAAAGGACTCATGATGTCCTTTCTAAGTAGAGACTTGTCTCCATTATCACCATGTTAAATTATACTTGAGTAGCCGTTGTATAATTTAATCAAGTGAATCATATTGGGTCGTTACAATTGGTATTGGTGCCCTAAGTGATGAAGTTCCTAATGCTTCCAATTGACAATAGCTCATCTCAAATGGTCAACACCTTAATTGATTCCACCTTAAGTACTCCTTTGGAAAGTTTAGCTTAATGGAATAGGTCGGCTCGATGTATTGAGAGACTACGGAAAGGATGCATGTTGTCATGATGAAAATTGCCATCTTCTCATGCACACCTGACTCGAGCATTAAGAATAATTTAACAATAGAAATATCAACTAAAATGGAGAGAGAGAGAGAGAGAGAGGGAGGGAGGAAATCCTTTTTTGAGTTTTTACCTTGATTTGGTCAAGATGACCATGGATTCTTAACCATAAGTTTAGCTTAGTGGCCTGCTGTGATAGGGGCATTTTTGTAATTTGGTCGAAGGTCATTGTTGGATGGACAAAAACTATGCATTTGGAATCACTTACTAAACCTAATTCTCGCACACATTCCTTTGAACACTCCTTGTTTAATTTAAATTAGTTCTCTAATGTATCCATGGTTAAATTTTTATCCTAACACTATATTTCAAAATCTATAAATGCAACACCCTTCCCTCACCCCAAAAAATTGCAACACACAGCCAGTTTATTTAAGGCAGCTTCTTGTACAGTACGTTAGTTTACAGAGAATTAATTATTTGAAAAACATCTTCATAATAATGATTTGCTTACAAAAATAAATTAATGAATAATATCTTAACCATCAACAAAAATGTTTGAACAGAGATAGTTGTTGATAATGAAAATATTTTTCTTTGACTAATTTTTTTTCAAAACTAGCAAACTTTAATTAGGAGAAAAAAGAAGGGAGAAGAGATGACACCTTGAACTTCGCAGGAAAAAGGAAGAAGAGAGAAAAAAATTTCGGGCCTTGAGCTTTTTCTGGCGGTGACTCTTCGGTCTGATATGATAGTGGCGTTTCTGTGATTTGATTGAAGGTCATGGTTACCCTAATTCACGCGCACGATTCTTATCTATGAACCCTCCTTGTTCAATTTAAATAAGTTCTCTACTTTATCCACGGTTAAATATTTCCTAATCGGTAATTGCAACACTCTTTTCCCCCAAAACGAACTAAAATTCGCAACACACTATCACTTTATTTAAGGAAACTTCTTATATGGTATGTTAATTTCACGGAGAATTAACAATTCAAAAAATATTTTCTTAACAATGATTTACTTTAAAAACAAAATAACGACTAAAATTTTAATCATCAACAGAAATGTTTAAGCATAGATTGTTTGTTGATAATAAAAATGTTTTCTTTTGACTAATTTTTCCAAAATATATAAAATAAATTTTTTATAAATGTATTTTCTGAATTGTTATTTTTTTTTTCGGTGAACAAACGTAAAAACAAATTGTGTATCCACAGTCGCTCAATGAATTGGATTAAGTAAAACCTCCTAATTGGGTAATCCCACCATAAGCAGATGTAAAATCAAGCAAAAATATCAAATCAGAAAAAACAATAACAATGGAAGAAAGAAAATAGAAAGTAAACAGATCAAACAGCTTCTGACGTTCAACGCAAAAATCTCAAACCTCCGAAGTCAAGAAGAGCGACTCAAAAAATATACAACCTCATGCATAAGCAACTCAATCTAGAATCGGTCAATCGTTATATTTACAGAGATCTATCATGCCCTAGCAACTCAATTGATGATCATAAAACAGTCGCGAAAGCGGCGAAGCGAATAGGTCAAACCCGAATTCGTTCTCACGCATCTGTTAGTGGACGCTGTAACACTTAATCGTAATCGAACTTGCGCACCAAGGAAAAGGTCATCCTTATGTTGATGCACCCTCCTTGGTCTCTTCTGCATCTTTCTCAGTCCCAGCTCCACACGAAGCTCTAGTAGATTTCTGCTATTAAGTTTTAAATATGTTTAAAATCTGAAAAATCATATATCTTTTTTTTTTTAAAAACTTAATTGGCAAGACAACAAAACGTTTTAAAGTAGAACTTGGTTTGTTTTTGTTCTTCTATTTTATTTTATTTTTTTTCCAAAAAGAGGGTACTCTAGTCATACTGTTTCTGCGCATGGTAGATAAGCAATTTTCCGATTTTTGCCATTATTTTCTTATTTTGCTGAACTGGAAAAAAAGAAGAAGAGGATCTGCCAATTTACGAGGGAAATTAACTTGGTGGTCATTAAATTGTAGAAAACCTTAACTTGATGTCTACGTTAGTGCTAATCATACCACGCAAACCGTTCAACGTTTACATTAGCGATTTATAGTCACAATTGATCGGATGGATTCAATTGACAAAATGTGGAAATGTTTATAACTCAACTGGTAAGATTCATAAATTCAAAATTGAATTGGTAAAATTGTAATATGTTAGGACTTTTTAAACAAATTTTCCAGTTGGTGACTCATGTTAATTATCATAGAAAGTTGAATACTTTAATGTAGTTACTAAAGATTGAGAGCGTGAACGAGATTAAGTCTTCACCACTTTGAAGATGGTTAAGGAGGGTGAGCTGCAAACTGTTGGCACATCTTGAACGCCCTTTTACATCTCGAGCGCGCGTATAATCCGTGGTGCTAGTATGGCAGACTACTATTAGTGAACCCATTAAAACCATCTTCCACCTCTATATTATCTCTGCGATTGATCCTGTCTTCATCATCAACATTAGGGGCGAAATTCCCGCCAATGGCTAAGAAGTTTGGTTGATTCCCTGTCCCTTTTCCATTGAGAAATTAAATCTGGTGCGAGGTAGGGAGGGAGGGAGAGAGAGATTGTTACAAAATGACTCTTTAGCAGTGAGAACAGTGATTAAAGCCGATGGCAGTTCATGTCCTTTTATAGTGGGGGCTTCGAGACATCAAGAGGATTTGATGATACAAGGAGTTGGCCATACTGCTAATTCAAAAAGGTTCGACAAAGCCACTTTCTTTTCAATTCGAGCAAATCCATCATTTAAGGTAGGAAAAATATCGCAAATAAATATCAAGATTATAGATTAGCTTTCCATGATGTGTTGTGCGATTTGTTGAGTAACGGCTTCATATATGAGCGAATCCACCTTTTAAGGTAGGTAAAAAAAAAAATCTCATCTGCAATAACATGGGCCGCATCAAAATAGTTACTTTTTCTGTGATATGTAGTATGATTTGAAAAAGAACTCATCCCATGGCATCCCATCAATTTGAGCAATTGTTTCATAGAATTTAGGTTCATCCAGCTACTCGAATATGCCCAAGAAAGGACATTTCATCTTATTATAAAGTTGTGCAAATAATTTTTCATGAAAATGCCAAGAGTATGTTTTACTTTTTAATTCATTTTGTATATTAAAGTACTAGAAATTTATGAGTTTTTCTTATTGCACACAATATATATTCACAGTAAAATGTTGCTTACTGAAGTCACCACATAACGATAGTATATATTTTTCTAATCATGTCATTTTCATTACTAATCTTTTTAAACTAATTGAATTAGTTTTCCAAGGGCTCAAATATATTTAATGCAACATTTAAAAAAAAATTTGCACACAAGAGCAATCTAATAATCAATATCTAATAGGAGAGATTTCTATTTTTATTAGTGTATTGCATCAGATACTATCTTGAGAGTTCTATCACCATTTTATAGATAGGAAAAATTGATTTTCAATGTTTTAAGATCAAATTAAGCTTAGGCATTGTTGACACCTAAATTTTGGCGATCCAATTATTTATTTATTACATAGAAAATTATGGGTTAATTTTATCCCTGAATTTTTTTTTAATTGTATAGCATATAAATTTAGGTGCATTTATTTTTATTGCATTTTTTGCACCGATGGCGGATGGGTTTGAATTAGTGGTTCTGAGCTTTAACTTGGCAAGTCAGACTAAGCCTACGAAGTGAGCAAATTGGCTCAAGCCCCCCCCCCCTTTTTATGATTGGAAATTATCTCGTGAAAAAATAAGGATTTGAATTTTTTACGGGATATGATGGAATTTTTTCGGATAGGACAAGTGGGAAAGCAAATATTGCATTCGGCACAATGAATATTGCGTTTGGAAAAATAATCTTCATGGATATTGATTTGGAAAAATTGAAACCGTAATCGGTGGCTTATAAATAGGTTGTTTACGTAGGGTTTTTGGGGGCCACATGATAGAAACACATGGCCACAAAAAAAGAGGGAGAACTCACGTTCCACACGTGAGAACCGATATGAGAGAGAGATAAGGCACGAGGGGTGGTCTTCTTCTTCGGTGCTTGACCTACCTCAACCCATGACTTTGCTGTGATCGTCCAATTAGCTTTGCTGGCCACCACTCTACGAAGATACTGGATTCGCAAACGTCCAGGCTTGTTGCACTTCATCGTTCTTTGTTCCGAGTGCACCAAGACGCGCCACCCTTGCCAAGCCATTGACCCACGATCGCTGATCCACGTTGATCTTTCACGTGAAGATGATATAAGCCATATAAAAGAGCAACACTCGGAAGAGAAAATCTATGCAAGTGTAGTGGTGACAGAAAGTACGGTGGGTGCAATTTTGATCGGGGAGGAATATTAAAAAGAAGGAAAAGGCTCAATTGGATGGTTTAACTTGAAGACCAAAGAAGATCCTGAAAGTCCCTCGGCGAAGACCGACGCCCTACCTCGTCCTCGCGCGACTACCGTAGCAGCACCACCGAGTCAATGAGCTTTTCTCTTTTGTAGGAGACGTGGTCAGCAAGCTTTAGACGATTTTTCAAACAATCAGCGGCCAGCAACAAGTTCGAACTAGATCAAAAAGCTGTTGCGCCGAGATTCCCACCCGTGGAGCCCTACCATGCCGAGCTCGCTGACCCTGATGTCCATCGTGAGCTCATGAGCCACTGCTAGTCGCCATCCACCACCCTGTTGCCTGCCGATTGCGATCCTGGTCCAATTGCACAAAGTCCAAATTTGGAAATCAATAGTCAAATTAGGTAAAAATTTCATTTTATTTGATTTCCGAATATTCAGTTTTCTTATTTGAAATATCCGTTGATGCATGGTTGAAATTCCTGATGTGCCGTCTCAATTCGCAACCACACACGAATTTTTACTCCATCTATAAGGATTTAGATAGAATAATTAATCACACAGGAGTAAAATTGATATCTTGATCTTTAAGGCTTAAGATCAATTTATCGATTTTATTAGCGAAATAATTAAGTTTGAATTTCAATTCGAATATGGACAATATTTCTGATGACCATGGATGATTTATTGTTTATCTCTTAATTGTTTTGTTTATCCCGAAAATACAAAAAAATTGCATTTGTATCCCATGTAGATTAGGATTGATTGCATGATAGGTTAGCTAGTTATTTTTTTAAATGCATGTTTAGATGATATCTAGGTTAGATGATATCTTTGAATTAAATTGCATATCTATGATAGGAAATTTACCTATTTTGATTTTTTTTTAAAAATGAAAATCCAAAAAAATGCACTCATTTAGGATGTTAGTTTAAATTGAATTGCATGTTTAATTATTTGGCAATTTTAATTTCGAATTTCATAAATAAAAACACAAAAAAAATCATCATGCATATATCATGTAAAATTAGGGCATTATTTATATGTATGGCATATTAAGATAAAATTGCATGTTTCATTTTAAGTTTTGATTGATTTTCTAGTTAGATTGCATCTTAAGTTAGAGATTGCTGGGTTAAGATAATATCTTAGTTTAAACTAGGATTTAGTCTGACCTGATCCTTAATATAAGTTGGATAAAATCTTAATCTAGATAAATAATTTTTGCATTTTTCTTAATTTCGAATTTCATGAAAAATACAAAAAAAAAATTGTCTTAGAATAAATTTATTTCATTCTCTAGGATAGATTGCATCTTTAGGATAATAAAAGATCATGTGCACATCATATAGAATTAGGTTCATGAAATGCACGTTATTTAGTGATTACTAGATTCATTTAATTAGAATCCTTGTCATAGAGTTAGGTCATTTGATTAATTTAGATTGCATACTTGTGTCATATAGTTTAGGTCACATTGCAATGTCATATCATTTCATTAGTAGCATGCATTGCATGATTCTCACTAAAAAATGAAAAAAAAAAAAGAAGAAAAGAAATTGCGTCTTAAATAGAAATCATATCTAGGACTGTTGATGTGATTTTTGATCTAACACTGCAGATGCTTTCGTTGCTATAAGGTAGGTTTTGCAATTTATTAATTGCTTTATCTAGGTGTTAAATTGGTGGTTTGCGCATCTTCATGATAACCTCATATGTTAAGGAAATAACTTAAAATCAATTCAAGCTGCTTGCCAGACATTTTTCAAAATAAAAGAATAAGGTATTAAAAGGGCGTTAGAGAAATCTAACGTAATCAAGTCCTCGTATCCAAAATCTCTAGTTCGTAGAAGTAAAATAATTCTCCTATTATTTTACTTAGGTATCTAATCGATCTACTGTAAACTGATTAGTGGTGACTCCTAGTTAAAATTCTTTTGCATGCTAAAAACTCAAACCTTTCGTATGGGCTTGGGAGAACCCGGGCTAAGTTAGACTTAGTAGTTCATTAGCTTAATTTTAGGTGGTGTATCCGAAATTTAGGTCGCGACAAGCGACTTAGGTTTAAATATCTAACATGCAAAATGGAATCACCACTAATCAGTTTACGGTAGGTCGATTGACACCTAATTAAAATATCTCTCCCATTATTTTACTTCTACGAACCAGAAATTTTGAGTTCAGGGACTTAATTACGCTACATTTCTCTAACGCCTTTTTGGTACATTTCTCTTTTATTTTGAAAAAACAATGTTTGGCAAGCAACTTGAATTGATTTTAACTTATTTCCCTAACATAAGAGGTTATCATATATGTGCGGAAACCACCAATTTAACACCCATATAAAGCAATGAATAAATTGCAAAACCTATTTTATAGCAACGAAATCATCTGCAGTGTTAGATCAAAAATCACATCAACAGTCCCAGATATGATTTCTATTTAACACGCAATTTCTTTTCTTTTGTTTTCATTTTTTAATGAGAATCATGCAATGCATGCTACTAATAAAATGATATGACATAGCGATATGACCTAAACTATATGACACAAGTATACAATCTAAATTAATCAAATGACTTAACTCTATGACAAGGAAGTTCTAATTAAATGAATCTAGTAATCACTAAATGACGTGCATTTCATGAACCTAATTCTATATGACGTGCACATGATCTTTTATCATCCTAAAGATGCAATCTATTCTATAGATAGAATGAAATGAATTTATTCTAAGACAATTTTCTTTTTGTATTTTTCATGAAATTCGAAATTAAGAAAAATGCAAAAAATATTTATCTAGATTAAGATTTTATCCAGCTTATATTAAGGATCAGGTCAGACTAAATCGTAATTTAAACTAAGATATTATCTTAACCTAGCAATCTCTAACCTAAGATGCAATCTATCTAGAAAAATCAATCTAAACTTAAAATGAAACGTGCAATTTTATCCTAATATGCCATGACATATAAAGAATACTCTAATTCTACATGATATATGCATGATGATTTTTTGTGTTTTTTTTTTTATGAAATTCGAAATTAAAATTGCCAAATAATTAAACATGCAATTCAATTTAAACTAACATCCTAAATGAGTGCACTTTTTTTTGGATTTTTTTTAAAATTCGAAATAGGTAAATTCCTATCCTAAATATGCAATTTAATTCAAAGATATCATCTAACCTAGATATCATCTAAACATGCATTTAAACAAAATAACTAGCTAACCTATCATGCAATCAATCCTAATCTACATGGGATACAAATGCAATTTTTTTTTTGTATTTTCAAGATAAACAAAAAAATTAAGAGATAAATACTAAATCATCCATGGTCATTAGAAATATTATCCATATTCGAATTGAAATCCAAATTTGATTATTTCGCTAATAAAACTGATAAATTGATCTTAAGCCTTAAAGATCAAGATATCAATTTTACTCCTGTGTGAATAATTATTCCATCTAAAGCCTTATAGATAGAATAAAAATGCGTGCGGTTGCAAATTGGATGCTACATCATGGAGTTTCAATTATGCATTGGAAAAGTTCGGTAAAGGATGGGGGCTGCTGTGATGTTGGGTAATCCACAGGCTCCGGTGAGGGTCGTTGTGGGCGGAGCTCCGACAAGGTCTGGCAAAGTCCGGCAAAGGTAGACCAGCAGTGAACAGGGGAGTTTGGAGTCGCGGGGCTGTAGGGCTCGAGGAAGCTCAAAGCAAGCGTGGTGTGGCCGGTGGGCTACAAATCTGGCTTTGGTCCAGCTCTGATGGAGGCTTAGCGAAGGTCGGCACAGCTCACGGATGGAAGGAGGGTCGCGGGCCAGCAGGTCGCAGGTGAAGCAAGAACAACGGCGGAGCTAGGCCGTCGTTCAGGTGGAGAAATCGGGCAGCAGGGAGCAACAATGGCTAATGGGCCACAAGCGGAGTGTGGCGAGGACAACAGCAGTGGACGTCGAGTTTTGCGGCGGTGATGGCTTTTAGCGAGATGGAGTGGGGCACGAGCGGCTCTAGCGTCGGGCTTCACGAACGGCGACCGGTGGCATGGCTACTAGCAGTGGCTCAGGAACCGGCGACGCGAGGGCGTCGGTAGGGAGCCCAAAGAAGAGAAATAATGATTTTTTTTTCTCTTTACCGCACGTCCGGTCACGTCCTTTGTAATGCACTGTTGCGGCTGTACCTTCAGCAAAGGCTTGGTCCTTCTGCTGACTTTGCTAAAAGAAAACGCTAAAGAAACTTTTCCCTTTTTGCTTTGAGTTTTTTTTTTTTTTTTTACCTACAAAACCGAGGCAAAAGCCCCAAGGAAAGCTCTTCTTCCTCTTCAGTGTAGAAATTTTTCCTTCGACTCTAGAGAAAACGAAAGAGCCACGTGGCCATGTATTCAATGTGTGGCTTTCCAAAACCCTATGCATTTAACCTATTTATAGACCACGAATTAAGGTTTTAATTTTTTCCAAATCCATATCCATGGAGATTTCTTTTCAAAAAACGCAATATTTGCTTCTTCAAACGCAATATTTGTTTTTGAATTGAAATGTCACAAAGATAAATTCGTAAAATCTCCCCAAGAATACGGGCTTGGGCCGATTTGCTCTCTCCATGAGCTTAGCCCAACTTATCAAATTAAAGTTCTGAATCATTAATTTGAACCCATATGTCACCGGTCCAATAGATAAATGCAAAACATGCAAACTAAAAATAAATGCACCTAAATCTACATGCTATGCAATTAATATTTTTTCAGAAATAAAATTAACCCGTAATTTTCTATGCAATAAATAAATAACTAGATCGCCAAAATTTAGGTATCAACAGGCATAGATCATATATGTTGTTTCAATGAAACAATATTCAATTGGATAATTATAGGCCTCATGGAAGAGAGAACCATCATCCCTAAAATTTATATATTTCAAAAAAAAAAAAAAAATGACCTCTAATTTTATGGGGAAAAAAAAACAATGGTAGAATGGACAACCTTAATATTTAGCAAAGAGATTAAGCCTGCCAGATTTTCTTGTAGATTGTGAAAGAATGCGAAGAGTTTGGTTGAGTATTGTTTTATGATTTCGTGGGATTGTACGTTGTTTGATAGCTCATAAAAGAATCAAGTTGCGATATATTATATCATAATCCTTTGTTTGGCACCGCCTTCTAGACTAGATAAATCCATATGAGTGGAAAAAGTCTTCAATGAAGTATTATCCGAGTCGATTTTATCCACTCAAATTTAAAAATAAAGCCTAATGAATAATCGGTGCTCATTGTAGAACCCCAACCCCCCCCCCTCCCCAACCACTTCTGAATCTTGTTTCATCAATAACGTTATAAATAAATAGAAGCCGAGTGAGCTAGCATTCTAGAGATTTGCAAGATTACTATAGTAGATTGTCAAGAAAAGTACATCTCAAGTGCCATAACTTTGCATAAAGGAACACTTAAGTGCTATAACTTATGAAAGGTACACTTAAGTGCCACATTCAAAGAAAAACGGATCACTTAAGTGTCACTCCAGCCAAAGTCTAGCCAAAACACTGACGTGGCATTTTTCCGGCAAAACGAGTGCAAAACGACGTTGTTTTGCATGCTGACATGGCCAAATAATGTAAAAACGGTGTCATTTTGGGCTAATGTGGTAAACAAATAATATAAAAATTAATTAATTTAAATTTAAAATTAAAATTAGATAAAATATTTAAAAATAATAATTTTTTTGGTAAAAGTAAGTTAAAAATAATAATTTTAATATTAAAAAAATTAAAAATTAAAAAAGAAAAGAAAAAGAAAAAAAAAGCCTGCCGGGAAGGGTCGGCGATGGAGGGGGGAGGCTCGGCTGGGGCTGGTGACCCCAGCCGAGTGGTGGCAAGGGCTTGTGAGCCCTTGCCCAGATCCGGCAAGGGTCGGAGGCCCTCACCACTCACCATAGATTTGAGTGAAGGTTGCAGCCCTTGCCCAAATTTGGCTGAGCCTTCCCCCTCCGTCGTTGGCCCTTCCCAGTGACGGCGGGGAGGTGGAGCCCTTAGCTCCCTCCCCTCCCCCCTGTTTAATTTTTTTTAAATATATATATTTTTAATTTTAAATATTTTAACTAAATTTAATTTTAAATTTATTTAATTTAAATTTTTTATTTTTTACCACGTTAGCCCAAAACAACACCGTTTTTGCATTATTTGGCAACGTTAGGTTGCACAACGGTGTCGTTTTGCACTCACTTCGCCAGAAAAATGCCATGTCAGCATTTTGGCTAGACTTTGGCCAAAGTGGCACTTAAGTGATTCATTTTTTTTCCAAATGTGGCACTTAAGTGTACCTTTCATAAGTTATGGCACTTAAGTGTCCATTTGTGCAAATTTATGGCACTTGAGATGTACTTTTCTTGTAGATTGTCCAATCAAAGACGATTACTTCAACCTCATGCAAGAAATATAAGGATGAAGGATGAACGACGGATTTCACAAGTACATTGCCAGCTGGAGTGATGCTATCTGGCCGATCTAACTCTTGATTATCAATGTCTAATGAAATCATCCTTACAAACCGAAGCATAGTCCTTCACTTGGGGAAGCAGAAGAAAAAACAAGGGCTTAAAAATAGCCATGATTCTTTATATAAGGTCCACAAAGGGCCTATTTTCACGGTTTTAATTGCTGGAGCACATCAGCATGGTGAACAAAAACGCCACGTGAGAATTTCACTTTCTTCTTTCTAGAAAAAATTTTGGCATTATTTTTCTGTTTTTATATGCCACTTGTATCATTAAAAGGTTTGGATTGAGAGAATTCCTCGGCCTTCTCTATCTTCAACATGTATTGTATTCTTGCTTATCAAAACTAAATATCCTTGAATTTTATAATTTTTCCCTTGATATTTTGAATCCAATTGACTTATTTAGTCCATCTATTTAATTAACTAGCAAATTTCATTATAAATTATATGAGTGACCTATGAGTGTGATGGTCCAAGTCTTAGAATAAGATAGGCCTTGTCATGTTTTTTACAAGTAAAGACCCATCTCAATTATCGCCACCTTGTATTACACTTGAATAATCATTGTATGATTCAACCCAAATGAATTAGATTGATCGGTACAACAGGTATTAGAGCTCATAGTGGCAAAGTTCCTAATAGCTCAAGCTATGGTAGCCTATCTCAAATGGTCACCACCTTAATTGATTTCACCTTAGGTACTCCTATAAAAAGTTTAGTTTGATATAAGAGGTTGGCTCGATGTAGTGAGAGACTACGGAGGGGATACATTTTGTCACGATGCAAATTGCCATCTTCTCATGCAAACGAGACTCGAGCATTAAGAAAAAAAATCAACAATAGAAATATTAAGTAAAATGGAGAGAGGAGAAACAAAAAGAGGAGATGACACTTTGGACTTCGCAGGGAAAAGGAAGGAGAGAGCAAAATTTAGGGCCATGATGGGGGCGTTTTTGTAATTTACTCAAAGGTCATCGTTCGGATGCGCAATAACTATGCATTTGGAATCAGTTACCCTAATACTTGCACACGTTTCTTTGAACACTCGTTGTTTAATTTAAATTAGTTCTCTACTATATCCATAGTTAAAATTTTCTTCTAGCACTATATTTCTTAATCCGTAATTGCAACACTCACCCCCACCCCCCCCCCCCCCAAAAAAAGCCTCATCTACAAAAAAAAAAAAAAAAAAAGGTTGCAACACAAAACCAATTTATTTAAGGCACTGCTTCTCCAGAACGTTAATCTCACGAAGAATCGACAATTTGAAAAATAAAAATACTTGTTGAAGATGAAATATTTTCTTTGACTAATTTTTTAAAAAGATAAATAATTATTTTTAGAAATATATTTATTAAATCATTTTTTTCTGCGAAACAAATGCATAAAAAAATTGTGTATCCACTGCCGCTCAATAAATTTGGGTTGTGTAAAATATACAAATTGGTGAATAAAACCATGAACGAATGTAGCAAAAATATCAAATCAGATGAAACAAGAACAGAACCGGAAGAAAAAAAATTAGAAACTGAACATATAAAACAGCTTCTGATGTTTTTACCAAAAAAAAAAAAAAAGAAACAGCTTCTGATGTTCGGCACAAAAACTCAACCTCCAAAGTCAAGAAGAGCGACTTGAAAAATATACAACCCCAATTGCATAAGCAACTCAATCTGGAATCGGTCAGTTTTCTATATTTGCAGACATCGCCCAATCGACTTGATTGTTGATCATAAAACAATTGTGAAAGCGGCGAAACGAACAGTTCAAACCCGAGTTCGTCCTCTCACATCTATTAGAGGACATTGTAACTCTTAATCGTGATCGAACCCAAGTGCGTACCTGGAAAAAGGGCGTCGTTCTGTGCATGCACCCTCCTTGGTCTCTTCTGCATCTTTCTCAGTCTCTTACCACCCATCAAGAATGCCAGATCCTCTTCGATTTCTTCCCTCGACAGTGCCACCGGAAGCTTCCTTATCCTCTCTGGAATCTTCTTCTTGCTCTTCGTTTCTTCGGCTGTGCCTCTCTCAAGAATGCGATGCCATGGCCGTGCGTCCTTTTCGGGTCTCAAATCCCATGGCTCCTTTTTCTTCTCCTCGTCTTTCTCCACGGGACTTGGGTTGATGCGCGCAGTACTACCGTCGTTGTCGGCTCTGTTGCTCTTCGAAGAGATACGAAATACCAATCTCCCCTTACTCTCCGAATGCTTCTTCGCAGACATGTCATTTGAAGTAACTGGGGAGACACCGGAGGTTTTCTCAGGAGGAGAAAACGGAAGACCATCGCAGGCTTCCATGATTGACGAGCGAAACAACAGGGAATATGGTGGTGATATGGGTTTAATGGAGTTGAGAACCCAAATCTACAGATCTAGTGGACTTCGGCGTTTAAATTTTAACTGTGCCTAAAATCTGAAAAATTATCTTTTAAATCTTGATTGGCAAGAAAAAAAGAAATAAAGGTTCTTTAAATAAGACTTGTTTCTTCCCCCCAAACAGAGGATATTCTAATTTAGATCGTAAAAATAAGGAAAAACCGAGGTCGCTTGTAGTGTTTCTATATTGGACGTGTTGAGCATGGAATGGCAATCGAAAATTTTGAACGGATTTACTTTCAGATGTGATAAGGTATAGTTGGAAGTGGAAACGTTTTAGATGAGATGTGTTTAGGGTAAAATTGGAAAATAAAAAAGTATAAAGAAATGTTAATTCTTTGTACTTTTAAAAAAAAAAATTAATTCTTTGTACTTTTATTGGTGGATATATATATACACACACAAAGAAGTTAAAAGGCGCAGTTCCTTTAAAACACATCAATTTTATCTCAGGTCTCAATATTAGATGAAACTTATTTCTGTCACATGAAAAAACACCAACTTTAGCTTGTGTCTCAATTTTGGTCAACTTTTTTTTAATCTTATAAAAAAAGTATCAACCTTGAGTTGATAACCAAATCTTGCTTCCGTTGAGCTTCCATCAAGTTTCTATTGAGTACACACATCAAATCTTTAAGATATCATTAAACTAAAACTTAACGGATCATATCTAGGTACCAACTAAAAGTTGATTTTTTTATGATAAAACAAAACATTGGACTAAATTGGGATCCGACCTTTTTATTTTTATTTTTTATGAGACAACAAAAGTTTGCGTCAAAATTGAGACCCGACATAAAGTTGATGCTTTTCCATGAGGCAAAAAAAAAGGACCAGAATTGGGACTCAAGATTTTTCTTTTTTTGGTCATATGATTGGGATCCGAGATAAAGTTGGTGCTTTTTAAGGGAATTATGCCAAAGTTAAAAAATCCAGAGTCTTTTCCGTGCTATCAATAATTGCAATGTTTATTTTCCAACTTTCTTGCTAACTATTTTTAGATCGCATTGATGTCTCGTGTCTAATTGATTTTTACTTGTTTTAAATATTTTCCTTTTTTCTAAACTTTGTGTTTACGCATTTATATTAAATTTGAAATACCCAAAATTTTCGCAACTTACAGATCTCAACTCAGAGTCCCTATGATTTTTCCAAGATTCCTTAAACTTTTGACGGTATTATTCCATAGTTGAGGGAAAAGTCAGAGAGTATTCTTTCATGCACTTACAAATGCTACAATAAGTGTTTTTTGTATTAAGTATCGGGAAAAGTATCAAAAAAGTCATAAACCTATTGCATTGGTACCAATTCAGTCCTAAACTTTTCAATTGGACCAATTCAGTCCTAAACCTTTTAATATTGGTACCAATTCAGCCCATCCGGCCAATTTTGGCCGACCAGCGCTGATGTGGACGTCGACCGGTGGCCAGACGCTGATGTGGCAATTTTTATGATTTTTTCGATTTTTTTAATGATTTTTTTATTAATTTTTTTTCCTTTTTTCTTTTTTTTTTTCCTTTTCTTTTTTGTTTTCTTCTTCGTGGTTGCCGGCGAGGCGGCTTCGCTCGGATCTAGGTGAGGCCAGCCTCAGCAACCCGCGCCGGCGAGGCCATGGCGGCCATCGTCCGGGTGGAGGCGTGGGCCGCGAAGCCCTCGACAGCCGCCGGCGAGGGTCACAACCCTCGCTCGGCCTCGCCTTGGCCTTGCCATTGAGTCCTTGGCACCTCCTCCGCTGTCGACCCTGGAGCTTCTCGACCTCGTCACCGCCGCCCTCACCTCCACGAGATCCCAATTCGAGGCCCTGGTCACCCACTCCCGCGACTCACGCTGCCGCTCCTTCGCCTGATCTTCGCTCTGAAACCCTAGCCCGTCGCCCCAACACCCTCCTCTCCTTCTTCCGAGGCTGGCCTCGCCGGTGGCTGGCGAGGGCTTTGCGGCCCTTGCCTCCGCCGGCCCTTGCCTCCGCCTTGGCAATGGCTGCCATGGCCTCACCAGTCGTGGGTGAGGCTGGCCTCGCTTAGATCCGGGCAAAGCCGCCTCGCTAGCGGCTTGGGAGAGGCCGGGCGAGGGCCGCGACCCTCGCCGGCAGCATAATAGAAATAGAGCAGGTGCAAGAGATGGCAAAACATGGAAAAACATGAACATTGGCGGAGGCAACCGGAAGAGAAGGGTTATCAGCCAGGGGGAGCTCGTCAAGATTGCGATGACGACGACAGCGACAAAGATAAGAGCAACAAAAGGCGTAGCAAACGGTGCTACATTTGTGGCAAGGTAGGACATATTGCTAGATTTTGTTGGTATAGGCGGGAAGAAGGAAATGTCGTCACTTCTTGCAAGAAGGAGATTGAAAGTGAAGAAGAATGGGACTTTCAAGCGCCTATTGCAATGAAAGAACGAGAAGAGCTTGCAACAACTTGTATAGTTGAGTTGGATAATTCGACAAGTTCTATCACGACCCCGAATAAGAGCAAGCCAAGGGAGAACTCGAAGAAGCAACTAACAACACCAACAAGCAGTCGTGAAAAGAAACTGCAAGAGATGCAAGAGATGATAAAGAAGCTAAAAGTTGAGAAGGCAAAAATGGAGAATATGTTGAAGAAAAGAGATGAGATGATAAGGCAGAAGGATCGAGAGCTCAAGGCAAAAGAAAGGGAGCTAGAGAAGTTCCGATGTGAGTTCAAGAAGCTGCAGAAGCATACTACAACATTCCGAATTAATCATATCAAAAGAGACAACGAACAAATGAAGGAGAAAAATAAAGTTTTCTTTGAGAAAAAGGAGGTCATCTACACCCTACATCCCGTGGTATAAGGATCGGTGGAATAAGATCAAGGGGAAGAAATTTTATGAGGAAAAGGATCAAGATGTCTACATTGAAGTGCTTCGGATGGGACTTAATCGATTGAAGCACGAAATGAAAGTCACAAATGAGAGACTTGATCGAATGAGTTCCAATCTCAAAATTCTTAGAGGAGATATGTCGAATATGAAGACTGAATTGAGTGAGAAGAAGGAAAAGGAGACTAAAGCACAAGTCGAATTGACACTGCAAATACCCAAGCTTCAAAAAGTTCGATGGAAAGTCGCGGCAGGAGAAACAACTAAAGATGGAGCCATAGAGCCATCCACGTACGAACTCAGGAAGCTTCACAATATGCTGAATGGAGGAAGACAGTTGAAGAGTCCAAAAACAATATCAGCATGGCTAATATATCGAGAGAGAGTAGTCGGTGAGGGGGAGTGTTGAAGATCACCGCCTCTCTCTCTCCTAGAGTTCTCCAGATCTCTCTCTCTCTCTCTAGAGTTCTCTATATCTCTCTCCTCCAGATTTCTCTCTCTCTCTCTGGATTTCTCTAGATCTCTCCCTTCTCCATAATGTTCTAGCAAAATCCATCAAGAAAAGCTGCACCACTTCTAGACTTCTCCAAAGAAATCTAGTTCTGAGGCTATAATAAAATAATAATAATACTTCTAGAATAGTGTAGAAAGCTAGGAAAGTCACCAACTTTCCATCCTATAAATAGGAGCAACTTGCTCCTCATTTGAGTGTCCAACTAAGAGTGTGTGAGTAAGAAGTCCAAGGGGGTGTGTGGGTGTGTGTAGGGGTCTTGAGAGTGTGTTGAGTAGAGTGTGCTATGTATGCACGTGAGTGTGAGAGGAATTGTGTAGAGTTGTCCGAGTATTGTATGTGGTGTGAGAAAATATTGTAATAGTGAAAGTTATATTTTGTAAATTATATTTGTACCACGTTTCTGCAAGATTCAACAATTCTCGGGAGGAGAAACCGGAAGACCATCGCCTGCTTCCATGATTGACGAGCAAAACAATAGAAAATAAGATGGCGATTAGGGTTTAGTGGAAGTGAGAGTCCCAAATCTACAGACCTAACAGACTTCGGCTTTTAAGTTGTAAATGTTTCTAAATTCTGAAAAAAATATCTGTTTTCAAAACTTGATTGGCAAGAAACAAAGAAAAGAGTTTCTCCAAACAACAGTTGTTTTCTTTTCTTTTTTTTTTCTTTTTTTCCAAATAGAGGTTTCTGAATTTAACATTTGAAGCTCTCTTAAAGTCCACATGTCAATATTATTATTCAAAAAATTTTGTAGGAGCGACTTTATATATTTATACCTGCAAAGGCACGTAAATAGTGTGTTTGTGCAAGAAATTGACATTTGAAAGATTAGGTAAAGTCACTTTATGTAAAGAAATTATTGATATAGATACACACAACAAAGAAAAAGTATTAATACCCATCGGAAGAAAAGATCATTTCAAGATTTTAACTTCTTTCAGGAAGGTTGTTCAAAATTAGAAAATATGAAAACAAGATAAAATTATTAATTTATTCATTTGTCGATGGACATAACACGTGTAAAATACATAAATGAGGATATTTAGAGGGAAAAAAAATAACCGTTCCTTTAAAGTAAGACATTTTTTTTTAATTTACACTAGTCCTTACGCACGCTGCATGCAAGTTAGATTGTTTTTGTATCTGTTTGCTCAATCAACAAAACAACACATGTGAGATTGCTTTGCGGATGCTCTATATGATATAAGTTGGTGAAATAGGACTGATAGGAGTTAAGAAAAAGGTCAATTTGTAAAATAATCAGGTACTGACATTCTCTAAGTATATTATAATCAAGTTCACCTCCTTTCGCCCACTGTCAACAAAGTGTATTCAGAGTTTTCTCTAATGGCCAAAGTTTAAGTACCCTCAAACTGTCTTCGTTTAACCTTACTTTGTTTCCTTCTACCTGTTACCTAGTGGAATTTACCTCAATTCTAGCTTCTTTACTTTTCAAATATTAATTAATCTCACGACAAGTCACTTTCATCTCCTTCAATTGTTATTTATTTATTACCACATCACAAAGAACGGAAAATTCCAAATAAAAACTTGAAGTGGAGCCATTTTCTCAAAAAATAATCTAAAGTGCACTTTGTTTCCAATAAGGATTCAAAGTGGCAAAATCAATCTCATATCAAGACCTCAACTTATTGGTTGGCCAAATATTTGTTGGTAGAGTTTTCTGATGACCAAAATGGGGTTAATTTTGTTAGAAATTCCAAATTGATTAAAGATCGAGTTCTTCCTTTAAAATTTCACATTTTCTTCTTCCTCTCCCATTACTATTGAAGCAAATTGTTCTCGCCTAATCCTCAGTTGCTCTGTGGCCACTCTTCATTGCTCCTCACCTACTCCTCGCAAGCTCTCGTCAATCTTTAGGCATCATCTCTCCTTTCCCAGGTAAGGTGTTCAAACTTGGGTTTGAGCCTGATTTATTCATGACCGATGCCTTGATTCACTTATTGTTAGCTTTCAGAAGACCTAGACTACCCGCTGATGTTTGACACTTGGTTTATCCTAGATTCCTTTTGTTGGAATGCTTTGACTAATGGTTTGATTTTATACAAAAGCACGAAAGGACAAGAAAAATAATAAGCAAATCAAACATTTACCTAACCTGATGATAGAAGAATGAATGCAAAGATGATGTTAACTATGTTCACTCCCATGTGGAGAAAACCTAATGAATAACAAGCTCAAAAAGGCTTGAGCCCATATGATAAGTTATAGTGAAAATATGGTTTCTTGCTATCTTTTAAATTGTAGCTACCAAGAAGTAATCAGAGACGTAGTAACAAGAAAAGAGAGAGAGAGAGAGAGAGAGAGAGAGAGAGAGAGAGAGAGAGAGAGAGAGAAAGCAAAAAAAAAAATTGGTATTTGGGGATCCGTTTAATTTACATCAAGTTGGCATTGGAGGGTTGATTTGTGGTCCAATTGAGCTGAAATTTTGTCAACGTGTTCATGGCGTACTCTTCTTGAATCTATACTGTTTGATTTTTGTCTAAAGCTCCATACACCAGGTTTTCTTGAATTGATCAAAACTTGCATTTTTGGTCAAATTTGTCTTTGATCTTTTGTGAAATTTATGTGTATTACTAAGAATGATGTTCTTAAGGTCTTTGCTACTATGTACCTTTAGTATTTATTAAAGAAGAACTTTGTTCACCTTTTTGTTGATAGTGAAGATTTATGGGTGGACTGTGGTCCAGTGGTTTTTTTTATCTCCTCACACCGAGGAGGTTTTCCACATAAAAAAATCATCTTGTGTTTGCGTGTTTGATATTTATTTTTCTCTACTGTATCG
This sequence comes from Eucalyptus melliodora, assembly GCA_004368105.4. Classification (NCBI taxonomy): domain Eukaryota; kingdom Viridiplantae; phylum Streptophyta; class Magnoliopsida; order Myrtales; family Myrtaceae; genus Eucalyptus; species Eucalyptus melliodora. Next base: position 14,773,737 of record CM023405.3, read on the forward strand.
GTTCTTATTAGGTTTACACGAGAGGAGATTATTTTATTCCGCTGAGTTAATTTGATAATGTTTAGGTTGTTACTATTCTCCCATTAAAATGGTATCAGAGCTTTGGTTATTGCTTGATTTCGATGTCTTGTGTTAAACAATTGAAACTAATACAAGTAGAATGGTTACATTAAATGGTTCAAATTATCATATTTGGAAAGAAAAAATGGAAGATCTTTTATATGTGAAGGATTATTATCTATCTGTATTTGTTGAAGAGAAATCGGAGAATAAAGCTGATCTTGAATGGTCTATATTTCATTGTCAAAAAAATGGTTATATTAGGCAATAGGTGAAATGTTTTGAACCATATCATTGAGGAAACAAATGCACGCAATTTGTAGGATAAGCTCAAACAGTTATATGCTCGAAAAACTAGAAATAATAAGTTATTTATGATAAAAACAAATGATGGCTTTAGGATATCAAGATAGTACTCATTTGACTGATTATTTAAATTATTTTCAAGGAATTATCAATCAGTTAGATGTAATGAAAATTAAGTTTGATAATGAGATACAAGCGCTAAGGTTGCTTGATACTTTGCTAAACTCATGAGAGACGTTTCAAATGTATTTGTCTAATTCTGCCCTAGATAGTACGATTACCATGGACTTAACCAATAATAGTATTTTGAATAAAGAGATGAGAAGAAAGACACAAGATTATCCCTTTCACACTTTGATGCCTTAGTTGTTGAGAAAAAAGGGAAGAAGTGAGTCTTGAGATTCGAGAAATAGAGAAAAAAGCACATGCAAAAACAATAGATTTGCTAATATTGAGTGCCATTATTGCCATCAGAAGGGACATATTTAAAGGTTTTACCGTCAGTTCAAAAGAGATGCACAAAAAGAGAAAGGTAAAGAGAAGAAAAGTGATAAAGATAGCGATGGCAATCGTGTTGCTGCACTTAAAAAAGACTTTTTCATTGTCTTTGATGATGATGCAATGAATCTTGTATGTCATAAAAGCAGTTGGGTAATTGATAGTAGTGCATTTTTCATGCTACATCTCATATGGATTTTTTTTACATCATATAAGTTAGGTGACTTTGGATCTATGAAGATAGGAAACAATGGATTGGCTGAAGTTGTAGGCATTAGAAATGTGTGCCTAGAGACTAGTAATGGCACAAAGTATTAAATAATGTTAAGCATATACCTGATATTCATTTGAATTTGATATCCACAAGCAAGCTGGATGACAAAGGGGGTATTGTAGCACTTTCAATGATGGTCGATAGAAGCTTACAAAAAGTTCTCTGGTTGTGGCTAGAGGTGAAAAATATTCTTCGTTGTGCATTATATAGGCAAAGTTGTCCACAGACAGAATTAATGTAGTAGATAGCGAAGAGAAAGTTGAGTTATGGCACAAGAGGCTCAGTTATATCAATGAAAATGGTTTGTCAATATTGGGCAAGAAGAAACTTCTTTTAGATATAAAAAGTTCAGTGCTGAAGAGGTGTGTTCATTGTTTAGCAGGAAAACAAAATAGAGTTGCATTTAAAAGCTTCTCTCTTTCCAAAAAATCAAGTATACTTGATCTAGTGCATTCTGATGTTGATGGACCTATGAAGATAAAATCACTTGATGGCTCAAGTACTAGATGCTTTTAAGTAGTTTCAAACTTCATTAGAGAGACAGATTGGAAAAAAAAAATTAAAATGCATTTGAACTGATAATGGGGGAGAGTATATTGGATTTTTTGATGAATATTGCAAACAACAGGATATTGACATCAAAAGACACATCTCAAGATGCCTCAGTTAAATGGCTTAATTGAGAGAATGAACAGGACACTAATTGAAATGGTGAGATTTTTACTTTCACAATCAAAGTTGCTAGGATCCTTTTGGGGTGAGGTTTTAAATACCGTTGCACATGTACTAAATCTTACTCCATGTATTCCTCTAGAGTTTGGACAAGCAAAAATGTTTCTTATGATTATTTGCGTGTCTTTAGGTGTAAGGCATTCATGCATATCGCCAAATATGAGAGGTCTAAACTTGATGTGAAAATAAGACAATGCAAAATTATTGACTATGAATGTGATATATTTGGTTACAAATTTTATGATCTAGTTGAGAAGAAAATTGTAAGAAGTAAAGATGTTGTATTTATGGAAGATCAAACAATAATATATATTAAGAAATCAAAGATGATTTCAACAGCACATGTTAGTGATGATTTGATTGACTTGGATTTAGTTCCTCTCACACATATTCCTGAACAGGTTGATGAGGAGTAGCAAGAAGTGAATGTTCCAGATAATGAACACGTCCTTGAACATGTTGAAACAAATAACATTGTTCTTGAACTAGAACCTCCATTAGATGCTCCATATAATGTTCCAGTCTAGAGATCGATTAGAGAACGACAACCTTCCACCATATATTATGAATATGAGTATGTATTATTTTCCAATGCAAGTGAACTAGAATGTTATGTAGAAGTAATAGAAGACGAGTGCAAAATTAAATAGCTTAATGCTATACAAGATGAAATGAAGTCATTTTACGATAATCATACTTTTGAACCGATGAAGTTGCCTAAAGGCAAAAGAGCTTTAAAGAATAATTTGGTATAAAGGTTGAAGCGAGATTAACATACTTTATAACCATGATACAAAGCTAGATTAGTTGTTAAGGGATTCGATCAAAGAAAATGTATTAAATTTGATGATATATTTTCTCAAATGGTGAAAGTGTCTTATATCCATGTGGTACTAGGCTTGGCAGCTAGCCTCGACTTGGAGATTGAGCAGATTAATGTTAAAACAACCTTCCTACATGGTGACTTAGAGGAAGAGATATATATGGAACAACCAAAGGATTTCAAAGTAAAAGGGAAAGGGGATATTGTGTGCAAACTAAATAAGAGTCTATATGGCCTAAAGCAAGCACCAAGATAGTGGTACAAAATGTTTATGTTAGTTATGGCAGAAAAGGGTTATAAAAAGACTTCATCGGATAACTGTGTATTCGTCCAGAAATTTTCTGATGATGACTTTATTATTCCTTTGTTTTATGTTGATGATGGCAGGAATTCTTCATGAATTGAGTTGTTGAAGCAGTGATTGAATAAGTCTTTTACCATGAAAGACTTAGGCATAGCAAAGCAAATTCTTTGCATTAAAATTACCCTGGACAAAGATGCTAAGAAATTGTTCCTATCGCAAGAGAAGTACATCAAAAAGATTCTTTAGAAATTTTATATGGACAAGGCTAAAGTGTTTAGTACTCTTCTTGCTGCCCACTTTAAGTTAAATGCAAAGAAGAGTCTTATGACTGATAAAGAGAAAAAGGACATGGAAAGTGTTTCATATACTTCAGCAGTAGGAAGCTTAATCTATGCTGGTATGTACATGTCCAAACTTACCATATGTACGCTAATCGTTATTTGTCAAATCCAAGTAGAGAGCACTAGCATGCAATAAAGTGGATCATAAGGTATCTTCAAGGAACTTCTACTTTGAAACTTAGTTTTGGGACCGGGAAATTTGAGTTAATTAGATACACAAATTTCAACTTAGCAGGAGACATCGATACTCGTTAATCTACTTTTGGTTATTTGATTTCTTTTACTGATAGGGTTGTGTTATGAAAGTTAAGATTGCAAAAGTGTGTTGCACTTTCCACAACAAAAGTTGAATGTATTACGGCAACTAAAACTAGTAAAGAGATGTTATGGCTGAAAAAGTTCTTGGAAAAACTCGGGTTCAAGCGAAAGAGGTATGTGTTATTTTGTAACAATCAAAGCGCGATTCATCTTGGTAAGAATTTATCTTTTCATTCTAGATCAAAATGCATTGATATTAGATATCATTGGATAAGAGATATTTTAGATTAGAAGCTATTGGAACTTGAAAAAATTCATATGGACCATAACGGTTCCGATATGATGACAAAGAAGCTTTGTTGACACCTAATTTTGGAAAAGTAAAATTGCATTTTGAACAAATGAAAAAAAATGAAAATGGGGGAAATTGATTTGATTGAATTATGCAATGAAATATGGAATTCTGATGGATGTCCGGATTTTATTAAATGCAATAACAATTTTGAAATCAAGTGAAAAATTGGCAAGAATTGAGCTGATTGCCAAATCATACAAATTTGATTAAATGTGACAAGAAATGGTAATTCGGGAAATGCCATGTAAAGAGATCGTTTCGAATCACTAAATTGCATTATAGAATAATTAGATACCTTTTTAATTATATTAGAATGCATGTTTAGATGAAATCTAGGTTAGATAATATCTTGGAATTAAATTGCATGTCGAGATAAATTTCTAAGTTAAGATAGGATTCAGATTAGTTTATTTCCTAACTTCAAATAGATAATATCTCACCTTAGTTAGATTTTTATTGTTAGTAATTTTAATTACGAATTTTTATTTAAAAAAAATACAAAAATATCATGCGCATGTCACATGGAATTAGGTTCATGAAATGCATATCATTTAGCAATCATTGCTAGGTCTATTTAATTAGAAGTTGCATGTCATTAGAATTAGATCATTTAGTTAATATTGCATTGCATATTGCATGATTTTCATTAATTAAGTGAAAACAAATAAAAGAAATTGCGTGTTAATTAGAAATAATATATAGGGTTGATGATGTGAATTTTTAATCTAACCATGCAGATGTTTTCGTTGCTACAAGGTAAGTCCCCTCTTTTTTTTTTTAATTTCATTGCTTTCTTGGATGTTAAATTGGTGGTTTCTACAACCGCATGATCACCTCACATGTTAGGGAAATAAATTTAAAATCAATTCAAGCTGCTTGCCAAACATTTTTTTTGAAAATTAAAAAGAAGTGGTACCAAAAGGGCATTAGAAAAATCTAGTGTAACCAAGTCCCTGTGCCCATAGTCTCTGGTTCGTAGGAGTAAAGTAAAACTCCCATTACCTTATTTAGGTTTCTAATTGACCCACCAAAAAATAGATTAGTGGCGACTCCTGATTAAAAAAATCAATTGCATGCTAAGAACTTGAACCTAAGTCGCGAATTGGTATAGGCTTGGGAGAGCCCAAGTTAAGTTTAGACTTAATAATCCATTAGCCAAATTTTAGTTGGTTCACACCCAAAAATTAGGTCGCAACAAGCTTGAACATTGCCGATTGATAGTATGGGGATTAGTCTTATTTACATTGAGCTGGCGGTAACAAGAGAGGAAGGGAAAGCAAAAAATTTAATGTTTGAGGATTAGTCTTATTTACATTGAGCTGGCATCGGATGTCGATTCGTGATTCGATTGAGTTGAAATTTTGTCAGCAGGTTCGTGGTGCACTCTTCCCGAATCTGGGATGGTTTGATTTTTGTTTGAAACTCCATATACCGAGTTTTTCATGAACTGATCAAAACTTGCATTTTTTGTCAGATTTATCTTTGATCTTGTATGAAATTTATGCATATTGGCAAAAATGATGTTCTTGAGGTTTTTGCTACTTTGTACCTCTAGTTTTTACTAGAGAAGAACTTTGTTCACCCAATTTTATTGATTGTGAAGATTTTTGGGTGGACTTCGGTCCCGTGATTTTTTATCTCCTCACATCAAGAAGGTTTTTCACATAAAAAAAATTGTCTTGTATTTGCATGCTTGATACTTATTTTGCTCTATATATTAGTTCCTATTAAGTAAAACTCTTGCATGCAATTTACTTACTTTACCATATATTTGTCGGTCCATGATAGGTTTAGGTTGGTCATGAATGTAATACCATGGTTATTTCGATTTAGAATTAACAATGATTGAGTTATGTAAAAACAAAAGATTTTTTTTTTTTTAGAGTATGTACTTTCAATTTAGGCATTCATTTTCCTAGGTGTCTTAGGTCATTATTTTCACTTATGTTTTATATTGAATAAATCGAGCATTTCGTTAACGAGCCTATAGGACTGTTCTTAGAACTGATCACTTTCGAGATAACTAGATTATTTAGGGAAGCCATTAAGAAATTTTAAAGCAATATAGACTTGAGAATTCAACCAGGAATCGGCTTTCCAACTGTGCTTATTTATAGAGGCCAATACGGCATAATTAAAAATCAATTTGAGATCAGAGATAAGTTTGTTCAACTGAGATGTGTGGCCGATCATGAGTGACTCCACTAAATTGGAAAATTCTCGTCGACCGGCATTAGTTTGATTTCTTTGTCATTTTGGTACCTCATGTCCGTAATTGAATCCTCGAGATTTTCACGAAAATTGAGAGTTGCCATTGAGTCGAGTGGGTTCATTATGACTCAAAGAAAATCGATCATGGGTCATTTGCTCTAAAAAGTTCTAAAAACTAGCCGGTAGCCTAAGTCACGCTAAAAATGAGCCGAATGGAAATTAACCACCAATTCAAGTCCGATTTTAGAAATTGAAAATTCCGTCATGTCATAATAAATTCTAGGAACGTCGACTCATCTTTCGAGGAAATGTCGATGAGTTCGGGATTTTTACGGAAGATTGTTGCGGACGATTCGGAAAATGAACGGAAATTCGAATTGGCCAATTTGAAGAGATTTTTGGCATCTGGTGTAAGTGAATTGGTGAATGGAAATTGTTTGGGCTTCTTCTGAATTCAAATTGGACCTCAACTAGATTTATTTGTTCAGAAAATCGGATTCCGAGAAAAAATTGAATTAAAATTCGGAATTAAAGGAACTGGCCGTTTTTGTTGCTTGAGATTTGTTGTTTGAGGGAAATTTGATGCAAGAAAGTAAGTGAGAGTCAAGTGCTCTGGCATGGGAATTTTTGGCGATTAAATTGGACTAATCAAGAGCAAGTGGGACTAAGGATTTTCTGTTTTAGGAAAAAAAAATTAATTTCCTTTTATTTTTCTTTTTTCTTCCCACCACCCCTCTTGGCCGACGTCCCCACTCACTCGCACTCTCTCTCTCTCTCTCTCTCCCACCCCCTCACTCTCCCACTCACCTTGTGCAAAATCCCCCCCCCCCCCCCACCGATAGCCTGCCGTGCCCCATTTTTCCTTCTCTCACATTATCTTGACTTTTAGTCAAGCTTATCTACATCTCACTCTCATCCTCTCTTGCCGACACACCTCCTCTCATTTCTCTCTTTTGTTCTTTATTTCCTTTAATAAATTGCGGCACTTTCACACCCATTTGGCCGACACACGAGCCTCCATTTCTTTCTCTTTTGTTCGGCTGCCCCACTCAATCAACATTGCAGCTTCATTTTTGTTGGTCTTCTCCGCCATTGCTGCCTCGTGCACGCAAAGGAACTTTCGCCAGTCAACCCTCGCATTTCCTGCAATTCGGTTCAGCCCCAATAGCCGTGGAAAAATCCAGCAGCCCGTGAGTCTTGCAAGCTAAGTTTCGGTACCGAGCTGTGCTCGAAAGTCGTCGCCGCTTTGGAGAAAAACGACCCCCCACGACATTCCCAACGTTTCAATAAGACCGGATTGTTAAACGGGTGAGTTTAACTCACTAATCCTTACTTATTTTGTTAATTATGCTTAAGGGTTGATTAGTGTTAATTAAGCATGTTTAGGTGGTTAGATTAGTCTAGAATATTTTAATTAGTGATTTAATGATGCATATTAGGCGATTGGTTCGTGTAATTAGCAAGTAGAGACGTACTTCTATTTATTAAATGCATCTCGGGATTTTTCCCAATCCATTCTGGCATCCAATTAGGTATTACGGGCATAAATTTGATTTTTAGTATTTATTAATATTCGAAATTATTTAATTATTTATTTAATTTCAGGAAATTAGGTAGGGAAAGCTGACAACCAGAATTTTATGTTGATTATCGTGGCATAGTTTGTTTATTTAATTGAGCTTCATTTTGTGCTAAATTAAATTATTTGTAAATTCATGATTTATTTCCTAAATTGAATAATGTTGGTTATTAATTGAAAAATAACCGATCGATTAATAATGCCAAAAATATTTTAGTGATGATAGAAAATGTGGGAGTTATGGAAAGGAAAATATTATATTTTGGCTAAGACCAACCGTTTGCCCACGCACGATATTTTATCAGGTATGATAAAAGATGAGAAAAAAATGCTAAGTGACATGGCTTGGTGATTAATACATTACTTTGGCATATAGGATGCCTTAGAGAATGCACATAAATTGTTGATTATATTTATCACCTAGAAAAACATGTTGCTCGGTTGTTAGTATGTTACCTTGGCAAAAAATCACCTTAGAGAATGCACATGGCTCGGTAATTTGGTATGCATGTGGCTTGGTAATTAGTACATCGCCTTGGCATATAAGTCGCCTTAGAGAATGCACAGGGCTCGGTGATTATTACATTGCTTTGGTGAATATGGCATCTTAGAGAATGCATGTGGCTCGATAATTAAGTACATTACCTTGACATATATGACACCTTAGGGAATGCACGTGGTTCGGCGACTAGTTATACTATCTTGTAAAATGCATAGTATGGACTGGAAATGACCGGTGAATGGTTAGATTGAAATATAATCGACTATGTCGATTGATCGAGATATCGATCTGTGATGTGATTACTTAGGTGCCTATTGAACTGTGCCGATTTGCAGGTGAAATCTAAGGGCAATGTAAGTCTTCTGACCCATGTGTGCATAAGTAGCTCGGTTAGCGTATTAGTTTACTAATCGAGTCTTAGGGGGTAGAACTCGCTAAAACGTGGTCTCAATAGTTGTTGTATAACCATTTCAGGTCCCTAGATGGCAGCACCTCCACCTTCTCATCCTCCTATACATTTCGGTGTACTCGTGGAAGTCATAGAAATAGAAACCCATTTCCCGATTCACCCTCACCCTGAAGGACTAGAGTACGTACTGGTTCAGTCAACCGTCTGGGTTGATGTGAGTAATGACGCCCTAAGACCCCACAAGTATCAATCATGATATCGTGAATACTATGATGGGTGAAGAGTGGGTCCCATGCCAGAAACTAATGTGCCTATGTTTGTCCTAGAGGAGGTATTCAGAAAGGGAACAGCTAACCATAAGGATGGGTCGGTAGTGGATGCAAAGGACCCGAAGCTCGAGAGCAATACTGAGTAACCTATATACTTAGCAGTAGGATCCAACTGGAGCATGCCAGAAGAAGAGGAAATAGTCGATCAAGAGGAAGGACAAGAGGAGAATTAGGAGTGGGAATGGTCAGAGGTAGAAGAACCTGAGGAGGAGGAACTAGAGGAGAATTACCTATTGGATGCCCTTGAGGAGGAGCCAGAAGAAGATGAAGAGCTGGAAGAGAATGAGTTTGATTCTGAAGAATCAGAGGAGGATCAAGATGATGATCCTGAGTACAATTTGGATGAGGACTGGGATCCCATCCTCTTTTGTGAACCCTGTTCATAGGTGGTTGAATGTGAAACTAGACCTTTGTTAATAATATTGTAAAATAATATGAGGTGTGGTTGTTTAAAAGTATGATTGTGAATTTCAATATGAAAAATATGATTCTGCTTTTCTATCCCATTGTTTTATTGTCTGGGAATTTATAATTGCTTCTACATGTGCATATTAAAATGAAAAGGTCGGCGATACGTCTTAAGACATCGCTTTTAAAATCGACCAAGGATAAAAGATGGGTACGTGACCGAGGATTGGAGTGTGACAGAAGGAGAAGGGAGAAAAGACGCCAAGCAAGTCAAAGCTTGAGCCAATAGCATTCCACCTTAAATATCAAGCACTCATGACCAAACCACAAAGTCTTTAGCCACCATTTTGTCAACCCAATAGCCAATGGCTGATTTTCCCTCTTTTCTCCACCAAAATAAGCCAAATTGAAGGCCAAAAATGCCCATAGCAGCAGCCCTACGAATTTCTTGAATTTCATATTCAATTTCACACAAAATAACTTCAATTTAATGGCCCCAAAAAGCCATGGCAGCAGCCCATAAAATTTCCCTTCAAGTCTTCACAAAACCATCCAATTAGAAGGCCAAAAATACCACCTCTATTGTCCATATGAATTTTCACCAATTCCCCTTCCAACTTCCAAATTCTCACCAAATAAACCAAATAGGCATAAAAAATGCCAACTAAGGTGCCCAAATGAATTTCCATAATTTCCCTCACTAACTCACTCATTTTGAAGGCCAAAAATTCACTTAAAAATGCCCCTCCAAATTTCTTTGATTTAAATTTGCCAAATTTTGATTTTCTGTAAAAATTCCCGACTCGACAAAATTTCTTCAATAGATGAGACAAGGTCCTAAAAATAAATCGTGACACGCTCGAACGTTTGATTCTCGAAACCGAGTTCAATTTCGTGGTTAAAATTGACCGAATGCAATTTTAGTCCAATCCAACCTATCGGGTAGCTTTTAGGAATTTTACTGCGGTTATATCCCTTAACGGCTTCATCTAATAGATTAGTTAACTTGTAAGTAATCAGTTCAGAGAAAAAGGACCATAGGTGCATCAGTGAAAAGTCTATTTCATTTTATCGAGACGGGATTGAAACTTAAGATGTCACAACCACCATACCACCACCCATTTCCCCTCATTCCTTCATCACGCCAGCACCTTCATCACCCCACTGCTGCCACCATCATCTTCTTCTTCTTTTTAGTTTTTTTTTTTTTGCCCTTTTGTGGCTGCCACCTTCATCCCCATCCACCATTGCCACTTCCATCCCCAAGACCTTGGCACTGTTAGGCCATCCACTTGAGCCACCACCACCATCCTCGTTGCCTCAAGCCACCCCTCACCACCGAGCACCCCATCTCCAAGGAGGCCATGGACTTCAAGTGCCAAGCAGCCACCTTCACCATGCCATTCGTGCCATCGTCGGTGCCATGAGACACGAGTTCTCAACGCCATTGCGCCACCGTCACCGCGAGCTCACCGTCACCGAAAGTTCGTGAGTTAACTTCTTAATCATGGATAAGGGTGTTAGTTACATTTAGGGGTGGTTAGTTTAACATTAACGGCGGTTAGTATTAGTTAATCTTAATTTATTTTTAATTGCAATTAACGATGGTTTAGATTAAATTTAATTGCCATTAGTTTAAGCAATTTCGATTAGATTAATTAATAGTGTTTAGATTAATTAATTGAGTTTAGTTTATTAATTGTGACTTATTTAATTAATCACAAATAGCCTAATTAATTGTGATTAGCTTAATTAATCATGATTAGTGTAATTAAAGACGAATTAGCCGTTAAGTAGAATTTTATGCTTGTTTTTCTAGATGAGATTGTGCATAATTTCGGTTATTGGCACGTATGATGTTATGCTATTGATTGCCTAATTTAGATTTTTATTTACTATTCTCAAATGAGGTTTTTGAGCAAGAAAATAGAAAAATATGAGGTATTGGGTTTGGATGCCAAATTTTACATACTAAATAAAACATTGGGGTTTTAAAATAGAATCGTGCAAAGCTTGACGGGTTGATTTAAAATACATGACCACGTACGAATATTTTACTATGATTTTTAAATATGAATAATTGCCAAAGTTGATTATTTGAAAATAAAATATTGTGTTCTTGGCTAATTAATGGCAATAAAAATTGGCTTGATTAATGGTATGCTTGAGCGGTCATTTAATCGAACCCGTCACCCAACGGGAGTTTAGGGGCGAAATCTGATTTTTATCAAATGCCCAACGAGAGTCCAGATGCCGAGTCACGGTTGAGGCCGTACCGATACTCCTTTATAGAATGCTATCTAAGTGGGGGTTCTAGATGATGCCGTGCCCGATGGGGCGGGACAATGCAGACCACCGACTCTTGTGTTGGCCGTGACCTGATGGGTCGTAATAATTGAAACACGTATGTTTGATAGTGTGCTTGGCTATTGTGGATTGTGTTCTGATTATTCTTTGTGTGTTGCACTAATATTGCCATGTGAGGTGTACTAATATACAGGGGTATACCAAGGCAAGGTAAGATTGTATGCCGTTGCATGTTTAAACTATCTCCGAGGCAAATTAGCTTCCTAATCGAGGTTTAGGAAGTTGACTCGCTGAAATTTTATCTCACCCCGTTGTTAACTTTCAGGGCCATAGCATGGGGAACTGTTAAGTGCGGTTGTGGTAGGCACAAGATGCGATACTTTTGGTTGGCCTTATTGTTAGTGATGTTTAAACTAACCCCAACCCTCTGACCCTTTTTGCCTATTGGTCATTAGGAAATTGTCTTTTGAGGTAGACTTGTAAATGTTAAACTCCTTGGGTTAACAAGTTGATAAATAAATCGCTGCTTCTGAGAAATCGTCTATTGTGTTTCACTATCCTTGATTTGTTGGTTGACTAGGTGTCTATTTAAGTCGCTTCCACGTGTGTTTAATGAAAAGATAAAAAGAATGAGTCGGCGATGCGTCTTGGGACGTCACACTTTTAATTGACCGTCGAGGGATGTTCGCGTGCTTAGGATTCGAGGCGTGACATATATCATCAATTAAAACTAAATTGAATATCATAACATCGTGCAAGGTATGAATTTGGGAGACATCGTGCCTAATCAAGAGCCGTAGGCCCATCTTTTAGGAAATACTCATATCATCAATTGAAACTAAATTGGATATCATAACATCATGTGAGGTATGGATTTGGGAAACCTCATGCCTCGCTGAAGCCTCCCCAGCCACTATGGGGGAAGAGAAAAAGAAAACTAGGAAGACAAAGAAAAGGAAAAGGAAAAGAAAAAAATAAAAATAAAAATTCAAAAGAATCAAATATTATTAAAAAATTACCACGTCAACGTACACCGGACAATCGGTGTCCATGTCAGTAGGCTTGCCAAAATTGACATGATAGACTAAATTGGCACAATCTTAAAAAGGTTTAGGGCTGAATTAACCAAAAAAATTAAGATTTATTTGAAAAAATTACAATATATTTATGACTTTTTTGGTAATTTTCTCCATCTCAAAAGGTTAAGGTTGGCCTTTTCCTTCACATTGTTCACACATCGAAATGGGAGTCGACGTCATTTGGGATAGAAGACCATATCACATATAAGCAAACAAGATACAAGGAAATCCTTATTTTTATCAGATAAACTCTCGTGGTCAAGATTTTGTCGTTGTTGGAATTTATATTGCACGGAATTATGATTTTGATATGAACAATATTTTTTAGTTAGTGATATGCAAGTCTATAAATGTGTAGTATGTATTTGATAAAGGATGGACAAGAGACAAGAGACAAGACACAATGGTTCAAAAAGACATGGAGATATAGGCAATGGGTAGAGAAGCTATCGTTTCGTTAGATCAACAAAATGGTGCTACAATCCTATAGGAGGAGATGTTGGTGTTGGCAGAGTACAAGGGTATAGAGTTCACTCTCAACTCCCGCACGCTCTTGGTTGAGGTCTAAACCTCACGCACTTCACAATTGATTTCTAGCCTATTTATAAAGAATTCCCATCGACTTACGAGGGAACTCTCTCTGCTATGTTGCAAAAATATTTATAATAGATTCTTCTACGCAAACTTAAGTGGACTCTAGACAATTCCACCGCTGCCCAAGTACTAGATTTTTTTAGGATATTTCTAGACTTCTCGATGTTTGTTTCTCACGTCTACTAGAATTGGACTAGAACAATACATTAAAAATGGATCACCAAGTTTCAACAGTTGTTTTGTACAACTAAAACATGCTTTGCATGTCTTAGAATTGTGCACATGGCTTATGTGGACAACCCGATGGGCACGACCTCTAATAGGTGGTTAATCACGGCCCCACTGGGCACAACTTTTAATAGGTGGTCAATCATGGCCCCACCGGGCATGACCTCTAATAGGTGGTCAATCACGGCCTCACTGGGCACAACCTTTAATAGGTGGTCAATCACAGGCCCACTGGGCACAACCTTTAATAGGTGGTCAATCACGGCCCCACTGGACACAACCTTTAATAGGTGATCAATCACAGCCCCACTGGGCACAACCTTTAATAGGTGGTCAATCACAGTCGTTCTTCCATCAAATTTTGACACTTGGAATTTTATGAAAAGAATCCCTATTTATCGCAATCACACTCAATTTGCCACAACCAATCATCAATTTCAAATTCTAAATGCACAGCAACAATCGGCATGAAATTCTGAGCAACCAAGGTCAAAAATAATTTTTCCATTTTTTTAATAATAATAATAATATTTTAATAATTTCGGAATATAACATAATATTATAAATTCCAGAATTTCAAAACAATTAAAGAATTCAAAAATAAAACCCTATTATGTCCCATCAAGGCTTATTATTAAATAATTCTATTAGCCTTAATTAAACACACTTTAAATTAAACAAATTTCTTAATCCAAATCACAGTTAAATAAACTAAATTATTCACCTAAACTTGCTTAACTTAGACTAAGCACACTTAGGGCATCATTAACACTCTAATCAAGGTTTAGTGAGCTAAACTCACCCGATTAACAAACCGAGCGGACCAAAATGACGAGGATGCCGAGGGGAACAACTTCCTTCAAAGCGGGCCAAGCATCCGAGTTTTAGGAAGCCGGCCAAATCGAGACAAAACCGAACTGAGAAATCCATTTCTGCAACCCTCTGTTTGTAGATGGATGGGGGCGGATCCAAGGCTGAGATGGCGAGGCAAGGCCAGCGGAGGGCGAGTGGGGCTATGGTGAGTCGAGGTGGTGCCGCACGGTGGCCGAAGGCGGCTGAACCGTGGCCTAAACTAGTCGAACATCTCCCTGGACGCACAAGCAGAGGCCGACGGAGGCGGCCGAGCGTCGGCCAAGCGTGGGCGAGCGTGGGCAGCAGCGGAGCGCGAGACGGCAAGCAGTGGTGGAGCGTGGTCCTATGGCGTGCGACGGCAACGAGCAGCGTTGCTGGCTTGCTGTTGGGTTCCGAACAACACCTAGAAGAAGAAGTCGATAGCAGTAGAAGGGAGAGAGAGACGGAGGTGCGCGGCAGGACGACGGAGAGGTGTGCGTGGACGAACGACAATGGCGGCGGGCTCTGGCGACGGGCGAGCGGGAGGCCGAGCGAGCGGTCAAGTAGACGCAGCTCCTCCTTGAAGCTTCACACGACTTCCTTTCCCCCTTGCCCATCGAATTCTAAGGAAGAAGGAGAAGATTGAAGTGAGATGTGCTTTTTGGGGACCAATGAGCATTCGACACTTGTCAGCACCCCATTTGCTTTGGCTCCAACCATGACATAAGTTGACCTCACATTCCACTAACTTCAAATCTCCCACAACAATTCTCCAATGGGTCCAATTTCCTTTTCCACTAAGGCATACCAATTTTTAAACTTTGTACATCACATTATTCAATTCTCTTCTAATTGAACCAAATTAAAGTCCGTAAAATTAATTCTATGTCACCACCCTTCAATTCACATATTTACTTGACCATAGAACCATCTTGATCTAAAAAATACCACCAAAAATGGGCCTATTAATTTTCTGAACCAAATTAATCATACTTTGATTATTTTGCCGAAAAACTCGACTTGCATGAAAAATCATTCAAAGATGAGTCAATATTCCTTAAATGATTTGTGACACACCCAGACTTCCAATTTCTAAATTCGATCTCAATTCCACGGTTAATTTTACCTTGGCATGATACTAGCGCGGCCCAACCTATCAGGTAGCCTTTAGAAATTTTCATACATTTGACCTGTGGTTGATCATCTCAAGCCACAATGTACATCTTTGAAACATTGGCGATTTTCGGTTGTCGGGGTAATCTCAAGGTTTCACATATGAACACAGGGTACCCAATCAACAGAAAAGTCGGTCCAGTGCCGATCGATAAGAATTATGCGATATGGTGAAATCACCCACACCTGATCACATGCCTTTGTCGAGTTGACCTATCTCCGATCTCTAACGATTTTTAATTGTGCCGTAATGACTCTTGCAGATTAGCTCGGTCGAAAGATCGCTTCCTGGTCAAATTCTCGAGTCCGATGCATTAAAGTTTCTTAATGGCTTCACCTGATAGACTAGTTTTCACATGAGTGGTCGACTCAAGGAAAAGAACTATATGCGTGCCAACGAAATGCCCGTCTCAATTTATTGAAAATAGAATTGGAAAATCGAGATATCACAAAAGGTGGGTGTTACCAAAAAACAAAAAAGATACACTCCCTATGACACAAAGGGTTTGCTCCTAGAGAACCTTGATGACACAAACCTCATGGAAACACCTGTCTTTGCAGCAGGGGAAGCTGGAACTTGGGCTATGGTGGCTGGCCCTCAACAGCCACCCACCTACAAATGAAGATGATATGATGGAACTGTCAGGGTTTGGGCAATCCCCTGATAGTTCAAGCTCTCAAGGCCATGACGGCCAAGGAAAAGCCCAATATTGTATTGTTAATGGAAACAAAGAACAATGATATGAAGCTTCAATGGATTCAGCGCAGCTTACACTTCAATAACTCTCATATTATGAACCCTATTGGTTTGGCGGGAGGTATGACAGTTTTCTAGAACAATCAGGTGTCCTTAAGTGTGGTCTGCTCAACACAAGAACTTTTTGATATGACTTACAAGGATATACAGGAAGATCGAACTATGCGTATCACTTGTATTCATGCTCCTTTTGTCTACCAAATCAACAAATTTTGTGGGATGAACTTAGGGAGATAAGCTTTGCTAACACATTACCTTAGGTCTGTGTGGGCGAGTTTAACGAAATACTCTATCCTTGGGAAAAGGTAGGAAAGAGACAAGCATATCCTTATCGAATACTTTCCTTTCGAGTTGTCCTAAATGATTGCATCCTTATGGAAATAGAAAGTAAAGGCTGTGAGTTTACTTGGATGAACAATCGAGAGGGAGATGAGCTTGTGAAAGAACATTTGGATAGGGTGATGTGCAGGATGGATTGGCGCTTATTGTTTCTTGAAGCTGAGGTGTTTGCGCTACCTGCTGTGGGGTCCAACCATAGTCCCTTAATTATAAACACTTCAGTACCCTATAGAAAACGTAGGAAGCCTTTTATTTTTGAAGCTTATTGTAACGAAGATGAAGAATGCCGAGATATTATTTCCACAGCATGGAACTCAGTGCAGGTTCAAGGTTATGGGCTACTTCCAAAGATAAAGAATGTTTCCGAAGCCTTGACTAAGTGGAGCCGATCAAAATTTTCGAGGGGCACTCTCAAAGTAGCCATCTTACAACAACGACTTCAGCATATTATAAACCAGCACCATAGTAACTATAATAGAGTGGAAGCATCTAAGCTAAGAGAGGAAATAAGGTGGACTTGGCAACAAGAAGAGCAATATTGGGCAATGTGCTCTAGGATTCAATGGTTGAGGTGGGGCGATAAGAATACAAGATTTTTTCTTGCAACTACACTTCAAAGGAGGCAAAGAAATCGAATTAGCATGTTGCAGGATGACCACCAGCAATGGATTCGTGATCCTCAGACTTTACAAGATATGACATCCAATTTATTTTCAAGGTTATATATAACAGTGGGACATCAGGACTACGGACCCATTCTTGACCAATGCCCACAGGTAGTTACCACAGAAATGAATGACCAGTTGCTAGATTTGGTTACATTTGAGGAGGTTCTCCAAGCTACCTTTCAGTTGGGAACTACTAAGTCTCCAGGCCCTGATGGTTTAAATGGCTTATTTTATCAAACTCACTGGGAGGTCATTAAAGATGATCTTCTTCTCCTGGTGCAAAATTTCTTTCGGTCAGGGATGATGCCTACTACTATGAACCGGACCATTATTGCATTGATCCCCAAGACACCTCACCCAAAGAGACTAGATCAATACAGACCAATCAACCTCTGTAACTTTGCATACAAAGTTATCTCAAAGATAATTGCTAATCGCCTGAAACCTTGGTTACCTAATCTGATTTCTATGGAATAGTCGGCTTTTGTGAGTGGACGATAGATTCAAGACAATAATTTAATCGTTTAAGAAGTTCTTCATCAATTTAAGACTCGAAGGCGAACAAGAAAATTCAACACAATCCTAAAGACCGACATGCAAAAGGCGTATGACAAAGTAGAATGGGATTTCCTTCGCGACTATCTTCTCAAATTGGGATTCCATCCAAAGTGGATACAATGGGTAATGCAATGCATTACAACATTTTTTAGTGTAAGATTTAATGGAGAGCAACTTGCTTATTTTTACCCAACTCATGGCCTCCGACAGGGTGACCCTCTATCTCCATACATCTTTATTCTATTGGCAAATGTTTTGTCAAATCTAATCAATCAAGCAGTCAACATGGGACACATTAAGGGTATCAGGTTAAATAGATGGTGTCCTACCTTGTCCCATTTATTTTTTACTGACGATGCAATATTCTTCCTAGATGGTAACATTCAGGAATGCCAGAACCTTGCTAATATTTTAAATCAGTATTGTGTGGCCACAGGACAGGCACTGAACTGCAACAAATCTGGACTGATTTTCAGTAAACATTATCCTTTTAGACTGCAGAAAAATATGTTGAGGGAGTTCAGAATACATGTGCTGCAAAGGTATGGCAAATATTTGGGAATACCATTTGACTGGGGTCGTTCCAAGAAGGAGATGTTTTCTTGGATTTTATGGAGAGTTTATGCAAAATTGGAGGGATGGAAAGAAAAGTTAATCTCAAAAGGTGGTAAGGAAATTCTTATTAAATCTGTGATTTAGGCACTTCCACATTACGCCATGTCGATCTTTAAGCTTCCTTTGTCTCTTTGCAAATCTATAGAAAAGAGTATTGCTAGATTTTGGTGGAGGAATGATCAGAATAGAGCAAGGATTCATTGGCAGAAATGGGATGTTCTTAAAAGCAGCAAGGACAATGGTAGCCTAGGATTCCGTGATCTTATAGAATTTAACAGAGCCATGCTTGGAAAGCAAGCTTGGCAATTACTACAATAGCCTCAATCTTTATGGAGTCAAATATTTAAGGGTCTGTATTATCATTCTAAAGAATTCCAATCAGCGGATAGAGGAACTCGGCCATCCTGGGGATGGCAAAGCATACTAATGGGCAAAGATGCTATTTTACCACATGTTAGATGGTCAGTGGGTAATGGAAGCAAAATTAGAATCTGAGAGGATCGATGGTTACCAAGAGGAATTCTTGGTGGACCTGCGACAAGAGAGGAACCACTAATGGTGGCTAATCTAATAGATCCAATCCACAACAGATGGAACACATCTCTACTCCACAGGTTTCTAGATGATCAGATCATAGAAGAGATTCTTACCATCCCAATAAGACCTCTCTATGCTGAAGACCAATTAGTTTGGACAGCCACAAAGGATGGCCGACATACAATGAAGAGCAATTATCATGCACTAACCAAGATCACAAGCAACCACAGCAATCACAAAGCATCAACCTCATACCAAAATCTTAGGATTCTATGGAGAAAAATCTAGGCAATGCGAACAGCACCTAAAATTCAAACTTTTCTTTGGTTGGTTTGTCAAAATGCACTAGCCTCCAGAGCTAATTTATTCTAGAGACATATCATCACCGATCCATTATGCAAACTTTGTCAACAGAACACTCCAGAAACCCTAGAGCATCTATTCCTATCATGTTCATGGACTAGGGATACCTGGGCTCATCTACAGATCAACATCGATCTACTGCCTCATACGATTCATCAATTAGATGCATGGCTAACAGCAAGAGTTACATCGAAAAACAACTCACTTGGTCTGGAAGTCATAGCCAATGTTCTTTGGCAGATCTGGAGAACGTGGAATAGCTTCATCTTCCGCAACCAACGATTGGATCCAACCCTAGCAGTGGAGACTGCAATAACACAGACCCGACTATATCAGATCTGTGCTCCTACCCATTCGAGAAAAGATATTGCTACTCTGAACCCTGCACAGCTTTGGAGACCACCTGACCTAGGAACCTTAAAATGCAACATTGATGCGGCCTATCAGCCAGGAAGTACAGAAGAATTGATGGCTTGTATTTGTAGAGATCATCACGGTCAACTTACCGATATTTATTCTAGAAGATTTCCGGCCGCATCGGCTCTGGTAGCGGAGATCCAGGCCCTCACCTTCACACTTTAGCATCTACTGCAGCAAGGTATCAACTTTGCACAAATCTTGATCGAATCTGACTGCAGCACCATTGTCGACGCCGTCAGGGATGGGAGATCGCCGCCGTGGGAAATCCGTGCTTTGGTTGCGGAGGTCGTCACTTTGATTCCCCTCTTCCCTAGTTTTATCGTGCAACATTGTAGGTGTGAGGCGAACACCGTTGCCGACTGGGCCACAAAGGCCCAACATTTAGACACCTCAGTCCAAAATTGGAATATTTTCCCACCCTTCCTTCTGCTTGACCTTGTTTATGCAGATGCCTTCGCTTGAGGTTGTAAGCTTCCAGCAATATGAATACAATATCTTCTTTCCACCCAAAAAAAAAAAAAAAAAAGTCCATATGAATGGAAAAGTCGTCAATGAAGTATCTGAGTCGATTTTATCCACTCAAATGAAAAAATAAAGCGAAGTGAATAAATCGCGCTCATTGCAGTACCTTCCACTCCATCCCCTTATTGATCGATCTCCGGTAACCAGCGCGATAAAGAAGAGAACTATGGTGACATATGCGTGGTCAAGGGAGCACCGTGGTGGAGGTTGTCATATATTTCTTTAGTATAGGCCTAGGTTTCTCTTTTGATTTTCTTTTTAAGTCATTTACTGTTTGTTTGGTTCTAAACTTAACTAGACTCCAGTACTAATGTCATTGAAAATTAATTGTTTATTAGTGACATACAAATTTTAGAGAAGGGCCTTCAGTGTTTTCATTTGTCCATTTTTCACTTAAGGTCTCATCTAATCCATTACATTAGTTGGGTATGCTATCGGCTTGGAGTTGCCTATATAGGGTGTGCTTTACGGCATTGAAATGGAAAAGAAACAGGACGTTGGCAATCCCCATTTACAGGAAGGAAATTTTTGCTCCTTTCCAAAGAGCATGGAATGGAAAACGAAAACGAAAATGAAGCAAGATTTCATGAAATTGACATGGTGGCTTTTTAAGGTTTGGAGTTATGCATAGTCTAATTTTCCGACACCTATTTAAGTCACTGCATCACTGCCCATTACAAAAAACTTGAAGCCTAGTCGGCTGACATCCTAGAGATCTGCGAGATTACTACAGTAGATTGTCCATTAAAGGACGATTATTTCAACGTCATGCAGAAAAAACAAGGATGATTCACGAGTACAAAATGCCAGCTAGAGTGATATTATCTGGCCGATCAAACTCTTGATTAGCTAATGAAATCATCCTTACAGATCGAAGCATAGTCCTTCACTTGAGGACGCGGAAGAAAAAACAAGCGCTTAAAAATAGCCATGGTTCTTTATATGAGGTCCTAACTTGAGAGGGGCTATTTTCACGGTGTTAATAGCTGGGAGCACATCAGCATGGTGACCAAAACCGCCACGAGGGAATTTCAGTTACTTCTTTTTAGGAAAAAAAATTGACATTATATATCGATTTTTATGTGCCACTATGTATCTTTTAAAAAGTCTTTATTGAGAAAATCTGCCAGCCATCTCTATTTTCGCCATGTATGGTACTCCTTGCTCATCAGAAATTAAATGGCCTAGAATTTTACAATTTTGCTCTTGCTATTTTGGAATATTAGTTGACTTATACAGCCCATATATGTATATAACTAGCAAATCGCACTGTAAACTGTATGAGTGCCTTCGAGTGTGATGGCGCAAGTCTTCGTCTAAGAAAGGACTCTCGATGTCCTTTCTAAGTAGAGACTTGTCTCCATCATCATTATGTTAAATTTTACTTGAGTAACCGTTGTACAATTTAATCAAGTGAATTAGATTGGGTCATTGCAATTGGTAGTGGTGCCCTAAGTGATGAAGTTCCTAATGCTTCCAATTGACAATAGCTCATCTCAAATGGTCAACACCTTAATTGATTCCACCTTAAGTACTCCTTTGGAAAGTTTAGCTTAATGGAATAGGTCGGCTCGATGTATTGAGAGACTACGGAAAGGATGCATGTTGTCATGATGAAAATTGCCATCTTCTCATGCACACCTGAATCGAGCATAAAGAATAATTTAACAATAGAAATATCAAGTAAAATGGAGAGAGGGAGAGAGAGAGACGAAATCCTTTTTGAGTTTTTGCCTTGATTTGGTCAAGATGACCATGGATTCTTAACCATAAGTTTAGCTTAGTGGCCTGCTGTGATAGGGGCATTTTTGTAATTTGGTCGAAGGTCTTTGTTGGATGGACAACAACTGTGTATTTGGAATCACTTACTAAACCTAATTTTCGCACACATTCCTTTGAACACTCCTTGTTTAATTTAAATTAGTTCTCTAATGTATCCATGGTTAAATTTTTATCCTAACACTAGATTTCAAAATCTATAAATGCAACACCCTTTCCTCACCCCAAAAATTTGCAACACACAGCCAGTTTATTTAAGGCAGCTTCTTGTACAGTATGTTAGTTTACAGAGAATTAATTATTTGAAAAACATCTTCATAATAATAATTTGCTTACAAAAATAAATTAATGAATAATATCTTAACCATCAACGAAAATGTTTGAACAGAGATAGTTGTTGATAATGAAAATATTTTTCTTTGACTAATTTTTTTTCAAAACAAGCAAACTTTAATTAGGAGAAATCAGAAAGGAGAAGATATGACACCTTGAACTTCGCAGGAAAAAGGAAGAAGAGAGAACAAAATTTCGGGCCTTGGGCAACAACTGCATATTTAGAATCAGTTAGTTACCCTAATTCACGCGCACAGTTCTTATCTATGAATCCTCCTTGTTCAATTTAAATAAGTTCTCTACTTTATCCACGGTTAAATATTTCCTAATCGGTAATTGCAACACTCTTTTCCCCCAAAACGAATTAAAATTCGCAACACACTATCACTTTATTTAAGGCAACTTCTTATATGGTATGTTAATTTCACGGAGAATTAACATTTCAAAAAATATTTTCTTAACAATGATTTACTTTAAAAACAAAATAATGACTAAAATTTTAATCATCAACTGAAATGTTTAGGCATAGATTGTTTGTTGATAATAAAAATGTTTTCTTTTGACTATTTTTTCCAAAATATATACAATAATTTTTTCTTAAATGTATTTTCTGAATCGTTATTATTATTATTTTTTGGGGTGAACAAACGTAAAAACAAATTGTGTATCCACAGTCACTCAATGAATTGGGTTGAGTAAAATCTCCTAATTGGGGAATCCCGCCATAAGCAGATGTAAAATCAAGCAAAAATATCAAATCAGAAAAAACAATAACATTGGAAGAAAGAAAATACAAACTAAACAGATCAAACAGCTTCTGACGTTCAACGCAAACATCTCAAACCTCCGAAATCAACAAGAGCGACTCAAAAAATATACAACCTCATGCATAAGCAACTCAATCTAGAATCGGTCAATTGTTGTATTTACAGAGATCTATCATGCCTTAGCAACTCAATTGATGATCATAAAACAATCGCGAAAGCGGCGAAGCGAATAGTTCAAACCCGAATTCGTTCTCTCGCATCTGTTAGTGGACGCTGTAACTCTTGATCGTAATCGAACCCAAGTGCGCACCAAGGAAAAGGTTGTCCTTATGTTGATGCACCCACCTTGGTCTCCTCTGCATCTTTCTCAGTCCCAGCTCCACACGAAGCTCTAGTAGATTTCTGCTATTAAGTTCTAAATGTGTCGGCGTCCAAAAGCTCCTTCCCTTGCTATCCTCCTCCTCGCAGTCACATCCAACCGTTCAAACCCTCTACTAATCTGAAATGTTGGTCCCCAAAAAGGGTGAGTACAACCACTCAGCAGGTAAAGGAATCCAATAACCACTCAATGCATCATACAAATCATACATGCATTGCAGGCGTAACTTACCTTGCAGCCATGCGTAATACTATCATGCATCATCATAACAGTTTATAACACATACATGTGTATCATCATCGTATCATACATGTCATCATCATCATGACATCATCACATTACACATGTCATATCATATATCATCATCATTATCATCACCATGCATATCATCATCATTATCATCATCATGCATATCATCATGCATATCATATTATCATGGGTGATAATCGTTATTTCACATCACATATCATTACCATCATCATGCATATCATCATGCATATCATATTATCATGGGTGATCATCATTATTTCACATCACATATCATTACCATCATCATGCATATCATCATGCATATCATACCATGGGTGATCATCATATCACATCACATATCATCATCATCATCATGCATATCATCATGCATATCATACCATGGGTGATCATCATATCACATCACATATCATCATCATTATCATGCATATCATCATGCATATCATACCATGAGTGATCATCATATCGCATCACATGCCATCATCATCATGCATCATCATGTCATGAGTTAATTATCATCTTTATCTTTCAATTTTGATCACCACATCACCCATTTCTCAAATCATCAATCTCATCATCACCCTTCGAGCAGAAACCTCCGACAGAGTACCATTATCAATCTCATCATCAACCCTTCGAGCAAAAATCTCCGACAGGGTTCCCGGCCAACTCAGCCATCCCATGGCCATCGGGCTTCCGGCCCCCCACATTCCGGGCATCTCGCATCCCAACTAGCATCACGAGGCATTCCCTTCAGGCAGAAACCTCCGATAGGGCTTCCGGCCTTTACCCTTCTAGCCAGGCATCTCGCACCCCAATCCTGGCATCGCGAGGTATTCCTTTCGGGCAAAGACCTCCGACAAGGCTTCCGGAATTATGTACCGACATACCACCAAGCCTCCCCTGGAATTACGTACCGTATACCACCGGGCATCCCGACACTCCCGGGGAATCTCTGGAATTACGCCACCAGGCCACCAGACATCATCATCCACCACAACCTCTTTCTCATCCACATTTATTCTTTTATCTCAATTTAACATGGCAATTGGCATGGCATCAAACAAATCACACTTGCATTTCAATTCACATGTCATACACATGCCAAAGCTTTATCACATATGCATTTCAACTAAATACATGTACAAAGACCTCATCACACAAGTGCCACACAAATGAAGTTGAATCCATGGCCAAATAAAACTATATTTTATTATTATTTTATTATATTATAATAATATTATTATATTAGTATTTATTTCCATAAATATTACATTTAATATCTATGATTTTCCCAAAATCATAATATTCAAACAACCACTAAACAAATCAATAGGATCACAATTTCACCCAAAATTCATGGCCAAATTGAATTTCTCATAATTTCACAATTTCTACAAAATAGCACCTTATATTCGGATAATGGCCAGACTTGCACAGTTTCCAAATAAATTTGATTAAAATACTCATATGACCTTCAAAAATTACGAAAGTTTACAGGGTGATAGCCAACACATCTTCGTACCTTTTTCATTAAGAACTCTAAGCCAAATTATTTCTTGATTTATTTCTACAACCCTACGAAGCTTCTGGAACCACGACCGCGACGTCCAGAACACTCATCTCCGAATTTCTTAGTTTTCACCCATCAATTCTCTTTCGTTTCTTCTGAAATTTGAGTATGTTATGTAAAAAGGTGTCCTTTACAAGTTTCATGAAGGGATATAGGTCAAATAACCAGATTATGGTCACCATTTTAGTCCATGAAGTCTCGGGTGTCTCGGTACACCTCACCAGAATCAACCATCTCCAAGATCTAGCCGATTTACTAGGCTACACTCATTCATTTCTCTTCAAATTTGAGTATGTTGTAGCTTAATGTGTTTCCTACAACTTTCAAGCAGACAACAAAGTGAGATCTCCAACATAAATCAGCATGCAAACAAGAAATCGACAAGAGGTCAGTGAAAAATTCGCAGATCTAAGTCTCCGTATAATAAAACTTTTGACCCCTCAAATCTCCATCGTTTTCCATGAAATTTCATTATGTTATAGTACAAGACGTTAGCTATAACTTTCGTGAAGACATCACAGCCAAAATCGAACTTTAAACATGCATGCAAGCTCTCACAACATTCTGACTCCAACAGTTCACACGAAAATATTCCAGATCTAGCATCTCCGTAGGATGAGAGTTTGACCCCTCAAATCTCCATAATTTTCCACGAAATTTTAGTATGTTGTAGTACAAGATGTTAGCTACAACTTTCATGAAGAAATCGTAACCAAAATAGGACTCTAAACACACATGCAAGCTCAAAAAATTTTCTGACTCCAAAAAGTTCATGCGAAAACATTGGTGCAAGAGTAGAAAGTGGATTCCCAACTTGCCTCTAAACCTCACGAACAGCACGAGCGGACGGACGGCGATTCCTTCCTCTCCCTCTCGGCCACACTCTCTTCTCTCTCGCAACTCTCTTGGACGACAGCCACTCCCTCTCTCTCCCTTTCTCTCTCTCTTTCTTTTTAGTGGCTTTTATATTGCATGTGGCCGCCCAAGATGGCCAATGGGGGCAGCCACACCTTGCACAGCCTCCACGCCACTTGGCAACTCGGAGGAACACTTGGCCTCCTTCATGCAAGATGGGCCGGCCACCTCTTCCTTTGGGCCTTAATGGGCCGGTCGAATCCCCCCCTTGGGCCGACTAGCTTGGCCCATCAAGCATAGGCCAAATGGGTCCAAGGCCCATTCCTAATTTAAATCCTAATTTCACCTTTCAATCATTCATCTTTAATTCTTTCTTTTAAGAATTTAATTACTAAATTCCACATGGCCAAAATCTTGAAATCATAATTCCATAAATCCCAATTTATAAAACACATGGCCAATGATAGGATTTTCTTTCCTATCACATAATTATCCCTTAAAAGCTTGGCCATAAATCTTATTACAAATTATGGATTAAATGGCCATAAAATAACTTGATGGTACTTCCATCACCTATTCATAGACTTTAATGTAACTAGAGGTTGCCATGAATTTTGGGATGCCACACTAAATATGTTTAAAATCTGAAAAATCATATATCTTTTTTTAAAACTTAATTGGCAAGACATCAAAACGTTTTAAAGTAGAACTCGGTTTACTTTTGTTCTTCTATTTTTTCTTTTTTCTTTTTTTCAAAAAGAGGGTACTCTAGTCATACTGTATATGCACATAGTAGATAAGCAATTTTCCGAGCTTATGTTGGCGAACTGGAAAAAAAAATGAGGATCTACCAATTTGCAAGGGAAATTAACTTGGTGGTCATTGGATTGTAGAAAACCCTAACTTGATGTCTACGTCAGCACTAATCATACCATGTAGACTGTTCAACATTACATCAGTGATTTATAGTCAAAATTGATTGAATGGACTCAATTGACAAAACGTGGAAAAGTTTATAACTCAATTGGTAAGATTGTAGTTAAAAAAAAAAAAATTGGTAAGATTCAAAAGTCCAAAATTGAATTGGTAAAATTGTAGTATGTTGGGACTTTTTAAAAAAATTTCCCGTCGGTGACTCATGCTAATTATCATAGAAAGTTGAATACTTTAATGTAGTTACTAACAAATTATTTGAAAAACAAAAGCACCGTTCTTTTTCTCTACCTATAATTTCTGACGCATACCAATACTTATTAAACTTTACTATCACAAAAAAGGACCATATTCTGAGCATAAAATAATAAAATTGTGCTTATAGAAAACCCAAGGACGGAGAGAAGTAGGGTTCCCATGCCCTAACGTGGAGGATGACGATACAATCATTTACAAAGATGATTTGTAGGTAAAAGATCATTATAATGGGAGAATCCGTTGTCTTCTCGACCAGAAATATAGTTTCTACACGCGCCCCAGGTGTGAAAGGACATTCAAGACCTACGCAGCAATTTGTACCATTTGGGTCTCAATACAAGTTTGAGAGCGTGAACGAGATTAAGTCTACACCACTTTGAAGATGGTTAAGGAGGGTGAGCTGCAAACTGTTGGCACATCTTGAACGCCCTTTTACATCTCGAGCGCGCGTGTAATCCGTGGTGCTAGTATGGCAGACTACTATTAGTGAACCCATTAAAACCATCTTCCACCTCTATATTATCTCTGCGATTGATCCTGTCTTCATCATCAACATTAGGGGCGAAATTCCCGCCAATGGCTGAGAAGTTTGGTTGATTCCCTGTCCCTTTTCCATTGAGAAATTAAATCTGGTGCGAGGTAGGGAGGGAGGGAGAGAGAGATTGTTACAAAATGACTCTTTAGCAGTGAGAACAGTGATTAAAGCCGATGGCAGTTCATGTCCTTTTATAGTGGGGGCTTCGAGACATCAAGAGGATTTGATGATACAAGGAGTTGGCCATACTGCTAATTCAAAAAGGTTCGACAATTTCTGGCAAAGCCACTTTCTTTTCAATTCGAGCAAATCCATCATTAGGTAAAATATCGCAAATAAATATCAAGATTATAGCTTAGCTTTGCATGATGTGTTGTGCGATTTGTTGAGTAACGGCTTCATATATGAGCGAATCCACCATTTAAGGTAGGTAAAAAAAAATCTCATCTACAATAACACGGGCCGCATCAAAATAGTTACTTTTTCTGTGATATGTAGTATGATTTGAAAAAGAACTCATCCCATGGCATCCCAACAATTTGAGCAATTGTTTCATAGAATTTAGGTTCATCCAGCTGCTCGGAATATGCCCAAGAAAGGACATTTCATCTTATTATAAAGTTGTACAAATAATTTTTCATGAAAATGCCAAGAGTATGTTTTACTTTTTAATTCATTTTGTATATTAAAGTACTAGAAATTTATGAGTTTTTCTTATTGCACACAATATATATTCACAGTAAAATGTTGCTTACTGAAGTCACCACATAATGATAGTATATATTTTTCTAATCATGTCAATTTTCATTACTAATCTTTTTAAACTAATTGAATTCGTTTTCCGAGGGCTCAAATATATTTAATGCAACATTTAAAAAAAAAAAAAAACTGCACACAAGAGCAATCTAATAATCAATATCTAATAGGAGAGATCTCTATTTTTATTAGTGTATTGCATTAGATACTATCTTGAGAGTTCTATCACCATTTTATAGATAGGAAAAATTGATTTTCAATGTTTTTAGATCAAATTAAGCTTAGGCATTGTTGATACATAAATTTTGGCGATCCAGTTATTTATTTATTGCATAGAAAATTAAGGGTTAATTTTATCCCTAAAAACATATTAATTGCATAACATATAAATTTAGGTGCATTTATTTTTATTGCATTTTTTGCACCAATGGCATATGGGTTCAAATTAGTGATTCTGAGCTTTAACTTGGCGTGCTGGACTAAGCCCATGAAGTGAGCAAATTGGCCCAAGCCCCTTTTTTTTTATGATTGGAAATTATCTCATGAAAAAATAACGATTTGAAAATTTTCCAGGATATGATGGAATTTTTTCGGATAGGGCAAGTGGAAAAGCAAATATTGCGTTCCGCAAAACGAATATTGCATTTGGAAAAATAATCTTCGTGGATATTGATTTGGAAAAACTGAAACCTTAATCGGTAGCCTATAAATAAGTTGTTCGCGTAGGGTTTTGGGGGGCCACATAATAGAAACACACGGCCACAAAAAAAGAGGGAGAACTCACGTTCCACACGTGAGAATCGAGATGAGAGAGAGAGATAAGGCACGAGGGGTGGTCTTCTTCTTCGGTGCTTGACCTACCTCAACCCATGACTTTGCTGTGATCGTCCAATTAGCTTTGCTGGCCACCACTCTACGAAGATACTGGATTCGCAAACGTCCAGGCTTGTTGCACTTCATCGTTCTTTGTTCCGAGTGCACCAAGAAGCACCACCCTTGCCAAGCCATTGACCCACGATCGCTGATCCACGTTGATCTTTCACGTGAAGATGATATAAGCCATATAAAAGAGCAACACTTGGAAGAGAAAATCTATGCAAGTGTAGTGGTGGCAGAAAGTACGGTGGGTGCAATTTTGATCGGGGAGGAATATTGAAAAGAAGGAAAAGGCTCAATTGGATGGTTTAACTTGAAGACCAAAGAAGATCCTGAAAGTCCCTCGGCGAAGACCGACGCCCTACCTCGTCCTCGCGCGACTACCGTAGCAGCACGACCGAGTCAATGAGCTTTTCTCTTTTGTAGGAGACGCGGTCAGCAAGCTTTAGACGATTTTTGTGGTTTTTATTTCAAACAATCAGCGGTCAGCAACAAGTTCGAACTAGATCAAATAGCTGTTGCGCCGAGATTCCCACCCGTGGAGCCCTACCATGCCGAGCTCGCTGACCCTGATGTCCATCATGAGCTCATGAGCCACTGCTAGTCGCCATCCACCAACTTGTTGCCCGCCGATTGCGATCCTGGTCCAATTGCATAAAGTCCAAATTTGGAAATCAATAGTCAAATTAGGTAAAAATTTCATTTTATTTGATTTCCGAATATTCAGTTTCCTTATTTGAAATATCCGTTGATGCATGGTTGAAATTCCTGATGTGCCATCTCAATTCGCAACCACACACGAATTTTTATTCCATCTATAAGGATTTAGATGGAATAATTAATCATACGGGAGTAAAATTGATATCTTGATCTTTAAGGCTTAAGATCAATTTATCGATTTTATTAGCGAAATAATCAAGTTTGAATTTCAATTCAAATATGGATAATATTTCTAATGATCATGGATGATTTAGTGTTTATCTCTTAATTGTTCTGTTTATCCCAAAAATACAAAAAAATTGCATTTGTATCCCATGTAGATTAGGATTGATTGCATGATAGGTTAGCTAGTTATTTTTTTAAATGCATGCTTAGATGATATCTAGGTTAAATGATATCTTTGAATTAAATTGCATATCTATTATAGGAAATTTACCTATTTCGAATTTTTTTAAAAGAATAAAAATCCAAAAAAAATGTACTCATTTAGGATGCTAGTTTAAATTGAATTGCATGTTTAATTATTTGGCAATTTTAATTTCGAATTTCATAAAAATAAAAAATTAAAAACACAAAAACAATCATCATGCATATATCATGTAGAATTAGGGCATTATTTATACGTATGGCATATTAGGATAAAATTTCATGTTTCATTTTAAGTTTAGATTGATTTTCTAGTTAGATTACATCTTAAGTTAGAGATTGTTAGGTTAAGATAATATCTTAGTTTAAACTAGGATTTAGTCTGACCTAATCCTTAATATAAGTTGGATAAAATCTTAATCTAGATAAATAATTTTTGCATTTTTCTTAATTTCGAATTTCATGAAAAATACAAAAAAAAAAATTGTCTTAGAATAAATTTATTTCATTCTCTAGGATAGATTGCATCGTTAGGATAATAAAAGATCATGTGCATGTCATATAGAATGAGGTTCATGAAATGCACGTTATTTAGTGATTACTAGATTCATTTAATTAGAATCCTTGTCATAGAGTTAGGTCATTTGATTAATTTAGATTGCATACTTTTGTCATATAGTTTAGGTCATCATATCATTTCATTAGTAGAATGCATTACATGATTCTCATTTAAAAAAATGAAAAAAAAAAGAAAATTGCGTGTTAAATAGAAATCATATTTAGGACCGTTGATGTGATTTTTGATCTAACATTGCAGATGCTTTCGTTGCTATAAGGTAGGTTTTGCAATTTATTTATTACTTTATCTGAGTGTTAAATTGGCGGTTTGCGCATCTTCATGATAACCTCCTATGTTAAGGAAATAAGTTAAAATCAATTCAAGCTGTTTGCCAAACATTTTTCAAAGTAAAAGAAAAAAGTACGAGAAGGGCGTTAGTGAAATATAATGTAATCAAGTCCATATACCCAAAATCTCTGGTTCATAGAAATAAAATAATTCTCCCATTATTTTACTTAGGTATCTAATCGACCTACCGTAAACTAATTAGTGGTGACTCCTAGTTAAAATTCATTTGCATGTTAAAAACTCAAACCTAAGTTGTAAATTGGTATGGGCTTGGGAGAACCCGAGCTAAGTTAGACTTAGTAGTCCATTAGCCTAATTTTAAGTGGTGCACCCGAAATTTAGGTCGCAACAAGCGACTTAGGTTTAAATATCTAACATGCAAAATGGAGTTGCCACTAATCGGTTTACGATAAGTCAATTAGACACCTAAATAAAATATTTCTCCCCATTATTTTATTTCTACGAACTAGAGATTTTGAGTTCGAGAACTTCATTACGCTTGATCTCTCTAATACCTTTTTGGTACCTTTCTCTTTTATTTTGAAAAAACAATGTTTGGCAAGCGGCTTGAATTGATTTTAACTTATTTCCCTAACATATGAGGTTATCATACAGGTACGCAAACCACCAATTTAACACCCATATAAAGCAATGAATAAATTGCAAAACCTACCTTATAGCAACGAAAGCATATGTAGTGTTAGATCAAAAATCACATCAACAGTCCTAGATATAATGTCTATTTAACACACAATTTCTTTTCTTTTGTTTTCATTTTTTAATGAGAATCATACAATGCATGCTACTAATAAAATGATATGACATGGCAATATGACCTAAACTACATGACACAAGTATGCAATCTAAATTAATCAAATGACCTAACTCTATGACAAGGAAGTTCGAATTAAATGAATCTAGTAATCTCTAAATGACGTGCATTTAATGAACCTAATTCTATATGACGTGCACATGATCTTTTATTATCCTAAAGATGCAATCTATTTTATAGAATGAAATGAATTTATTCTAAGACAAATATTTTTTTGTATTTTTCATGAAATTCGAAATTAAGAAAAATGCAAAAACTTTTTATCTAGATTAAGATTTTATCCAACTTATATTAAGGATCAGGTTAGACTAAATCCTAATTTAAACTAAGATATTATCTTAACCTAGCAATCTCTAACCTAAGATGCAATCTATCTAGAAAATCAATCTAAACTTAAAATGAAACATGCAATTTTATCCTAATATGCCATTACGTATAAAGAATACTCTAATTCTACATGATATATGCATGATGATTTTTTTTTGCGTTTTTTTTATGAAATTCAAAATTAAAATTGCCAAATAATTAAACATGCAATTCAATTTAAACTAACATCCTAAATGAGTGCATTTTTTTTTTTGATTAAAAAATTCGAAATAGGTAAATTTCCTATCCTAAATATGCAATTTAATTCAAAGATATCATCTAACCTAGATATCATCTAAACATGCATTTAAAAAAAAAAAAAAACTAGCTAACGTATCATGCAATCAATCCTAATCTACATGGGATACAAATGCAATTTTTTTTTGTATTTTCAGGATAAACAAAAAAATTAAGAGATAAATACTAAATCATCCATGGTCATCAAAAATATTATCCATATTCGAATTGAAATCCAAATTTGATTATTTCGCTAATAAAACCGATAAATTAATCTTAAGCCTTAATGATCAAGAAAAACTGATAAATTGATCTTAAGCCTTAAAGATCAAGATATCAATTTTACTCTCGCGTGAATAATTATTCCATCTAAAGCCTTATCGAATAGAATAAAAATGTGTGCGGTTGCAAATTGGATGCTACATCATGGAGTTTCAATCATGCATTGGAAAATATTTCCACCAAAGAGATAAAATATAAAAAAAAAACTAAAATAAGATAAAATAAATCTACCTAAAAATAAAATAAATATCTACCTAAATTAAAAAATTTTCAAAAATCCGAATAGTGAGGTGGACTGCGATGGAAGCTTAGCGTGGCTAAGGACAGGGGCTGCTGTGATGTTGGGTAATCCACGGGCTCCGGTGAGGGTCGCTGTGGGCGGAGCTTCGAAGAGGTATGGCGAAGTTCGGCAAAGGCAGACCAGCAGTGAAACAGGGGAGTTTGGAGTCACAAGGCTATAGGGCTCAAGGAAGCTCAGAGCAGGCGTGATGCGAGCGGTGGGCTACAGATCTGGCTCTAGTCCGGCTTTGATGGAGGCTCAGCAAAGGTCGGCACGGCTCATGGACGATAGGAGGGTCACGGGCCAACATGTCGCAGGCGAAGCAGGAACAACGACGGAGCTAGGCCGTCGTTCGGGTGGAGAAACCGGGCAGCAGGGAGCAGCAATGGCTAACGGGCCACAGGTGGAGCATGGCGAGGACAACAGCAGCGGGCGTTGAGTCGTGCAGCGGTGACAGCTTTTAGCGAGACAGAGTGGGGTAGGAGTGGCTCCGGCATCGAGCTTCACAAACGGCGACCGGTGGCAGGGCTGCTAGCAATGGCTCAGGAACCGGCGACGCAAGGGCGTTGTCAGGGAGCCCAAAGAAGAGAAACAACGATTTTTTTTTTCTCTCTACCGCACGTCCGGTCACGTCCTTTGTAATGTAATGTTGCGGCTGTACCTTCAGCAGAAGCTTTGTCTTTTGTTGACTTTGCTAAAAAAAAAAACCCTAAAGAAACTTTTTCCTTTTGGCTTTGAGATTTTTTTTTTTTTTACCTACAAAACCGAGGAAAAAGCCCCAAGGAAAGCTCTTCTTCCTCTTCAGTGTAGAAATTTTTCCTTCGACTCTAGAGAAAACGAAAAAGCCCCCCTAACGTGGCCGTGTATTCAATGTGTGGCTTTCCAAAACCCTACACATTTAACCTATTTATAGACCACGAATTAGGGTTTTAATTTTTTCCAAATCCATATCCATTGAGATTTCTTTTTAAAAAACGCAATATTTATTTTTCCAAACGCAATATTTATTTTTGAATTGAAATCTCACAAAGATAAATCCATAAAATCTCTCCGAGGATACGGGCTTGGGCTGATTTGCTCTCTTCGTGAGCTTAGCCCAACTTATCAAATTAAAGTTCTGAATCATCAATTCGAACCTATATGTCACCGGTCCAATAGATAAATGCAAAACATGCAAACTAAAAATAAATGCACCTAAATCTACATGCTATGCAATTAATATTTTTTCAGAAATAAAATTAACCCATAATTTTCTATACAATAAATAAATAACCAAATCGCCAAAATTTAGGTATCAACAGGCATAGATCATATATGTTGTTTCAATTGGATAATTATAGGCCTCATGGAAGAGAGAACCATCATCCCTAAAATTTATATATTTCAAAATAAAAAAATGACCTCTAATTTTATGGGGGAAAAAACAATGGTAGAATGGACAACATTGATATTTAGCAAAGAGATTAAGACTGCCAGATTTTCTTGTAGATTGTGAAAGAATGCGAAGAGTTTGGTTGAGTATTGTTTTATGATTTCTTGGGATTGTACGTTGTTTGATAGCTCATAAAAGAATCAAGTTGCGATATATTATATCATAATCCTTTGGTTAACACCACCTTCTAGACTAGATAAATCCATATGAATGGAAAAGGTCTTCAATGAAGTATCCGAGTCGATTTTATCCACTCAAATTTAAAAATAAAGCCTAATGAATAATCGGTGCTCATTGTAGAACCCCCCCCCCCCTCTCCAGCCCCTTCCGAATCTTGTTTCATCAATAACGTTACAAATAAATAGAAGCCGAGTGAGCTAGCATTCTAGAGATTTGCGAGATTACTATAGTAGATTGTCGAGAAAAGTATACCTCAAGTGCCATAACTTTGTACAAAGAGAAACTTAAGTGCCATAACTTATGAAATGTACACTTAAGTGCCACATTTGAAAAAAAAAATGGATCACTTAAGTATCACTTCAGCCAAAGTCTGGCCAAAACACTGACGTGGCATTTTTTTGGCGAAACAAGTGCAAAATGATGCCATTTTGCAAGCTGACGTGGCCAAATAATGTAAAAACAACGTCATTTTGGGCTAATGTGGTAAACAAATGATATAAAAATTAATTTAATTTAATTTAAAATTAAATTTAGATAAAAATATTTTAAAATAATTTTTTTTGGTAAAAGTAAGTTAAAAAATATTAAATTTAATATTAAAAATTAAAAATTAAAAATCAATTTAAAAAGAAAAAGAAAAAAAAAAGGAAACCCTCAGCCGTCACCGCCGCCTCCCCGCTATCGCCGGGAAGGGTCGGCAATGGAGGGGGGAGGCTTGGCCGGGGTCGCAGGGCCCTGGCCCGGGATTGGCGACCTTAGCCGACCGGTGACGAGGGCTCGTGAAACCTCGCCCAGATCCAGCGAGGGTCGGCGGCCCTCACCACTAGCCATAGATTTGGGCAAGGGTCGCGGCCCTCGCCCAAATTTGGCCAAGCCTTCCCCTTCCATCATCGGCCCTTCTCGGCAATGGCGGGGAGGTGGAGCTCTCAACCGCCTCCCCCCCCCCCCCCCCCCTTTTTTTAATTTATATATATATATAAATTTTTATTTTTAAATATTTTAATTAAATTTAATTTTTAATTTAATTTAATTTTATATATTTGTTACCACGTTAGCCCAAAACAACACTGTTTTTGCATTATTTGGCTACGTCAGGTTGCAAAATCGTGTCATTTTGCACTCATTTCGCCAGAAAAATGCAGCGTCAGCGTTTTGGCTAGACTTTGGCCAAAGTGGCACTTAAGTGATTCGTTTTTTTTTTCAAATGTGACACTTAAGTGTATCTTTCATAAGTTATGGTATTTAAGTGTCCATTTATGCAAATTTATAGCACTTGAGATGTACTTTTCTCATAGATTGTCCAATCAAGGACGATTACTTCAACATCATGCAAGAAATTTAAGGATGAAGGATGAACAAGGGATTTCACAAGTTCATTGCCAGCTAGAGTGATGTTATCTGGCCGATCTAACTCTTGATTATCAATGTCTAATGAAATCATCCTTACAAACCGAAGCATAGTCCTTCACTTGGGGAAGCAAAAGAAAAAACAAGGGCTTAAAAATAGCCATGATTCTTTATATAAGGTCCACAAAGGGCCTATTTTCACGGTTTTAATTGCTGGAGCACATCAGCATGGTGAACAAAAACGCCACGTGAGAATTTCACTTTCTTCTTTTTAGAAAAAATTTTGGCATTATTTTTCTGTTTTTATGTGCCACTTGTATCATTAAAAGGTTTGTATTGAGAGAATTCCTCGGCCTTCTCTATCTTCAACATGTATTGTATTCTTGCTTATCCAAAACTAAATGTCCTTGAATTTTATAATGTTTCCCTTGATATTTTGAATCCAATTGACTTATTTAGTCCATCTATTTAATTAACTAGCAAATTTCATTATAAATTATATGAGTGACCTATGAGTGTGATGGTCCAAGTCTTAGAATAAGATAGGCCTTGTCATGTTCTTTACAAGCAAAGACCCATCTCAATTATCGCCACCTTGTATTACACTTGAATAATCATTGTATGATTCAACCCAAATGAATTAGATTGATCAGTACAACAGGTATCAGAGCTCAAATGGCCACCACCTTAATTGATTTCGCCTAAGTACTCCTATAAAAAGTTTAGTTTGATATAATAGGTTCGCTCGATGTAGTGAGAGACTATGGAGGGGATACATTTTGTCATGATGCAAATTGCCATCTTCTCATGCAAACGAGACTCGAGCATTAAGAAAAAAATCAACCCTAGAAATATTAAGTAAAATGGAGAGAGGAGAAACAAAAAGAGGAGATGACACTTTGGACTTCGCAGGGAAAAGGAAGGAGAGAGCAAAATTTAGGGCCACGATCGAGGCGTTTTTGTAATTTGCTCAAAGGTCATCGTTCGGATGCGCAACGACTATGCATTTGTAATCAGTTACCCTAATTCTTGCACACGTTTCTTTGAACATTCGTTGTTTAATTTAAATTAGTTCTTTACTGTATCTATAGTTAATTTTTTTGTCCTAGCACTATATTTCCTAATCCGTAATTGCAACAGTCACACCCCCCCCCCCCCAAAAAAAACAAAAAAACTCCTCCACAAAAAAAAAAAAAAAGTTGCAACAAAAAACCAATTTATTTAAGGCAACTTCTTTTCCGAAAACGTTAATCTCACCAAGAATCAACAATTTGAAAAATACCAATACTTGTTGAAGATGAAATATTTTCCTTTGACTAATTTTTCAAAAAGATAAATAATTATTTTTCGAAATATATTTATTAAATCATTTTTTCCCCGCGAAACAAATGCATAAAAAAATTGTGTATCCACTGACGCTCAATAAAGTTGGGTTGTGTAAAATATACAAATTGGTGAATAAAACCATGAACGAATGTAGCAAAAATATCAAATCAGATGAAACAAGAACAGAACCGGAAGGAAAAAAAAAAAACTGAACAGATAAAACAGCTTCTGATGTTCGGCACAAAAATCTCAACCTCCAAAGTCAAGAAGAGCGACTTAAAAAATATACAACCCCAATTGCATAAGCAACTCAATCTGGAATCGGTCAGTTTTCTATATTTGCAGAGATCGCCCGATCGACTTGATTGTTGATCATAAAACAATTGTGAAAGTGGCGAAACCAAGAGTTCAAACCCGAGTTCGTCCTCTCACATCTATTAGAGGACATTGTAACTCTTAATCGTGATCGAACCCAAGTGCGTACCTGGAAAAAGGGCGTCGTTCTGTGTATGCACCCTCCTTGGTCTCTTCTGCATCTTTCTCAGTCTCTTAGCACCCATCAAGAATGCCAGATCCTCTTCGATTTCTTCCCTCGACAGTGCCACCGGAAGCTTCCTTATCCTCTCTGGAATCTTCTTCTCGCTCTTCGTTTCATCGGCTGTGCCTCTCTCAAGAATGCGATGCCATGGCCGTGCGTCCTTTTCGGGTCTCAAATCCCACGGCTCCTTTTTCTTCTCCTCGTCTTTCTCCGCGGGACTTGGGTTGATGCGCGCAGTACTACCGTCGTTGTCGGCTTTGTTGCTTTTCGAAGAGATACGAAATACCAATCTCCCCTTACTCTCCGAATGCTTCTTCGCAGACATGTCATTTGAAGTAACTGGGGAGACACCGGAGGTTTTCTCAGGAGGGGAAACCGGAAGACCATCGCAGGCTTCCATGATTGACGAGCAAAACAACAGGGAATATGGTGGTGATTTGGGTTTAATGGAGTTGAGAACCCAAATCTACAGATCCAGTGGACTTCGGCATTTAAATTTTAATTGTGCCTAAAATCTGAAGAATTATCTTTTAAATCTTGATCGGCAAGAAAAAAAGAAAAGAGGTTCTTTAAATAAGACTTGTTTCTTCCCCCCAAACAGAGAATATTCTAATTTAGATCATAAAAATATGGAAAAACCGAGGTCGCTTGTAGTGTTTTAGCGAGATTGAGGTTAGTTTCATTGAGGGTAATATATCAAATTAGTTTGATTGAGGGTTTAGATTGGAGAGCGACATTTTCATATTGGACGTGTTGAGCATGGAATGGCAATCGAAAATTTTGAACGGATTTACTTTCAGATGTGATAAGGTATAATTGGAAGTGGAAACGTTTTAGATGAGATATGTTTAGGGTAAAATTGGAAAATCAAAAAGTCTTCGTACTTTTATTG
This sequence comes from Eucalyptus melliodora, assembly GCA_004368105.4. Lineage (NCBI taxonomy): Eukaryota > Viridiplantae > Streptophyta > Magnoliopsida > Myrtales > Myrtaceae > Eucalyptus > Eucalyptus melliodora. Next base: position 14,813,133 of record CM023405.3, read on the forward strand.
GTGGATATATATATACACACACAAAGAAGTTAAAAGGCATTGTTCCTTCAAAACACATCAATTTTATCTCAGGTCTCAATATTAGATAAAACTTATTTCTGTCATGTGAAAAAAAACCAACTTTAGTTCATGTCTCAATTTTGGTCAATTTTTTTTTTAATCTTATAAAAAAAGTAGCAGTTGATAACCAAATCTTGCTTCCATTGAGCTTCTGTCTAGTTTCTATTGAGTACACACATCAAATCTTTAAGATATCATTAAACTAAAACTTGACGGACCATATCTAGGTACCAACTAAAAGTTGATTTTTTTATGAGAAAACAAAACATCTGGACTAAATTGGGATCCGGCCTAATTTTTTTTTTTTATGAGACAAAAAAAGTTCGCCAAAATTGAGACCGAACATAAAGTTGATGCCTTTTCATGAGACCAAAAAAAAAAAAAAAGGGACCAGAATTGGGACTCAAGATTTTTTTTTTCTTTTGGTCATATATGATTGGGACCCGAGATAAAGTTGGTGCTTTTTAAGGGAATTATGCCCAAGTTAAAAAATGCATAGTCTTTTCCATGCTATCAATAATTGCAATGTTTATTTTCCAACTTTCTTGCTGACTATTTTTAGAACGCATCGATGTCTCGTGTCTAATTGATTTTTACTTGTTTTAAATATTTTTCCTTTTTCTAAACTCTATGTTTACGCATTTGATTTTATTTCAAATTTGAAATACCCAAAATTTTCACAACTTACAGATCTCAACTCAGAGTCCCTATGATTTTTCCAAGGTTCCTTAAACTTTTGATAGTATTTTTCCGTAGTTGACGGAAAAGTCAGAGAGTATTCTTTCATGCACTTACAAATGGTACAAGAAGTGTTTTTTTTATTAAGTATCACTTCTAAGTTAAGTTGGCTTCGCTGAGCTACAACTTTCGGATCCGTCCCTGCCTCGAGTTTTGTCATCTGCTCATATTTGGCTTCCTTCTTATTGCATTAGCGTGAATCGTTGTTCTCAATGTTATGGAATGCTTAAAATATTTAATGAAAAGAATGTCCCTTCAATTAAAATCAATTTGGCTTTAGATGGCGGAAAAAGAGTCATCTTCCTCTAAAGGAAAGACTTTGAGGTTCAAAACCCCCACGCACACCATGGGGCTTTTGTCTTGTCAAATGACTATGTTGGAGTTCTTAAACATTATTCCTAGAAATAAAATTTTTATTTTCTTTTCATGAATCTAAATACGAAAATTATCATGCTCTTTAACCCCGGATACTCTATCTGAGGTTTTATCCACCCTGATAAGAAGACAATAAGGGTGGTACCAAACATAAGAGAAGATAAGTTACCTCTCATTCTCATCCTCATCCGGGCTACCGAAACGAGGTGTAAACACTAAAATTTAATTGAATTTAACAACATATCAACATAATGCATGTCTATTGATGTGCCTTATATTTGTTGTGATTTTTGGGCCTGCCTCAAATGACCGGATTTACTCTTATAAAAAAGTAAATATATTGTTTACACAAGTGCAAATTGTTGAAATATGCATCTCAACAATAAATAGGGTCCAGTATTGGTGTCATCAAACGTCATCAATAAGGCGAAATTCTCATTATAGAAAGGTATCCAATGCATCCATTTATAATTTTTTTTATCACCCTATAAAATAAACATCATTTTGAAGTGAACCCCTCCTTGTTTACCAAAGAGCGACTTTGTTTTGCTAGTTTATACTTTTGTAAAACAAGTAATTTACTTTTTGATAAGGACGTATCCAACCGTTTAAAGCATGTCAATGAGAAATCACCACAAACAAGAGGCGCAGTAATGCACTTACCGGTTCTTATGATAGATAATGAGATTCGTTGATTTATTTCTTCATAGAGGACTAATTCATCCTTTGACTAATTTTTTCCAAAAAATATCAATAATCATTTTTGGAAAAAGATTATTTAAACATTATTTTCTTTCGTGAAACAAAGAAAAAGAAGTGTCTCCTCGGTCGCCCAATAATATCGGGTTCTGTAAAATCTCCAGATTGGGAAATCCCATGACTGGCGGATGCATAATCAAGCAAAAATATCAAATCAAATGAAACAAGAAGAAACTGCAAGAAAGAAAATAGAAAGTGGACAAATCAAACAGCTTCTAATGTTTAGTGCAAAATCTCATCCTCCAAAGTCAAGAAGAGCAACTCAAAAATATACAAACCCAATTACATAAGCAACTCAATTGGATTCGGTCAATTCTCTAAATTTGCAGAGATCTATTATGCTCAAGCGACTTGATTGATCATTAAAAAGTAGTCATGCAAGCAGCAAACGAACGGTTCAAACCTCCATTCGTCCTCTCGCATCTGTTAGTGGAAGTTGTAATTCTTCATCGTGATCGAACCCAAGTGCGCACCTGGGAAAAGGTCGTCGTTATGTTGATGCACGCTCCTGGGTCTCTTCTGCATCTTTCTCAGTCTCTTGCCGCCCGCCAAGAATGCCAGATCCTCTTTGATTTCTTCCCTCGACAGCGCCACCGGAAACTTCCTTATTCTCTCTGGAATCTCCTTCTTGCTCTTCGTTTCTACCGCCGTGTCTCTCTCAGGATTGCGATGCCATGGCCGTGTGTCCTTTCTTGGTCTCAAATCCCACGGCTCCCTTTTCTTCTCCTCGTCTTTCTCCACTGGACTTGGGTTGATTCGCGTAGTACTATCGTCCTTGTCGGCTTTTTCGCTTTTCAAAGAGACACGAAATACCAATCTCCCCTCAATCTCCAAATGTTTCTTCGCAGACATGTCTTTTGAAGTAACTGGGGAAACACCGGAGGTATTCTCGGGAGGAGAAACCGGAAGACCATTGCCTGCTTCCATGATTGACGAGCAAAACAATAGAAAATAAGATGGCGATTAGGGTTTGGTGGAAGTGAGAGTCCCAAATCTACAGACCTAACAGACTTCGGCTTTTAAGTTGCAAATGTTTCTAAATTCTGAAAAAATATCTGTTTTCAAAACTTGATTGGCAAGAAACAAAGAAAAAAGTTTCTTCAAACAAAAGTCGTTTTCTTTTCTTTTTCCTTTTTTTATTTTTTTTTCCAAACAGACATTTCTGAATTTAACATTTGAAGCTCTCTTAAAGTCCACTTGTCAATCTTGTATTCAACAAATTTTGTTGGAGCGACTTTATATATTTATAACTACAAAGGCACGTAAATAGTGTGTTTTTGCAAGAAATTGACATTTGAAAGATTAGGTAAAGTCACTTTATGTAAAGAAAAAATATTAATACCCATCGGAAGAAAAGATCATTTCAAGATTTTAACTTCTTTCAGGAAGGTTGTTCTAAATTAGAAAATATGAAAACAGGATTAATTTATTCATTTATTCATTTATTCATTTGTCAATGGACATAACACATGTAAAATACATAAATGAGGATATTTAGAGGGAAAAAAAATATCCGTTCCTTTAAAGTAAGACATTCTTTTTAATTTACACTAGTCCTTACGCACGCTGCATGCCAGTCAGATTGTTTTTGTATCTGTTTGCTCAATCAACAGAACAACACATGTGAGATTGCTTTGCGAATGCTTTTTATGAAATAAGTTGGTGAAATAGGACTGATAGGAGTTAAGAAAAAGGTCAATTTGTAAAATAATCAAGTACTGACATTCTCTAAGTATATTATAATCAAGTTCACCTCCTTTCTCTCACTGTCAACAAAGTGTATTCAGAGTTTTCTTTAATGGCCAAAGTTTAAGTACCCTCAAACTGTCTTCGTTTAACCTTACTTTGTTTCCTTCGACCTATTCCCTAGTGGAATTTACCTCAATTCTAGCTTCTTTACTTTTCAAATATTAATTGATCTCACGACAAGTCACTTTCATCTCCTTCAATTGTTATTCATTTATTACCACATCACAAAGCACGGAAAATTCCAAATAAAAACTTGAAGTGGAGCCATTTTCTCAAAAAATAATATGAAGTGCACTTTGTTTCCAATAAGGATTTGAAGTGGCAAAATCAATCCCATATCAGGACCTCAACTTGTTGGTTGGCCAAATATTTGCCGGTAGAGTTTTCTGATGACCAAAATGGGGTTAATTTTGTTTGAAATTCCAAATTGATTAAAGATCGAGTTCTTCCTTTAAAATCTCAAGTTTTCTTCTTCCTCTCCCATTACTATTGAAGCAAATTGTTCTCGCCTAATCCTCAGTTGCTCTATGGCCACTCTTCATTGCTCCTCACCTACTCCTCGCAAGCTCCTGTCAATCGTTAGGCATCATCTCTCCTTTCCCAGGTAAGGTGTTCAAACTTGGGTTTGAGCCTAATTTATTCTTGACAAATACCTTGATTCACTTATTGTTAGCTTTCAGAAGACCTAGACTACTCGCTGATGTTTGACACCCGGTTTATTCTAGATTCCTTTTGCTGGAATGCTTCGACTAATGGCTTGATTTTATACAAAAGCACGAAACGACAAGAAAAATATAAGCAAATCAAACATCTACCTAACCTGATGATAGAAGAATGAATGCAAAGATGATGTTAACTGTGTTCACTCCCATGTGGAAGAAGCCCAATGAATAACAAGCCCAAAAAGGCTTGAGCCCATATGATAAGTCATATGGAGAAATAAGGTTTCTCACTATCTTTTAAATTGTAGCCGCCAAGAAGTAATTAGAGACATAGGCCTTGTTTGTTAACGTTCTTTTTTTCTGTTTATGAACAAAATTTTTGTTTTTTTTTTGTTCCAGGGAACAAAAAAAGAACAGAAACATGTTTATTTGCGTTTTTGTTCCAAATCTATTTTTTTATTCTCAGGAACACATTTTGAATAGAAACAAGAAACAAGAAAAACATGTTTCTTGTTTCTTGAACAATTTTTAAGAACAAATTTTCTCTCTCCTCTCTTTTTCTTCTCTTTTTTTCTTCTTTTCTTTTTCTTTTTTCTTTGGTCGGTCATCGGCCTCGGCCATGGCCGGCGACCTCTCTAGAGCGTCGCCGGCCCCCAGCGAGGCCGAGCGTCACCGACCCCTGGCAAGGTCGACCTCGCCCAGCCACCGGCAAGGCTCGCTGGCTTGGTGGTGGCCCAGCGAGGCCAAGCCTCGCCAGTGGCTAAGTGAACTCGGGCTCGCCCAAATCCGGTGAGCCCAAGCTCTCACAGCCAACGCGGGCTCACCGGATCAGGGTGAGCCCGAGGTCGCCCAGCCAAGGTGAGGCCGAGCCTCGCCAAGGGCCGGTGAGCCTCGCCATGGTTGGGCGAGGCCGCCAGCCCTTGTCGGCCGGTTGCCAGCCATGGCCGAGGCCGGCGACCGATCAAAAGAAGAAGAAGAAAAAAAATAAATAAAATTAAAACATTAAAAAATTAAAAGAAACAAAAAAAAAAGAACACAAATTTACCAAACGTGTTTCTGTTTATTTTTTATTCTCGAAACAAGTTTACCAAACACCTTCTTCTGTTCAAAAATTGTTCCCCGGAGTAAAAATAGTTTTTTCTATTTCTGTTCCCTGGAATAATTTTTGAACAGAAACATTACTAAACGCGCCATAATAACAAGAAAAAAAAAAGAGAAAGCAAAAAATTTTGGTATTTGGGAATCAGTTTAATTTACATCAAGCTGGCATTGGAGGTTGATTTGTGGTCCAATTGAGCTGAAATTTTGTCAGCGTGTTCATGGTGCACTCTTCTTGAATCTATACTGTTTGATTTTTGTCTAAAGCTCCATACACCAAGTTTTCTTGAATTGATCAAAACTTGCATTTTTGGTCAAATTTGTCTTTGATCTCTTGTGAAATTTATGTGTATTACTAAGAATGATGTTCTTAAGGTCTTTGCTACTATGTACCTTTAGTATTTATCAAAGAAGAACTTTGTTCACCTGATTTTGTCGATAGTGAAGATTTATGGGTGGATTGTGGTCCAGTGGTTTTTTATCTCCTCACACCGAGAATGTTTTCCATATAAAAAAATCATCTTGTCTTTGCGTGTTTGATATTAATTTTTCTCTACTATATCGGTTCATATTAGGTTTACACAAGAGAGAAAATTATTTTATTCCACTGCATTAATCTGATATTGTTTAGGTTGTTACTATTCTCCCATCAAAATGGTATTAGAGCTTTGGTTATTGCTTGATTTCAATGCCTTGTGTTAAACAATTGAAACGAATAAAAGTAGAATGGTTACATTAAATGGTTCAAATTATCATATTTGGAAAGAAAAAATGGAAGATTTTTTATATGTAAAGGATTATTAAATGTTTATATTTGTTAAAGAGAAATCAAAGAATAAAGCTGATCCTGAATGGTCTATATTTCATTGTCAAAATATGGTTATATTAGGCAATAGGTGGAATGTTTTGAGCCATATCATTGAGGAAACAAATGCACGCAATTTGTAGGATAAGTTCAAACAGTTATATGCTCGAAAAACTAGGAATAATAAGTTATTTATGATAAAACAAATTATGGCTTTGAGATATCAAGATGGTACTCAATTGACTGATTTTTAAATTATTTTCAAGGAATTATCAATCAGATAGCTGCAATAGAAATCAAGTTTGATAATGAGATACAAGCGCTAAGGTTGCTTGATACTTTGCTAGACTCATGAGAGACGTTTCAAATGTCTTTGTCTAATTCTGCCCTGGATAGTACGATTACCATGGATTTAACCAAGATAGTATTTTGAATAAAGAGATGAGAAGAAAGACACAAAGATTATCCCTTTCACACTTTGATGCCTTAGTTGTTGGAAAAAAAGGGAAGAAGTGAGTCTTGAGGTTCGAGAAATAGAGATAAAAGCACATGCAAAAACAATGGATTTGCTAATATTGAGTGCCATTATTGCCATTAGAAGGGACATATTCAAAGGTTTTACCGTCAATTCAAAAGAGATACACAAAAAGAGAAAGGTAAAGAAAAGAAAAGTGATAAAGATAGCGACGACAATCGTGTTGCTGCACTTAAAAAAGACTTTTTCATTGTCTTTGATGATGATGCAATGAATCTTGTATGTCATAAAAGCAATTGGGTAATTGATAGTAGTGCATTTTTCATGCTACATCTCATATGGATTTCTTTACATCATACAAGTTTTGGATCTATGAAAATGGGAAACAATGGGTTGGCTAAAGTTGTAGGCATTAGAAATGTGTGCATAGAGACTAGTAATGGCACAAAGTTAGTATTGAATAATGTTAAGCATATACCTAATATTCATTTGAATTTGATATCCACAAGCAAGCTGGATGACAAAGGGGTAATGCAGCACTTTCAATGATGGTTGATAAAAGCTTACAAAAAGTTCTCTAGTTGTGGCTAGAGGTGAAAAATATTCTTCGTTATGCATTATACATGCAAAGTTGTCCACAGACAGAATTAATGTAGTAAATAGCAAAGAGAAAGTTGAGTTATGGCATAAGAGGCTCAGTTATATCAGTGCGAATGGTTCGTCAATATTGGCCAGAATAAACTTCTTTCAGGTATAAAAAGTTCGGTGCTGAAGATGTGTGCTAACTATTTAGCAGGAAAACAAAATAGAGTTGCATTCAAAAGCTTCCCTCTTTCAAAAAAATCAAGTATACTTGATCTAGTGCATTATGATGTTTATGGGCCTATGAATATAAAATCACTTGATGGCTCAAGTATTAGATGCTTTTAAGTAGTTTCAAGCTTCATTAGAGAGATAGACTGGAAAAAAGTTAAAATACATTTGAACTGATAATAAGGGAGAGTATATTGGACTTTTTAATAAATATTGCAAACAACAGGATATTGACATCAAAAGACACATCTCAATATGCCTCGGTTAAATGGCTTAATTGAGAGAATAAATAGGACACTGATTGAAATTGTGAGATTTTTACTTTCACAATCAAAGCTGCTAGGATCCTTTTGGGGTGAGGTTTTAAATACTGTTGCACATGTACTAAATCTTACTTCATGTATTTTTCTAAAGTTTGGACAGGCAAAAATGTTTCTTATGATTATTTGCGTGTCTTTAGGTGTAGGGCATTCATGCATATCCCCAAATATGAGAGGTCTAAACTTGATATGAAAACAAGACAATGCAAAATTATTGACTATGAACGTGATATGTTTGGTTACAAATTTTATGATCTAGTTGAGAAAAAATTGTAAGAAGTAAAGATGTTGTATTTATGGAAGATCAAACAATAATATATATTAAGAAATCAGAGATGATTTCAACACCACATGTTAGTGATGATTTGATTGACTTGGATTTAGTTCCTCTCACACATATTCCTGAACAGGTTGATGAGGAGTAGCAAGAAGTGAATGTTCCAGATAATGAACATGTCCTTGAACATGTTGAAACAAATAACATTGTTCTTGAACTAGAGCCTCCATTAGATGCTCCATCGAATGTTCTAGTCTAGAGATCGATTAGAGACCGACAACCTTCCACCAGATATTATGAAGATGAGTATGTATTATTGACCGATGCAAGTGAACTGGAATGTTATGTAGAAGTAATAGAAGATGAGTGCAAAAGTAAATGGCTTAATGCTATACAAGATGAAATGAAGTCATTTTATGATAATCATACTTTCGAACCGGTGAAGTTGCCTAAAGACAAAAGAGCTTTAAAGAATAATTTGATATAAAGGTTGAAACGAGATTAACATACTTCATAACCACGATACAAAGCTAGATTAGTTCTTAAGGGATTCGATCAAAGAAAATGTATTGACTTTGACGATATATTTTCTCAAATGGTGAAAATGTCTTCTACCCATGTGGTACTAGGCTTGGCAGCTAGCTTGGACTTGGAGATTGAGCAGATGAATGTCAAAATAGCATTCCTACATGATGACTTAGAGAAAAAGATATATATGGAACAACAAAAGGGTTTCAAAGTAAAAGGGAAAGAGGATATTGTGTGCAAACTAAAGAAGAGTCTATACGGCCTAAAGCAAGCACCAAAATAGTGGTACAAAATGTTTATGTTAGTTATGGTAGAAAAGGGTTATAAAAAGACTTCATCAGATAACTATGTATTCGTCCAAAAAAATTTTGATGACTTTATTATTCATTTGTTTTATGTTGATGATGGCAGGAATGCTTCATGAATTGAGTTGTTGAAGCAGCGATTGAATAAGTCTTTTACTATGAAAGACTTAGGCATAGCAAAGCAAATTCTTGGCATTAAAATTACCCAGGACAAAGATGCTAAGAAATTGTTCCTATCGCAAGAGAAGAACATCGAAAAGATTCTTTAGAAATTTTACATGGACAAGGCTAAAATGTTTAGTACTCTTCTTGCTGCCCACTTTAAGTTAAATGCAAAGAAGAGTCCTATGACTAATAAAGAGAAAAAGGACATGGAAAGTGTTCCATATACTTCAGCAATAGAAAGCTTAATTATGCGATGATATGTACACGTCTGGACTTAGCATATGTAGTTAGCGTTGTTAATCGTTATTTGTCAAATACAAGTAGAGAGCACTAGCATGCAGTAAAGTGGATCATAAGGTATCTTCAAGGAACTTCTAGTTTGAAACTTAGTTTCGGGACTAGGAAATTTGAGTTAATTAGATACACAGATTTCGACTTGGCAGGAGATATCGATACTTGTTAATCTACTTTTGGTTATTTGATTTCTTTTACCGATGGAGTTGTGTCATGAAAGTTAAGATTGTAGAAGTGTGTTGCACTTTCCACAACAAAAGTTGAATTTATTATAGCAACTGAAACTAGTAAAGAGATGCTATGGCTGAAGAAGTTCTTGGAAAAACTCGGGTTCAAACAAAAGAGGTATGTGTTATTTTGTAACAATCAAAGCACGATTCATCTTGGTAAGAATTTATCTTTTCATTCTAGATTGAAACACATTGATATTAGATATCATTGGATAAGGGATGTTCTAGATGAGAAGTTATTGGAACTTGAAAAAATTCATATGGACCATAATGGTTCCAATATGATGACAAAGAAGCTTGAACATTGCCGATTAATAGTATGGATGATGAATCCCTCCACATCGTCGTGAGCAGGAGATTTGTTAGTTGGGTTCATTCCCATGTGAAGGAAACCCAATGAATAGCAAGCCCAAACATATCACAGGTCATATAGAGAAATAAGATTTATCACTATCTTTTAAGTTGGAGCTGCCAAGAAGTTATCAGAGACGTGGTAACAAGAGAGGAAGGGAAAGTAAAAAATCTAATGTTTGGGGATTAGTTTGATTTACATTGAGCTAGCATCGGAGGTCGATTTGTGATCTGATTGAGTTGAAATTTTGTCAGCAGATTCGTGGTGCACTCTTCCCGAATCTGGGATGGTTTGATATTTGTTTGAAGCTCCCTATACCAAGTTTTTCGTGAATTGATCAAAACATATATTTTTGGTCAGATTTATCTTTGATCTTGCATGAAATTTTATGCATATTGGCAAAAATGATGTTCTTGAGGTCTTTGCTACTATGTACCTCTAGTTTTTACTAAATGAGAACTGTGTTCACTCGATTTTATTGATGGTGAAGATTTTTGGGTGGACTTCAGTCCCGTGGTTTTTTATCTCCTCACATCAAGAAGGTTTTTCACATACAAAAACAAATTGTCTTGTATTTGCATACTTGATATTTACTTTGCTCTATATATTGGTTCCTATTAAGTAAAACTCTTGCATGCAATTTACTTACTTTACCATATATTTGGTCGGTCCATGATAGGTTTAGGTTGGTCATGAATGTAATATCATGGTTATTTCGATTTAGAAGTAACAATGATTGAGCCATATAAAAACAAAAGAATTTTTTTTTTTTTTAGAGTATGTACTTTCAATTTAGGCATTCATTTTCCTAGGTGTCTTAGGTCATTATTTTCACTCATGTTTTCTACTGAATAAATTGGCCATTTCATTAACGCGCTTATAGGACTATTCTCAGAACTAATCACTTTTGAAATAACTAGATTATTTAGGGAAGCCATTAAGAAATTTTAAAGCAATAAACCTGAGAATTCGACCGGGAATCGGTTTCTTGACCGTGCTTATTTTTAGAGGCCAATACAGCATAGTTAAATAGCAAATTGAGATCAGAGATATGTTTGTTCGACTGAGATGTGTGGCCAATCGTGGGTGACTCCACTAAATTGGAAAATTCTCATTGACTGGTATTAGTTTGATTTCTCTATCATTTTAGTACCCCATGTCTGTAATTGAATCTTCAAAATTTTCATGACAATTTGAGAATCACCATTGAGTCGAGTGGGTTCATTGTAGCTCAAAGAAAATTGACCACAAGTCATTTACTTTAAAAAGTTCTGAAAACTACCCAGTAGCCTAGGTCACGCTAAAAACGAGTCGAATGGAAATTAACTGCCAATTCAAGTTTTATTTTAGAAATTAAAAATTCTATCATGTCGCAATAAATTCTAGGAACGTCGACTCATCTTTCGAGGAAATGTCAGTGAGTTCAGGATTTTTACGAAAGATTGTTGCTGACAATTCGAAAAATGAATAGAAATTCGGAATGGCCAATTTGAAGGGATTTTTGGCTTCTAGTGTGAGTGAATTGGTGAATGGAAGTGGTTTGGGCTTTTTCTGAATTCAAATTGGACCTCAACTAGATTTGTTTGTTTAGAAAATCGGATTCTGAGAAAAAATTGAATTAAAATTCGGAATTAAAGGAAATGACCGTTTTTGTTGCCTGAGATTTGTTGTTTGGGGGAAATTTGACGCAAGAAAGCAAGTGAGGGTCAAGTGCTCTAGCATGGAAATTTTTGGTGATCAAATTGGACTAATCAAGAGCAAGTGGGACTAAGGATTTTCTGTTTTAGGAAATTTCTTTTAATTTCCTTTTAATTTTCTTTTTTCTTCCCATCAACCCTCTTGGCCGATGTCTCCACTCACTCGCACTCTCTCTCTCTCTCTCTCTCTCTCTCTCTCTCTCTCTCTCTCTCCTTGTGCAAAATCCCCCCCCCCCACCGACAGCTTGCTGTGCCCCATTTTTCCTTCTTTCACATTATCTTGACTTTTAGTCAAGCTTATCTACATCTCACTCTCATCCTCTCTTGCCAACACACCTCCTCTCCTTTCTCTCTTTTGTTCTTTATTTCCTTTCATCAATTGCAACACTTTCACACCCATATGGCCGACACACAAGTCTCCATCTCTTTCTCTTTTGTTCGGCTACCCCACTCAATCAATGTCACAACTTCATTTTCGTTGGTCTTCTCCGCCATTGCTGCCTCACGCATGCGAAGGAACTTTCGCCTGTCAACCCTTGCATTTCCTGAAATTCGGTTCAACCCCAATAGCCATGGAAAAATCCCGCAGCCCGTGAGTCTTGCAAGCTAAGTTTCAGGCCCAAGCTGTTTTCGAAAGTCATCACAACTTTAGAGATAAACGTCCCCCACGACGTTCCCGACGTTTCAATAAGACCGGATTGTTAAACGGGTGAATTTAGCTCACTAATCCTTGCTTATTTTGCTAATTATGCTTAAGGGTTTATTAGTGTTAATTAAGCATGTTTAGGTGCTTAGAGTAGTCTAGAATAATTTAATTAGTGATTTAATGATACATATTAGGCGATTGGTTCGTGTAATTAGCAAGTAGAGAATGTACATATTTTATCAGGTATGATATTTTATCAAGTATGATAAAAGATGAGAAAAAAATGCTAAGTGACATGGCTTGGCGATTAATACATTACTTTGGCATATAGGATGCCTTAGAGAATGTACATAAATTGTTGGTTATATTTATCACCTAGAAAAACATGTGGCTCGGTTGTTAGTATGTTACCTTGGCGAAAAGTCGCCTTAGAGAATGCACATGGCTTGATGATTTGGTATATCGCCTTAGAGAATGCATGTGGCTCGGTAATTAGTACATCGCCTTGGTGTATAAGTCGCCTTAGAGAATGCACGGGGCTTGGTGATTATTACGTCGCTTTGGTGAATATGGCACCTTAGAGAATGCATGTGGCTCGGTGATTAAATACATTGCATTGGCATATATGATGCTTTAGAGAATGCACGTGGCTCAGTGACTAGTTATACTATCTTGTAAAATGCATAGTATGGATTGGAAATGATTGGTGAATGGTCTAACTAATATATAATCGACTAGGTCGATTGATCGAGATATCGATCTATGATATGATTACTTAGGTGCCTATTGAACTATGCTGATTTGCAGGTGAAATCTGAGGCAAATGCAAGTCCTCTGACCCATGTGTGCATAGACAGCCCGATTAGCGTATTAGTTTACTAATCGAGTCTTAGAGGGTAGAACTCGCTAAAACGTGATCTCAATGGTTATTGTATAACAATTTCAAGTCCCTAGACGGCAGCACCTCCACCTCCTCGTCCTCTTATGCATTTTGTTGTACTCATGGAAGTCATAGAAATAGAAACCCATTTCCCGATTCACCCTTACCCTGAAGGACTAGAGTACGTATTGGTTCAGTCAACCGTTTGGGTTGATGTGAGTAATGACGCCCTAAGACCCCATAAGTATCAATCATGGTATCATGAGTACTATGATGGGTGAAGAGTGGGTCCCATGCTAGAAACTGATGTGTCTATGTTCATCCTTGAGGAGGCATTCGGAAAAGGGACAGCTGACCATAAGGATGGATTGGTAGTGGATGTAAAGGACCCGAAGCTTGAGAGCAATACTGAGTCACCTGTATACTTAGCGGCAAGATCCAACTGGAGCATGACAAAAGAAAAGGAGATAATCGATCAAGAGGAAGGATAAGAGGAGAATCGAGAGTGGGAATGGTAAGAGGTAAAAGAACTTGAGGAGGAGGAACCGAATGGGGATTACCTGTTGGATGCCCCTGAGGAGGAGCCAGAAGAAGATGAAGAGCTGGAAGAGAATGAGTTTGATTCTAAAGAATCAAAGGAGGATCAGGATGATGATCCTGAGTACAATCCGGATGAGGACTGGGATCTCATCATCTTTTGTGAATCCTGTTCATAGGTGGTTGAATGTGAAAATAGAACTTTGTTAATAGTATTGTAAAATAATATGAGGTATGGTTGTTTACAAGTATGATTGTGAACTTCAATATGAAAAATATGGCTCTACTTTTATATCCCATTGTTTTATTATCTGGGAATTTATAATTGCTTCCACATGTGCATATTAAAATGAAAGGGTCTGCGATACGTCCTAGGACATCGCTTTTAAAATCGACCGAGGATGAAGGATGGGTACGTAACCGAGAATCGGGGCGTGACAGAAAGAGAAGGGAGAAAAGACGTTAAGCAAGTCAAAGGTTGAGCCAATGACATTCCACCTTAAATATCAAGCACTCATGACCTAAACCACAAAGTCTTTAGCCACCATTTTGTCAACCCAACAGCCAATGGTTGATTTTCCCTCTTTTCTCCACCAAAATAAGCCAAATTGAAGGCCAAAAATGCCCATAGCAGCAGCCCTACGAATTTCTTGAATTTCATCTTCAATTTCACACCAAATAACTTCAATTTAATGGCCTCAAAAAGCCATGGCAGCAGCCCATAAAATTTCCCTTCAAGTCTTCACAAAACCATCCAATTAGAAGGCAAAAAATACCACCTCTATTGTCCATATGAATTTTCACCAATCCCCCTTCCAACTTCCAAATTCTCACAAAATAAACCAAATTGGCATCCAAAAATGCCAACTATGTCACGCCCCGATCCTTGGGGATGCGCCCATCCTTCTACCTAGTTGATTTTAAAGTGCGATATCCCAGGACTAAGTATCGCCAACCTTTTTTTGTTTATTACGCATGCGGAAGCAGTTATGAATCCCCAGACAATAAAATAATGGGATAGAAAAGCAGGCCATATTTTTTATATCGAAATTTACAACCACACTTTTATTAACAGCACAACTCATAGTATATTTACAATACTATTCACAGCATACTTGTCTCACACCTATCTACACTAAGACAGGGTTTACAAAAAGGGATGGGATCTCAATCTACATCCGGGTTATACTCAAGATCCCTCTTTCTACCATCTTCTTCTTCAAAAGTCTTTCTTCCCTTCAGGTTCCTCATCCGCATCTTCTCCTCAGGGTCCTGAAATGGTTATTCAATAACTAATGAGACCACGTCTCAGCGAGTCCTACCCCCTAAGACTCGATTAGTAAGCCAATACACTAATCGGTTGTCTAAGCACAGCACGAGTCAGAGGACTTACCTTGGCCTCAGATTCCATCTACATATTAGTACAATTCAATAGGTACCCAAACAATCACATCACCAATCTAAGCATCGATCAAATCGACCTAGTCGATTTTATGTTAATCATACCATTTCTAGGTCATTCATCTCACACCAATCAATTCCTTAGATTTAGTGGCTTTACGGTCCCACCTAACCCTCTCAAGAGCTGGTGGATTTACGATCCCACCCGACTCTCTCAAGATCTAATGGTTTTACGGTCCCACCCGACCCTCTCCAGATTCAATTTTAGGAATAAATCGTAAATTCACTTCTAAATTACTTTAGCACCAAATAAAGCTCAAATAAATAAACAGACTACACCACGACAATCAGTACGAAATTCCAGTCACCGGCCATCCCGATTAAATTTCCGTAAAAATAAATAATTAAATAATTAATTTCGAAAATTAAATAAATAATTATTAAAAAAATCCAATTTAGGCTTGTAATGCCGAATTGGACGCCGAGACGAGCTCGGAAAATTACCGAGACTCGTTCCATAAATAACATGGCATGTCTACTTGCTCATGTCTATTTCTAACCACCTAACATGCATCATTAAGTCTCTAATTTAATTGATCTAAACTAATCTAACCACCTAATTGCATTTAATTAAATCTAACCAACCTTAAGTATAATTAGAAAACTAAGAAAGCTTTAGTGAGTAAAACTCACTTGACAAAAGAATAGACTATGGAGATCGGGACTTGTTATAAAAATTTCAGGTTATTCCAAATGGATGTCAAAAGTGTTTTCCTAAATGGATTTATCCGACGCGATGGCGGTCGAAATCGGGATACTACTTTATTTATCAAAAAGGAAAACAAAAGTTTTTTACTTGTTCAAATATATGTGGATGATATCACAAGTCTATGCAAGAAATTTTCTAAGTCTATGCATGATGAGTTTGAAATGAGTATGATGGGAGAATTAACATTCTTTCTTGGTCTTCAAGTAAAGCAATTGAAGGAATGAACTTTCATTTACCAAGAAAAATATACTAATGATCTTGTCAAAAGGTTTGGATTGACCTTGGTTCTTTGAAGATAAACAAAGATGAAGAAGGGAAGAAAGTTGATCAACGAATCTCAGCCCAAACTAAGATTTGTTCATTAAATATGCTTTTACAAGCATTGGTCTTTGGCTAGACCCTTTAAAGTAGAATTGGGCCTGCTGAAGATGGGCTTCAAGTGCTGGAAAAATTGGGCTTCAATTCAATTGAATATGGGCTGAACTGGATGAGCCTGCCACTGGTGAAATTTCAATTGGGCTTGAAGACTGCAAAATGGGCCGAGGCAACAATTGAAGATGTAAGCTGAAGTTTTCGTGGGCTGCTTTTGTCCAAACGTGGGCTGGGCTTGTGGCTTCGGTGGTCCAAGGAGCTGATGACGTGCGGGTCGGTGAGGCGTGGAGCTGCTTCGAGGTTCAAATCAAAGGTATAGGAGAATTTGTTTTTCAGACTGTTGAAACGAGGGGTGATAAACCCTAGGAGTGTCGATTTCGATTTCTTGGATGCCGTTAACGTGAATGATACCACGGACGGTTATGCACAACCGACTACGTATTTCTATTCAAACCTCAGCTTTATAGATGCGAATAGAATATCATTCGGTGTTCGAGATCGGGATTATGTGGTATAAATGTCAAAGGACAAGGGTCACTTGAGTCTCGTGAGTTGAACATGAGAACCGATTCAACAAGGAGCATGGTGGGGTCTTCGCTACTGGAGAAGACACGAACGCAGCTGCAGGAATTTCACTCGGTGGTCAACAAACCGCCGAGATATCACCAAATTTAACCAAGACATGCTGGCTGCTGGACTCGAGAACTTCAATTGGCTGCAGACACACGCAAGAGGAGACCGAAGCTACTGGATTTCACGGGCTTGCTTTGTGGGTGATCAATCTTCAACGAAGCAGAAGGAAGAGAGCTTCGGTGGAGCTACTGCAGGGGTCTTCGCTGGCGGATGAGGCATGGGCTTCAAGCGGTCAATCAACGGCTTCGCTGGTTTGTTTGTTGACCGAAGCAGAAGGAGAAGCAGGCAAGTGGCAGCGGCGGTGAGGAGAGACCACGATCCTGGTCTTCAGTCTGGTTGTTTTATTAATCTTTATGAGATAGCCATATTACTTGAGAAATGTTTTTTGTTTTCAAATTAATCTTTATGAGATAGTTTGTTGGAGAAATCTTTATATTTTGAGAAATGTTTTTGCAGGTCAAAGTTGTTCAAATCTACTCAAGAGGAAAGTTTAAGCATCACCATCGCAGTTTTGGAGAACTTTGACCGAACAGCTTGAAGATTCGGTAGCTTGGAGGAAAAATCGTTGGACTTTGAGCAGCTTCGATCGAAGGCGTGAGAGAGAGCAAAAATGGAGAGAGAGAGACGAGTAGATGGTGTGAGGGTCTCGCTCAAGAAAAGGGGCAGACAGAGAGAGAGGATTGTGATGAGAGGTGAGAAGATCCGGTGGTCGACGAAATATTCTTGGAATGTTCTATTCCCTTTTAATGATCTCCTTAATTGATTGATATTTTGCAAATATCTTCCGAAATTGTATACACGAGAGTGTCTATACTTGGTGATACCTTGAAAATCAAGGAAGATCAACGCTGTAACATCTCTTTGTTCATAGTGGAATTCGGTGCAGAAGAGTGGACGTAGGCTTGAATCAAGCCGAACCACTATAAACCGCGTGTTCAATTCTCTCTTTCCTTTACTCAGTCTTACGTTGATTATTATTTATCGCAAATCCTTCAACTGTTTAAGTATTGTGCAATCATCCGAAAAATCTTTTATATACCTATTCACCCCCCTCTAGGTATTCGTACTAGCCATATTAGGTCTCGCTCAAGAAAAGGGGCAGATAGAGAGAGAGGATTGTGATGAGAGGTGAGAGCCCCTTAAGCTTGATATTTTGCAAATATCTTCCAAAAATCATTATAGGCCATGTATAATTACTTGGTCTTCAATGATCCAACATGACCCCCTCTTCTAGAAGCCAAAATGGTCCAAATGTTGTGGCTAGGTGGGGGTACACGAATTTGGGGGAGGATTGGCTTAAATGAACTCAAATTCTCTCTTGAATTAATCTCGAATGATCTCAACAAAAATCACTTGACCTCTGAATGCCTCAATTGATAATTTTCCTCATTCAATAATATCTCACACTTCTCAATTTCGCAATCGAAAACCACTTTCGACATTTTCTGCACTAAAACAACCCGACGATGACTTTTTCCCAAAAAGTGTCGGTTGTCAAAAAAATCTTCTAAGACTGATTTGATACTCCTAGAATTTATTGTGA
Source organism: Eucalyptus melliodora (assembly GCA_004368105.4). Taxonomy (NCBI): domain Eukaryota; kingdom Viridiplantae; phylum Streptophyta; class Magnoliopsida; order Myrtales; family Myrtaceae; genus Eucalyptus; species Eucalyptus melliodora. The sequence continues at coordinate 14,831,616 of CM023405.3, forward strand.
CATGGCCGAAACTTCAATTTCTGAAATCGGACTCGAATTGGCGGTTAATTTTCATTCGGCGCGTTTTTAGCGTGACCTAGACTATCGAGTAGTTTTCAGAACTTTTTATGGCAAATAACCTGTGGTTGATTTTTTTTGAACCACTATGAACTCATTCGACTCAATGGCGACTTTCGATTGTCGTGAAAATCTCGATGATTTAAATACGGACACAGGGTACCAAAACGACAATAAAATCATATTAGTGTCGATCGACAAGAATTTTCCAATTTAGTGGAGTCACCCACGATCGGCCACATATCTCAGTCGACCAAACCTACCTCTGGTCTTAAATCAATTTTTTACTGTGCCGCAATGGCCTCTAAAGATGAGCACAGTCGAGAAGCCGATTCCTGATCGAATTCTCAAGTTTATTGCCCTAAAATTTCTTAATTACTTACCTAGATAATCTAGTTATCTCAAGAGTGATCGGCTCTGAAAATAGCCCTATAAACGCGTCAACGAAATGCCCGATTAATTCAGTAGAAAACAGGTTGAGAATTTCAGGATATCACAAACTAAGGTGCCCAAACGAATTTCCATAATTTCCCTCACTAACTCACTCATTTCAAAGGCCAAAAATCCACTTAAAAGTGCCCCTCCACTCCAAATTTCCTTGATTTAAATTTGCCAAATTTTGATTTTTCGTAAAAATTCCCGACTCAACAGAATTTCTTCAAAAGATGAGACAATGTTCTAAAAATAAATCATGACATGCTCGAAGGTTTGATTCCTGAAATCAAGTTCAATTCCGTGGTTAAAATCGATCGAATGCGATTATAGTCCAATCCAACCTACCGAGTAGTTTTTAGGAATTTTACCATGGTTATATCCCTTAACGGCTTCACTTAATAGATTAGTTAACTTATGAGTAATTAGCTCAGAGAAAAAGGACCATAGGCGCATCAGTGAAAAGTCTATTTCATTTTATCGATACGGTCACAACCACCATACCACCGCTCATTTCCCTTCATTCCTTCATCACGCCAGCACCTTCATCATCCCACCGCCACCACGATCATCTTCTTCTTCTTCTTTTTAGTTTTTTTTTTTTTCCCTTTTGTGGCTGCCACCTTCATCCCCATCCACCATTGCCACTTCCATTCCCAAGACCTTGGCACCATTGGGCCGTCCACTTGAGCCACCACCACTATTCTTGTTGCCTCAAGCCACCCCTCACCACCGAGCACCCCATCTCCAAGGAGGCCGTGGACTTCGAGTGACAAGCAGCTACCTTCACCGTGCTATTCGTGCCACCATCGGTGCCGTGAGACACGAGTTCTTGACGCCATTGCGCCACCGTCACCATCACCATGAGCTCGCCGTCACTGAAAATCTGTGAGTTAACTTCTTAATCATGGATAAGGGTGTTAATTACATTTAGGGGTGGTTAGTTTAATATTAACGGTGGTTAGTATTAATTAATCTTAATTTATTTTTAATTGCAATTAAAGATGGTTTAGATTAAATTTAATTGCCATTAGTTTAAGCAATTTCGATTAGATTAATTCATTGTGGTTAGATTAATTAATTGAGTTTAGTTTTCTTAATTGTGACTTATTTAATTAATCATAATTAGCCTAATTAATCGTGATTAGCTTAATTAATCGGGATTAGTGTAATTAAAGACGAATTAGCCATTAAGTAGAATTTTATGCTTGTTTTTCTAGATGAGATTGTTCGTAATTTTGGTTATTGGCATGTATGATGTTATGCTATTGATTGCCTAATTATAGATTTTTATTTACTATTCTCAAATGAGGTTTTTGAGCAAGAAAATAGAAAAATATGAGGTATCGAGTTTGCATGCCAAATTTTATGTACTAAATAAAACATTGGGGTTTTAAAATAGAATTGTGCAAAGTTTGACAGGTTGATTTAAAATACATGACCACGTACGAATATTTTACTAGGATTTTTAAATATGAATAATCGCCAAAGTTGATTATTTGAAAACGAAATATTGTGTTCTTGGCTAATTAATGGCAATAAAAATTGGCTTGATTGACGGTATGCTTGAGTGGTCATTTAATCGAACCCGTCACCCAACGGGAGTTTGGGGGCGATATCCGATTTTTATCAAATGCCCGATGAGAGTCCGGATGCCGAGTCACGGTTGAGGCCGTATCGATGCTCCTTTATAGAATGCTATCTAGGCGGGGGTTCTAGATGATGCCGTGCTCGATGGGGTGGGACAATGCAGACCACCGACTCTTGTGTTGGCCGTGGCCCAATGGATCGTAATAATTGAAACACGTATGTTTGATAGTGCGCTTGGCTATTATGGATTGTGTTCTGATTATTATTTGTGTGTTGCACTAATATTGCCATGTGAGGTGTACTAATATGCAGGGGTATGCCAAGGCAAGGTAAGATTGTATGCCGTTGCATGTTTAAACTATCTCCGAGGAGAATTAGCTTCCTAATCGAGGTTTAGGAAGTTGACTCACTGAGATTTTATCTCACCCCGTTGTTAACTTTCAGGGCCATAGCATGGGGAACTATTAAGTGCGGTTGTGGTGGGCACGAGATGCGATTCTTTTGATTGGCCTCGTTGTTAGTGATGTTTAAGCTAACCCCGACCCTTTGACCCTTTTTGCCTATTGGTCATTAGGAAATTGTCTTTTGAGGTAGACTTGTAAATGTTAAACTCTTTGGGTTAACAAGTTGATAAATAAATCGTTGCTTCTGAGAAATCGTCTATTGTGTTTCACTATCCTTGATTTGTTGGTTGACTGGGTGTCTATTTAAGTTGCTTCCGCGTGTGTTTAATGAAAAGATAAAAAGAATGGGTCGGCAATGCGTCTTGGGATGTCACACTTTTAATCAACCATCAAGGGATGTTTGCGCGCTTAGGATTCGAGGCGTGACATATATCGTCAATTAAAACTAAATTGAATATCATAACACCGTGCAAGGTATGAATTTGGGAGACATTGTGCCTAATCAAGAGCCGTAGGCCCATTTTTAGGAAATACTCATATCATCAATTGAAACTAAATTGGATATCATAACATCATGTGAGGTATGGATTTGGGAAACCTCGTGCCTCGCTGAAGCCTCCCCGGCCACTATAGGGGAAGAGAAAAAGAAAACTAGGAAGACAAAGAAAAGGAAAAGGAAAAGGAAAAGAAAAAAATAAAAATAAAAATTCGAAAGAATCAAATATTATTAAAAAAAATTACCACGTCAACGTACACCGGACAATCGGTATCCATGTCAGTAGGCTTGCCAAAATTGGCATGATAGACTAAATCGGCACAATCTTGAAAAGGTTTAGGGCTGAATTAACCAAAAAAATTAAGACTTATTTGAAAAAAATTACAATATATTTATGATTCTTTTCGTAATTTTCCCCATAACCCTATACATATGCAAATCAATCACAAAAAAGAGTCTAACTTACAAAGACAAACGTAATCTCAAAAGGTTAAGGTTGGCCTTTTCCTTCACATTATTCACACATCGAAATGGGAGTCGAAGTCATTTGGGATGGAAGACCATATCACGTATAAGCAAACAAGATACAAGGAAATCCTTATTTTTATCAGATAAACTCTCGTGGTCAAGATTTTGTTGTTGTTGGAATTTATATTGCACGGAATTATGGTTTTGATATGAATGATATTCTTTTAGTTAGTGATATTCAAGTCTATAAATGTGTAGTATGTATTTGATAAAGGATGGACAAGAGACAAAGGATAAGATAGGATGGTTCAAAAAGACATGGAGATATGGGCAATGGGGTAGAGAAGCTATCGTTTCGTTAGATCAACAAAATGGTGCTACAATCCTATAGGAGGAGATGTTGGTGGTGGCGGAGTACAAGGGTATAGAGTTCACTCTCAACTCCCGCACGCTCTTGGTGGAGGTCTAAACCTCACGCACTTCACAATTGATTTCTAGCCTATTTATAAAGAATTCCCATCTACTTACGAGGGAACTCTCTCTGCTATGTTTTAAGAAATATTTATAATAGATTCTTCTACGCAAACTTAAGTGGACTCTAGACAATTCCACCACCGCCCAAGTACTAGATTTTTTTTAGGATATTTCTAGACTTCTCAATGTTGGTTTCTCACGTCTACTAGAATTGGACTAGAGACTTCTACGTTAAAAATGGATCACCAAGTTTCAACAGTTGTTTTGTACAACTATAACATGCTTTGCATGTCTTAGAATTGCGCACATTGCTTGTAAAAATGGCCAATTATCTCCATCAAATGTATGGGAGATGATCAAGAACAATACTTCCTCCAAAAAGTGAGCAGGCTAAGGTATTGGAAGTGGACAACTTTCTTAGTTTTGTCCCCGAGCAACTTGTGCTTTGCTTGAAGCATTGTTCTTGATTGTCACTAACAATTTCACCCATTTCTAAAGCAATTCATAATTTAAAACACAGCAAAGGAATACTATCAAACGTACCAAACATGAAGTTCATTATATAAAAGCAAGCAGTTTTCTGAAACCATGCATGAGGTCTAACGGACGCAAAGAGACTAGGTTCAGTAAGGTCTTATCAAATCCACATGACTCCAACTATAGCTCGAAATAAAAGAGTTCAATGAGTCAAAAGCTCGTCCTCAAACTCTTACGAAACCAAATTAGCCAAGGACTCGAAATAAAAGAGTTCAATGAGTCAAAAGCTCGTCCTCAAACTCTCACGAAACCAAATTAGCCAAGGAACCATTTTGGAACGTTGGAAGACGAAGACGAAGACGGGTGATGGATAGCGGCTTCATTTTCCATGACTGACTTCCCTTTACGATCACGAGTTCCAGCATCCTGCACATCAAAGGCACTCCCAAGCCGGGCGTCATGTAGAGGCACCTGGTCCTGCTGGTTTGGAATTCTAGCTTGCCCCATGACATCAGCTTCCACAGGTCTGGATTGCGGGGGACACAAAAACTCGAAGAATTGAGGCTTCGATGTCACTGGGTTTGCACAGTTGGGAGCGTGATCTGAGCCACCTCCATGGCTTAGGCTTAACCAGTTAGGCACCGGACCTGCACCAAGTGAGCTGCTTTCCTTGCTTGGGCTTAAACAGTGAGGAAGCCGTCCTGCACCAGTTGAGATGCCATCATTGGTTGGGCTTAACCAGTGAGGAAGCCGTCTTGCACCAGTTGAGTTGCCACCATCGGTTGGGCTTAACCAGTGAGGAAGCTGACCTGCACCAGTTGAGATGCCTTCATTGGTTGGGTTTAAACAGTTCGACCTTTGACCAACGGGAAGCGAGCTCTCTTCAGGGATGGGTGCTGCTTGCAGTGTCCAGTCAAGATCTTTATAGTCATTCCTAGGAAAGGAGATAGCACCTTGAGAAGGCTCTTGCCAAGAAGGAAGTAGAGGACTCTTGCCTTTTGCCGCTGTTGCTTGCATTGCAGGATAGGAAGAAACTGTTTCTCCCTTTTTCGCCAGCCCATCCGTCATCATAGCATCTTGCATCATCTTAGAGAAATCACTTCCTTGAGAATCAGGGGCAAAGTTCCATGTGGCGAAGGGATTTGGGTTGCCATTCAGAGTTGTAGCGGCTGGCTGGTAGAAATAACTGGAATACAGAATACCGGCAGTCATGTCCCTCTCAGAATCATTAGTGATGTCCAACCCCTTGTTTATGTAGTTTGTTTCCTGTCCAGTCTGATGAGTGGGGTACGCCAATGTGTGACGAGCTTCAGGAATTATAAAACTCGGATCTTCACTTCGATTCATACCTCCAATCGCTAATGCATTCCCTCCATAGAAATTACTTGATTTCGCAGGTAAATTGAGATGAGGAGGTTTTGTAGGGTTCCTGTAATTAAAATCGGTTAATGCAGGAACTGCATTTTGGTGAACAGACCCTTGGTGAACCGATCTGGCAGCTGCAACTTGGTGAAAAGAGCCTTGTGATATGTTAGAAGCATCAAACTTGACGGCTTGCGTCTGCAAGTGCGGAACTTCATTTTGGGGAACAGAGCCATGGGGCAAGTTTCGACATAAATTCCTTGTAGCGATGGATTTCACCATTGGCCCCAAATCCTTAATAAACCGCATGACGCTCCCCTTATAGTCCAACTCTTCTTTTGCCTACAAGACACCACATAATAACTAGCACAAATAAGTCGCAGGCAAAAAATTCACTATCAGAACCAACGAAGGCGAAGCGTATAGTGGAGGTCGACCTGATAGGTTACAAAGCTATGTTGACAACCCAAGTTATGAGAGGCAAACTACATTCTTTATTAGCTTATCAGCTTCAAAAACTGTTTTCCAAATCGACCATTTTGACAATATCTACCTAAATATGTAGACAGACTCACAAGAATCAGGTTGCTTACTTGAACTAGAGTTTTTCTGTTCTCGGGATCATCTGATGCAAGTGACTTTCCCTTGCCAGGGGGCTGATAAGTTTGACGGCGTTGGTCTGCAGAACCCTCATTTCTTTTACCTCTTGCCCCTGCATAAAGAAACATCGAAACACAAACACAATTAGTGAATAATTCCGACCAAATACTACTTGGAATATCCAATGAAAATTCAACTATGTTTGCAACCGTCGAAGATGCAAAACAAACATGATTTTGTAAGCGTCCAGTAAAACAAAGTAGCCTCAGGATAGTCTACGCACACCCCAACATGCATCAACAAAACAATTCCCTTTTGACAATAAATAAATGAAGAATCAGGCATCTCCTACCGCTTGATATCTCCCAGTCTGTAAAATTCAGAAGTCTGGCTTCAGCCTTGGTCCATCGGCCATCACGCTCGGTTACTGGGAAGAAATGGGTTTCAAAGTTTGATGGATCTGTTCTGAGAGCATGAAATAGCTTTTCAGCCACCTCTCTTATAGCACGAGCCTAAAGAACACACCTCCTCAGTTAGAAAGGAAGATAGCCAGATCACCATGTGAAACATAACCACTAAGAATCAACAAGAAGTGATGGTTATACCTGTCTATAAAAGACGGTAGTGGATTGATTAAACCTCATTGCATTGTCAAATACCAAGAACACGTCATGCTGACATGAATCAAAATAAACAAGTGAACAAATATATCTGAAAGTAAGTAGTCTTTCCATTGCAAACAAAATAATTATTGACCAGATATGTTTTTACACATTCTTCCTATATCTTTTATAAAGTAAATGCCCTGAGAATAGATTATACTATCCTGGACAACAATAGATAGACTCATTTACTTATCTGTGTACGTATACAAAGCTATTTTCATTTTGAAGCAATTCACATGCATTTGTTCAAGAAAGAGGCGCAGAAATCAATGCAAACAAGGCCTTTTGAAAAGTATCATAATAAATCTTCAGTTTGTAAGACAGAAAATCACTAGTGCTATAATATTCAAAACATAAGTGAGATGCTACCTGTTGATTATGGGTCAAATTAAGACCCGATTTGGTTTGGAACCGACTTGATTGATTTGAGGACATTCAGAGTGAGAAAAATATTTTGGAGTGCTTGAAGAGACACTTTTTAACATCCTAAATTATGTGATGGACGTTTGGAATGAAGCACCAAAGTTTGGAGGCTAGAGTAGGTTCAAAACAAGAAGAAAGGGCATCTGGAGGCAAGATCAGACATCGAGCCAAGGCTGGTCAGATGCCCATCCTGGATGTGACAGCTGGAAATTTTAGCATTTTGAACCTGGATAGAGAGCTTGCAGGACGAACAGACAGGATTTTACTTGAGAGAACCAATTATCAAATCTCCAGCATCTACATTTATTTCTGAATTACAGGAAGTGCGGATTAATCAACCTACTGATCACTAGAGCCTATTAGGATGATAAATTGGAGTCGAGGCCAAAGAAGTACATACTCCTATGCTCCGCATGAGAGGTGAAAGATTATACTACTTCTCTTGGTCGCTTTTTCTTATATAAAGAGGCATTCAAGGGCATCATTTGACCGGTGAGATGTCTTTTACATAGTCTAGAAAAGCTATGAGCAATCATTCGGCTTTGAAATACATCAAAAGATAAAACAAGGATATTCTTGACCAACCTCAAAGTCTTCCAATGCCTTATATTTGCCTCTGCTAAGCTTTATCCCTATTGTACTAAAATCCATTGGAAATTTAATGACGTCTTGATAGCCTTCGACCTTTCAAAACAAATATATATACAGTTCATAATCAACAATGTCGGAATACTGGATGCAGTACTTGAAATAGTCACTGAATTACAAACCTGCGTAGGGTCTACTGGCTCTGCAAATATTTTCTTCTGGTCTCTCCTGCATTATCATCATCATCACCATCGTGAAGATGGTTACGACCATAACAACAGTTAATATGAATTAACGTAACTTTTGATGAAAGGCTTAACCTTCAAAATACAAATGAAACTGGTTTCTTATAATTCTATATCTACAGGAGATGAGTCTTCAACGCCCAGACTAAGGGTTTTTTTACATAGCCATACCTTTGCAATAAAGTAAGCAACATTTCGAGCTTGCTTTGATCCGGTAGTGAGGTTCTGGGATCCATTGGAGTTGCTTCATGAAATACATTGGTTGAGTCAATTTTAGAAATCCTTTCGGTACCGTAAATGAAAAGATGAACGTAATGAAGTAGAAAGAAGGCTTACTAGGACTTGTGCAGTGCTGTACACTTTTAAAGGCGTCACTGAGCTGGATTTGATGTTAAATGAGAGTTAAGCCAATAGATTATCATTCCATAGGAGAATATTGAATAATATAGCAACAAATATATATGTTATTCTTACCCTTTACCAATATATATGTTGCATTGACAAAGCAAACTATAAAGTTTACGACAATTTTTGTAATATAACAAATATTCTTCTGTAACTTATGGACCAGGGAATCTCCAACAAATGAAGAACACAATGCTCCAACAACTTTTCTATACGTCCCTCAAGGAAATGGCCATGTATACTTGAGTTTCTTTCTTGCACGGACTCCAAACGAAGCCATTTATATTTTTCATTTCATTTTTCACTTTTCTTGAGACCAGTGCATTGCAGAGACAAACTTGCATCTAGAATTGGGCTAACAAGATGCGATTGAGCAAAAATGGCAGATCCTCAGAACGTTTCTCTTGGGATGAACTGACAACCAACTGATCTTTTCACAATTATCTTAACACAGAACTGTCATCAAGACATGATACATGAAACCCTAGAAGTTGAATGATCGGGACACTTCCAAAGCCTTTTATTCTCACTTATAATCAGTGGTAAACAGTCTTTCTCTTAATATTTGAATTCTACCATTCAAAAAGCACCAGCAATAAGACATAAATGGTGTCAACCAACGAACCGACGCTAGTTCAATAAGTAAGCACCATAAAAACTTGTTTTCTTTTACATGTATTGCATGATCTCCCAAGGCAGCTCAAAGTATAAGGAGACTGATTGATGACAATATTCACTAGACTAGCATATAACTGAATAAAAGTGTGGTGTATCTCATGATAATAATCCAAGCATGCAAATTCAACAAACTATGCTAGTGAGCATAAAGTATGCTAGGAAATAACGATATAGAGTACCAGTTTCTTTATTTGTGGTTCTAAAACATGAGCTTGTTGTTCCGCAGGATCAGATAGTAAATCTTGCAATGGTCTTGTCTTGACCTTTTTCCTTGCTCCTTTGCGATCAGATTGTTCATCCTTTCTGCCTAAGGTCATCCTGCTTTGCTTCTGGCTTCTCCGCAGTGCATTTCGCGCTTCCAGTTCAGATATCCTGGAGCTCCTTCGACGCTCCTCATTAGACATGATTGGTTGATTGATCCCTCTGTTCGTTCAAACGAATATGTTTAACTCCTATCAAAAGAAAAAATTACTTTAATGCCTTTCGATATATATTGTCGACTAACAACAACCTAATCAACAAAAAGTGAGGAATCAACTTCTACTAAACCAAAATAATCACAAGAGCCATATAGACAATCAGTACGTAAAGCTAAATAAGTGTACTGTTATGTTGTCACTGAAAGGTGAATAACTGCACTGTGATAAAGGCTACAATATTTTAAAGAATGCAATGAAACTGACTCTTGAAGTAACACAAATAGGCCAAATAATAAGCAAATAGGTTTTCTAGATACCCAAGATTTCAATGTACTTTACTGTCAGAATTACCTAAATAGAAATGAGATAACCCAAAGAAAATCATTGAATCACAACTTGCTGATACAAAACCTTCGCTTAAGCACTATTTTATTATAGAGGACTGATTTTCAGCATTAATTAGGGCTTGGAGTAGCAACTGCCACACAACAGAAAAATTTGGAAGTAAAATCATGAATGACCTGGTTTCAAAACTATGGATTTGAAATTAAAGGACAATCTTCATTGCAAGATATTTGTCCAAAATTGTATTTCATAGATTAAAAGCTTTTCAAGGTGTTCTGAAATAATTTTCCCTCAATAGTTCTCCCCCATACCATTCGGGCAAGGCTAGAACTGAAATTGAGCTATGAAATTACACAATGGGTAACTCAAGAAAGTGGAGATGCAATTTAACATATCATAAAACAAGCATTCAGTCTCCATGAAGGATTTCCTTGTGGTGGTTTGGCTTTGGGGAAGAAATCCACCGACCATCATCTCTTAGGACAAAAACAAAAAACAGAAAAGATCAACACTTTCATGCATGTAATAGCTTGTCTTTACCCTTCCTCTTTTTGCGGTTCTTTGCCAACCCCCTTTTGCTTCTTTTCCCCAGAAAAAGAGCTACTGGTCAACTCTCTGGAAAAGTTCCGATCAAAAAAAAAAAAAAATCTCTGGAAAAGCACAATAAATACTCCGGAAAAGAGTCTCCGGCAACTCCTCAATGGGAAAATAAACACAAAAAGATCAACTTGCAAACACCTTTGGATCCATGGATTAGGTTTTCTTTACTTATCAGAACAAAAAAGAATGAAAATTGATCTGCTTGAAAGATACATACCAAGAGAAAATCTAGGAATCACACGAGAACATCTCGGAAATGAAATCATGAACAAATCAGTCATAGATCTAAGAGATTTAGGCATACATGTGCCATGATCAGGATTAAAAAGCATGAGATGCAGTACATTACCGAAGACCCTCCTTAAGCGAACCCTGAGACGCGATAAACTTTCTAGTGCTTCTTATCGGAACGAATGCACTCATCGCTTCTCTTTAGTGAGCAACTTCGATAAGCCTAATCGGCCAATAATAAAGCAAGTACATAAATTTTCACCATTTAAGGTAATATTGGTGGATTCACTGCAATATTAGCTTGCACTGACTTGGTATTTCAATTCATTCAACTTTTCAAATTGAAATGCTCACGTCGGATAATGACAACGGCCACGTGTCAACGTCACTCCAAAAAAGACAAAGGTTGATGCTCTCATTATGCTATGCCGTTTTGCATATTCTCTCACTAGTCTTCTATTAATCTTTGCATATGAAGCTAATTAGGTAAATTCTTTCCAAATGAGAGTGCTAGAACTTCAATACTGAAGTAAAACAAAACTTGACATGAGTTTAGCTGCATCTTGTGTATCATTGTGAAACAAGTCCAATGTAAACATCAAAGTAAAGGACTGTATCATGATAAAGTTAGAAATGCTAAGGTCCTTTGTCGATTGCAGATACAGCTCTCTTGTTGTTAATGCTTCTGCATCACCAAGCTGACTTCCTTCTCTGAACTATTACTATCAGATGGAAAAAGTAACAGAACCAACATTAATGTCCAGAAATATTTGTGCTAGAAGCTAATGAAAAGAAAGGGTGGACAAAATGTTGTTGTTTTTGGGTGAAGTTAAATGTCAAACAATCCAAACCCAACTGTAATAAAATTTTCAACTTCTGAAAGTTATTTGGTACAGCTTTTCTATGGCAACTTTTGTTGGAAAAAGGGGTATTGTAGTGTTTGTATGCGTTCGCCAAACAACTTGCAGCTGCAGCACCTCCACAGTTAATTAAAATAGGGTTTAAGGAAGTTGTTTTGCTTAAATTTAAGGTGATGTAGCTCTAGAATCTATGTTACCAAACATGTTAATTACAGTGTTTTACAGCATTAGTGTAGCAAAATACACAGTTATGATTGGTTTTACCAACAAAAAAAAAATACACAGTTATGATTCAATCGCAATCATGCCAAATGGACTCTTAAGCTAAAGACCTATGGCTCTCTAGTTTTCACTTTGTCCACATCAAAATTCATATCTTCAAATATTTTTCACTATCTCCATGTACTTCTGATGCATCTATGATCCCTCGGCAATATGCATTAACTTTGTATCTTTTTACCAGAGATACTACATAAGCATCTCGTTTGACTGACATAAAAAAATAGTGTGCCTTTCCTATCTGCAAGTCTTTTGGTCTTATATTGAGGCAAGGCAGCGATTTTGGAAAAACTAATAGTTTGAGCTCATAGAGGAATAATTACTTCGATAGAAATGTTCCATTGCATTCTAAGTAGAAACAGTAATGTTTACATGAGCAAGAGAACTAGAAGGTTTGCTGTATATTATATAGTGACAACACTAGAAGATTTTCCACAATTTCGCTTAAGAGCAGGAAGAATTACACACGCTTTCTGTGGATGCAAAAAAATCAAAATCTATCTGCATCACTTGATCTAGTGGGTAACAACAGTGATCAACTTTCACTTGCAAACAAGAAAATTCTACTATCAAGCGATAACCAACTGGTATCAGAGCAATCAATAAATACCAAGACCCAATTATGTTTGGAACAGTTGTTATTTGATATCCATATTAACCAGTGGAACCAGCACCTTACTTGAGATTTTAACATTGAAACTGTAGTTAAAGAAACAAGAATAGCGAGAGATTTCTGAGCAGAAAGAGGGCAGCAATTGACAGCAAATTCCTTGGTGAAAGTCCAGTGCCTTCTCTAGAGTGTTCTTGCATGATTGACTTCTTAAAGTATTGGCAATCTTAAACTGTGTTGTGGAACTGGAATTTGTCAAGATCCAGTAAAGGAAAACATCGAGTCACAGTAATCTTGTATCATGTTATGTTACTGGAATTTGAGAAAGCATAAAAAGAAAAAATTAAATCACCATTGAGACGAGAGAGAGAGAGAGAGAGAGAGAGAGAGAGAGTCTGTATAGAGATCACAGAGCGCTGTAGCACCATTAACTGTCCAAAACTTTACTGGAATTCCTAATCCTAACGCTGTAGCACCATGGCAACTCAGCTAAATGCAGCTCAAGTCTTTACAGACAGACAGACAGATCTTTGTAATAGCAATAATAGCAATCAAGCAGGAGATAGCTGTCACAAAGCTGATTAGAGAACTCGCAGCGAATAGTAAGAGAGAAAGAAGAAGAGAGAAGGAATAGAGAAGAAGAGAAGGAGAACGTAAAAGAAAGAAAGAGGGGCTGTAGATTTTCTGTAGTCACAGAAACCCTACACCCATTGTATTTATATTGACTATAAACTGTATATTACAATAATACCCTTATGTAAGTAAAAAAGGAAATAAAACTTTGATAATAAAGGAAACTCAATTAAAGCAACTTAACACTCCCCCTCAAGCTGGAGCATATAGGTCACCCATGCCCAGCTTGGAGCAACCAGCAACAAAAGCAGGACGGAATAATGCTTTGGTAAACATATCAGCAAATTGATCTCTAGAGGCAACGTAAGGAGTAGCAACCAACTTCTGCTTCACAGCATCACGAACAAAGTGACAGTCAACTTCTATATGCTTAGTTCGCTCTTGAAAAACAGGATTCCCAACAATATAAATAGCTTCTTGATTATCACACATCATATCAATAGGTTAATTAATAGAAAATCCAAGCTCCAAGAGAATAAATTTCAACCATAACAATTCAACCACAGTATGTGCCATAGCACAATATTCAGCCTCCACACTAGACCAGGCAATGGTAGTTTGTTTCTTGCTTCTCCAAGGAACCAAATTACCACCAATAAAGGTGCAATACCCAGTCGTAGACTATCAATCATATGTTGACCCAGCCCAATCAGCATCAGAATAGCCAACCAAAGTGGAAGAATCATTAGATTTATAAATTAATCCCTTACCAGGAGAGCTTTTAAGATATCGAAGAATGCGACATACAGCATCCCAATGAGCTTTCTTAGGTGACTCCATAAACTGACTCACCACACCAACAGCAAAAGAAATATCAGGACGTGTAACAGTAAGATAAATTAGTTTCCCAACTAGACGCCGATATTGATGCTTGTCTTCAATTTCTTTTCCATCATCAACTCCAAACTTTTGATTTGGATCCATAGGAGTATCAACTGGCTTGGAAGCTAGTGTACTTGTCTCAGACAAAAGATCAAGAACATACTTTCGCTGAGACAAATTAATACCTTTTTTACTTCGTAAAACTTCAATGCCCAGAAAATACCTAAGAGTTCCCAAGTCTTTAATCTGAAATTGCTGCTGAAGAAAGGACTTAATCTCAGAAATACCAGTCATATCACTACCAGAGATAATTATATCATCCACATATACCACAAGAATGACTACCCCCGATTCCTTCTTGCGAACAAAAATAGAATGATCAGAATAACATTGGTGGAAACCACATCTGGAAATCACCGAACTGAATTTTTCAAACCATGCTCTTGGAGACTGTTTCAACCCATAAATGGCCTTATGTAGCCGACATACTTTACTACGATTCTCCCCCTGAGCAACATACCCAGGAGGTTGCTCCATATATACTTCTTCAGACAAATCACCATAAAGAAAAGCATTCTTGACATCCAATTGATATAATGGCCAATCGAAATTCACAGCAAGAGAAATAATAACACGAACAGAGTTGAGACGTGCCACAGGAGAAAAAGTCTCAAAATAATCCACTCCGAAAGTTTGAGTAAAACCTTTAGCAACGAGTCGAGCTTTAAGACGCTCGATTGAACCATCCGGATTGTACTTGATAGTGTACACCCAACGACACTTCACCACATCTTTCCCAAGGGGAAGATCAACCAATGACCACGTTTGGCGAGACACTAGAGCTTCCATTTCCACATCCATAGCTTTCTTCCACTCAAGGCGAGACAAAGCCTCAGTGGTAGAAGTAGGAATTGTGTGAGTGTGTAATGATAGAGCAAAGTCATGTAATGGAGAAGGAAGATGTGAGAGAGACACATAACGCTCAATAGGGTAAGCCAAAGAGGATTTTTGTGTGCAAGACCGAGTACCTTTGCGAAGGGCAATAGGAAGATTGTCTGGACCAGGAGACACGAAGATTGATTGGAGGGCATTGAAGAGCTGGAGACTGGTGGTGCCGTAGACTGCTTTCGCCGCTGATACACCTGCAAGGGAGGAGATACTAGAGACGGACTAATAGAATCTAGGGGGATTTGATGTGGGATAGGAGGATCAGCTACAATGTCAGTTGAAAACTCTTTACCCTCAGTAGAATAGTATGGTGTGCCCTCGAAAAAAGTAACATCAGCACTAACGTATTGAGTATAAGTTGTAGGATCATAACACCGATATCCCTTTTGTGTACGTGAATACCCGAGAAGAATACATTTAGTAGCACGAGGAGATAGTTTATCAGAACCGGAACGTAGGTTATGAACAAAACAGACACACCTAAAGACACGCGGGGTAAGAGAGAATAACGGCTTGTCAGGAAATACAACACTGATTGGTGACTGATGATTGAGGACGGTGGAAGGCATACGATTTATGAGGTAACATGCGGTAAGGACAGCATCACTCCAAAATGATTTTGGCACATTCATATGAAATAAGAGTGAACGAGCAACTTCTAGAAGGTGACGGTATTTTCTCTCGGCTACACCATTCTGCTGAGGGATATAAGTACAACTTGTTTGATGTATAATGCCAAGATTAGAACAAAACAAAGAAATTGATTTCTGTGTATATTCTAGAGCATTATCTGTTCGCAAAATTTTAAGGGATGTATTAAACTGATTAGTAACCTCACGATGAAATAATTGAAAAACATGTAAAAATTCAGAGCGGCCATGAAGCATATAGAGCCATGTTAAACGAGAATAATCATCCACAAAAGTAACAAAATACTTAAAACCATTTCTACTAGTAATACGAGAAGGTCCCCATATGTCCGAATGAACAAGTTCAAGTAAAGTAGATACACGAGAATTATTACGACTAGGAAAGGAACTACGATGATGTTTCCCAAGTTCACAAGCGTCACACTCAAGAGTAGAAATTGATTTACACTCGGGAATTATTTGTTGTAACTTAAATAAAGATAAATGCCATAAACGAGAATGCCATAATAGGGGGGGTAATAGAACTAGTAGCTAGACCATTGGTGTCAGCAGTGGAGACACCATTTAGATAGTAGAGTCCATCACGTTCATGCCCTCCACCAATGATCTTTTTTGTCTGAAGGTCCTGAAAAATGCAATAAGATGGGTAAAATGTAACCGAACAACTAAGAGTCTTAGTTAACTAACTAATAGATAACAAATTTAAAGGAAGTTGGGGAACATGTAAAACGAAGGACAAAGATAAGGAAGATGTAAGTGAAATAGTCCCTAACCCAACCACTTGAGTTGAGGAACCATTAGCTAAAATAACTTCTGATGAAGGACTAGAGTTATGGTGGGAAGAAAATAGTTCTTGCTTACCTGTCATATGACTAGAAGCTCCCGAGTCAATGAGCCAAGAGGTGCTAGGAGACAAAGTAGAGAAAGAGGCCATGTTACCTATACGTGAAAGAGTGGTGGTGGATGAGAATTCGGAAGCCTCTAGTTGTTGGACATGCTTGATGAGTTGTGCAACCATATTATCTCAAGCCGTAGACTTAGAAGAACTACCCCCAGGTGGGATAGATGGGTTCATGTCACTGTAAGAGAGATTTCCAGCACTCCCTTCAGACATAACAGTATTTGCAAGAATGTAACGATCTTTGAGCCCACTCAGGCTTGCCATGCTTGGCCCAACAAGTGTCAACAATATGACCGAATTTGCCGCAATGTATACACTGACGGCTATCTCGATCAGAACTTTGTCCACTACGTCCACCACCACGATTACGACCTTCGAAACCACGACCTCTATTGGAAAATCCACCACGACCACGACCACGACCACCACTACCAGCCACAAATGCTGAATTGTCTTTAGATGAAGTAGAAGACGGAGGGACAATGCGCTGAATTCGACAAAATGCTTCATTCATAGAAGGAACTCTCTCTCCAACAAGAAGCTGACTCTTCATAGGCTGTAAGTCAACATTCAAGCCAGATAAAAATTTGGCCACTTGAAATTCAGCTCGTTGTGTCTTTAGTCTCTCAAGATCAGTAGTGATGGGCTGATAAAGATTGAGTTCTTCCCACATACCTTTCAAAGCACTATAATATTCTCCAAGAGACTTGTCTCCCTGTTTAAAATTAAAGATCTTCTCATATAATTCATAAACTCTAGACATATTATTGTCTTGTGAGTAACTCTCCATAAGATCATCCCACACTCCCTTAGCAGTTGTGTGGAACATGACATTAGCAGCGATGGATGGTTCCATGCTATTCCATAACCACACCAGAAGTGTATCATTCTCTCTCATCCAACCACTATAGTTTTCAGAATTTTCAGCAAGGGGGTCTGTGGTAAGATAATGAAGTTTCCCTTTGGCATTAATATAGACCTTCACAGCTTGGGCCCATAACAAGTAATTGGAGGATCCGTTTAATTTAATAGTGGTAATTTGAACGTTCACACTATCTGTAGGAGCCTTAGTATCACTCATGATGATAATCTCAATATAAGTATATCTACCACTAATCAAGAAGGCTGAAATTAAAAGAAAACTTTAGTGCAACTTTAGTGCAAGTAACAAAGCAGCAACGCTAATGTATAATCACATGTAATTGGCTCCATCAATTAACCAAAGGGATGCTGAAAACTCATAAATAGAGACTGATGTATAGAAGAAAATATCTGACCAGAAATCTCGATTCAAATAATTATATATTTGATGGAAAACCAGCAAGACCAGTCAACCATAATCAATAGAATACTCTGATTCTTGAATCCGTTGATCAGCAAGTGTTGTAATCCATGTTCATAAACCGAACCTGATGAATCCAATATCTTCTAATCTCATATGTATTGAGACTTGAAGAGAAAACAGATAAAAATTGCAGCTTTAGGTGGCTACGCACCAGAGAAGAAGTAGGGTTACCAGGGGACTCTCAAACCAGTAATATGATTAAGTAATCAGATAGTTAGAACCGCTCTGATACCATGTCACAAAGCTGATTAGAGAACTCGCAGCGAATAGTAAGAGAGAAAGAAGAAGAGAGAAGGAATAGAGAAGAAGAGAAGGAGAATGTAAAAGAAAGAAGAAGGAGAATGTAAAAGAAAGAAAGAGGGGCTGTAGATTTTCTGTAGTCACAGAAACCCTACACCCATTGTATTTATATTGACTATAAACTGTATATTACAATAATACCCTTATGTAAGTAAAAAAGGAAATAAAACTTTGATAATAAAGGAAACTCAATTAAAGCAACTTAACAATAGCTTTAGACAGTTGCTGTCCTCCGTGATTGATTGGTCTTTTTAGAAAGAAAAGACAGACTATTGGCAAGACTTTCCACAAAGATGACACAAACATTTGATTTCGTGATTAGTTTGGAACTTAAGTACAACCTTGCCTCAAAAGCAAAAAGTCAGAATGATTGACGATATCAAAGAAAAGCAATGAATTCGTGCAAGATGAATTAAAGATGAATGTCAAAATAAGGCAGAAATGAATTGTTTTTTTCCAAAGTCAGTTGAATAATAAGCTTTGCTATCATGTATGAACCTGTACTTAGAAGTAAAAAAGGAACGATGAACTTTATACAGATTTTGATAGAAGCCGCAAATTCTCGAACCTGAGCAGAATCTAGATTCTTCCCATCTAATCAAAAAATATATATGATCAGAAAAGATAAAACATCCATTACTCCATGATAGGAAAAGAACTACAAAAGTACCGCTACAAAATTGGCACGCACACCCTCATGTTCCCAAAAGTATGCCCTTGCGGAAAGATTAATGATAAAAAATTTAAAATTCGATCATCGAAAGTGCCCATGAACATTGAAACTCTTAACATCTACTTCTTCCATGAACCTGGTGCCTGTCAAGCGAGATCGAACCCAAACCCAAACCAAAGCAGTGAAATAAACATCTCATTTACTGATCAGTTTTACACTGGCAATTACAGGTTAGAGAATTCTCCTCCTATCAAGAAAATTCTGAATTTAGAAACCATAAAAACAGACAAAAAAGCAAAAGGCAACCAGACAAAATCTGCACTCATATCCCTTAACACTAGAAAAAATGTGTCCTAGTTTCCAGGTTAATAACAAGAAGATCCATCGCTTTAAAGTGAATACGAACATCGAAGCTCTAATATCTGCTCCTTTCATGAATCTTGTACTTGTCCAGCGTGATGGGACCCAAGCTCAAACCCGGGAAATAAACGCTTTCAACATAATGCTGTTGCATGCTCCCTGATCTCATGCGCGTCCTCCGCGGCAGTCACTTTCCCATAGTCAAGAAGAAGAAATCGCTCTTCGATCTCTTCCCTCCACATCTCAACAAAAAACACCATCTTCCTTTCCGCAAGCTCCACAAAGCTCGCAGTGGCTGCTTGCTCATCATCTCGCGGCAGAGGGCTGGGGTTTTCAATGGTGTGGGGGCAGTTCTTTTTACTTTCGAAGAGATGCGAATCACTGGTCTTACTGTACTGTCCGAGTTCTTGATCGAAGTATCAACTTCATGAAGGAACCGACCGAAGCATTTGATGTTTCCATGTGAAAAGATTAGGCGATGAAGGGTCTGCCGGAAGGTTATGGGATGAATGTCACTGGCCACTTCCATGGAATTTGCAGAGGTTCTCTAGATGGCCGGTATAAGAGACATTTGTTTGGGATTATTTGCTTCTTTTTTTTTTTTTTTTTGGTCAAAGTATTATTATTATTATTATTATTATTATTATTATTATTATTAGAAACATGGTGAAGAACAAATAGAGTGATTTGTATCAGAAATTTAGAATAGATAGACAGACTTGTTACCACTTTTTGCTAACAAGCCAAATTCGGTCTTAGGAATCGATTGAGAAACTAGATTGCACTTATTTATGAACTTCATGGAAATTAAATTGGCCTAGTCCCAAACTTTTCTTTTATCAACTTTCACACTAGCATTAAAAAAAAAAAAGCCCAACATCAAGAATAGTTGGAGAACTTGTGTCTTTATCAACATCCTTACCTTTGTATAAAGCAAATTGATAATTTTGAAGAAGTCAATAGCAATTTTCGGACAAAGTGGGCAAATTTGAGGGTAAAAAGTTTGGGGATTTTTAGACAAAAGAAAAAGTTTGGGGCAATCTTGAGATTCAATTTAAAATTAGAGGGTTATTTTTAAGGGATTTGGTCCAGTCATTTTTTAAGATTATTATAGACTAACCATTTAAAATCGATTAGATTCTATCTTTTTTATGATCTTCACAAATAAACAATAGTAATTTGCACATGGAACCTCAATAATCTTAGGCCTAGCTACTCCTAATAGTTGCCAAAACCATGGGTTACTAGCATGTTAATTGGCTGAGTTGATCGAAACTTAGCCCCTTAATAACAAGTTTAGATCCCCAATCATTTGAACCCTCTCATGTCTATAGATGACAACAATTAAAAAAATTTCCCAGTTCAGCTTTTATAATGACACATCTATGATACTCATTAATTGTTTTGTTTTCCTTTATTCTGAGAACAAAAATCACATTTCTTGTGGTAGTCTATTCTAATAGTATAGACATGAAATCATTTACTCACCAATAACTCATTGGAAATCTACTACACCATCTACCTACCTATCTATCTATATATGTCTCTTCATCTACACGAATATAAATAAGGTAAAGTGAATGACCTGTTCCTCTGCACACATTCTTGATGTTTGTTACTTTATTTCAATGGTAAATGGCAAAACCTAACCAGCTATAAATTGCCAAAAGTTGACCAAAACAATGTGAGACAAAATAAAAAGAAATTATTTAATATTTCATTTCGAGTGCATTTGTTCTGGTAGTCCAAGAATCTTGTTTTCCCCATTGGAACGGAAAATGGATAGAGTGTTTAACTTCTGAAACTATAATAAAATAATATAATTAATTTCACGTTAGGAACCTACCTTTGAGAAGAAAAAATAATGAAAATGACCGGGTGCTTGGAAGAAAACAGCCCTGGATTTTAGATGGAGCATTTGCAATTTATTAAATAATTTTTTGGCCAAAATTTTCGGTCTTCGAATTAAAATACCGTATAAGAAGTGCGTGCTTAAAATCATGCCTGCCATAATAAGGTTTTTATGGAAACTAAATTTTCCTTTCATTCAATGGCATTCTTTAGATGATAGCAGCAAACAAATGAATGGAAATTCAAGTTTCAATTCATGTTGGGACCAAACAGACACATGAAATATGTTCAATTTACGCCCACTCTTGTTCAATTCAATTCAATTCCATCTCCGTACATCAAACATGCTGGAATTTCAGCTTAATCAAGGAACTGCTATCCCCGCCTTTTAAGTCTAAGAAACAGTTTCCAAACATAAATACATAAGTCTGATGAAATTTAAAAAAAAAAATTATTTGAGTAAATATTGGGCAGGAAATACTTCAATTTAAAAAAAAAAAAGTTATCCATCAATCTCCTCATTATTGAATATTAGGCACTTGATCAGCATATTTTCAAGAATAATTAACAGAAGATGGAAGCCATAAAAATGGACATACGCTTCACCTATTTTCGTTTGAATTTTTATTTCCAAATTACGCATAGAAGTTCGTAGTTTTACTCAAAAAGAATTTGCCAACACTACTATTTGATGTCACTCATAAGCAAAATGCAAAACTATCTTTAGATATTATAAAGGGATACTTTTGGAAACTAAAGTTTCTTTGCAAATCCATTTTAATATTTTCATACTTGAAACAAAATAAAAGTGGGAATTCAAGCTCAATTGAAGAGGAAAAGGAAACAATTTTTAATCACATTAGAGCTTCAGAAATGCAAATGACAAGAAAACACGTGCGAATTGTCGAATCTGTCCTTGACGGATGGAGCACCTTCACTTCATCTTGCATCCTTAAGAATGTTCCTTCCTGCACATTCTCAAGAAAATCTTCAATCCTCTCTCTCTCTCTCTCTCTCTCTCTTCCCAGAAGAAAAAGTTATGGTCATTTTCTCAGTCTCACTAGCAGCTCCCACGCCAAAACTCCAAGGTACCTCTTTCTCTCTATCTCACGCGATTAGCTTCGGGTTTTTCTCGCTCAAAGGGACAATTTTTTTGGCTGGGTAGAGCTAGTTTTGCTTGCTTCATGTGTGTTGTTCGCGCAACCAAATCCGGTGGCGTACGGTGGACACGTTTTGTTAAAGAAAGTGGGTGTGGCTGTAAATGGTTGCTGAAAAGCTCTTTTCTTTTTCCCTGCCTATTAATTTTCACGGAGCTTGGATTGGGTCTCACTTGGATGAGTGTTTGAAAGTGAGGAGAAAGAGAAAGAGGTAAAAATGCCTGTTCATGGTGGACCATGGGGCCGACCGGTTGGGGTTCGGGGTCTGCCTGTTTGGTTTGTGGTTCTGGAGAACCTCGATGACGGGACGGCCTAGGATTCTAGCGCATAAGGCTGGTGGCAGACCCCGACATGCTGCTCACTCAAGATTTTATTTGATAGTCAACAAATATTTAAGCCGTCGTTTCTGTTGAATTGTTCCAACGATGTGAACATCTTGCAGACAGGACTTTTTCGACGTCTGCCGTGTTAACTTCGTCCCATGGAAAGCGGGAAAGACAGAGTTTATGGTACAAACAGAAGGATGAGGGGTAATGTCTACTCGCGTTGCAATTCATTATCATACAATATTTGGTGTTCCAATCTGAATGATATAAGGTTCTTATAGCTTCTGTTGACAAAAGATCACAGGATGCGAATGTTTTGTGGCATGAGGAGACGTTGAAACGGAGGTTCCTGCTGTTCTTCTCAGTTTCTTCGGTCTTCTTTCCAACTTCATCTTCTGCTGCAAAGTCAAAGAGTAAGAACCCGTACGATGAGAGGCGCTTGCTTGAACTCAATAAGCGGATACAGAAGGAAAATAATGCACCTGAAGAGTTCCCAAGTTTCATCAGAGAAGGTTGATACCACAGCATAATAATTGAGATTGTACTTTACATGGTTTTCTACATCTACATTTCTTTGTATGGACAATTAACTTACCTGTTCAGTATGACTTATTTGCTTGATTTCGCGCTTTCCCTCTCCCCACCTAACCAAGAGAGTCTCTGAACTTACGTGATGCTTTGATTGGTATTCAGGTTTCGAAGTAAAGGTGGTAACTTCAGATAATTATGTTAAGAGGGACTCAGGACTTATATATCGGGATTTTGAAGTTGGTACAGGTGACTGTCCAAAGGCTGGTCAGCAGGTTTTCCTTTCATTTTCTTAGCTTTATCTCTTGAACTTGCAATGCTGCGAAGTTTCCTCTGCATCGAGTTCTCTAGGAAAAGATCAAAAAAGAAGAAAACTAAAACAGAAGATATGAGAAAAAGAGTTTCGACAGATGAGCATTGTTTTAGTAGTTCTGTTTTGTACCAACTATAGATGGTATGGGGTCTTAAGTTTTCCACATTATCATCTTTATACTTAGTTCTTTTATTATTGCCTTAATATTTCTAACTTGATGAATACCATTTACATGTTGAGAAAAACTGAGGTTGCCATCTATCATCATGTAAAATTTAAACAGATTGTTGTGCATATACAACAATAGCTGATTGGCAAAATCAGCGTTCCTGGATGCTTCCGTCTGTTCTTTTACTTATCGCCATCTTGGCCACCTTATTAATCAAAATGGAATTCTTGTTCATCCAATACTGTTTTCATTGGCATTATGCTACTATAGTAGACAGCTGGACAAACTGATTCTCAAGCCTAGAAAAAAAATTCACAATTCAACTTTGGCAATTCTGGAAGCTAGGTCAAAATGCTGAGGATCAATTTTAAAGCTACCACGCTTAATGCTTCAATTTAATATCTGTTAATAACAGGAAAATAGAACCAGGATAATGAATTTACGTCTTAAAACTATTGGCCTCTGATACTTTACTACTGCCTTGTTTCTTATAAACTGACCCCTAACCTGTTAAAACAATTCACAAAAGAACTTTTGAGATTCCAGAAAGTTAGGTTGAAATACTAAGGTTGAGATGATTGGTACTTTTGTGCTTGTCCATGAATAACAGGGAAATGAGAAGCATGATAATGAATCTACATGTCAAAAACCATTTCCCTTTGGTAAGAGTCGCTGCTTTGCTTCTTATGATGGCTGCAATCCTTGTCAATGATCTTATGCAGGTAACATTTCACTATATTGGCTACAATGAGTCGGGAAGACGTATTGATAGCACCTATTTACAAGGTTCTCCTGCTAAAATCCGTATGGGCACCAATGGTTTAGTTCCAGGTCTGCAATAATCAGCACAATCACTTGTATATACCTTTTCTTTAGATATTATTTGTCTGAGTAAATGGAAAGAATCAGAAGCATGACGCATATTTCTAGATCCAGTCAAATGTTAGGAGTACATTATGGACTGCAGACTACTTGAAGATGGCTCGTTTGCTTAGAAACTAATTATCCTAGGCATTGTCCACACAAATAAACAAGAACAAATGAAAGCTTTGAATTATTAATTTTGGGAAATTGGGTGCAGGATTCGAGGAGGGAATACAAGATATGAGACCCGGGGGAAAGAGGAGAATCATTATTCCTCCAGAACTTGGACCACCAGTGAGAATCTTAATGTCTTATTTTTCCAGTTCTGCTTGTGCTCTCTCTGGTTGCTCTGTCTCTGTTCTTTTTATTTGACATCCTTGGTTTAGCCATACGTGTACCTTCAGTTTTCCTATTTCTTAACATCAAATTTTTAGGTTACTCTTGAAAAATATGACATTTCATTATAGTCATCATAATCAGAGTTAATTTTAAGATACCTACTTTCATGAGACCCAAGAATGTCTTCGATTATATAGGAAAACCCAAGATGCCAGAGTACAGAAAATATAATTCACGATGTCACATGTGATGCGTCAATCCTTTGTTTATTAGTTCTGCCTAAAGTATGTCGGTGCCTTTAAGACCCATCACTATGTCATCTAAAGCTACCATTTGAGAATGAGGCAGAATCTTCATAAGCTGGCTGGTGCTCTCATAAATTGAATTCCTGTTTCAGTTTGAATGCTGTGTTAGATGATCATTTCTGGTTGAAAATGAAAAAGATGAAAAATCCTAACCCTTTTGCTAATTGGTGAAAGTTAGGGGAGGTGGTCACAATCCATCATTTGCATTAAACAGGTGTACACTTTAGTCAAGCTCAAAATTTGACTTTATACTGATACCTGAAACTAACATTAGCCCCAACATGATTCATAGCATATGCTTAGGCTGATTTATGTTGGCAACTTCATTGATTGCAAATTCATGATCTTAATCGAGAACTTCCAACCTTCTGGTTTCTTCAGAGAAATGTAAAGCTAGTAAACAGACACTCATCTCAGCTCACTGGGTACCAATTCTAGGATTTAAATTTGGGATAAGTGCATTAGAAGTCCTAAAACTTGTCATCAAAGTCATTGATTGTCCTTTTGAAAGTTTTAGGACTCAATTGCACTTTCATGGCAAGTTTTAGGACTTGATTGCTATTTTTGAAAGTTTTAGGACTCAATTGCACTTTTTGAAAGTTTTAACACTTAAATGCACTTTCGTGACAAGTTTTAGGACTTCCATTGTACTTAACCCTTTAAATTTTGAGTACCTTCTCCAAAAACTTCCCATACTGATCAGGTTTTTGTGATGATGACTATCATTTAATCGTATGATGCATAAAGACATTGAAATATCATATATGGCGTTGAGCATTGTTTTTTTTTAGCTCTGCTTTGATCTTGCTATTGTTTTTGTTGGCCATTGTTGAAAATGTGCAGTCACTGGCTTAAAATTTTTTGCAAGGGAGATGTTTTGACTTTGCTGAAGGATATTTAGGGAGAATACTCCAAGAGGAGAGAAAGCAATTAGCATTGACTTAATGCAAAGATGACCGTATGTTTTTGCAGGTGGGACCTTCCACGTTTTTTAGCTCAAAACAATTCGAAGTTTTTGATGTCGAATTGCTGGGCATCAAGGATTGCGAAAGGAGGACCATAGGTTTCTACTCCGACGTGGTGTGCACTTGAATGGAGGCATTGTCTGTGCAACCTTGTGGTTTCTTTCTTGAGTCTTCCTACAGAGGGGATCGGGAATCGAGCATGTTAGCCCCTCTGATCCTTTGTCCTCTCATCAAGAGTGCTAGCAGATGATCCTGCTTCCATGAACACAAAGATCGTTGTAAAGGGGAATTCTACTTTGATTGTGGGTTGATCTTGATTGGACAATTGAGACTAAACTGGACACGACAGCTAACAGCTGTAATTGCCAAAATTATAATTAGTGGAGAACATGTTAAATGGTGTCCCTTTCCCTCTCTCTGGACTGCAAGGAAGGAGCATATGGTGATGCTGAAAATATAACCATTGAGAAATCTTGGTCGAGCTTTAGCTATTCTATTGCACAGGTTTAGTTTTTTCATGCTTCAACATCCTATTTGCGGCAGTTTCAGTGTATAGGAAATATTGATGTTAGCACACCAGGCAGGTGTCAGCGTTACTTCCCTTGATTTGGCAACGACAGTGGAGTTGCTGTGATGCTTTGAAGGGTCCGAGTACACATCATACTGTCAGAGCCTAACAAAGAAAAATACTCCTCATCTTGTGCATTGAAAACTCGGCTTAGAACCTATATGATCTTGAACTCATGGTAATTTTATTTGGATTTAAGAGTTACAGAGGAGAGTCAATGCATGGTTTATTATTGACTTGGCTTCAGATATCAAACATATTCTGACAAGTAGCATGAAAATGAGTGGTCTCTTCCATTTAGAGAGACGCTCTTAGTTCGAGAATGATCGCAACACTAGTTTATCCTATTGGCGCTCTTAGAATAGATCAATTATTTTACATGTCGCATAGAGTGCCTGACATTTCATGATAAAATGTTAATAAGTTCACAAACTTTTTCAGGCCAAATATGAATCGACCCAACTTGAAAACGAAGATCCTGAAATTTATTCGAGTAGCCCGCCGATTCCAATTTCCTGCATTTTACGGAATAACTTAAAAACTGGGGACAGAAATCACGGGGCAACACCCTTGAGTTGGATCAGCACTGACATCAGGCAAGAATGATGCAAGAAATCGGTGAGTGCATAACCGTCTTGTAGGACAGGGTAATGCAATAGTAAACATCTGATCAATACCATGCGTTTCCTGAAGGCATTATTGCTATAACAAGCTAAATTCCTACTACGTCACAGAGTAGATACAACATCAATGCCAGACATCTGATTGGTACAATGCCTATTTACAAGAGTATCACCCGCATCATCGCTATTGAACTTCTTGAGGAGCCCGGCGGTAAACAATTGTCTCATCTGCATACGGATCAGCATGATACTGCCCATAGAATGCATATACTCCAACTGTAATGATGCTGAGAATAATGAATCTCACCCATGCTTCATAGTGCAACTGCAAAAGAGAACCAAGACATTTACAAGCTTAAATAGTCGTATCCAAACAATACACTCATTGTCTTCCCTACTAATAAGAGCACCACTTCTCCATACGGTGCTTCATAAGCATACCTGAGCAAAGAGGAATATGTTGAAGAAGATGCAAATAGCTGGGACAATTGGAACCCCAGGACAAGAGAAACTCACTGCCCGTGTATAAACCTGAGGAAAATCAATGTTATCTCAAGACGAATAAGAACAACAATCTTACTTCTCATTTTTTAAAAGAGAATTCAACAAAACTGAACATGATTCCAGTCAGGAATTTAAGCCAGCAGAACATGCTTGTCCTTTAGCCATCAGAAGAAGCTAGCTGGGCCACTAGAGTGACAAGGACAGCTACTACTTCAAAATTGAAAGCTGAGAACCAATTAGTTATTCTACCATGCATACAACAGGTAAAACAGAGGAACCAGTAAAATGAGCGGTGACTGCACGTCTACATTCTCTTGCTGCTTGTCATATCAGAACAAGTCATGCTACAAGACTACAGCTCAGATTGGCAACAAGTGGATGCAGGAAGACAATGGGTGATGTATCATTACGCCCAACTTCATCTTTTCTGTAGTCACTTATTGGTTCACTGGCTCATGATCCAAAGAAGCATAATCACACCCAGAGATTTCATATAAAAACCTCAACTTTGAACTTTCTATTTCCCATGAAAAAAAAAAAAAAAAAAAAACTTTCTATTTCCTATGAAGAACGGAAAATGTAGGATATGGAAAACGTTGGGGATGCTTTAAGTCATCTTCCCAACCCTACATTTCATCCTCTCCACATCAAGAAAATATCTATCGATTGTTGCTTTAGTAAGAAGATGGAGAGAGAGTGCAGCTACATATTTCTTTCCATATTCTCTGTACGGTGATTGTCCACCGTACAGTGTGCACAACACGCACATGTTTGAGAGAGAGAGAGAGAGAGAGACTCACCTGACGGTACTGAAGAGCGACAGAAGCAACCAAAGCAATAATGACAGCAGCCAGTGAAAAAACTAGTGGAGCATTGACACGGTAGCATAGCCCAGCAACAAAACCACTGCAGGCAACTATGAAAAGGCTAAGAACACCTTCCTGCCAGCTTGAAATCCATCTTGAAGAATTTTCATTTGCCGACTTGTCATTCCATCGAAGGACAACGACGCATGCTGAAACTACTGAATAACCAGTCTGGACAAAAAGAAAAACAGGTGAGGGCATAGATGATGATGTTATGTCAACAATTTTGTATGCACTGGCCAAAAATATAAAACTAGTTTGTATGCAGTTGCACACATAAGAAAACCACAAGAATTAGTAGAAAAGTAGTTTGATGCACATGCAGCAGTCAAGAAATCATCAAAATTAATCACCTAGAGGAGAATAATTTGACTGTCACATACAGGAACTATCAAAATACTCAAGGCGTAATTTTGTAATGATAAGGACATAGTTGACCCTTACCAGAGAACCAACGGAAAGAATGTGAGAGAGGACGTGCACGTTAAACAGGCCTGCCAATATGCTTGCGACAACTCCAACCCAGACCTGAGCATGAATGGGAGTATGGCGACTTGGGTGTACTTTAGCGAATACACCAGGTAGTAAGCCATGGCGGCCAAGGGCAAGATATAGTCGAGACTGCCCATAAAACAAATCACTTGTTATTGACACACCACGCCATGTAATATAAGGACAATCTTTATGTCGTTGAATGTCAAGTGACTCACCTGAACATAAAGACCAACTAAAAGAGTTGTAGTAAGACCAGCAACGGCACCAATGCTGATCAAGACGGAAACATATTTCATGCCCTTCGATGTAAAAGCCTCAGCCAACGGAGCTTCTTCACCAAGAGACTCATAAGATACCATTCCGGTGATAACTAAGCAAACACCAATGTATAATAGAACACATACAAGAAGGCTTCCCAAGATTCCTAATGGCAAATCTCGCTGAATCAGTCGAGAGAAAAGAAGATAAGTACCAAAATAAGGAAAGAAGTAATAATCATAGAAGAATGCAGTGTAATTGTGTTTGTAGTTGTGGTGAATGCCATGTAGTATACCTGAGGTTCTTTTGATTCTTCAGCAGAATTAGCTACTGCATCAAACCCAACATAAGCAAAGAATACTACAGTAGCTCCAGTCAAAATTGCTTTGGTGCCATTGGGTGCAAAAGGCGACCAATTAGAAATATCAACCTCAAAAGAACCAGCAAAGATGACAATAATAACAATTATGACCTGCAAAAGAACGAATTAGGTGTAACTAATCTGGAAGTGCAAAAGGACAATTTCAGACAAGAATAATGAAATAAGTACCAAACTTCAGAAGTATTATTTCCTGAAAATAATGGCCTCAGAAGTAATTTTGTACAGGGGCCAATTGCTTAGGTTTTCATACCCACTCACTGACAAACCAAATTAGAGACAGAGGTAATCAATCATTCAATAGTATTTGTCTAGATAAACGTTCGTATGGGTGTTCTATCCAGCATTTAAAATTATTCCGTGTATGCAGACAAGTAGTTGGAGTTGCATTTGATTCCGATGTGGTAACAACATATTTAATAAAAGTCTTTAAAGCATTCAAGTCTATAAGCTAATGCCAGGCATTGGAACCCATGGTAGTTATAATATACTACATATCTAGTTAGTCTTAATGCATAAACAAGCAAATTCATATAAAATGAAAAGGATGTGTGCTGCACAATGAGGTTAGTGGCTCATTCAAGGATTCAAAAGATGCAACATGGCAATAGCTTAAATAAAATGCAACAAATGCTCATAGAATAAGTGCATTGATAATCAAGTTTGTCTCCGGGAAAAACCTTTTGTTTTGCCCAGGTTATCTGCTCCTTCAGTGATCATGGGAAAGGTCTTTTTATGAGGGAAGAACATACAAGATAAAAAGTAACAAAGGCGTATAGAGAGAAGAATTCATCAACAACAACAACAAATTTAGCCTTATCCAATTAGGTTGGCTCACCCTTTACGGCCTTGTCATTAAAAGTTATCTCTGCAAACGATTTTATAAATCAAGCCATAAATTTCCTTTTCAGAATATAAATTGCAACAAACTGATCAGCTTTGGCCTGGAAAGTCAGATCAAATCAGGAGCTCTGTAGTATCTATTTTCAGTTATAGCAAAGTCTCATGCTTCTGCCAATTAAATATGATCTGTCAGGTTCCTACATGCATAGATAAGGAGAGCCTCAAAGGTGCAATAATCAAATCATTTCCTGAGCTAATAAGCCTCGAAGTTGCAAGAATCGAATCATTTCCTGAGCATTATCATTGATACTGATCCATTGAGGATAAGACAAGTTAAATTCCAAAATGGTCTCAATGACGATAATCATTGTTGACTGTCACCTTGCTTGTATAGCAGCTCTACTATAATTATCACATGTCAGGTTCTTCAATGACAATGTAGGCCTCTCAAAAAAAAAAAAAAAAAAACAAGAGAATCTTATAGGCATACAACCTAAAACAAAGAACTAAAAATGATAGATTAATTAAGTGCAAAAAGTTTCTATGAAGAAACTGAAGAAACTGAAAAAACATAGAATAGAAGTGCTGGACCTTAGGATAAAAGATAAAACAGGATATAAATGGGAACCTCCAATGAAGCTAGTATTAACATGATGCACTAAATTGTTCATCCTTGGCATTATGAATGATTGGAGATCTTTCATTGAAGAAAAATGACTAGTGGAGAAATGGCCAACTCAGGCATAGTAGAGTGAAATTCTTTTCATGGAAAAGAAAAACATTAGACAGAAAGATAACATTATAAGGGCTGAAGAATGAAAACAAATTGTACAGAAATAAATGGAAAACCACTAACAATGCAAATTTAGAAAATCCTTCTGCAGAGAAATGAAAAGGCTTAGGCGGTATCATTTGCGTTTTGACTAATTGAAATGCGAAAGAAAAAGTCAAACGATTCCAAATGTCATAATTCTTATCAAGGTATCACTGCCATCATAAGGTTCTCCAGTTTGATCTTGCATGAACCATTCTTTAGATACACTATTTGGGTAAGGTAACAATACCTTAGTAGCAGTCATGATTGAGTTCAAAGCAGAAGATTCTTTAACTCCCTGACTTAGAATTACAGTCAGAACAGCTAAGATTATGGGAGCTAGTATGTTAATGGATAGATTTCCGCCAAGGAACTCTTCACCTCCATGGCCTATCCAGCTTGGAACATTGTCTTTGAAGAATGGAAAGAGCTCCAACAGTGTAACCATATAGCTTGCTAAGCTTCGAGCTATACTGGCTGCCCCAATATGATAATCAAGCATTAGTTGGGCAAAGACTAGAAATGCAGTCAGCTCATTGAAAGCTGTATACGTGTATAAATAAGCTCCTCCAGAAACAGCAGGAAAACGAGATGCAAGTTCTGCATAACAGAGCGCATTCAGCACACAAGATGCACCAGCTAACACAAAGCTAATGGTAACACCTGCATCAATAAGCACGATAACAAGTGAGCCACGTGGAACAGAAATTCATAAGCACGATAACAAGTGAGCCACATGGAACAGAAATTCATGTACTGTAAGTACACTAGACAAGATAAAATCCAGATAACATAGGACAACATCATCAAGTTATTTTAAAGGAAGCAATGTCATAAGTAGATAGAATAAATCCAACTTCATGGATACACAACATCCTTGATATGTACACAGTTTGAAACAATGGGGCTCTGCCTGCACCTATGAATGGTTTACTGATTAATAAACAATTGGTAGTTAATTAATTTTATTATGTATGTAAATATTTTATTTTAAGCAAGTTCAGAACTGGCAAGTTCACAGTTTGCTATCTAGCTGTACCTTAATTACTCAAATATTACCTGAAAGGGATTGCAAGCCATTGATTGGAAGGTTGCTAAGTGAGTGTCAATCTCAAACTTCTTCCTAATTCTCTCTTGCTGGTAGCATCCGACTCATAATTGCAGTTGTCTTTTGTATCATGAATTACTGTTCAGCATTTTCATTTTACCAAAGAACATACCAACATTTGAGCTTGTATGACTCTTTATTGGAAGGGTGACCATTGCTATTAACGTTCTTAGTACTAAAGTATCAGAAGAAGTGGTTCGTCCTCCTATGGAAGAGGGGGAATGGTTTTGAAATGAATACTTGATCGGAAAAAAACAAGTATTATCTGCTGTGCTGCGCTTCTATTTGCTCAATCTTGGTCACAGTGGATTGCTCGGATCAGGATTTACATGGTAAAAGGAAGGAGGTTTTGGAATGTAAGTATACCTGGTGAATGGTGATCCTTCCTATCCTTGGAGAAAATTTTTGAAAACCAGACCTTTCCCAAAGCATCTGATTTAGAATAGTGGAAATACTCACATGAGGTTTGAGAATTGGCAGCTTTCTGCGCTTATACTACTTGAATTTCCTTCTAGAGTCATGTATTATTTGCCTTGTCACTAACATTGTCTTTGGTCGAAGGAATTCAGAGGGAAGAGAAGGAATTTAAAGGGGTGATTTACAGATAATCCTGTTGAGTTTCTTTAGTGGAGAGAAGAAAGAAATAGGATTTTCCCTCCGGAAGTTCATGTTTAGTGAGTTCTGATATCCTGCAAAATAGGATGGTCCGCATATAATATAATTTCCTTCTCTCTTCTCTCCTAATCAACTGTGCCAAACACAATGCATGAGTAATTAACTGCATTATTTCCCTTATTTCCAAATTGCCCACACCCAGGGATGCTGTAAGCTCAAAAGTATCTGTCCTTGCTTTTGAGTCAGATTGGAAACAGAGTCCTATATCGGAGGGTTCAGTTGCTATTCAAGCTGCTTTATGCGGTAGTTTGTTTCCAATCTCCACTTACCGTGATTTTGCCATTTGGAGCCCCACTATGAGTGCTGTTTTCTCTAGGCTGAGTGCTGAGTATCACATGATACTGTCGACAAAAAGCCAGCAAACAAAAGTGAGTCAGTTCCGACCTTGCATCCCAAAGCACAAGAGTTTTGTCAGGCTTCTCTATTAAACCAGCTTTAGGCTTTGAACCAGTACAGAATGTCTAAGTCTGTATCATCTCTTATCTGTGCTGTTTGTGGAGCTCTTAGCAAGAGTACAGATGCCTAATTTTTCCTATACCCTCCTCCAGTCAAAGTTTGGACTTCTTTCTCGAATGACACGAGAGTTCAGCAATTCCTCTTTTTTTTTTTTCGGTAAAAGGTAAGAATATATAGATTTTTAACCAGAAAGCTATAAAAAGCTATACAGCAAGAGCTCGGTCCCAAAAACTTGCACTCACAGAGACGGAAGTCAAAGTGAATGGAAGGGGGCCGAGGTAAAAGAAAGCAGAAACAGGCAACAGCAAAAGAAAAGAAGGCCTAAACAGCGGCCAAGGAGCACCAGCTAGCCTACCCCGATACAGAGAACAGAGAGGCTACAAAAACAAAAGATACCGGAAACCCACTAGCAATTCCTTTATTCTTCGAATTCTTTATTGTTTGGCTGAGCAAGTGTTAGCAAGGGGAAGTCTTTTTTTATTTCAGCTTCTTAAGGTATCTTAATTCTCTGCGAGGTGCAGCGTATGAAACTCGGAAACTCTGCTCTTTTCACGATTTCGCAAAGTCCTAGGCTTCTACCAGGCTCAGACTATCTACTTTCAGACACGAATTCAACAAAGAAACGACTCCGTAATCGGATTATCCGAGGGTAAAAACATCTGACCTCACGAGATAACGCACGAAGAAAATGACAATTACATATCCAATCACTCTCGAAACGCCCACACGAATCGAGACTCTCGAGACGAAACCAAGGCAATCAAAATCAAATCCAACCGGCGACCGACCAAACAGAAATCGGAATCGAGCGATCACACTGACCAGGTCCGACGTCGCGGGCGACGGTGCCGGTGACGACGAAGATGCCGGCCCCGACGGAGGCGCCGATCCCGAGGAGGACGAGGTCGAGGAGGCCGAGGCGGCGGACGAGGGCGTCCGCGGAGAGGGTGCGGACGGCGGACGAGTCCGAAGGGGGCGGCAGGGCCCTGGCCCTGGTCGCCGACGACCAGAAGCGCGAGAGGCGCGACGGCGGGGGGTAGGCGGAGAGCGGCGACGGCGGGGCCGAGCTCTTGCGGTGGCCGCCCATTCTCGCGTCGCTGGCCTAGAGCGGAGGAGGAGGAGGAGGGCGGAGGGACGGGAGGGAGTCGATGCGCGCGGCCACATCTTCGTCGCCGCGGGGGGGATGCGGTCCATATAGTAGCGTCCGCCCCCTTCCCGGTGTGGTCCGCTGAGTTGGTAAGGACAGAATGTCGTTTGTGTTTGGAGGAAAACAAATTTAAAAGTAATTGTTTATATAGTTTGAAATAGTTTATTAATAAAATAATATTTTTATTAATCGATAATAATTTATATTTAAATATTTTGTTAGATGACGATGAGAATAAATTTCTTTTACTCATTTTTATAGGTGATATAAGTAATTATTTATAGGAAATATTTTTCAAACCATTTATATTCCGAAAAATAAATTAGGTTAAAAGAATATATTTCGCGAATAACAATAATTACCAATGTTTCATTTGTATTCTCTTGAGGATGAAGACCTTCTCGCTCATCTCGTGTGGTGCTCGCGATTATCGACAACAAACTCATTTTCTTATGATTTTCGAGATACAGGAAGAGTACCATAGGAGTGGGAAAATTCCATATAAAGGTATAGAGTGGATTTTATATTACATATCCTTAAAATGTCAGTATTTTCTCAAATAAAGTCTAGAGTAATCTTGATTTCAAATAAGAACCTGAAAATTATAATATCAATCTCAAAAAAAGGAATGATTCATCGGCTAATCAAAGATATTTTCATCCATCATTTTTTTTTTCTTTTCTTTTCAACAGTGACTAGTTTCGGGCAATGACCAACCACTAGCAATGACCAAAGAAGGCCAAGTGAGAACACCCTCGAAAGCCACAAGTGAGGGCCAGCCTTGCCTAGGCAAGAGGTAACCCTTGCTTTCAAGCCTTGCCCAAGATTGATTTTATATAAAGATCAAGTCATTACGCTAACTCAGCCTAATTTAACTAATGAAAATTGTTGACGTTAATTCTTTTTAGTATTTTATCTCTCCCATGCGGAGTCCTACATGGCTTTAAGGTTAACAAAAGCACTAAAGTGATGACATTTTGATCTAAATCCTAATTTTTATATGTAATCTTAATTAAATTAGGTTTAAAATCCTTATTTTACCATAAAAGAAAAAAATATACTCAAAAAGGAAAAAGAAAAAAGTTGCCAAAACTTAAAAAAGAACACACGCACAAATCCGAGCACGCGCACACAAAACCTAGGCCCTTTGCCTATGGCCACCACCACCATCACCGAGGAACTGACAACCCTATCAACGATAGGGCGGTGGCCATAAACAACCTTCTCGATTGTATTTTTTTTCTTTGTTTCTTCTTTAATTTTTTTTAAATTTCTTAATTTTTAATATAATTTAACTAAAAATTAGGTTAAAATTGTCTTTGGATGATAATGCCTGTGACTAGTTAGAATTTTAGCCATCTAGCAAGTTGAAACCCTTATTTAAAATTGTTATGGCCACTTTAGGCTCTTATATGATAAGAGCGATCAGTTCTAGTGCAATCCAATCCTATCTCATTTAGGAATTAAAAATCGAACTGATAGAACCGATTCCCCGTTCTCTAAAATTGGAAACTGACCATCTAGTCCTAAAATTGAATTAGACCACATGCTAGGTTCTCAGGTGGGTAAATAAAACCGGTGGCTCCCCCACCTCGCCTATAGTCACCACCACCATCACCGAGGCGCCGACAACCCTATTGACAATAGGGTGGTGGCCATAAACAGCCTCCTCAATTGTATTTTTTTTTCCTTTGTTTCTTCTTTAAAAAAAAATTAACTTTCTTAACTTTTAATCTAATTTAACTAAAAATTAGGTTAAAATTGCCTTTGGACGCTAATGCCCTTGACTGGTCAAAATTTTAGCCAACCAACGAGGTGAGACCTTATTTGAAATTATTATGGCCACTTCAAGCTCTTATGTGATAGGAGTGATCGGTTCCAGTTCCAATGCAATCCGGTCCTATCTCAACCAGGAATCGGAAATCGAACCGATGGGACCAATTCCCCGTTCTCTAAAACTGGGAACTGACAATCTAGTCCTAAAATCGAATTAGACCACTTGCCTGGTTCTTAGGTGGGTAAATGAAACCAGTGGCTCCCCCCCACAACCCCCCCTTCCCCCCATCGGGTTGTCACCAGCAAAGCACCTCTCATGCTTCCAAGCCGAGCCACTCCTAGCATCACTTATGGTTGTCCTTCATTGCCCGTCCAGATCTGGCCTCGTTTGTGGCTCGCAAGGCGGCTCGTCCGCAGATATGGTGAGCCTGGACGATGGAGTAGTAGCTTAACTTGGATGAGTCACGAGTCCTGCTATGAATTTGTGCCTCCATATCTGGCCTGTGAACTTCTAGATGGCGGATCGTCTATAGCCTTGAGCGACGATGGACAGGGCTTGGCTTGGACATGCAAGCCTAGACGATTGCGCGGGTTACTCCGCTGGTCCAGATGTGGAGTCTGTAAAGTTCCAAATGCTGACGAGCAACGGCGAAGAAGGAAGAAGAAAAGAAAAGAAGAAAAGAAAGAGAAAAGAAAAAGCAAGGAAATCTTCATGGGGACAACGCGTCCTTCATGGTCGCAAGCAACAACGAAGGGTACGGAAGGGATGGCTCCGCTTGGACGACCGACGCCAACGATGACCATGGAAGAACGGTTTCTCTAGGCAACGAAGCTAAGAATGGAAGAGGAGGCTGAACGGGAACGGGAATAGCAATAGAACTTGAAGGAAAAAAATAATCCACATTCCACTATTAAATTTAACATTTAGCAATAAGCCGAAAAAGAAATCTACATTTCACCATCAAATATAACAAAAAGTCCTGCTTTCCCTCTTTATTATTTTTATTAATTTTTACGTATTTAAATTTTGATCCATTATTTATTGAAAAATTTTAAAATTAATCTCGGACGTATCGAAATCACATGTTAGAATTCTAAACTCATGTCTTGAAGTGGGTTGGAAGAGTTGAACACATGTCAAATTTTTTTAAACTTGTTGATTATGTATTGGAATGTGTTGAAATGTGTCAGGTATGTGTCAAAGTATTTGACATGATACGAAAGCTTCTGAAAAGTGTTAGTCCTTCCTAGGATACGATTTATGTCCAACAAACAAGAAGTTTTCAATCTTTGCTTCGGGTTGTCATAGAAAACTGAGTTATGGATTTTGTTAACCCAAAGGCACTTGTTAACCATCTACATATATTTCAAAAATGCTATTTTTTCTCGGCGTTTTGCGCAACTAATATATTGAAGATGAAGATCTTTCTTTATTCGATATGGTCAACAAGTGTTGTGAAGACAATCATTAATAAAACCTCCAATTTGAAAAAATATTTGATTTTCCAATTAGTAGCGTTTCAGGACGCCTTAGGATCGTTTATAATAGGTTTGGTCGGTGTTCCTCCTCTTTCCACTGAAAGGGGATGTAGCATATATGGACTTAACCATTTAATAGGTATAGTACTAGATTTTAATCCCTAAAGATTAGCATAATTGATTGAAACGTTTGGAATTCTCACTTTAGAAGCTTAGGGCAAATTGTTCAAAATTTCTTCTTCTAGCTTCACCCATTAGGGGTCGGTTGCTTCAACTTTGCAAATGAGTCTTGAGAAAATGCCAATATCTCTGACCTAAAATCCCTTGGGAAATTGTAAATTGCATTTAGTAATAATAAATCCTTTGTAAAGTTACTATGTTCTAAATAGTGTATGGCAAATATATATATATATTGCAAAAGGCTTTTGGGTCTAATTTTTCTTTTTCTTTTTTATTAGAAATATCAAACCCTCCAATGAAGGGCTAAGACTGTCAAGGACCATCGCCTAAGGTTGTGTGACCGGTGAGGGTCCCGTGACCCTAGGCATTGTGATCCAAGTGGTCGGCCGAGGTCACACAACCTTAGGTCTTGTTGCCTAGGGTCATGTGACCAAGATGGCCGTCATGTGACCTTGCCGACGCTTCACTAGCCCAATTTAGCCTTGTCAACTACCCTCGCCAATTATTCTTGCTAAAAAAAGATGAACATTAATGAGGGCAGAACCGAAAAATTAAGGAATCGACAAGAGTATTGTGGTAGAAGAAAGTTAGTTTCAATATTTGGCTAAATGCTAAAAGGCCAATGCTAATTTTTACCAACATTGGGCTTTTAACTTTTCCAAATCCAACATTTTGCCAAAAGCCCCCTAAGAAAACTTGCTAAATACCCTAGCATTTCTCAAGGAGTTTTGGATGCCAAAAGCCCTTTAAGAAAGATGAATCAAACACACCCTAAATCATCAAGCAAAAAGGTTCTCCATATTCTCTTTTTGGAATGTCTTCACTAAGGAAAGCTGAACCAAACACATCCTAAATCATCAAACAAAGGTTCATGATATTCTCTTTTTTGAATGTCTTCTCTCATGAGCAAATCATGAACATCATTGATTAGGAGAAATTACCAAAAAATCCAAAACTTATTTCAGTCATGAACTTTTTAATTTGACCAATTTAATAACAAACATTTTAATAATTCACCAATCAAGTCTATCAGCCGATTTTGGTCAGAAATCAATGATTTGAGGTCAATCATTTTACCTGGCACCATTTGTCGCTAACATGAACAATTTTTATAACTTTTTAAAAGGTTAATGATTTTTTTATTCCTATTTTCTCTTCTTCTTCTTTTTTTTCATTGTTATTTTCTTTTTCATTATGCCAGGTGAGGGCTAAGCGAGGTCGCCAATGACTTGTCGTTGCTAGGCGAGGTCAACCTTGCTAGGGCTGGGCTAATGAGGCTTGCTTTGCCATCACTGGGTGAGGTCAACCTCGCTAGAGGCTAGTTAGGCGAGGCTCACTCTTGTTGGATTTGGCAAGGCTAGAGAAATAAATAAACAATTAATACATTATAAAAATAAACCAATTTCTAGCCAAAATAAACTAGATGGATTTAATTGGCAATTTGTCAAAATGTGTAGAACTAAATTGACCAAATTAAAATGTTTGGAATTAAATTGATATACTTGTAATAGGTTTATGACTTTTTTTTGTTGTTGTAATTTTTCCATTAAATAATAAGCTTTTTGACCAAGATAAATACTAATGGTGTAAAAATAACATTCAAATTAACAGAAAATAAGGACAATAAAATCAAAATATGTACCTTGTTATCAAAGTCAATCTCAATCGAGTTTAATTGATTAATAACCACATTGAACTCATTGAAATGCTTAGCAACTGACACACATTTGCCAATCTTTAAGTAAAAAAAATGTCACATCAATTAGACATTATTGATTGTGGAGGGCTTCTATACATGTTTTAAGGGAGATTTATTAGTCATGTACTGGTGTTCTCTTTTGCAATGTTAAATAGGACATTATGAGTCAAAATCCGTTCTATAACACCAATCGTCTATCTATCCAGCAAATCCTTATGAGGTTGCGTCATTGGCCTTAGCTTCTTCCCATACAAGAGTTAGTGTAGATTCTTCTAGTACAATAATTCTCAATATGCATCTTTTAAAAATCAAAATATTTCCCATCAAATTTATTAATTCTCGCTTTTCCATTTTGTAACGCCATCCATGTACTTTGAATAAATCGAATTAGGCTCTAATACAAATTATTGCAAGGAAAAAAGTTGATTGAACAATAAAATTAGGAGAACAAGTAAATAAATCAAAGGCCTAATTTGTGTAGTTTGGTTAGAGGAACCTGCTTAACAGGAGAACAATGTAAGATTCCATTATAGAAAATGGGTAAAAGCTAACACTAGCCTCTCATACTTTATGTATATATTTACAACCCAAAATATGAACCTCTTTTAGTAAACCTATTCAAATTAGTAAATCTACTGAAATTAGGAAACTTATTTGGATTGGGTTTCTTTACAAACTCAAATTCAAGACATAATTTGAATTTCTTTAGACATTATAGATAAAAAAGAGCTTAATTTCTTTGGTTGGCAAAATTGAAAGAATATATGATGATCCTTGACCTAGAATTTTTCAGGAACAATAAAGTCCAAATTGAATTAGAGTATTGCTATTACTTTGGCTGCTCCATGGAAGTCTGAGGAGGTGAGGGCCTATAATTTAGGTTACTATAATGTGCTTGGAGCTTTATTATTCGAATGTGCTTTTAATAGTCAATAGAGAGGAAAAGGGCTTTAAGAGAAAATACATCTTTTTCATGGGCATTATGGTCAATTAAACTTGAAAGAATGTCAGATGGAGCCATTTAAGACATGGAATCAGAGCCATCCTTACCAAAATATAGAACACCTCAATGATCTTTCATCCCACAAAAAGATTATCTATAAATTTAA
This sequence comes from Eucalyptus melliodora, assembly GCA_004368105.4. Lineage (NCBI taxonomy): Eukaryota > Viridiplantae > Streptophyta > Magnoliopsida > Myrtales > Myrtaceae > Eucalyptus > Eucalyptus melliodora. Next base: position 14,872,752 of record CM023405.3, read on the forward strand.
TTGTCAGGAGCCCTTTGTGAGGCTAATACAGTAAGTTTAGTGTATATACGCTGGATTGTTCAAATCTTCCATAAATGTAGAATATGTTGACTAAATTGGAAAATTGGGAAGTATATCGGGAAGCTACCTAATTCCATCACTTGCTGCCATTTATTTATCTCTCAAGGATGTGAATCTCAACCATAAATGGACTGAAAGCACATCTAATAACCTCACTGATCTCATGAGTTTTGTAATAAATAAATCAAATCTGGGTAAGTGCCTAAATATGATATTAATTTATTATCATACGCATAGTCCATGAACAAGATCTGTTCTTAATCACTTAATCTACCTAATGGAGTTCTTTTTAAATTTCACTTTAATTAATGAGGTTTTCTATAGACAAGTTAGTGGGCATTTGATCAAGGTCTTGATTTGAAGTGAAGGGTCAAACTTCCATCATGGTTAGAAAGCACCGAGTTATCTAATTTGTTTTCACAAAATGACCGTAAAAGTTATAAGGAATTACTTAATAGCTTATTTACAAGATTTATTAAAAAACAGGAGTATTTATAGAAACTCTAATTGCACACTTGAAAAAGCCAAGAAAATATGCGAAACTGTATACAAAAATACAATTTGGGCCAATTATTTACTAGCTTGAAGTGTTGAAATATTTTCCTACTGTTACCAAGTTCCACATAATTAAACGTCATGCAATTTTGAAGAGGAGAGTCAACTCAATCAAGAGATCATTTATTAAATTTCCGTTAGACAACAATTGTGGCCATCATGGCAACAAAAACCATGTATGATAAATTAAAAAGCTGACTTTGGCGTATCCATTGATGCAAAGTGCCCAAATCTTTTTGATAATTCAATGACCTACCCGGAGATATTACAAGTTTTCCTGAATCAAGCACTATACAATATCAAAGAGGAAGATTGGCTCGATTAAGTCTTTTTATCAAATTTCCGTTAAACAAATAATTGTGGCAAACATGGCAACGAAATCCATGTACGATCAATTGAAAAGCCAACTTGGGAATGTACATTGATTGCAAATTGCGATTATTCATTCTTAACAATTTAAGAGCACGATACCAAGAATCAACTATTTGAAGGCCAAGAAAATCCTAGAAATACCATGCATCAGTTAAATCCAAAACTTTGTCTAGTATTCAAATAGCCTAATAAGAATGTTGGGCATTGCAAAAATTGTGCTAAAAAACTAAAGAAGCTTTATACCATTCTTAATAAATAAAAAAAACAAATCTCCAATTTTTGCAAATTTTCACACTGTAATTTGCCCTCTTGTTTTTTACCCTTTGGCAATTTAACAAAATGGGAGGGTGACTCTTTTTTAATCCATGTAATTTTTTGTTGAACGCGAGCACACGAGCAGACGGGGAGAGAAAGAGAGGTACATATAAGACCAAAGGCATTGAGGGCTTGCTTCCGTCTCCAACTCATGCATTTTAGAAAACCTGAATTCTCACGCTGCTCTCTTATCTGAATTCGAGACCCTCCTCGCAGCGCATCTGAGCGGATTCTGGGTTCATCTGGTTGTGAGTGGGCGCTTCTGTTGATTTCTGATTCTCGTGCGTTGTGCATCATTTCTCTCGCTCTACGGGCGACAATCAAAACTCCGATTCATGCTTGGTTCTTTGTTGAGGGTTTTCTTATGCCAAAAGGGTTTTGGGTTATTGGTAATGCTGCTTGAATAGGTTGCTTATGGGTCTTGGGCAATTGGGTTTCGAGAGGCGAGTTTGCTCGATCGCTTTGTGTGTCGTGAGTTCAAGTATTAGCTTTGCGGGCGTTTTATATTTTTTTTTAGATGATGGATTGTATATTTGAGGTTGAGAATTAGTGGGAGCTTGGGTTTTTCCTCTGTTTGATCAAAAACATGAGTCGTAGGCTGCGGCGGAAGGTTTCCAGGAAGGGAAAGGAGAAGGTGGTCGCTCATAGCTATGCTGAATTTGAGGAGGAAGTTTCAACCTCGGAGCGAAATGGGGATGTGGATTGGACTTGCTTGCCCGATGACACAGTGATTCAGCTGTTTTCCTGTCTGAATTATCGTGACAGGGCGAGCTTGGCATCGAGTTGTAAGACATGGAGATGCTTGAGCGCATCTTCTTGTTTGTGGAACTCATTGGATCTTCGAGCACACAAGTGCGATTTGGCGATGGCAAGTTCACTCGCTTCTAGATGCAGGAATCTGCAGAAGCTCAGATTTCGAGGAGCCGAGTCGGCTGATGCAATAATTTTTCTCCAAGCGAGGAACTTAAGAGAAATAAGTGGTGATTACTGCAGGAAAATAACTGATGCAACTCTATCTGTCATTGCTGCGAGACATGAGTTGCTCGAGTGCCTTCAACTTGGCCCTGACTTCTGTGAGAGGATCACTAGTGATGCTATCAAACAGATAGCTTTCTGCTGCCCTAAGTTGACTAAACTTCGGCTTTCAGGAATTAGGGATGTGCAAGGTGATGCTATTAATGCTCTAGGAAAACATTGTCCACATTTGACTGATGTTGGGTTCTTGGATTGTCTGAAAGTTGATGAGTTGGCACTGGGAAATGTGGCATCTCTTAGATTTCTCTCAGTTGCCGGGACATCAAATTTGAAGTGGGGTGTGGTTTCACATGTTTGGCATAAGCTACCTAACTTAGTTGGGCTGGATGTTTCTCGAACTGATGTTGGTCCGGCAGCTGTTTCAAGATTGTTGAACTTATCCCTAAGCTTAAAAGTTCTGTGTGCCTTGAATTGTCCCGTTCTAGAGGGAGATGTCAATTTTATTGTGCCCAAGATTAAAGGAAAATCATTACTCGCTCATTTTACGGATATCTTTGAAGGGATAGCTTCTTTATTTGTCGATATCACGAGCAAAGGGAAGACTGTATTTTTGGACTGGAGAAACTCAAAGAAAGCTCATAAGTGCATGGATGAGATGATGAGTTGGTTTGAGTGGATTCTATCACATTCGCTTCTACGAAGTGCGGAGAACAATCCACAGGGTTTAGATGATTTCTGGTTGAAGCAAGGTGCTCCATTATTGCTCATCTTGATGCAGAGCTCTCAAGAAGATGTGCAAGAGAGAGCAGCAACTGGACTTGCAACTTTTGTTGTCATTGATGATGAACATGCTAGCATTGATCGAGGAAGAGCTGAAGCAGTCATGCGAGATGGAGGCATACGCCTACTCCTAGACCTTGCTAAATCTTGGCGAGAAGGGCTACAATCAGAGGCTGCAAAGGTAAGGTTTTTCTGGAATTTGGAGCTATCCGATTAAATTTTCGCCTTCCTTTTTGCAGAAAACCTGATTGATTTCGTAATACTCTCTTTTCATAATTATAGTAATTTTGGAACACATAGAAATGACATGTATTGAGAACTTAATGTCTGATGTGTTGACCTCTTGGTATGTTTCAGGCTATAGCAAATTTGTCTGTGAATGTCAATGTTGCAAAAGCTGTGGCAGAAGAAGGTGGAATCGATATTCTTGCTAGTTTGGCGAGGTCAATGAACAGGCTGGTTGCTGAAGAGGCAGCTGGAGGTTTATGGAATCTTTCTGTTGGAGAAGAGCATAAGGTATTGTTGTTGTTGCTTGCTTATCACTTTTGCAGGATATTGTGTTTTGTTTTGATATTGATAATGGTTTCTTGTCAGGGTGCTATTGCTGAGGCTGGTGGAGTAAAAGCTCTAGTTGATCTTATATTCAAGTGGTCCTCTGGTGGTGATGGTGTTTTGGTACAAACTTTCCCATTTTACATTGGTTCAAGCTGCAAGCAATTTCTCTTTTATCATTTGTTTCTAAATCAATGATTTAGGATGATTTACTAGCGGATTGGTCCTTCACTTGTCTTCAGGAACGTGCAGCTGGTGCTCTGGCAAATTTGGCAGCTGATGACAAGTGTAGCATGGAAGTCGCACTGGCTGGTGGAGTGCATGCTTTAGTTATGCTTGCTCGCAACTGCAAGTTTGAGGGTGTTCAGGAGCAGGTGCTGTGCTTCATTCTATTCAGATTAAAATATCACGAGAGTGGTGTGAAATGAAATAACAGACCAATAAGCACCAAAATATCTGGCAGCTTTATCTAAAATTGCCATAACTATCATCCATTACTAAGTAGCCTTGTGTCATTTCATTTGGTGCATTTTTTTTTTCAACTTTCAAGTAAATAACTCTTTTCCCTGGGGAAACAGGTCCCATACAAAGAAATCATAACTTAAAAATAGTTTACAGGTTAACAGTTTTCACAATATGGAGCATTTTACTGATAAGGATGCCTACTTAAGCGTTTCAAGCGGCATAGATTTGTAGTACAGTATCCAGCATCTGAAATGAGGAAAATTTTTTAGCCAAACAAGTGCACTCTTCAGGTTTTTAAGGATGAAGAGTGAAGAGCCGGAATTAATCTTGCATAATGGTCATTTCGTCAATCGTGGGGGTAGTTTTCTGAATGAATTGAGCTGATAAATAATATTCTTCTTGTTCATGATATGTATGTTGGTAGTACTCTCATTACTATTTGCCTTTAGCATTCACTGTATATCTTGATCTTCTGATAACGTACCACTGATCTCTTATGATGCTAGAAACATAATGCTGACTTCTTCCTCTTGGTTAAGGGTGAGAGTACTGACACATTTTTCAATTGAATGGCGTCAAACTTTACAGGCTGCTCGGGCCTTGGCTAATTTAGCTGCTCATGGAGATAGTAATGGTAATAATGCAGCAGTAGGGCAAGAGGTGGGTGCTCTCGAAGCACTAGTTCAACTGACAAGATCTCCCCATGAAGGTGTCAGGTAATTTATGAATCTGTTTTTCTATAAATTGAATTACTCAGTTTTTATCTTGTCATGTGCGGAACTTTTCCTAGATGGAAGCCCCTGTACTTTGTGGCCATTCCTTAGACAGCAATTTTATGATATGCATAAGTTTTTAGAACACATGAAGCAGGTGCATGAAGAAAATAGCATGAATACTCTCAAACAAACAAAAATAAAAGTACATGATACGCTTCTTTTATGATGAGGAATTATGTTGAACTGCAAACGATTGGTTTTTGTATGAGATTAATGCTTGGAAGCTATATGTACTTGAGAATAAATAAGTAAATGTGGAAAAAAGTGCAGGAGTAGGCGTGGAAGCTAAATAGAAAATAGAGAAATAGGAAATTTTCTGTTTGGGGGTGATACTGGGTGAAGGTCAATTACCATAAAAACCGTAATATGAATCTATTAATGTGAAAGAATGGAATTTTGCATTGTGGACAATATGGAATTTCATAATCAATATAAAAACTTTAAGATCCTTTTTAAAGTTGTTATTTATGGGCTCTTTTACCCTTTTTAGCGTGTGTCTCAATTATCACATCAAATCTTCTCAGAAAGCTTCTTGATATCAATATTTCAAACTTTCAAGTGTTCAAATCACTTTAAATAGGTCTTTTGTTTTATCCATAGTATTGCCATACCAATTTTCTCAATAAGTTCATATTTTAATTCTTTCTTCTTCAGTTCTTGCACATAGATTGAGCATTAATCTCCTCAAAATCATATTTTGCACATGTTGCAGAAAAAATTCTCTCCCATAAAACATAAGCAGTCCAACATCTCTCCTGAGCTTAAGCAGCATACTTTGGTCACAAAGAAGATGCAGAATGCATTTCTATATTTCATGCCTCACTAATATCTTGTACTTGAATTTTTCATTAATTCCTCGTTCTCTTTGTAAATTAGATCCAAGATACTTGAGCAGCTTGCTTTGTGATACTTCTTTTCTCTACCTGTCCTCGCAGGTCATTAATTTATAATATTCCTCTCACTGAATATACATCTCATACTAAATGCTTTTATTTTCTTTGGTGTACTTTGATACAAAAATTCCAAATATACAATGTTTTTCCCCTTATATTATCTACTTCGATGAAAACTTTTAGTTCCCCAAAGTTCCACCTACTTCTGTCTCTGTCTCACTCATTAAAGCTTATCTCATTGTGAAATCTTTGTGCTGGGTAACAAAATATTGAATGTGTCTAGTGATCTTGTCATTATACTTATTGCTGGGACATGGGAGGTAAGGCTTTGAATTTGAACCTTTAAGCTGGCTTATCCGTAACCAAGAAAGAGAAAAAAGGCAAGTAAGCTCACTTCTATTGTAATTTCTTGACCCACCAAATGTCCTTGGTGAAATCACAGCTTCATCATAGGTCTTTTATTGTTTGGATACTCGCTTGTGCACATCTTTTCCTTCACATTTTTCCTTCAGTTTTGTGAATTCACACGATATTATCTTTCATCTATAACTCCTTCAGTCCATGATTTCTTTTATTTACGAATAAGATAGTATCCATAATTGGTCTCACCGGCATCAAACCAAATTTCTTTCGAAAACACTCTTATCACCTCAACATATGCTCAATTCCTCCTCCTCCTCCAAAATTTCATTTTCATCAGCTTAATGCCTGTTCATTGATCATCTTCTGGCATTCTCGTCGCTCTGAAAATTCTGATCAGCATGCGATGCCTATCTTATCCATAACCACCCTTATTTCAAGTCTGACCACTTTTTTATTTCCAATTCTAGCACTCCCGATTCATCTATAAAGGTAATAACTCCTACACTCTTGTAACTCATTTATCACTTGCATATGTACTTGAGAGGGGGGTGGGGTGTAGGCACTTAAGATGTACCTTGCTGTCTTTCCTTAACAGCACCGTCTACAATAGAGAATCTTTAACTTTCATTCTGGTCCATCTAACTTTCTTGAATTTCTTTTGATTCATTCTGTCTTTATCCTTTAATGCGAAGAGAAGCTACTCCTATATAACATCTCTAGCCACTCTTCAAGCTGTAAATTCCCATAACTCACTGGGTTCTCCTCCCTTTTACTAATGTTGGAAGACTAACAATGAAGAAATGGTGGAGGAGATTAACTTTTTCCATGGGGCTCAAGATTGGGACCTCAACGCTTTCTTAAATTTATTTAGTCACCGTTAGCGGTGCCTTAGCCAAGCTCTTGGGCTTTGGTAATTGGCTCGCCAATGCCTCAAATTGTTGTATCAAGCAGTGTTAGATATGAGAGAGGGTGATAGGTTAAGGTGGAATTGCCATGCCTCTGGAACTTTTTCTGTCAAATCCTACTATTTTGGTCTCATCTTTTCTTAGATGCAATTCCAACAGAGCACGCTCCTTCCATGGAAATCTAGTTGGAAGGTCAATGTTCCCTTGAAGTTTCCTTTTTCGCTTGGGAAGCAGACTGGGGACTCATTGTTACTTTAATAGACATTTTTTGTGCAAGAGTGTAGAGTCGAGTGTGAATCACTTAGTTTCGCATTGTAGCTAGATGAGAAAGATTTGGACTATGGTTTTTGAAAATTTAGGAGTGAAATAGGTGACCTCTGGCTCGCAACACAACTTTGTGCATGGAGAGGGAAAATCGGTTTGTGTGCTAGAAAGGAGTGGATTACTAAGATGATTCTTCTCCTCGTTTTTTGGCTCATTTGGGGAGAGAGGAATAAGGGGGCATTTCAAAGAGTTCAAACCCCTTGGGATTTTGATGTTGGGATAAAACCCTGAGAAGGTATTCGACACCAAGAAGAAAATCGAAGGTACGAGAGACGCCTTGCTTGATTTGCTGCTAGGAGTGCCTGGACCCCTTTCTTTACAATTGCTGCTGGCTCTCACTTTTGCTCTGGCAGAGATGGTCAGAGTCATGAAGTCTGGGATTGAATATGGCGGGAAACTAGTGAGGCTCTCATCATCCCTCATCGATAAACCAAAGAGAGATAGGGGTTCGCTAAATAGATACAATTCAAGAGGAAACACATGATCCGGACAATTGTCTTTCAAATGCCTAAGCCAGGAAAAAGAAATAACATCTTCCTTGAAAGAGACAACTTAATTCATCATGAAAATGCTCTAAATTTTATAACAATCCTTCTGAGACTAGTAAGGGCACGCATGATAAAATTTCTATTTTTCTATTTCTCTATTTCTCTGTTTCCCGGAACAGGTTTGAAACAGAAATCGGTTTGGTAACGCAATTTGATTTTTCTATTTCTAGAATAGATTTCTATTCCAGAAATAGATTTGAAGAATAAATCAGAAGTTAAAATTTTTAACTTCTCAATTTTTGAAACATAAATTGAAAAATCAATTTCTAGCCAGAAATCAATTTCTGTTCTAGAAATTTTATCATGCCCACCCTAAATAGGCATACAAACCTTTATCAATTGGATTCCTACCTAAAGAAGTAAACCTAATATACGACCTGGACTCTTTAAACATGTGGAAACTCAATGAATTCCATCTTGATTCTCTACAAATGCCACCCTAAGGGATGTTAGCTCTTTTTCTCCTAACTCCATTCACACGATAACCTTTTCTAATAGGGCTTCATAAACATATTAGTAGTAGTCCTACTATAGGACATTGCCATGGAATTTACAATCAGCCTGTGCGTACTGGAGGCACATTCAACTTCTTTTCTATGGATTTGCTTCTAATATAGCCTTGGTCACTCCAATTCAAGAACTCAGCATTCCTGTAATCAGGTCACCTGAAACAGTTAGCTCTTCTTAGTTTGGAATCTTTCTTGGTACTTTTCATTCTTAAAGATGAGCGAAAACAGCTTTCAACCTGACCTCCTAAAGTCTATATCCAGCAACAGATTGCAAGAAATAAGTTTCCAACTCAGCTTCATTTTGATGGTAAATTTTCGTATTCTGCTGTTTGTAATCCTAGCTGCAGGTGAAGGAGTGCCTGTTGAGGTTGTATATTCATCTGAAGAATCAGATGTATAAGTTTAAATATCAATGCATATGTTTGCATGAAATTTTTTAGCCTTCTACAACTTAAGAAAGCCCCTGCAAATTTGAGGGTTGATCTGATTTTATTACTCGCAATAATCATGTTAAATTGTGAATGCATAAATGAGTATTGCTCTTCAAATATATGATGTGGTTTACTCCTTTTCTCTGCATATGATCAATGAGGTTGATCTGTAATACTTTGTGCACTCATCAAACAGGCAAGAAGCTGCTGGCGCACTGTGGAATCTGTCTTTTGATGACAGAAATCGCGAAGCCATTGCATCAGCAGGTGGCGTGGAGGCCTTGGTATGGTGTTTATATTAATTTAATTGCAATGGCTTCTCATCAAGCTCTTTGGCTGCAATTTCCTACTATTGTGCACAATATAGGATTACATGAGATGGCAGAACTATAAACAGCACCTGCCTTCTTTGAAGGTTAATGAGAATAAACTCATTCTCATTTCATGAAAGTGTGGATAAACGAACTGGTGTAGTGCTACCATTACATCTTTTCTATACTGGGATGTGGAATTGATTTGGGAAAGGTGCAACTTGTCCAGTTCACATGCTCTCTATTGGCCTTGACTGCCCTGGGCTTTTGAACTTTTTTAGCTGTTTACTTGTTGTCTTGACTGATAATCTGTTTTGAACATAATATATGCAAGGGAAAGTGGGAAATAATGCACTCCAAGGAGTGCAACTGTCTGTAAAATTGTTTCCTGACATAATGTTGGCATGTCTTCTTGCCCCATTATTATGGACATTGTCTGACAAAAACTAGAAAATGAGAACTATCGTCGTAAATGCTCCATGATCATCACTCTAGGAGGATGGTAGTCATTATATACTATGCTCTGTACAGTTGAATCTATTGCCTTAGTATCACTATGCATAAAATTGTGGGAATACCTTCTGAATTTAGCCTAATAAATCTTGATGGTAATCTTTAATGGCCAAAAGTTTGGTCCAGAAAACGAGTTGATCATTCATTCTACGTTGATTCATAGGTTGCTCTCGCACAGACATGTTCGAATGCCTCCCCAGGTCTACAAGAGCGAGCAGCTGGTGCTCTTTGGGGATTATCAGTTTCAGAAGCCAATAGGTAGTCTCATACTTCTAAATTGGATATATAACTGTGCACGTTTGTGTGAAAATGCACTCTTAAGTTCCTGTGCATGCCTTCATGCATCTTTAGGAATTCAATAACATATGGTTCGATGCGTTCTGGAATTGCTTTCAATATGGATTTTGGTGGGCCTTGTCTTGTATCTAGCAAGAAATTGGCATGCCCATACTTTTCATGCAAGCATGATTTAGTGAAATGTATCTATTAAGTGGGGATGATAATGGGTCAATTTGTTGGATTCTATTAATTGATCAAACTGACTAGAGACTTCGATTGTCAAGTTCCAGGTACAAGTGACAATATTGCAGAGACCCTCTGGAGTTTGGATGGTTTTAGCCTTAAGGACCTTTTAAATATTCAAACCTGTCTCAATAATTGTTATACTAGCAAAGTGGCATTATTTCAAAATTAATTCAATAATTCTCTGGGATTTTGAGCAATTCGAATAAGTTAGCATCTCTTTGAGTTAAGGAAATGCCAAAATTTTGGATTTAGGGTGGGGGAGATGGTCAGAACCCCGTTTTCTCTCCAGAGTTGAGTTTTGATGCCAAGAGTAGCTACCTTAATAAGGTTGCTCTGTTTGGGACGAGAAAATGCTATTGAATTCTAGTTTGGGACCAGTCACCATTGGCAACTCATCCTGCTGCCATTCCTACTACTAATAAATGATTGATACTTTTAAGTGAAAGTAGTTGCTATTTGTTAGAATCAGTAATTAAAGGGAAAAGTGAACTTGAATGTGTTTTAGGCAACAAGGGAAATTGACTTGTAAGAGATCAGTCAAGACATATTTGATGAGGTTGAGTTGGTGGCATCTATCTTATGGTATTTCTTGTTGGGTTAGCATTCATGTCACTCATGTGCTGGCATCTTGGTAGGACAAGAAAAAAGATCCTCTCTCAGCTTTTTGAAATAGTCGCAAAGCAAAGTGTCATTATAAGGGCTAAGACTAGGGCTTAATACAATTTGTCCAACATTGAATGGAAGCTTGAAATCTCAAAATAAGACATGGATGTTTCTGTGCCTGAAGAAAATAGAAATAATGGATATACGTGCGCGTGTGCGCGTGTAGATACTATTGCCAGTGAGATTAAGCATGGATAAGTTTTACGACTTGTGTAGAGCCAATTTGTGGTTGATTACTTCTCAAGACTCGTGTGCATTAATTTTGTCACAAAGCTGATCAGAGAACCTGCGGTAAATAGCTAAGAGAAAAGAAGGAAGAGAGAAGAAATAGAGAGGAGAGGAAGAGAGGAAGAAACAGATTGTAAAAGCCAAAAAGGGGCTCTCAGTTTCTGTGTTATCAAAGCCCTACACCTATCGCAGTATATTTATATCCAATATAAATTGGACATGACCATAATGCCCTTATATATGTAAAAGAAATAAAATCCAGAAAATAAAATGGAGGCCACTCAAGTGACTTAACAAATTTGATACTCACATACAGGATTTCTGTTGTTCTGTGAATTAGCTAATATTGGATGCATAGGAAAATATGGTTTTGCTCGAGCTAGATTTTGTTAATGCTATAACGTTATGTATAGCATGATGAAAATTATTTATTCTCTCTTTTGCATGATGTGTCTTCCCTTAGAGTGTGTCCAGATTGTTCCTCTGCATCTTTGTTTTCTACTCAATATACTTGCTGTTCTTTTCTATGATGCTAACCCACAGATTTTTTTGGTAGTGTTGCTATCGGTCGAGAAGGTGGTGTTGCTCCTTTGATTGCTCTGGCTCGATCTGATGCTGAAGTGAGTCTTTCAACCACTCTGATGTATGCCTGCAGTTTAATTTAGCTTTGTCGCTGCTAGGTGTGGCTTTTCACACGACATGATTTTATTATGCCTATGTGTCTGTATTTCAAACAAATTGTATCTGATTTATCCTTCTCTTTGGCAAGTTAAATGCCATAGAGCCACTCAGTTATGAAGTCCACAAGTTTTGGTTAATGTTTGTACATGTAAGCAGATAAATTGAATGTGGTTCACAATGATATTTTCAGGATGTCCATGAAACTGCCGCTGGTGCTCTATGGAATCTTGCTTTCAACCCTGGTAATGCTCTCCGCATAGTGGAGGAAGGGGGAGTTCCTGCTCTTGTTCATCTTTGTTCTTCATCGGTCTCCAAAATGGCACGTTTCATGGCTGCATTAGCTTTGGCATATATGTTTGATGGCAGGTATGTTTTTTTCTAACCCGACAGCTTAGTATAATGGGTCTGTTCCTTAACCTGGTAACTTTGTGGTGCACATCATATATCTTCTCAAATGAAATTGATCTCTCTTGTTTATTTCTGTTAATATTCACTATAGAGACACGACTTTGAGTGACTTGGAAGTTTGTTCTGCAATTCCAGGACAGACTCAAAGAATTTGAAGAAGCTGTGATTTTGTTAGTTTAGCTATGGTGCCTATAGCTTTTTCTTTCTATGCTGGAAGCTCATCCGTTGGTTATCTATGCCATCACTTAGATGGTAAAGCATGTTCTTATTTGAGAGAAATAACAGATCTAACATCTCAGTTTGAATTTGAAATGAATGGCTTTTGTCCAAAGTTTCTGTTTTTTTTTTTTCCTTTGGTATATTTGGAAGTTCGTGTTACTCTTGGCATATGGGCCAATTTTATTTTATTTTATTTTATTATGATATTTGGCTGAGGATGGAATGTAATGTAATCTGAAAATAGTTTGCAAAATACCTTTTGATTATGGGGTAATGGAAGTACTTGCTTTTGGGCCCTGAGTTGTGTGGCATTTCATTTAGTCGGTGCATTTGTCTATTAGCTCTTAATGAAAAAGGAATATTTTTTGCATATGTCCTCATATTGGAAGAGTTTTTATTATCTTAACATGAAGAAACTGATATACTGAAACTTCTTGATCTATTTTGCAGGATGGATGAATATGCATTGGTTGGGACTTCATCAGAAAGCACCTCTAAGATTGTGAGCTTAGATGGGTCCAGACGGATGGCTTTGAAGCACATTGGAGCTTTTATCCTCATGTTTTCTGATCGGCAGGCTTTCACTGCTGCAGCTGCATCGTCTGCTCCTGCAGCATTAGCAGAAGTGACAGAAGGGGCTCGTATTCAAGAAGCGGGACATCTCAGATGCAGGTCCCACCATCTTCCCTCATATCCAATTCAATTCTACCGCCGCAAATATGTAGATGTTCTTGCCTGAAGTTTTATCTATGAATTTGCTATCCATTCCTCTTTTTATCTTAATTTGATTGGTTTGCTTATTTAAATATCTTTACTACGTTTATCTTTGCTAATGAGAAATCAGAGGTAGGTCGTTTGGCATATAAATTGTGTAATGCATGGGAATCACGGCAAGCAATTTCCTTTCTAAGAGATGTGGAATGATTATCAGAGAAGTTGTATTACCGTTTTATTGTCCATGGGAGCACTAGGCAAAGAGGAATTAGTGTTTCAGCAGATAAACAAGTGGCCACTTTCTGTGTCTTTTCTTTTGTCAGCTGCTCTTTTCACACTCCATTGTTATTTGTTTCCTCTGTTCTTCTCCCTCTAATTATTTCTCAGTGGAGCTGAAATTGGAAGATTTATCTCCATGTTAAAGAATCCTTCTGTACTCAAAGCATGTGCAGCATTTGCCCTTCTCCAGGTAACTAGCTTCCTACAAAATTTTAAAATTTTTCTCCTGTCCTTTCAACAAAAACTTTTAAATTATACTCCATTTTTTATCGAAATTTTCGTTCCCTCCGTTTTCCTTTGTTTCCCAAACGTAACATAATTGTTTGTGGTATGTCCATATTGCAGTTTACCATTCCTGGTGGCCGCCATGCTTTGCACCATGCGAAACTTATGCAAAATGCCGGAGCTGCTAGAGTTCTGCGAGCAACAGCTGCCGCTGCGACTGCACCAATTGAGGCGAAGATATTTGCAAGAATTGTACTTCGTAACCTGGAGCACCACCAGGCAGAATCTTCAAAGGGGCTTTGACATATTTGGCAAGCTGAAAATTTGTCCATAGCAACAGAACGATGCTCCATGACTTTGGCCTCTATACTTCCATTTGTTAGAAGAGCAGAGATTAGCTACCCTTTCCATCCAAAGGGCAAGATTGTTATATATGATTTTCTTCTTTGATATTTTGTTTTTTTTCCTTGACGTACTTAAAAGAAAACTATACCTGCTGAAAGTACATTCTGATGGTGTATCGGTGTTGTTATTTTCCCTCACCTGTATGCATCGGTACAGATCCTAGATAGTCAGAGTGTTTCTTTTTAGACATGGAAGTAGCTGCGATATGGTGTTGTGAAAATTGTGAGAACATTTTCCTTGGTTAAGTATTATTTGGAGACAATTGTTGACATCCTCAGACTCTCAGTACTAATAGTGCATGCTTGCGGCCTTGGGAAGTTATTCTCACGAAATCATAGAGAAACTTTATAAGGAGAAGCATTGATAATACATATAAAATGATACAAATGAGGGGAGGAGACTACTTTGTATACAAGTGTTCATCGGTTGACAGCGGTATATCTCTTCTCGGTGGAGATTATATTGTCCCATTTACCAACTATTGGCATTTATTACAAGAACACTCTAGAATAGTGTATAATTATAATATTGCTTGCTCCTAAAATATTTAAGAAAACACTAGAGAAGCTAGCCTGGTCTTGTTGAATAAGTGACGTCCTTTTCGTATGAGAAACCTGTAGACCGTGAGACTTGTATATACATGTTGATTGTTGAGCTTTCGGTACTGCAGTTGTGGTTGGAAAAAAAAAGAAAAACAACAGTGTCCATAGAATTTAGTGACACTCGAAATTTTTCATGCAAAATTTTTTATGCATTGCAGACTAGAAAGAAGTATCTGTCAGCTCCTTTCAGTCTTGACAAAAGATGCATTAATTTGCATCTCTGGGACCTTCAAGCATTCATCGTGACCAAGACCAATTAAAATACCTCGCCAGAGATTACGTTCCTATTAAATTCGTTGTTCTTGGGGAGCTTTTAGAATTGGTGTATGTTTGCTGTCTCAAATCTGAATCAGAGAAGGTTGATCGTGTTCAGGTGTGAAAGATGAGGCCAGGCAGGGTCTTTGACACTGCTTTTCTTCTCACTGGATTTGGTACAACCTAGAGTCTTCCATGGCAAGAACAGAGGGAGATTGTTGATTCACCAAATCGAGCCTGACCATGGCTGTTGCCTCTTTTATGGTCTTTTCAACAGATGTTATTAGGAGATTAGGAGATGATAAAGAAACGGACCAACAAAAATAGTATTGATATTTCATGATCTCCGCAGCTAGATAAATGGAGATTCAATGAAAATCTAGTATTTTTTAAGATGCAGGGGCAATATAATTTTTGTCAAGGCCCTCTTCCTCTTGTTAGGAAATCTTTCTTTGTGGCAAAATGGCAGCATAGTATTGACCATCCGATTCGAGTCTTGTAGAGAGTCCTTGCTATCATCGACGCCTATGACCCAAATGGGGATAAATTGTGAAAGGGAAAGAGATATCCTCAGAAAGCCACGAGTAGGCATTGTCACCAAGTCAAATTGACAAAGGTTCATAATTAAATTTAGAGAAAATTTCAGAAAACCTCCTCCGGTGGGGCATTTATCTTAAAGTACCTCAGTGTTGGGTTTGTCTCAAAAGTACCGCAAAGTTGGTGCTTTAGTCTTAATTTTTTTTTTTGGGAAAAAGCTTTAGTCTTATGGCCTGTTTGGCAACGTACCAAACAGTGCCTGATTCTGATTTTTTGTTCTCAGAATCAATTTGGGACGAGAATCGCGTTTGGTAAAAATTTTGTTCTCGGGAACAAATTTATTCCTGGGAACATATTGGGAAGAGAATTGAGAATAAAAAAAAAAAAAAATATGATTCTCCGTCCCAAAATCAAAACAAGAATCAAAACAGTAAAAGTCTTCTTCTTCCCTTCCGACATTGCACGATTGCCATCCACC
This sequence comes from Eucalyptus melliodora, assembly GCA_004368105.4. NCBI lineage: Eukaryota > Viridiplantae > Streptophyta > Magnoliopsida > Myrtales > Myrtaceae > Eucalyptus > Eucalyptus melliodora. The sequence continues at coordinate 14,888,618 of CM023405.3, forward strand.
ACCACCCGTCGCTGTCCGTTGCCGCCTGCCGTTGCCGTCTGCCGCCGGTCGTTGGTCGCCATCCGCCGGTCCGGTGAGCTCGCCGGAGGCAAGCCCAGCCATCGGCTGGCGAGGTTGAGCCTCGCTGGTGGCCAGGCCGGCCTCGCACACCCCTGGTGAGGTAGGCCTGGCCATCGGCGGGGTTGGGCGAGCCTCTCCTAGCCTCGCCAAGGCTTGGCCTCACTAGATTGGGCGAGGTCGAGTCTCACCGGTGGCCAGGCGGGCCTCACCTAGCTTGGCGAGGCTCGCCCATCCCTGCCGGTGGCTAGGCCGGCCTCGCTGAGGTTGGGTGAGGCTGGCCTGGCCACCGACAAGGCTTGCCCTTGCCAAATTTGGCGAGGCCGAGCCTTGCCCAGCTGTTGGCGAGGCTCAGCCGACGAGGGCCGACCTTGCCGAGTGTCGGTGACCCTCCGGTGAGGGTCGCTGGCCCTCGTTTGGCCTGTCGCCGGACCGGCAACCGGCCAAATGAAAAAGAAGAAGAATAGGAGAAAAGGGAAAAAAAGAAAAGAAAAAAAGAAAAAAAGAAAAAAAGAAAAGGAAAAAAGTAAAAAAAAAGTATTTAAAAAGTATTTAAAAATTAAAAGAAATTAATTTGGAACAGAATCAATTAGTATGGTATCAAACGCAATTCTATTTCAAAATAAAAAAATTTGGACATTTACCAAACAAGCTTTTTTACTTATAATCATTTCCTGGGAACAGAATAAAAAATAATCATTTCTAGTCAAAATCAGCTCCTGAGAACATAATCGTTACCAAACGAGCCCTTAATTGACCCTCCATCTCTCCGACATGCACTATCTTTACCAGATAACAACCACGTGCATGTCACGTGCTGTATTGTGCACCATGGACAGGGGTATCTTTTTCCCAATACGTTTGATATCCCTAAATTTCCAATTGAACTAAATTAAATGTCAATCCTTTCTTCGTCTCAACACAAGGCAATTGCAACTTGTTGAAGCAACAATAGACAAGACAGTTGAATATTGTTAAATGTGGGACCAATGACATTGAATGTACGAGGAAAAAAAAGTATTTTATTTGTGTTGCTTTAAGTTATTTGAGAGAATTTGTTACTTCATTCTCTCTTCTTTTGTGCAAGTCGATGAATATGAGTTGTATTTTATAATTGCAAGTGCATTCATATGTGCATCTAATTACAGATGATCCCTCTCTTTGGTCCCTGTGTTGTTGAAATAATATTTACTATCTTCGTTTTGTATTTTTCGATGCTATGTCTTGTCTAATAGGGGATGAGACATATTTACGTTATTTTTGCTTCCAATTTGCAGTGCTTTTGTGGAGGAGATTCGAGACTCTAGTTGAAGCAGCAGATGAGTTGAATCCTTGACATGTGCTTGATCTAGTTCCATCTTCACAAGAGACCAGAGTTGGCGATGATGGTGTGGCTTTTACAGACCACATACGAAAGTATCGTGAGGAGGTTAGAGCAGTACTGAAGGCTAGCAATGAAGCACATTATTCTACAGTGAATCAACATCGTGGAGTGAAGGGTTGTTAGTTGTCTGCATAAGGCGAGAGAAGTTTCCGAAGGGCACTTATGACGTGTGGAAGTCGATGAAGTTCAGGCCTGGTGTAAGGTATTGAAGATAACTAGTCTTATGCTTATGCTATGGAGCTGTTACCCACGTTACAAATCAAATCAGTAGTGTTTCGGGTTTTGCTTTTGAGTTGATTGAGAGAGCGCTGCCGTTGAGAAGTTGAGTTAGTCGGTTGCCAAAGGTATGGAAAGATGTCATTCAAGACGTGCTAGATGTTAAAGAAGCGAGGTCCTGGAGAGACTACTTCGATCGTAGATCCTTGATGAAACAGCTACTCAAACTAGCGAGTGAAAGCACTTGGATTGAGAGGATGAGTCGCGGAAGATCGTTCCAAAGACATGCTCAGTTCATCAGAGTTTTCAACACCCAGCTTGATTCTTCCCAACTAAGGGAGAATGAAGCGGGAGCATAATTGAAGTTCTAGTATTTTTAAGTGTTTTCTTTATTATTAAGACATTTATTTTGCTGGAAATTGTTAAAGAGCAATCCTAGCGTGCTTGGTAAAACCTTACTAAATGTGCTTTGAAAATTTATGATTTATAATTTGAAGTAAGTGATTTTTTTTTAAATGTGTATTTTTTTTATTATTATTTCCAAGATCTTGTAAATGGCTATAGTCACTTTTAGTTGACCTATAATGCTTCAGAGACATTTATTAGCAAATTCTCTAATGTAATCAGGTCAATAAATGGTCACGTGTCTTTTACTAATCAGGCTTCGATTATTCTCTAGTCTCTATTCATGTTTTAATTATGTTCTGATGCCATTTGATATAGTCGGAGAAATAAAAGAGAGAGAGAGAGAGAGAGAGAGAGAGAGAGAGAGAGAGAGAGAGAGAGAGAGAGAGAGAGAGAGAGAGAGAGAGAGAGAACCAAATGCAAATCTAGATTTGAGAAGAATAGAAGCTTGATTAGTAATAGATATCATACGGTTTATAGAAACCAACGTGGCTTATTGATTGACCAATAATTGTTGACAAAGAGACCTGAAGATCCATTTATAATAGGCTTTGAAATGTAGGATAATCTCTCCTCTCAATTTAACATAAGTGTTCACATCATGAAAGACCCTAAATTAATATATCTATGGCAAATTTACACCCAAATAATTTTTTAATCACAGAAAATTTCAAATTAGTATATTTGTAACAAATTCATCTCAAACTAATTTTTCGACTACAAAAAACTCAAACTGGTAGAGCTATAATAAATTAATCTCAAACTAATTTTTTGACCATAAAAAACCATAAACTGGTATATTTGTAACAAATATACCATCCATTAATTTTTGTTAATTAGATTAATACCGTAAAAAATCACAAACTCATAAACTTGTGACAAAGAGGGAATAATACTCCAATTGATACACTCATTAACTATCATATCTCATCCAACTTTGCGATTTAACAATAAAATTTAGATAAATTAATAGAGAGTAAATTTATCGTAGATGTACCGGTTTGGAATTATTCATGGTCAAACAATTATTTTGGGGTAAATTTATCATATATCTATTAGTTTAGAGTTTTTCGTGATCTTAACCCTTAACATTATAGCTTCTAATCTCAACCATTAGAGCTTATTAAAAATCATATTACTAACTACAGAAGACCATTTATTAAATTAATAATATGATAAACCAATTAAAACAATAAGACGCTTAAAAATGGGAATTATGCTCATGTATCATTTTTCTTGGGTTGGAAAGAATCGAGGTCAAATGACTAGACATTTCGACCTGATCTTTGATTCTCCAAATCAAATTTTTTTGTTCATGTCTTGATATAATCAAAGAAATAAAAGACAGGAGGACATTAGAAGTGTCAAAAGTTATGTATGATACTCACTTTATTGCCAAAAGTTTTTTTTTTTCTTTTTTGGATCATTTAAGTGCTATTTTTTTGAAAAAATAATAACTTAAGTGCTAAGTCCCATCAGAGTCGTTGGAAATTCAACGTAACCATTTTTTTTTATTAATTTCTCAGTCCGACATGGCTCGCTGGCGTACCCAAGCAGCGTATAATCCCTAAACACAACATCGTCTAGAAGGTTTGCCCCAAATTAAAAATCCTAAATTGCAACTTACAAGGAACTTCCCAAATTAAAAATCCTAAATTGACCAACAACTCCAAATTGAAACCCAATTCAATTTGCCTCCAATGTAGATGGAGGAGGAGGAATTATGCTTGGAGGTACAGTTGGAGGTGGAGGATTGGCGGTGGGATTTGGCCTCGAGCTTGCATTTCTCTTGCTCATGACAATGCTGGATTTGCTTCTGCTCAATGTTGGACCTCTTGAAGTTGCGCCAGCCGTTGGTTTCTTTGGTAAGGGTTTGGTGATTCTTGAGTAATTCTTGCTTGAGGATGTCCATTCTAGGATTTCGTGGGTGGTGATTCCATGGGCGGCAGTGGAGAGGACGGTGAAGGAAGACGATGCAGTTAGCGTAGTAGCATATAGAGAGAGAATCAGAGCCAATGTAGATTATTTTTTCTAAAAAAATGTCACATCATATTAAACTTTTAATTACAAATGCCAAGAATTTATTTTAACTGGAATTTCCTGTCAGAGACATTTAAGTGATTGATTTTCTCTGATTTGACATTTAAGTAATTCAATGAAAACTTTTAGTGCTAAAATGAGCATCAAACACAATTTTTGACACTTTTAATATCCTTTTACCAATAAAAGCTAGTAGAAGAATAGTGACAAAGCTAAAATTGAGTTAAATTGAAATTGGAACAAAGAAAAGATATTCTAGAATTTATATGAATGTTTATTAAGTGAGGAAACTAATGACAAAGTGTTGAAGATCCATTATTATTGGAGTCGTCAGTGTATGACTATCTCATCCCTTGATCTCATGTAACAACTTCTAATTTCAATCACTAGAAGTTCATTAAAAATCACTTGACTGATGCATGACCATTGATAAAAGTAATGGCATAATAAAAGACTTGGTGAAATAACAAACTTAGGGAAAATAATTTTCTCACTTTCTGTTGTTTAAAGGAAAGTTGTTTAAAAAAAAATAAAATATTTTCTCACTTTCTGTTGTTTTAATGATGGGAAAATAATCGAGCTACAAAAAATATTTTTCATGGATTAAAAAGAACAATATTAGATTGTGAGAAAATGACTTCCCTTTTTGATGAGAAGGAAATTACATTTGCTAAACCACCAAATAAATGAAAACTAACCATTTTCCTTGTTCAGCAAAAAAAAAAAAAAAAAAAAACTTCAATGTTGGCATGATGAAAATTATTCATTCTAACTTCCACAATATGTAATTGACAATTTTTTTTTTCTTTTGCATGATGTATCTTCCCTTAGTAGTTTATTGTAGTGTGTCCACATTTTGTTCTCTACTCAAAATACTTACTTTGCTTTATATGATGCTAAAACACATATTTTCATTGTAACGTTGCTATTGGGTGAGAAGGTGGTGTTGCTCCTCCGATTGCTCTGGCTTGCTCTGACGTTGAAGTAAGTCTTTGACCACTCTGATACGTACCTGCAATATTAGCCTTGGCTGCTAGACATGCTTTTCACATGAGATGGTTTGTGCCTATGTTTTTGTATTTAATACAGGTTGTATATTTAATTATCCTTCTCTTTGGTGAATTAAATGCCATAGAGCCACTCAATTATGAAATCCACAAGTTTTGGTCAATGTTTGTACATGAAAGCAAATAAATTGAGTGCGATTTACAATGTTATTTTCAAGATACCCAAGAAACTGCCATTGGCGCTCTATGTAATATTGCTTTCAACCATGGTAATGCTCTCCACACAGTGGAAGAAGGATAGCGCCGGCTTTTGTTCATCTTTGTCCTTCATCAGCTCTAAAATGGCACGTTTTCATGGCTACATTAGCTTTGCCATATATGTTTGATGGCAGGTACTTTTTTTCCAACCTGGCAATATACTGGTCCCATTCCTCTACTTGATAACTTTTTGTTGGGCACATATTCACTATAGAGGCACAACCTTAAGTGACCTGAAAGTTTGTTATGGAATTCCATGACAAATATAAAGAATCTGATGAAGATTTAGCTTAGCTTTAGTGGTTCTATGTGGGCAGGCTTATCTACTAGTCATCTATTCTATCGATTAGATGGTAAAGCGTGTTTTTATGAGAGAGAAACTCTAGAGAGATTCTAAATTTCTTTTACTTGTGATATTATAGAGTGGAGGAGACCCATTTATATATAAGTGATCATGTGCTTATAACCATACATCCCTACTCAATCTAACGGTTATAATTACATCTCCTTATCTACAAATTATCCGCATTTATTACAAGAACCCTCAGAATAATGTACAATTACAATATTGCCCCCCTAGAATATCCTAAAGAAGGCTAGGGAAGCTTACTTGGTCTTCTTGAATCAATCACTGTCCTTTGCACATGGAAATCTTCGGACCATGACACTTGCATATACACTTTGATTGTTAAGCATTTGATATTGTAATTGTGGTTTGGAAAAAAAAAAGGTGAAGAACAATACTGTCCGTGGAATTTAGTGATGCTTGAAATTTTTCATGCGGAAGTTTTTACACTTGTAGACTTAAAAGAAGTATCTGTTTGCTCCTTTCAATCTGGACAACAGATGCATTGATTTGCATCTCTTGGACCTTAGAGCATTCATGGACCACCTGGTTAACATGACCAAGACCAATTAGAAAACCTTGTTGGAGACTACATTCCTATTAAATTCCTCATTCTTGGGAAGCCCTTAGAATTAGTGTATGTTTTGACGAAAGTAATTTGAAGGTGAAACGCTCACAACTCACACAAGGAAGAAAAAGATAGATAGGCTTGTAGATTTATTTCACCTTAATAAGAAATAAGTACAATACTCTCTTATTTATAGACTTGTTATATGACATTTACTCTTCCCAATAGATAGCTAGCATTCCGGATAAAAGATCTGGAAACTAACATCCCGGATAAAATGTAGAAACTAACAAAACAATCACTATATCTTATCTCATCTTTAAAAAACAATCATTATCTCTAAAACTATCACCATACCTTGAAATATGAATAGACTCATTAAAAATAATGCTGTAATTATGACTCTTCTTCAATGTGGATACTGAATAGTTATTGACACCAAAGAATTTTGTTTAATTTCTAACACTCCCCCTTAAACCAAATTCTCTTCCATTGATCATTCCAAGTAGGCTTTTGAACTTTCAAAAAGTATCAATTTTGAGAGATTTGGTAAAAATGTTTGCCATTTGATATCTTGTCTTCACATGCAACACTTCAACCTCATTGTCTTTAACTTGTTCTCGAATGAAGTGATATCGAACATCAATATGTTTGCTTCGTTTATCAAAAATTGGATTTTTCGCTGATGAAATAGCGGAAACATTATCAACAAAAATCTCAGTTTCTTTTTTAACACTTCATAAGAATATATTTGAGTAGTATTATCAATCAAATTGCATGACAAACATGTGAAGATGTAGTTACATATTCAGCTTCACATGTCGATAGAGTGACACTGGATTGCTTCTTTGATGACACGTGAAAGTAGTGTCACACAAGAAAAATACAAAGTGTGTAGTGTTTTTTCGATCATCAATATCTCCACCATAATCACTATCTGAATAAACTCTAAGTTGGAAGGATTCAAAGTGATAGTAGTGTAGGCCATGAGAAGTAATACATTTGATGTACTGAAATATTCTCTTTGCAGCTTTAAGATGAGATGACTTCGACTTCTTTATATATCAACTCACAATTCCAATACTATGTATAATATTTGGTCTCATGCATGTCAAGTATCTCAAACTCTGAATCATGCTTGCATAATATGTCAAATCAACATCAACACCATCATCAAACTTCGAAAGCTTGGTTCCGTACTCCATTTGTGTATTGATTAGAGTACAATTCTTCATGTTGAATTTATCAAGGATATTTTCTGCATATCCTTTTTGGGAAATAAAAATCCCCTTGGCACTTTGCTTCACTTCAATCCCAAGGAAATAATTCATGAGACCATTATCAATTATCTCAAATTCCTTCACCATTGATGCCTTAAAAGCATCAATCATCGCTGGACTATTTCCTATAAAAACAAGGTCATCAACTTATAAAAAGGCAAGTAGAATATCACCTTTTTCTTGGTTCAAATAGAGTGCATGCTTATATGGACATTGAGAGAATCCATTCGCCTTGAAATATGCATTGATTCTGTAATTTCATGCTCTTGATATTTGTTTAAGTCTATATAGAGCTTTCTTCAATTTCAACACTTTGTCTTCATGACCTTTCGCTGCAAACCCCTCAGATTGTTCAACATAAATCTCTTCTTCAAGGATGCCATTCAAAAATGCTAATTTGATATCCATTTGATGTATTTGCCAATTACTATGAGCAACAATAGAACTAATCAATCTAATTGTTTCCACTAGGATAACGGGGGCAAAAAATTCATCATGGTTGATTCCAGCTTTTTGCTTGTACTTCTTTGTGATTAATCTATCTTTGTATCTTGTCACTTCTCCTTTCTCATTCTTCTTGGCCTTGTGCACCCATTTGACTCCAATCAATTTATTGTCCTTTGATAGATCAGCAAGCTCCCATGTTTGATTCTTCTCAATGGCTTTAATTTCTTTATTCATGGCTTCTCTCCATTTTCTTCTTTGGCCACATCATCATAGACAAGTAGTTCACAATTTGCAAGAAGACATACAAGGTGAACCTCGTCAGTAGTTTCATAAATGTCAGACAATCTCCTTGATCTTGGCACTAACAATTCATCGACACCGTTTGAAGAGGTTGGCAATGATGAGCTTGAAGAAGATACTTCATGATTCTTCAACTCTGCTTGATCAGTATCACCATGAGTATTCGCTTCGTTTTTTGGATTGTCTTCTCATGTGCCGTCTTCATCGAACTTGACATCTCTGCTTATATACACTTTCAAGTGTTAGGATCAAATAATCGATAAGCTTTGGATGAGGAGTCATGCCCAATAAAGATGAGCTTTTTGCTCTTATTTTCCAGCTTAGATCTTTTTTAGTTTGGCACATGAGCATACACAATGCTACCAAAAATTCTCAAGTGTGAAACACATGGCGTTCTCTTGGTCCATGTTTCCTATGAAGTTATGCCTTCGAATATGAATGTGGGAAATCTATTTTGAAGAGAGACCGCATATGAAATAACTTCAGCCTAAAGCTCCCTAGGCAAATTTTTGCTCTTCAACATGCTTTGAACCATGTCAAGAATGGTTCTATTTTTTTGTTCAGCTACACCATTTTGTTGAGAATACGGAGTTGTCAAGAAACGCCGAATACCATGATCTTCACAGAATTTATTGAATACGGTTAAGGCTTCACCACTATCGGTCCTCATAGCTTTGATAAAATAGCTACTTTCCTTTTTAGCTAGGTTCTTGAATTGTTTGAATATATAAATTTTTTTTTTCTTTCAAAAATTACACCCAAGCTTTTTGAGTAAAATCATCAATAAAAGCAACAAAATATCGATGATTATCATATGAATGAGGAGTGATTGGGCCACACACATTAGAATGAATCAACTCAAGTGGCTTCTTCGCTCAATTAATCGCTTCCTTCAGAAAGCTAGTTTTGGAATGCTTACCAATAACACACCCTTCACATAATTGATTGGGATGATCAATATGTGGTGAGTCATAAACCATCTTCTTGCAAGAAAACAAATTGAGTCTGCCAAAATTGAGATGGCCAAACCTTAAATGCCACAACCATGAAGGATCATCCACACACGCCTTCATACATCAAGGCATATCATTCTTTATATGAAGAGTAAACATCCTGTTCTTCGACATCTTTACAGTCATAATCAATATATTATTCCTATATCTTAGCACAAGACTAAGATCTTTCATATAAACTATATAGCCTTTCTCTAAAAACTATTCTAAACTCAAAATATTGCTTGACATTTTTTGGACATAATAAACATTAGTAATAAACTAACGTGCACCATTTTTCCAAGCAAATCAGAATTGTACCTTTGCCTTTGAAAAGAAATTTTGAAGTTATCACCAAAAGAGACTTTCCCTTTAATTGTCTTATCCAACTCGATAAACATCTCATTTCTCCCGCACATGTGATTGCTTGCATTAATATCCAAATACCACGTATCAATTTGACCTCCTCCATCTTCTTTGAATGCCAATAATAGAACTTGATTGGCATCATTCACCAAGTTTGCCTTTTCATCTACTCTGCTACTCTCCTTATTATAGTAGTCAGAAGTATAATGGCAAAGTTTATTACAATGATAACATCGAATTTTATATTAATCATATCATTGGCCTATTGAGTTCTTTCCTCTTCTACGAACACCTCTTTGATATTGGTATCTATTGTCACTTCGAGTAGTATCACCTTTGCTTTGTTCACAGCCTCTTCCTTGAAAATGACCTCGGCCTCAACCATGATCATGATCTTGGTTTGTCGCACACGTTTCTGTGGGTTCTCTTCTTTGCTCCTTCTCATCTCGGATGATTAGCATTTGGAGAACTTTCTCCACTGGTTCAATCTTTTTTCTTCTAAACCTTTCTTCATGGGCTTGTAATGAACCCATAAGCTCATCCATCGTCATGGCATCCAAGTTTTTGGATTCTTCAATTGCAACAACAATATGGTTGTACTTCTTGTCTAAGGACCAAAGTATTTTCTTGACAACATGAACATCTAAAACATCTTCTTAATTTCTTTTCATCTGGTTGACAATCGCCAAAACTCTTGTGAAATAATCAACAATAGATTCAAATTCTTTCATATTAATTACCTCGAATTTGCCTCTCAAGGTTTACAAGCAAATTTTATGAACTTTTTGTACTCTTGGATGTGTGTTGTAAAGAATCTCCCATGCTTCTTTAGCAGTAGCAGCATTCGAAACTTTTTTGAACATGGAGTCATCTAAAGCTTGATAGATCATTGATAGGGCATATTGATTTTTTGAACGAACTTTTTCCAAGGCATTCCTCTGGTTTTGGTTCAAGGAAGCTTCATCCTTTGGCTCATCATAGCTAGTGTTGACAAGATCCTACACACCGTAGGCATCAACTAGAGCTTTCATTCTAACGGCCCAATTACCATAATTTTCTTTGGTAAGACGTGGGCATTGAAGAGGAAGCTAATTGTTTGATCATGCCATGATCACAAACCGTAAGCTCTTATACGACTTTGATGAAAGTAATTTGAAGGTGATTGCAACTCATTGAAGTGATAGTAGACAAGATGGTCGCATGTAGTTGAATGTGGGATCGATCGTAGTGAATGTACAAGGAAAAAAATGGATTTTTTTTAGTGTTGTTTCAACTTTTCTGAGAGAATTTGTCAATTCATTCTCTCTTCTTTTGTGTGAATCAATATTTATGAGTTGCATTTTGTAATCTCAAGTGACATTCATATGTGCATCTAATAATGAGTGGTCCCTCTCTTTGGTCCTTGCGGATGAGTTGAACCTCAACATATGCTTGGTCTAATTCCACTTTCACAAGAGGCTAGAGTTAGCAGTGGTTGTGAGGCTTTTGCAGACCACGTATGAAAGTATCGTGAGGAGGTCAGAGCAGTACTGAAGGCTAGCGATGAAGCGTATTCTTCTGCAGTGAATCAACATCGTGGAGTGAAGGGCTGTTAGTTGTCCGCATAAGGCGAGAGAAGTTTCCGAAGGGTACTTATGACATGTGTAAGTCAAGGAAGGTCGGGCCTGCCCGTGTTACAAATCAAATCAATAGTGTTTCGGGCTTTGCGTTTGAGTTGATAGAGAGAGTGCTGCCATTGAGAAATTGCCTTAGTCAGTTGCCAAAAGTATAAAAAAATGTCATTTAAGATGTGTTAGATGTTAAAGAGGCGAGGTCCTGGAGAGACTACTTCAATCGTAGATCCTTGATGAAACAGCTACTAGTGAGTGAAAGCACTTGGATTGCAGAGGATGAGATGCAGATATCCTTTGGTTTATAGAAACCAACTTGGCTTATTGAGTGACCAAAAATTATTGAAGAAGAAGAAGAAGAAGATATCCTCTGGTTTATAGAAACCAACTTGGCTTATTGAGTGACCGAAAATTATTGACAGAGACTTGAAGATCTATTTGTAATAGGCTTTGAAGTGTAGGATAATCTCTACTCCTGATTTAACATAAGGATTAATATCATGGAATACCTTAAATTAGTGTACTTATGACAAATTAATCCAAAAATAATTTTTTTCTCCATAAAAAAATCTCAAACTAGTACACCTATAACATATTCATCCCAAACTAATTTTTTGACTAAAAAAACTTCAACCGGTATATATGTAATAAATTCACCTTAAATTAATTTTTTGATCACAGAAACCAAATTAATATATTTGTAATAAATATACCTTCCATTAGTTTTCATTAACTATATTAATACCACATAAAACCACAAATTGATAAACATGTGACAAATGGAGGGTAAAGGGCCAAATTGGTACACCCATTAACTATCACGTGTGATCCAACTCTACCATTTGATGGTAAAATATAAAGAAATAATAAAAGGTAAATTTGTCGCAAATATACTAATTTGGAATTTTTCATAGTAAAAAAATTAAGTTTTGGTAAATATATCATATATAGTAGTTTAGGGTTTTTAGTGATCTTTACCCTTAACATAATAGCTTGAAAAATCAAACATTAGAACTCATTAAAAATCACATTACTAACTATGCATGACCATTTATTGATTTAATAATATGATAAAGAACCATTTGAACAAAAAAAAAAGATTCTAAAAAACTGGAATTATGCTCCTATATCATTTTTCTTGGGTTGGAACGAATCATGCTCAAGTGTCAAGACATTTCAACATGATCTTTCAATGTAATCGGAGAAATAAAAGACGGAAGAACACTATAAGTGCCGAAAGTTGCGTACTACACTTACTTTAGTGCTAAAAGTTTTTATATTTTTTTTTTCAGATCACTTAAATGCTACTTTTAAATAAATAAATAAAAAACAATCACTTAACTACCAAGTCCGATCAAAGTCAATGAAAATTTGACGTGTCATTTTTAAAACCCCTAAACAATGTCATCTAAAAGGCTTGTCTCAAATTAAAAACCCTAAATTGCAACTTACAAGGAATTTCCCAAATTGAAAACCCTAAGTTGACCAACAACCCCAAATGGAAACCCCATTCGCTTTGCCCCCAAGGGAGGAGGAGGAATTGGGCTTGGAGCGGTGTTGGAGGTTGAGGATTGGCGGTGGGATTTGGCCTTGAGCATGCACTTCTTTTGCTCGCGAAGCATTTGGATTTGCGTCTACTTGATCTTGGAGCACTTGAAGATGCACCGGCACTGGTTTCTTCGGTAACGGTTTGGTGGTTCTTGAGCAGTTCTTGCTTGAGGATGTCCATTGTAGGCTTTATGTGGGTGGTGACTCCATGGGCGATAGTGGAGAGGATGGTGAAGGAGGAGATGACGATGCGGTTAGCAGAGAGAGGGAAAATCAGAGCGAACGAGTTTGTTCTAATTCACCAAGCCTTGTAGGATTGCGTGACGTGGTTTTCTCTATCCGTGTGGATTAATTTTTCTAAAAAAATGTCACCTCATATATCACGCCCCGACCCTCATACGTGCGGCACCCTTTCTTTCTTTTGGTCATTTATTTACGACGTCCCAGGAGGCATTGTCAACTCATTCATTCTATCTTTCGATTAAATGCAAGCAGAAGCAAAATCAACTCCACTAAATCATACACACCAATAGGAATAGCAAGGAAACATATCGATAAAAACATTTTCGTACATATAAATACACACACATCAACTTGGCACATCCGCCACACACATCAACTTGGCACATCCGCAATGTAGATTCTTTCTGATTATCAAAAAAAGATTGGGGGTTAACCTAGCTCTTCTATCTTATGAGGTCAACCTCAAAAAGTAGTATCTCCCTATGCGCATAGCATGTGTCCATGTCGTAGTACCATGGCTCGGGCTGAGGATCAGGCTTCGAGTCCTAGTCCGTCTCCGGGTTAGTGACAGAGCCGTTAGGGACGTCCACCATCATGGGGTCTCAGATGGCACCCCCGAATTCCTTGCCAAGTGGCCTGTCAAAACCATGGAGAATGATGAGGAGCTCCCCTTCAAACCATACATACCATGCCACGAGTTGGTGGGGCACTAGGTTCGTCAACCTCTCGTCCACCTAGATGGTGGTCACGTATTTCTTGTATACCCCTCCATCAGGAAGAGGGTCACTTAGGTGTCATAATCTACTGGCATCCCAAAACACATGTGACTAAATGGACTACTCATGGTTAGGACTTGAAAAATTTAAACAACAAGTAAGAAAAACTCAATAAGTAAATTCCCTAAATCTCACGTAGGAGAGTATTTTGCCTTGGAGACACTCTATACATGCGGCTTAACTGTTGATGGCAAATCAATAGCAAAACATTTACTTTGCATCATCTATAAGCATGAAATGAGCTACTCATCATATAACGTCCTAAAAACATATTGAATAATTATATAAATAATTTTCCACGTGAGTCTACAATTCCAGTAGGTATGTGACAAATACAAATAATAATCTAGATAAAACCATGATCATTTCCATGCACAATGCATCCACATGAGTTCATATTATTACGACGGTTTTTGGCCGTGACCAACACTCGCATCGATGGTCTTTTGGCGTAATTGGACATCATCTTATCCTATCGGGTATGGCAATGTCTCCATCTTAATGAAGACGGCATTAAATTAAAATCATTGTTTGGAAGTTCATCAGCAAATGGCATCTAGACTATCGTCAGGCATCTAATATCTATTGGATATCGTCCCTCATAATCATATGAGTACAAAACCATTTAAGTGATCATACGACCACATTAACCACTGAAGCCAACTTTTATCTTTCAATTTAGCTGACACAAGAGTGTTTAGCGCTCACATGTTATACACTACATAAAAATGCCATACAATAATCCCACATGATCACCCATTAATTATTTATCCACCAAATAATCTTCATTCCACACAATCACACCATGGGTTACTTATCAACATAACTTATCACTTTTCAAAATAACATCTCACAAGCACTTATCATTTTTCAAAATAAGCTATCACATGCACTTGTCACTTTTTGAAATAAGTCATCATAAGCACTTATCACTTTTCAAGATAAGCTATCACTAGGACTTATCACTTATCAAGAGAGGCTGTCACAATTACTTATCTCTTATCAAGATAAGCTATCGCCATGACTTATCACTTATCAATATAAGCTATTGTCATTACTTATCACTTATCAGCTACCACCTAATCCATCCATCTCTTAGTCTAATTATCATTAATATTAATCCTAACCGTAATCCCAAGCATAACTCCCATCCTATCCAAGGATTAGAAAGTCACTCACGCAATCGGCTTCTAAGCTTTGACGGCCCAAGGCGGTGGCGAAGATGGCTCATGGCTCACGGTAGTGGACGGTTGCAGTGGTGGCGGTAGGTGCATGGGTAGGAAGCGACATGAGAAGGCAGTGAGGGCAGCAATGGCAACGGCTACTCACAACGTGAATGGTGGGTTGATGGTGTCACGGTGGGGGGCATGATGGCGAAAGGCGAGTTGGGCATGAGGACGATCATGAGCAAGAAGTGGATGGCGGTAAGGGTGGCATGGCAATGGTAACGGTGGGTGGCCGTGGATGGTGGTGATGAGTGACCGAGAGAGAGAGAGAATGAGGGTTTCTCTTCTAAGTTTCCTCTAAGCATTAATAAACTTAGTACAAAATCCCCTAAATCACTCTTGGCTAAGTCTTTCAATGGCCACCAATTGCTCTTGAAATCATCCTATTCAATCTCCATTTAATGCAAGATTTCAAGCATGTGTTATAATTGGAAATGAACTAAGAAATCCAACTAAGTTAGCTTCTTCCATTTCCCTTCTTCAATTGGGCGCTCATCCCCCTTTGGAAGACAACAATTTTGTCTCATTAGGCCAACAAGCTTCTACAAGGGGTAATTTAGGGATTTAATTAAACTATAGTATAACATACTATTCATGCACATGGGTAAATTAATGTACAAGCTTCCAAAGGACTAAGTGTAGCTTAATTAGCCTTGATGGGCCCACCTGGGCCGCCCATGATGGGCATGAGGCCCATTGGGCTTGTCCATGGCTTGGCCCTCGTGGCTCTTCATTCATAGCTGGTTTCCACTTTTTTGAAAATTCACAGTTGTTGATGAAAAAATGAGCTTTTATCCTAAGATGACAATCTCTTGCTTTTCCATGATTTGTCAACCGTCGTAATTTTATTCCTTAGATAGAGATAGAATTGAGGTTGTTACATCATATTAAAATTTTAATCATAAATGCCAAGTACTTATTTTGACCAAAATTACTATTGGAGACATTTAAGTAATCATTTTTCTCTAATTTGGCACTTAAGTGATCCAATGAAAACTTTTGACACTAAAATGAGTATCATACACAACTTTTGACACTTCTAATATCATTCTACCAATAAAAACTAGTAGAAGATCAATAACAAGGGATAAAATCAAGATAAATATAAATTGGTACAAAGAAAAGATATCCTAGAATTTATTTGAATTTTGAGAAGTTTATAGAATGGGGAAAAACTAATGACAGAGCAAAATTACTATTGGAGACATTTAAGTAATCATTTTTCTCTAATTTGGCACTTAAGTGATCCAATGAAAACTTTTGACACTAAAATGAGTATCATACACAACTTTTGACACTTCTAATATCATTCTACCAATAAAAACTAGTAGAAGATCAATAACAAGGGATAAAATCAAGATAAATATAAATTGGTACAAAGAAAAGATATCCTAGAATTTATTTGAATTTTGAGAAGTTTATAGAATGGGGAAAAACTAATGACAGAGCATTAGAGATTCATTTATACTGGAGTCACCAGCGTATGACAATCTTGTCCCTTGATCTCATTTAATAACTTCTAATTTCTATCACTATTACAAATCACTTGATTGATGCATGACCATTGATTAAACTAATGGCTTAATATAAGACTTAGTGAAATACAAACTAAGGGAATGTTAGTTTGAAGGAAAATTATTTTAGAAATGTTGCTTTCCCACTTTCTATTGTTTCGATGATGGGAAACTAATCAAATTATGGAAAATGTTTTCCATGGATTAAAAATAACAATATCAGATTGTGAGAAAATGGCTTCCCCTTCTAACAAGAAGGAAATCACATATACTAAACCACCAAAGAAATTAAAACTAACAATTTTCCATGCTCGCAAAAAAAAAAAAAAATTGCTTCAATGTTGGCATAATGAAAATAGTTCATTCTAACTTCTATAATATGTAAATATCAATTTTTTCTTGAACATCATGTTTCTTCCCTTGGTAGTTTATTGCAGTGTGTCCAAATTGTTCCTCATTATCTTTGTTCTCTACTTGAAATAGTTGCTTTCGTTTTATATGATACTAAACCACAGATTTTCTTTGTAGCGTTGCTATTGGGTGAGAAGGTGATGTTGCTCCGCCGATTGCTCCACCGATTGCTCTGACTTGCTCTAACATTGAAGTAAGTCTTTGACCACTCTATCTTTCATCAGTCTCTAAAATGGCATGTTTCATGGCTGCATTAGCTTTGGGATATATGCTTGATGGTAGATACTTTTTTCCAACTCGACAGTATATTGGGTCTCGTTCCTCTACCTAATAACTTTTTTGTTGTGCTCATGATATATGTTCCCAAATGAAGCTGATCTGTCACTTTTATTTTTATTAATATCCACTATAGAGACACAACTTTTAGTGACCTGGAAGTTTGTCCTGGAATTTCATGACAAACTTAAAGAATCGAAAGAAGCTATGGTTTTGTTAGCTTAGCTTTAGTGCTTCTATGTTGGAGGCTTATCTAGTGGTCATCTATGTCATCACTTAGATGGTAAAGTATTTTTATGAGAGAGAAACTCTGAAATACTTTTATTTGTGATATGATCCAAATGAGTGAGATGAAATGAATGAGTGGAGGAGACTCCATTATACACAAGTGCTTATCAACTTACAATCGTACATTTTCGCTCAACCTAACGGTAGTAGTCACATCTCCCTATGTATGAACTACCCGTATTTATTACAAGAATGAGTACAATTACAATATTGCCTGCCCCTAGAATATTCTAGAGAAGGCTAGAGAAGCTTGCCTGGTCTTCTTGGAATAATCACTGTCCTTTGTGCATGGAAACCTTCGGATCATGACACTTGCATATACATTTTGACTTTTTAGCATTTGATATTGCAGCTGTGACTTGGAAAAAAAAGGTGAAGAGCAATAGTGTCCATGGAATTCAGTGATGCTTGAAATTTTTCATAAGAAAGTTTTTACGCATTGTAGACTTCAAAGGAGTATCTGTCTGCTCCTTTTAATCTCAACGGTAGATGCATTAATTTGCATCTCTTGGACCTTCAAGCATTTATGAACCACTGGTCAACTTGACCAAGACCAATTAGAAAACCTTGCCGGAGATTACATTCCTATCAAATTCCTCGTTCCTGGGAAGCACTTAGAATTGGTTTATGTTTGCTGTCTCAAATCTGAATCAGAGAAGGTTTGGCTTTGATGTGCATGTTCAAGTGTGACAGACGAGGCCAGGCAGGGTCGTTGACAGTGCTTTTTCTTCTCACCGGATTTGATACAACCCAGCGTCTTCCGTCGCAAGAACAGAGGGAGACTATTGATTCACCAAATCGAGCTTGACCACGGCCGTTGCCCCTTTTATTTTCCTTTCAATGGATGTTGTTAAGAGATTGAATGAGATGATAAAGAAATGGACCAACAGGCCTTCAACAAAAAGGGTATTTATATTCCATGATTATCTGCAGCTAGAGAATTTGGGATTCAATGAAAATATAGTATTTTTTAAGATCTAGGGGCAGTATAACTTGTGATAGGGAAAGGGATATACCCAGAAAGCCACAAGTGGGCATTATGACCAAAACAAATAGATGAAGGTGCATAATTGAATTTTGAGAAAATTGCCAAAACGGGAGGTATTTATTATTATTATTATTATTATACCTTTTTCATGCTGTATTTTGCACCATGGACAGGGGTATCTTTGTCCCAAAATTTCCGATAACCCTAGATTTCCAATTAAACTAAATTAAATGTCAATCCTTTCTTCCATCCTGACACGAGGTAATTGCAACTCCTTGAAGCAACAGAAGACAAGACGGTCGCATGTTATTGAATGTGGGACCGATGGTAGTGAATGTACGAGAAAAACAAAAACGGATATTTTTAGTGTTGTTTCGACTTGTTTGAGAGAATTTGTCAATTCATTCTCTCTTATTTTGTGCGAATCGAGACACATGAGTTGCATTTTGTAATTGCAAGTGACATTCATATGTGCATCTAATTACGAGTGCTCCCTCTCTTTGGTCCCTGCGGATGAGTTGAATCCTCGACATATACTTGATTTAGTTCCCCTTTCACAAGAGACTAGAGTTAGCGGTGATGGTGAGGCTCTTGCAGACCACGTACGAAAGTACTGTGAGGAGGTCAGAGCAGTACTGAAGGCTAGCAATGAGGCGTATTCTTCTGCAGTGAATCAACATTGCGGAGTGAAGGATTGGTAGTTGTCTGCATAAGCCGAGAGACGGTTCCGACGGGCACTTGTGACATGTGTAAGTCGAGGAAGTTGAGGAAAATTAGTCTTATGCTTATGTTATAGAGCTACCGCCCACGTTACAAATCAACGCTATAGCATTTCGGGCTTTGCTTTTTTAGAGGTTGATAGAGAGATTGCTGCCGTTTAGAAGTCGAGTTAGTCGGTTGCCAATAAAAAGACGTCATTCAAGATGTGTTCGATGTTAAAGAGGTGAGGTCCTGGAGAGACTACTTTGATAGTAGACTCTTGATGAAACAGCTACTGAAACTAGCAAGTGAAAGCACTTGGATTGCAGAGGATGAGCTGCATAAGATCGATACAAAGACATGCTCCGTTCATCAGGGTTTTCAACACTGAGCTTGATTGTTTCCAAGGGAGAATGAAGCAAAGAGCATACTTAAAGTTCTAGTATTTTTATTTTTTTTCAAGTGTTTTCTTTATTATTAAGTCATTTATTTTGTCGAAAAATGTCAAAGAGCATTCCTAGGGTGGTAAACCTCACTAAATGTGCTTTGAAAATTTATGATTTATTATTTGAAGTAAGTGATTTTATTAAAATGCATGATTTTTATTTTTTTTTCATTTTCAAGATGTCTTTGAAATGGCTATTATCACTTTTAGTTGGCTTATAGTGCTTTATAGACATTTGTTAGCAAAGACTCTATTATGTAATCAGGTCAATAAACGGTCACGTGTCTTTTACTAATCAAGCTTCCATATTCAATAGACTCTATTAATGTTTTAATTATGTTTTGATACCATCTGAAATAGTCGGAGAAATAAAAGAAAGCAAAAATTTTGAAAAGAAAAGAAAAGAAGAAGCCAAATGCAAAGCTAGATTTGAGAAGAATGGAAGCTTGTTTAGTTATAGATATCCTATGGTTTATAGAAACCAACGTGGCTTATTGAGTTACCAAAAATTATTGACAAAGAGACCTGAAGATCTATTTCTAATCTCAACCATTAGAGCTCATAAAAAATCACATTACTAACTACACACCACCATTTATTAATTTAATAATATGACAAAGAACCAACTGTAAAAGAAGACGCCTAAAAAACATTATTATGCTTCTGTATCATTTTCTGTTGGTTGGAAATGATCGTGCTCAAATGTCCTTCGACACGATTCTTATTTCTCCAGATCAATTCTTTTTTTTCATATTTTGACGTAATTGGAGAATAAAGAATAAAAGACAGTAGTAGAACAATAACAAGGGCTAAAATTGAGTTAAATGGAAACTAATATACAGAAAAAAATTTCTAGAATTGATATGAAACCGTTCTTTAATACAAATTCTGAATCCATGCGGTCCAACTATGACAATCCGCTTCTGTTGCCACATTCTCTGTCGAAGCTTCATCCTCCAAGTCTATATACTTTTGCATCTCACTCAGAGAGAAGTGGAGATGTGCCTGAAACGTTCACGAATTTCACTTTCCCAGCTTCATCCAGGGTTTTCAACCGTATCCAGTCTCTGCTGTAAAGCAATGGTGATTAACTTTGCTTCCATCTTATCTTTTCATAGAATACTTTGAACCTGACTCTGAACCTGCTAAAATTAGTCTGCTAGTGGGACTAGATTGCCTTCACTGTAGGCCTTGATTAAATTACCCGCACCATCTCGACAAACGGGAATCAGGCTGTAACCAACTCTATCCTGTGTGGCTTTGATCTGCCATCACTCAAATAGTGTCCTCAGTTCGAAAGTCCTCAGTTATGCTCAGGTCGTGAGCAAAATCCACACCCTCAAGACCTCTGTGCTTTCACGTACAGCTTCTGTGGTTTCTTAGAACTAGTTCTTGATACATCTGGCTTCTCCTGGGCTTTTGGCCTACCATGTAGGCTCATCTTCAAAAACTGAAGCAGATTGAACACTGGTTTTATACCCCAATGCTTGCCTATCATTGGACTAATGATTTGGTTCATACACTCTTAAATGCCAACCTTTATTGTGACAACCCAACATGTTTGCATCATGTCCATTGCATGCAATTGTAGAAAGGCGACATGCGCACAAGAAACACTGATCAACTCCCACCTTCTGACAGAGTGATTATATTCTTCCAAGCGCATAATATATTGCTCCCTCTCACAATGCCATTCAAGTTGATGACTTGGCCTTTATTTGCTCCATCGTTTTTTCACCATCTGGAAATGTCTTCAACAAATCTCATCAGTTCTCTTACGTACTGCATTCTCTTCATCAAGTACATAAAAAAATTCAAGTATCCATAAAGATAAGAAATTCAAGATGGTATCAGTTCGAATCACGAGTATATCAAGTAAAATCCAGCCATAACCATCTGACCGGTCATAGCTCACATCTTGACTTAGCCAGGCCATCAGTATAAAGTAGGTAACCTTTATAAGTTGGAGAACTAAATAGATATTCTAAATACGACCCACAACAAACAACAAAGCTTTTACTCACTAGGTGGGGTCAGCCAATGTGATATTCTAAATGCAGATAATTTTTTTATAGGATGCGAAAATTGATTTTCTTTCCTATGTTTAGATGAGCCATTATAAAAACATGGATGTGATTCTCAATAAGATCAAATCTTACGGCAAAAATAGAAAGTTATCATGAACAAGACTATGACTACAATGGTAATGGTGACAATTTATCATCTCCGGTTATGTTGAACTGCAGGTGAGGAAATATCATTATTCGTCATGGGGTCAATCAAGATCCAACATCTAGATCAACAATATGTGTATGTGTGTGTGCGTGCGTGTGTAAGAACATGTATTATGTGCAAAAACCAGCTTCTAATCCAGATAGATGTGCTTGTCTGAGATTATGCAATATTAAGGCCCCCCTCACTAAGGTGCTTACCTTCTTTTCAATCAAAACATGCCTCCTAGCAACAATACCATAATTTCTGATCTATAAACTCTAAGACTATGCAATGACCAAAATGGCTGCACTTCAATGAGCATATTTACTCTGCAGTACCATTCCAACCCCTTATAAAATTGCAAAAAATGTATCAACTGCTGCTCGTAAAATTAATATGTAAAGGTATCAAATGAGATATTTCATCGTGTACCTCAAGTAAATAGTTATTCATTCCTTTCTTTTGCATGGAAAATGGTCAAGGAAACTTGCAGACAAGTTGATAAAAACAGGTACCACTCACCACAGGGAACTCAGACCCCGCTTCAAGCTTCATCTTTTGTCCATGACTTGAGGCCTTTATCCAGAGTACAAGATATTTGCATGGTGCTCCAGTAATCTGGCGAAGGTGGAATATATATGTTGACAAATGAGTCTGTAAAGGAAAAAAGATGATGTTAAGTAACAATATATCGCCCAGTAGAACCAAAGACCACAGAAGCTTCCATAGGCCTAAAATTCATTATCATTTGTCTATTACTATATCCAACAATAATTTAGCAGCAAATACACAACATCAGTACCGTTTGACTGCTATGACTAAGCAACACTGACAATTAAAATTGTGGCACTTATGGAAAAGGCCCTTTCATTAGGCATGGTGGTTAGAAAAAGCCAATAAAAGGGATCAAATCTCAATATACCCTCAAAATTAATCTGGACAGAAAGCAGTAGACAGCATAGCACAGCCTAATTCTGTCCAGATCTGTTAACTGCATTAAAGATTGTTATATTTTGCAGAAAGTATAATTGATGGTTCTAATTGAATAAAAAGACAAACTATAGCAGTAAGAACTGCCCTTAGAGTAATCGCAAGGGGAAAGGCAATTGGTTTGTCTGCCTAGTTGGGTACCTTACCTAAGAGAGGAGGGTAAAGAAAGCCACATTCAATACTTACCTTTACGGACTGACAAATATGTAGTTTTATCACCAAAGCCACTGGAGAAAATCAACCATGAGGAGTGGAAATTCTTTCCACTGTTGAATTTGAGATGAAGTGCCATGTGTAACCCCTTTAATCATCCCGCACAGAGCATTGCCATCAACATGGTGCTTGGTCAATGACTTGTCCCCTCATGTGCTTAAATAATTGACCCAATGTTGAATGGACAACCTCATAATGGGGGTGCAATCTGTTTCCAGCCAAGAACTCACTCATTCTCCCATCGATCTCAATAACACTGCAACCAGTTTCCTTATTTGCTCCATTTGTACTCATTAACCTCTTAATCTCCTCTGCATCAGTCCATCTCTTCTCTGCTGCATAGAGGTTTCTCAACATAATGTAGTTCCCATCATTCTGAGGCTCCATATTTACTGTTCTGCTTATAAGTCTCTCTGCTCTTACCACGTCCTTGAAGTATCCACAAGCAAATAAGAAAGAGCTCAATATTATTGCATTAGGCTCATAGGGCATGCTCTCTATTATTATTTCAGCCTCTTCTAAATATCCTGCTCTACCTAATAGATCTACCATACAACCGTAGTGCTCAATCCGAGGGGCAAGCCCAAACTCATCCATTGCTTTAAACCACTTCTTCCCTTCCTTCACGAAACCAGCGTGATTACATGCAGATAGAACACCAATCATGGTTATATCATTTGGTGGAACCCCATGCTGTTGCATCTCCAGGAATATTTCCAATGCTTCTTTGCCATACCCATTGACTGCAAGCCCATTTATCAAAGCATTCCAAGAAGCTACCTGTCTTTTGTGCAACATATTAAACACACTTTTGGCTTCACTAATCTCACCACATTTAGCAAACATATCCACAAGTGCCGTGCCCACATTGCTTGCTCGGTCAAGCTTCTTTTTCTGTGCAATATGGTAAACCTGATAGCCTAAATCTAGAGCACCCAGATCAGCTATAGCTGGAAGAACGCATACAAGAGTGACTTCATCAGGCTCAACCAATGCAGTTGACTGCATCTCAGAAAACAGTCTCAAAGCTTCATGGGGCTGTTTATTTTGGCAATATCCATTAATTATGACGTTCCAAGAATACAGATTCTTTTCTGGCATGGCATTGAAGAGTGAGCGAGCAGATTTTACGTCACCAACATTGCAATACCCATTAATCATTGTAGTCCAAGAAACCACATTCCTCTCCGGCATTTCATTGAACAGATCCTTGGCTGGGTCCATATCTCCCAACTTAACATAGCCATCAATCATTAAGTTATACGCAGCAGAGTCCTTCTCAGGCATTTCCTCGAACAACTTCATCGCATTCCCCATATCCCCTCTCCTCGCATAACCACATATCAGAGCTGTCCACGACACCATACTCCTCACGCTCATTTCATCAAACAACATCCTCGCAGCTTCCACGCTCCCCCATTTCGCATACAAATCCACAAACGCCGTGGACACATACAAGTCCGACCAAAACCCCATCTTAACAACATGGCTCTGCACCTGCAGCCCTTCCCAACAGGACGTAGCCAACGAGCCACACTTCGCCAGCGCGGTGAACGTGAAGTTATCGGGCGAAAAGCCGGTGCTCCTCCGTAGATCACGGTAAAGAACAAGAGCCTCGTCAAACTGGCGCAGACCCACGTGGGCTCTGATCACGGCGTTGCAGAGGAACCCGTCGTCTCTGTGGGGACTTTTGTCGAACAGGAGACGAGCATGGCGTAATCCCGCGAGCGGGTCGGAGCCGGAGGCGACGGAGGCGCAGCTGGCGACGAGCTTGGTGAGGAGGTTGACGTTGAGGTCGAAAGCGTGGCGAAGCATGAAGGCGTGGATCTGGAGGAGAGCGGGTCGAGAGTTCCTGGTCCGCTGAAGGAGGTAGAGACATCTCCGTTCCAGGGGAGTCCAGACGACGGATTTCAACTGCTCCATGGACAACTTACTCGCGGACTCGTCGAAGTACGCATCGACTAACACAAAAAGAACTATCAATTTCGACTATTTGGGCAAAATTACAGTATAACAAAATAAATGCCTTGTTGCAATTTCCTATCAAAATTATTTCTTGTTTATTTTCCTAAGAAGTAAGTTAAGTATAAATTATGTAGTGAAGGTCATCGTTTTGTAATTTCCATTTAATTGTAAATGTTTTCTTGTGAGATGGTAAATTGCTTTTCCACAATTGGCAATTTTTTATTTATTTATCATAATTTACTTATTATTGTAGTATTCACCTCATGTGAAAGAGTGAATTACTCCTATAATCTTTAAAAGGAGTAATTTACCTTCAAAGTGGTAACATTTCTTAAGACAAAGTATGTTATAAGAAGAAATTCAAAGTAGTAATTTAACTCATAAGATATAATTCACTTACCTTGTAATAAACAAATGGAGCGAGTGTTGATTCTTAATGATTGTAATTGTACTAATTCTCAGAAAATTACTAACAAAATAATGTTCATAAAATTAGTTTCAACGTCATAAATTACCTTCTGGTTTGTAAATATTTATAAATGCAAAATTATCTTATATACCGTAAATTAACTTTTGAGTCCATAGATTACTACTCATAATCGGAATCAATCACAAGCCGAAGCTAGTCATTTTAGCAAACGGGACGTGGACATATATATTTCATACGGGAACCAAAAAGCGCCTGCTTATTCGTTGCAATCATCCCTGACTCTGACTCCAGCCCATTTTTACTTCGATCTCCACCACTTGATACGTCAGCTAAACTTTCACTAAGGGCAATATTGCCAACCAAATTTTCGGTTTTTCCGCACCTTGAATGACCAAATCTGAAACCTGAACGTAATTAACCTCTTTTTACCTCTTTATTTGTATTTCCCCCTGAGATTGCTGCACTGCATTAGTCAATTTGATATTGAACATGGCGGATCTATATTTAGAAAAGTTGCAATGGAAACCTCATGAACCGATTGTAATCCTGCTTGGCGATACTTAGTATTATCATGTCATGATGAGTGCGGTGATGATAATTGAAACCATCACTAATCAAGCCCTGATCCGCACAAGCATGTACTTGGCTTAAAGTGAGCAGTCAGTTTCCGTTGGCTCTCATTATTGGTTATAAGGTTAAACGTGGTTATTGTTGGTTACTATTGTATAATGGGTTGTGTTAGCCCTAAGTTATTATTACATTTTTTCTTTTTAATTTTTCACTTGCTGTAAGCAAATTTATTATACTGTCAGTTGTCTACCAACATTCAGTGCAGTTCATATAGCTGCTGTGAGTTGTCAGTCAAAGCTACATTTTGTGCTCCAATAGACAGAAAGGCCATCTTTTAGTGCAGTCGTTGCTTCTTGTTAGTCAAAGAAACACATAGGTAATAACACCCTTTTTTTGTATCTGTAGTTGTCATTTGATTATCAGTCAAGGATTGAGAAACTAAAGCGTCTGATAAGTTAGAAAAGGAGTGATCACTGAACCTCGAGTTAGGAATAGCTTTGTGACCAAACATACAAATTTATCTCGAGGAAAGAGGATGGTTTAAAGCTCGACTGTAAGGAAGGGAAAAGTTTTCCCGCCAGAGAGGGGACATTCCATTACCGTTTTACTTTCTCCTTTGACATGAAACTCAATCTTAAAAGTAAGTCCAGGGTCTCCTATCCCATGGATCAGGAAATACATGCGCTGAAACCTAAATAGATGGCCTTAAAGATGAGACACTGAGGTAGTCCTTATACATACCCTGATCATTTTTCATTACACTGAGGTAGTCCTTACACATACTCTGAATTAATCTTTATTTTTGGCCAAGTAAAAACTATGTGTCTGTTAAGGGGCAACAAGAGTAAGAATAACTGGCTAAAGTGTAGTGAACAGGCACAAACAAGCAGCTCTCAACTCTGTCTAAAAACAACGCTGTACAAGTCATGATACCACTCCGTAACATTTGTAAGTTAGATGCTCACATCCAAATTTTCAATTATCGCAAAATGCATCTCTAGATCTGGAGGCCTGTCAGCAAAATAAAACTTCTCTGCTACCTGTATTTTGCCTCCGACCTTCTGAGGTTCAGATTCAAGCAGGTGCAGCAGTCTATCCTTTTCACGGCGAATCCAAATGCGATTACGGTCGCACCATTGCCTAGGAGTTCCATGAAGGACGAACCGCAATGCCTGAGCTCGTTGTACAAACCGTTGGGAGAGCCTGCCAATCACATTTGGATCGGTGATGTATGCGCCAGAGGAATTTAGGCCGACGTCAACGTAATGGATTTCTTGGATGCTGTTCAGAAATCTTTCTTTCGTAGTAGGTAAAATTTGAGTCCCCACCTGAATATCAGGGGCTTCATGACCCAATAGCTCTTGTCCAGCAAAAGATGGATGTCCAGAAGATGAAGGTTCGAAATGGCTGAGCTCAGTCACAAGCTGGTTAAGCACAGTGCCACCTTTGCTAAAACCGAGGATGACAGTTTTCGGTGGATGTCCCTGTGGTGGTAATAAGCTTGTGGAGACAAGATTCTTTTTCCTCGAAAGAACATTCTTCGCCTGAAAAGCCCAACTAATTAGCATGAGAAAACCATCATACCAGAGATGACTTTCGAGTTTCAAAAAGACCAAACACGTGAGATCTTAAATGGCTAAAAGGAGAGGTCATATTCTTAAGTCGCAAAATAAGTAAGCTTCTAATTGTCACCCGACTTCATTCCTTCTTGTTTATTTCCCCAAATACTTGCTTTACAGGCTATTTTCTTCAAGCATTTTTTCTACTTGGTGCTCACATTCTATCATGCCGTATAAATTTCCAAATTCAGGTGTTGACCTGCCTAAAAAGGAAATTTAGTTACAGGCACCATTTCTCAAGATGCTTTATATATCCATCATGTTCCTCATGTGCTCAATCAGCAACAGACCACTCAAGGAAGTAACAGATAATATACTATGACAACGAGCGAGAGCATGTAGCAGAGAACCCATATCATATGACTCCACGTCCCAAACACAGCAGCGATTTTCTCTGCAAATTAGTAATTCTTCCCAATTTCGTGGTACGGTCATCTTCCTTACTTTTGGGTAATTTTACCTTATCTTATTCTTTTTTTCTGGGTGATTTTCCAATTTTTCTTTGTAACTTGTAAACCCCCTTGGAATCATGTAAAACCAAACAAAAGGTCCTAGCAAGCAACTGGATCCTCCCATATCACACTCCCTATGACAAGATTCACAGAAACACACCACATCAAACAAATGCACAAAATTGCTTTAAAAAGCCATCAGCAAACGACACAAGTTTTCAGCAGTACGCTCCAAAGAGCATAAGCACCAGGAATGACTTCACCTCCTCAAGGCAATTCGACAACAGCGAGAAGGTCGATGAAGAAGCAGGGAACCCGACGTGGCCATACGATCTCGGCTCCCCATACTTATTCGCCGAAGGGACGAACTCCTTATAGACGGCAAAGGGCCCGTTGAAGGTGGAAGCCTCGACGACCCAAGCATTGACGGCGCCGCCGAACTTCGAGACGAGAACGTCGGCTATCGCCTGCGGGTCCGACAGCCTCTCCACGACGGGGTTCCCGGTCCCTCCGACTCGATCCCCATTGAAGAAGACCGCGTTGGCGGACGGCGCCTGTCCCCATCACGGCGAAAGTGAAACACACCGAGCGAATCAAACAAGAGTGCGACTAAGGTATTGCAGTGGGGTGAGCAGAGGGGCAGGGGGGGCGTACGAGTAGGGCTTCGGAAGACGGCGAGAGGCGGAGAGATACAGCGACTCGGCAGCGGGCGGCGCCCTTGGCGTGGATCGGGACCTTCAGAGTAGCGCTCCATCGATCCATCAGCAACGGAAAGCCTGGCGTCAAAGCTACTCTATCAACAAAGCTTATTGTGAGGTAGAAATTCCCAATTGGATCTCTCCAAAAAATAAAAATAAAAATACACGATCACCTACTTTCTGTTGATCAAACAAAATTGCAATATGTTTTTTTTTTCCTTCCATTTTTGCCATAACCAATTTCTGCATTTTTGGAATGAGAAATCGATCCTTTTTTCAGATGCACTCCCAAAAATTAAATGAGTCAATATAGTAGTTACACCAAAACAATTCGGAAAAATCCATGAAAAATCCTAAACCGTGTCATCTAGAACATGCTTATCTTAAATTTTCTGATGCACCTAAAAAACCTTTGAGTCCGTATACTTGAAACATATCTTCCCTATGACTATTGGTGGAGTTAAAATCAGAATTATTCTGTTATAATTTCTTGTTTTGTCCTCGAAATTGTCTTTTCTCAGGCAGTACTTTGTGAGAATAAGTAATTCTAAAATTGCCCTAAATTTCTTAAATTTTTTCAAGCAGAGGTGTCTGAGGAAGAAGAAGGCAGGAGGAAGAAGAGAGGGGGGCTCGCGTGGGAAAGAAAGAAGGGGGTTGCTTTTGTTTTTTTGTTTTTTTTTTCTTATTTGTTTATTATTCCGAAAAAGAAAAAATAGATAAAAACTTAATTAATAAAATAAAATAAACCTAATTAAAATTGAGGTGTCAACAGCATTAGAACTGTTTCAATGGAGGATACCAATCTTAGATCTAGTGAAAGAAGGAAGCATTTTTTTTATCTCGTGTGGTATTGGAAGAGATGAAACTATCGAACGAATATACTCATCATTGTAACATTTTGAGTGCTTTGTGTTGAGTCTCCTACATTATTTTCTGTTTGTCTAGATGTCCATTGCTTTGTGCAGATTTCTACTGAGCATACATAATCACTCATTTACTTTTATCCAGAAAATCTTTTGTGTTTTGTTGTCTTTTGTCGACACTCTTAGTAGCATCCTTACTATTTTCCTTTGATCCTCTAAAGGGAATCTCTTCACGAAATGCAATGGGACTCGTGTAGAACTTGTTGGCGTTGAGTATCCGAGGCATTAATAAAAAAAATGGAAATATATTAGATAACATGAAAATAACAATAATTGTTGGAAATACATAAAAAAAGATTAAAAAATAATATCAAATATCTAAGTCATGCAAGCACTATTTTAAAGGATAATTCCACCCCTCGGAGTATGAAACTCGATGAGTAAAGCTTTAGCGGCCATCCTTCTAAAATACAACATATCTTTTTTCTTTTTATTCTGCACTGAATAATAGAAAAAAAAAATCTTGTGTACGACCAAGCAAAAAGAAAAGAAAAGATATGGAAACACAGTGCGCCTTCAAATATTATGGTTTGAAGTTTAATTTATATTTAAATAAGAGAAAGAGAAAGCCGTTTGGAAATTGTCATAAATCACTTGTCAATTAAAAGGATGACTATTATAAAATAATAAAGAGTTTTGAATAAATAAATAAAAAATTATAAATTCATTAGACGACTGTTATATGGCCGTTAGAAGGCTATTATATGGCTGTTGGAAAGCCATTATACGGCCATTGCAAAACTATTACAAAAATGATGACTTTCATAATAGTCATAATTTCTAATAAATATTTTAAAACTGCTGAAATATCCAACAAAAACTTCCCTGAGGTCTCTCCTAATGATCCAACTATGTCCTCAAATTAATTAAAAAAAAAAAAAACTATGTCCTCGAGTAGCTTATATTTTCTAGGATTTTATGAAAATGTTGTCCCAATGACAATTCCATTAGTATTGGATTCTATAACGAGCAAAAAGGCAATAAAAAGTTAGTTTTTCACCAAGTTCTAATGGCATGGTGCGAATGAAACAATGGCACTGGTTAGGTTTTTTTTCATGCACATTGTTGACACCTAAATTTTGGCGATCTGGTCATTTATCTATTGCATAGAAAATTAGGGGTTAATTTTATCCCTGAAAAAATATTAATTATATAGCATATAGATTTAGGTGCATTTATTTTTAATTTGCAAATTTTGCATTTATTTATTGGACCAGTGGCGGATGGGTTCGGATTAGTGGTTCTGAGCTTTAATTGGGCAGGCCAGACTAAGTCCACAAAGCGAGCAAATTGGCCCAAGCCAATTTTTTATGATCGGAAATTATCTCATGAAAAATAAAAATTGGAAGTTTTTCGGGATATGATAGAATTCTTTTTTGGAAAGGGCAAATGGAAAAAGCAAATATTGCATTTAGTAAAACGAATATTACGTTTGGAAAAAGAATCTTCGTGGATATTGATTTGGAAAAATTGAAATCCTAATCGGTGGCATATAAATAAGTTGTTCGCGTAGGGTTTTGGAGGGCCACACAATTCAATACGAGGCCACACATTGAATGCACACAGCCAAGAGAATATAGAGGAGAAAAATCTTGGTGCCTTTTGTTTGCACGATTTTCTGGGTTATTCGGGGCGCAGACAAAATTTTTTTGGGGAGGATAGAGAAAGAGTTCTCCTTAGCAGCTTCCAATCACGCCTTTTGCCTGCCCTCGCCGTCGCTATTGCTGATCCATCAAGAGTCCTACCAGTAGCGAAGCTCCGATCTCAGCCCACCTGACGCCGTTGCTTCTTCCCTTTGGCAAACCCGATGAGCCGTTGCCATCC
This sequence comes from Eucalyptus melliodora, assembly GCA_004368105.4. Lineage (NCBI taxonomy): Eukaryota > Viridiplantae > Streptophyta > Magnoliopsida > Myrtales > Myrtaceae > Eucalyptus > Eucalyptus melliodora. The sequence goes on from CM023405.3 coordinate 14,920,206, forward strand.
TTTCCTCGAGCTTTCACCGCTGTCAACCAGCTCACGAAGCCATGCCAGGGAGGTTGTTGTCTTGCTTGTGTGACTCCACATTGTTGGCGCCACTCAACGACGAGTTGCTCGCCGCACCATCGCAACACTTACGGCAACAAAGCTAACCCACCACGCTTGAGTTCTTTCCTTGTTGCAGCTAGAAGTCCCCAGCCATGTATTCATCGTACGAGCACATCTTCAAAGATTGCGGGTTGTTTTGATTTTTGGCCAAAGCGGTGGAATTTGTCTCTTATTGCATGGTGAAATCTAGAGACTTAACCGTGAGTTCTTGAGAAGGAAGCATACTTGAGATTGAAGACAAAAAGATAGTGACTTTAGAGCTCTCGGTGGAGATTATTTGGTCCGACTAAAAGACCAAATATTAATTCGCTATGATCTCCTTTGGCGAGCCACCTTATCGTGAGCGGTTCTCTCGCAAGTGCGCCGCGTTGCAACCACCGTTCATGAGCCATCCGTGGGCAAATTCTGATTTGGAGGCATATCCGTAAATTAGATTTTCCAGCGAGGCACCGATGCCGAACCATCCTGTCCGTCTGTGAGTTGCAAGGACCCGAGCCTCACCAAGCATCACCATATCTCGTGGTGAGTAGCCGTTCGAAGTCCAAATTTGGAAGTATATTCGGCAATTAGGTAACAAATCTCATCTTAATTTGATTTAAACATCATATTGCCTAGATTGATGAGATTGATATCTAATTGGGTAAGAGGTATAATATTCATTGGGATATATTTCCTAATTCACAACCGCATATAATCTTTGATTCCATCTATAAGGCTTTAGATAGAATTATTGATTCTGCGGGAATCTTTGATGTTTGATGTTTTGATATCAACCCATCGGTTTTATTTGCGAAATTTCAAGAATGTTGGATATTATTTCCTTATTTGCATTGATTGGATAATATAAGATGTCGAGTGACTTGGTGCTTATCTTGCTTTAATTGCTTTATTTATCCCAAAAATACAAAAAAAAGAAATTGCATTTGCATATCATCTGGATTAGAATTGGTTTCCTACATAGAATTGCATGATAGAGTAGTTAGATTATTTTCTAATTATATTAGAATGCATGTTTAGATGGTACCTTGGGTTGAGTTTATTCATTTGTGGGTTGTCTATTTTTGCCTTAGCCAAACAACCCCATAGATGAAAATATCTCAAACTCAGTTTCCTTTGTGTCCATAGTTCATAAGGTGCCTTAACCATAGATTTACTAGGGACTTGATTAAGGATATGCATGGTTGCTTTGAGAGCTTTAAGCAAAAGACATTTTGGTAGAATGCTATGGCAAATCATTCTTCGTACCATATCCATTAGAGTATGATTTTGTTGCTCAGCAACACTATTTTGTTAGAGAGTATATGTCATTGTACACTGAGCAACTATGCCACATCTCTCCAAAAATGAAGCAAAAGCACTAAGATTATGACCTATATCAGAGAACCTTCCATAATATTTTCCTCCACAGTTAGCCCTTACAACTTTAATTTTTAGGTTGAGTTGATTTTCAACTCAGCTTTGTAGATCTTAAACATATTCAGCACTTTAGATTTATCATAGATGAGATAGACATAACCATACCATGAGTAGTCACCAATGAAAGTAATAGAATACTTTTCACCACTAATACCTATAGAGAAGGTCCACAAAAATAAGTGTGGATGATTAGTAAAAGTCACCCACCCCTTGTAGCACCATGTTTATTGCCCTTTAGGATTGTAGAATTCCATCCTTAATGAGGCATTCCATTATGCCTAGTGAAATATGACTCAAATGTTCATGCCATAATTTTGAGGCATTTTTATTCTCTGATTTCTATTTCTTATCACTTTTAGCAATTTCATCATTCACATTCATTGAAACTATGATTCAGTTTATGAAAAATCTAAACACAATTTGTAGAGGTTTCCCTTCAACATACCATAACCAACAGTCTCACCTTAATGAAAAATGGACCAACTTCTATTCTCAAACTTAAACAAATAATCATAAGTATCAAGTTTTGAAATAGAAATTAAGTTTTTGGCAATACTAGGAACATAAATAGTATCAACTAAATCCAAATCGAAACCACTCTCCAACACCAAATGAAGAGTGCCAATAGCTTCAACTCGAACCTTTTCTCCATTTCCCACAACAATATTACGGTTGGCTTTATTTAGATTCTTCCTTGAAAGGAATCCCTGCAATGAATTTGTTATGTGTAGAGTCACACTAGTATCAAATCCACCATGTACTTAAAGGAGCATCAACAATATAGGACTCATAACAAACATGACTTAATAAAGTATTACCTTTCTTCTTTAAACATTGTTGGAATTTCGAGCATTCTTCCCTCACATCTCCTTTAGCTCTACAAAAATGACAGTTAGAACCACCCGCTCCTTTCAAACTAGAAGGACTTGCCTTGTCAATCATAAGGTTGGGAGTACCCTTGTTTCCATAATTGTGACCTTTGCCATACATCTTTCTTTTTCATTTATTTGAAATAAAGGTAATTACGTGAGCACTGTCAAGTTGTTTGGATTTTAGCCTCTCTTCTTCTTGGATACACAGAAATTAGCTCACTTATCTTCAATTTCTCTTTTTGCGTATTATAGTTGATCTTAAAAGGTCCAAATCGTGTAGGAAGAGATGTCATGATGAAGTGAACAAGGAAACCTTCAATTATGCAACAACTTAAGTTGAGTAGCCATGTCATTCATTCATATAATGTGCTCATGAACACTAATGATTCCATTATACTTGAGGGTAATCATTTTGGAAATAAGAGCAGTAGCCTATACCTTGGAAGTGCCCTCATGTTGCTCCTCAATGTGAGCAAAGTACTTCTTAGCATTAGAAGAGTGAGGAATGGCTCCTCGGATAGCAATCATTATGGAACCTTTCATAATCATCAGAGATATGCGATTAGATTGCTCTCACTTTTCATGAGCAGCTTTCTGCTCATTTGAGCTTTCAGTTGTGAGTTCAACAGGATCATCAACCTCTTAGACATAGTCTAAATCCATGACCCCAAGAATGAGACTTATTTGCTCTTTCCATTTCTTGAAATTTGTACCACTCAATTGTTCAATAGAGGAAAGATAACTTGTAATAGCAACAAGATTGTATGGTAGAATAGAGAAATTTAATTCATGCACATTGTTACCTTTAGGAAATCCACACAACTAAAAAAATAATTTACTTCATCATCACAATAAACTAAAAAAAATAAACAGTTCATTTATATAGAAAGGTAAAATACACATAATCTTACCACAAGAAATCCAATAATCATCTATAGCCTCCCATTGGGCCAACTACAAACACTTTAAATGGATTCTTTCATAATTTACCAGCAAATTTCATAAGGGAACAATTAATCAAATTAAATCACCGTTGGACAAAATTAATTCGACTTGCTATTCGCAATTTATTTGCTTATTGGATTATCATTATACTCAAAATTAAATATCTTAACTTTCCGTTGGGCCAATTATGAAATCAATCATGAGCATAACATAAGACATTTTTATCATAATCTAAATCTATTTAAAACAATCATTTTCCATTGGGATGATTACTGCTCAAATAGTTTAGAACCGCAATAAAGAATATATATATATATATATATATATATATATATATATATATATATATATATATATGTATGTATGTATGTATGTATGTACGTATTCGACATCATAGTCATACTTGACAATTTTAACATAACCCAATCGCCATTAACAATATTCGCCTTCCAAAAATGTGTGTCTTGAATAAAGGAGAAGGGAACAACACAAAATTAGGTTATTCAATGGTCGAATCACGGAATGATAACCAGAATATACAATATTATTTACTGATTTCAGACATTTTGTTAATAAAACTCAAAAACATCTAAATCAAATACATTATTTGCATAAAATTAATAAATGTGGCATATTCAAATCCAAGGTAGCCATTATTGATCAAACGAGCAAGAAAATATCTTCCCGTGGGTATGAATCTTCATCACTCTCCTCTATGAAAGCCATAATGGATGTATATTTTTTTTCTCTCTCTTCAGTTTTGTGGAAATAGTGGAAGCTGATAATCGAATACATTCATTGTCCACCAAAAAGAGATCTCTTATAGAGGGAGTGATGGGATCAATCCTAGAGCTGCCAAATCTCAACTCTCTATCAATGTTTAAGATATGGATTCTACATTTTTAATTGGATGTCAAAAATATATTACCCTTAATATATTTTACTTAATTGGGCATATATCAACTATTAAATAATAGACCTAATAAGCCACATAAATGGGTTAGACCTCGTCAAGTCCCATAGCCCCTTGTAGAGCTAGTTCTACCTTTTTAGCTTGCATTATGATACAATGAACTCAATTACAATTGCATCAGTAAAAGGGATAAGGAGTGGCAAGGCATTATCCTAAGGATCTCACACCTATTATGGAATGATTGATTTGAATCATAATTACTTCACACCACCCATGATTTGAAGGCCAAAGTTGTTGAGCCCATCAATGTAGCCTTACTGAGGTGCTGGCTACTAGAAAGTTTTACCACACGAGAAATGCTATAGTTAAGTAAATGCAACATGAGCCATTCATAAGTTGCTCTCACACGAATCAAACTCGCTAATCTCATGGAAGATAGATGACTCATTTATCAATGGAGATTTTAAACGTAGACGATTTTCAAGCCTATCGTACAGCCAACGTGACTTTTTACGAACTCAATCACCGCGTCTTGCACATGCTATTGACTTGTTATTCCGGGAAGCTTCAAGAGCACCGATGTTCTATTAATCTTCATGAACGCGGGAAAAAAAAGGAATAAGTTACTCTGAGTGGTTGAAAGTTGACACCTTAGCACAACAGTCAATTAGACGGTCCTGATGTATTCCCCATTTTTCTTTTCTTTTTCCTTTTACCTTATTCCCTAATTATAGAGGATCCCAACCTAAAAATATATTAGATATGAAATTATTTTTTAACTAATTTAAGAGCGGTGTGTTGCGCGGATTTGTTATACTTATGGAAATTTTTTGATTTGATGATATAATATAATCATATAGCATAATATTTACAAACTTTATACATTATATTTTGCACTACATATCAATCAACCAAACAACAATAATAAAGTATTGACTAATACTTCACTAAGTGATTTGTCTTGAACTATACCTTGTCATTTGAACGTTCTTTTTACTGTGTAATTTTTAATAAAATTAAATATCCAAACTTAAAATTACTTTAAACTATTTTTATTTTGTGGAGTTTACTGTTGGCTTTTATTATGTGTGTGTGTGTGTGTGTGTGTGTGTGTTTTATGTAATTATAATTTAAATATGCTTTTATATGTGAGAATGATTACATGATTTAAGACTAACTATTTATTGCATCTAAAAGACTTCTGCTTTTACATATTGGCAATAATAACTGTGGGCAAGATAATTATTTTGTCAAATGAAATTTCTATAAGACAAAATGCAAATTCATAACTATGTTTTAGATTAAAAATAATTGTTTTTTGGAACACAACTTTCTAGCTCCACAATTTTTGTTACTTCTGCAATAATCATATATGTAGCTTAATCAATTTTTTCAACACTCTAAATTTTTTTCGCACTTCACTTTGTCGCTGAATCATTTTTGTGCACACACCCAATCTATAGATCAATTAGTATTCTGAAAAAAGAAAGAAAAAGAAACAGGATATGACCCAACAGGTGTAGTCAATGATGAATAAAAAAGCTCATGTATAAAAGATATCCATAAAGGCTTCAAATTATGAATATAGATTTATGGATTGTCATATCAAATGACATTTCATTTAGTGAACTTTGTGAGTTGATGTTGATACTTTGTTGTTGGAACATTAATGATAGATTAAGTGGAATAAAAAAGTTTTTTTTTGTCTAATTAATGAAATAGTTAGAGTGCTAATCAATATTATATAAAGTGAGAGGGAACGAAGCTTTGTGATAAGTGGCTCGACCACAAAGTTCAATTCCACCCACCTTTCTTATTTTTAAGGTAAGGTATGAAGTACTCGCTCCGAGCTCCTTTCCCACGTGCGTCACACTCAACAAAGCAATCTATCCTACCATTTGCCCCGAAAATTGAAAATATAGTCAATTAGCTAATTCATTTGAATAAGAAAGACAAAGTTGGCACAAAAATACTTCAATTGGGTTGTTTGTTTGGCACCTAAAATTGGTATTTCACCTGCGTCACAGTTTTAAAAAGATAATGAAGAAATTACTCTGTGGGTGAGCAAATTGGGCTTTATGGTGTTCGAGCAAGCATACATACATCCTTATGAGAGGGAAAAAAAAATGTTGAGGGCAGTCAAATGATCCTTATATATAGCCAAACGGTCCACCCTCTTGTCCCGCGCAAGTATGTATATGATGTTGTATTTTTTATGAAGCGCGGCTAGATGCAAAGCCATATTTCCATTGATGTCTTGCTTGTTGATAAGATGCAAAGCCATTTATTTCCATCAATGTCTTGCTTTGTTGTTGATAAGATTTTACAACTTGTCAATGACTCCAGGTTTGGCATCCCAAGTATGTGCTTTACTACATTTACTTGTCCACCAAACACTCGATTCACTCACTCCCTTCAAAATGCCTCAAATCAATCGGCTATGGACAAATTTGTACTCCAGACCACCAGAAATTGGGAAATGAGCAACGTCGATTCTTATGTAGAGAAAAGCGGTAGTTTAGTCCACATGCTCATATTACTTGAAATCATTCCATTAAATCAAGCAAATCGTGTTTTAAGAAATGGGGAAATTCATATTAAACCACAAAAAAAAAAGAAAAGGCAAAAAAGCTGATGCACAAGTTTAATGTATATTTGTCATTGCTATATCCACCAGATCCTTTACGGAACGGAACTAAAATTTACTATAGGCCATTTATACAAATTTGTTAAACTGGAGGACTCTACAAATTATCTATTTTACGGTAATTTCTTTAAAGGATTGGCAGAAAAATTCATAACACTGTATGCAAGATGTCTGTGATTGCCATTTTCTTCATGTCCGTTCCTCTTTAGACAAGTGCATGCGCACGAAACACATTTATGCTACCTTTGCTCAATTTGTGTGACACCATGTAGTATATGACTACCTTGAATCATTTATGGCTCGGCAACTTTCGAAGAGAGGCCCAAAGAAAGCCCAGCCTTTATCTTGGCCTTGGAGAGGCTAAGCTGTAGTTTAGAGACCCAAGGAGATGAAATGGGCCCAAAGCTTTCGGCTTTACCCTTTTCGTTAGCAAAGGCTATTGGATGCGTGGAAGTGTCAATTTATAAGGACGATCAACGCATGATGTTTTCTTGCTGATGCAGAAAAGGTATGCCTCATGACTACTAGCATTAGCTTTGAGATGAGAATCCCTTCCCTTATCATTTATCTTGATATCTTTGGTAAAAGGTTTGCCAAAGAAGCATGTGGATAGAGAGATGAATGGAGAGGAGTGACCGGGCGCGGTGCTAAATCTCACTGCGCTAGTCCAAAAAAGAACGGATATGAAGGAAGTAGTAGATTTTGATCAACCAAATCGATCGCTTGCTCGTCCAAAAAATGATAACAAATAGACATCAATACTTTCCTTTTCAAAATCATGAGGGGAAGTAAGGGAATTTCAACCTATTGCCTAGGTAAAGTGGAATTGCTGGCCCACACCTCACACCTTTCGGTGGTATATTTTATCGTAGGGCGGAGTCATCCTTAGGAAATTTCTCAAGTCTTATACCATAGAAAAGTGAAAGCAGATTCTTTCCAGAACGCATCTAATTCTACTTTTCCTTCCGTTAGTTAAGCCCCTTTTTCTCATAAGGATTGTAGTAATTCTGGTTTGACACTATTAAAATCGCTTTCCCATATTGAGAAATTCTGTCTAGCAGTATTTGGTCAAAGAATCCATTAATAGGTTCAGAAATTACTAGAATTTATTTACCAATCAGAAGTAGTAATTGTGGTTCCTTCAATAATATTGTCGGCCCTACACCTCTATTGAGCAATGCCTGAGTGGCGGCATCAAGGTTTGGCCCAAATTGAGCAAAGGTGGCATAAATGTGTTTCGTGCGCATGCACTTGTCTAAAGAGGAACGGACATGAAGAAAATGGCAATCACAAACACCTTGCATACAGTGTTATGAATTTTTCTGCCAATCCTTTAAAGAAATTACCGTAAAATAGATCATTTGTGGAGTCCTCCAGTTTAACAGAATTGTATAAATGGCCTATAGTAAGTTTTCGTTCCGTTCCTTAAAGGATCTGATGGATATAGCAATGACAAATATACATTAAACTTGTCCATCAGCCTTTTTGCTTTTTCTTTTCTTTTTTGTGTTTTAATATGAATTTCCCTATTTCTTAAAACACGATTTGCTTGATTTAATGGAATGACTTCAAGTAATATGAGCATGTGGACTATACTACCGCTTTTCTCTACATAAGAATCAACGTTGCTTATTTCCCAATTTCTGGTGGTCTGGAGTACAAATTTGTCCATAGCCGATTGATTTGAGGCATTTTGAAGGGAGTGAGTGAATCGAGCGTAGGTTCTTTTCCTTTTCTTTTTTATGGTTTAATGTGATTTTTTTTCCCATTTCTTAAAACATGATTTTCTTGATTTAATGGAATGACTTCAAGTAATGTGAGCTTGTGGATTAAGCTGCCGCTTTTCTCGAAATAGCACCCTGCTTATTTTCCCACTTCTGATGGTCTGGGGTACAGATTTGTCCATAGCCGATTGATTTGAGGCATTTTGAAGGGAGTGAGTGAAATGAGTGTAGGTCCTTTGCTTGTTTGTGTACGATGTCTCTGTCAATCCTTTTACCATTTTGGCTCTCGTTTCAATCGCTATCACCTCCCCTTCGGACACTTTGATATCACAACATTGACCAGTACACCATTAATTGTCTATCTTTGGATGACAGCAATCGATGAAGTCATCTAATTGGATAAATCTTGGCCATTGAACATTGATTCGTTAGAATTTCTCTATCTAGATGACTCCATCCTTGGAGATTTTGTAAAACGTTGCGCTTGGCTGAAGAACTATCCAAGGTGGTTTTCATTGCTACGTACCCATAGGGGAAGGCATAGAAGTCTAAAGTTACTATGTTCCAGGAATTAATCATGGATGTGCAATGATTTTGCTTCTGATGGAAGAAGTGGAAGATAAGACGGCCCCAAAGTCAAAAGATAAAGAGAAGCGACCGGGGAGACCCGGCCGTTGATTCTTTTTATTTTTATTATTTAATTTCAACTAGAGCCCCGCCACTTCTTATTATAAATATGCCTTAGAATAGAAAATTCAAAGAAATAGATCAATTTGGCCATGAAAGAGGTGGTGGTTGCAGTGATGCATAAGGCAACGGTTCATTAGAATAGTAAATTTCAGAGAAACAAAGCAATTTGGTTTTGCGGAAACCATCGATAGATCATCCATACATATATAAGTCTTTTTTACGATATTTTCAGAAACTCAAATGAATTTGCTCTTCCACCATCCTCATTTTAATCCCATCCTTTTGAAAAGTTTAAAGAAATTCTTTAATCTGTTCCATTGAAAAGTATCAAGAAATTTCCTCCAACCATCTTTTCTTTGATTTAGTTAAAAGCTCAAAAAAATTCTCTTTAATTTCCAACGCACATCCTTTAATCATGTTCTCTTGCTAAGCTCAAAGACATTCCTCGTGTTTTCCCCCAAAAGTTCACTTTTGACTACTCTTGTCCTAGGAACTATAGAGAGAGTGCATTAATCATTTACCTTTGGATGACAATAGTTGACCAAGTCAAGTAATTGGATAAATCCCGCCAATTGGATGCGGATTCGTTAGGATTTCCTATCTTGGTGACACCATCCTAGAAGGTTCCTCGATAAACCCTGGGAAGCCCAGCTGGCTCTAAAGCCAACATAAAAACAGAAGATGCAGGGGAGACCTATAGACGTCGAATTTTTGTTTCCCGGACTTGTCCTTTTTCCTTTCAACATGATTCCGCCACTTCTTTATGATAAATTCACAATTTTGTCCATATAAATATAATAGTCTCGATCGGGTATTCTTGAGAAGCCTAGAAATATTTTCTCTCCAACACTCCCTTTAATTGACTCTTCTTACAAAGCTCAAAAATTTCCTTCCACGTTGTTGAATTTTTAAGAAAGCGTGTGTGTGCAAGTGTGTGTGAACTATGGCAAGGGAGTATGGGTAAAAATTTTTATTATAATAGTTGGTATTACAAAGGAGGGAGCATTTCTAGTTTTCGGCTACTTAGAACAAATGTCCACTAACTCCTATTTATAGGCATAAGTCTCCGCCTTCTTCTACGACTTTGAGTACAAAAATTAATATAAAATTACAGCTTGCTTCTTTGTCTCCTGCTTGTTGCGACTTCTTCTAGATCTTCTAGTTGCTTCTCCCTTATTCTCCATTTTTCTATTCTCTGCAGCTCCTTTTGTTGGCTTTAGTTTCCTTTTTGAACTTGACTTCTTGCTGCCCACGTTCAAGTTCCTTTTTCAGCTACTATTGTTGACTTTCATTTACTTTTCTTTTGAGGAAAAAGCCACGAAAAACTCTAAATTTTGCCTAAAATGACACGTTTACTCCAAACTTTTTTTTTGTGACGTGAAAAACTCTGAACTTTACCAACCGTGACATATTTATCCCGATTTTTTTTTTGTAACACAAAAAACCCTGAACTTTTGTTACGTGACACATTTACCCCATAATTATAGGGCATTTTGGTCTTTTTCTTTTTTTTTTTGTTCTTCTCTCTTTCCTTCGCCGGCCTCCGACGAGGGCTGCCCTCGCCGGCGTCGAGTGAGGGTCGCCCTCGCCTGCGTTTGGCGAGGTGTGCCCTCCCCAGATCTGGCGAGGGAGGCCCTCGCTCGACGCCGGTGAGGGCCGTCCTTGCCTGATGCTAGCTTACCGGCTCCGCCATGGCCAACGGAGGGAAGAAGAAGAAAAAAAGAGAGGAAAAAATAGAATAAAAAGATAAAAATGCCCTTGATGGGGTAAATGTGTCATGATTTAAAAAGTTTGGGGTTTTTCACGTCACAAAAAAAAAGTTTGGGGTAAATATGTCACTTTGGGCAAAGTTCAGGATTTTTCGTGACTTTTTCCCTTTCTTTTGCCTAAAGCAAATTGTGGCTGCCGACTTGTTCCTTCTCCATTAAGCATACTTAATTCTTAAGTATGAGTAGTCTAGTGTGTTCTAGATATTTAAAAAATGGATCACATTTTAACACACGTGAACTCATTGCTTGTGCTGATAAGTTCCAGTGCAACTACTCTCTGTCCTGTAAACAATAAACAAAAAGTGAGAATGCATCCTGAAGTGTATAGGGCTGCACAATCCGGAGACTTTGGCTCCCTGATCACAATAATTTCGGGAAATGGGGAGGGCCTTTTGCACCAAACAACACCAAACGGGAATAACATTCTTCACATTGCGCTTATATGCAAGCAGGTAAATTTCATTGAAAATGTTCTTCAAAATCCACCAGGACCATCCCTTCTTCGGCAGGGTAATAATAGTGGAGATACTCCCATACATGTTGCCGCTGAAGTGGGAAGCTATGAAGCAGTTCGAGTCTTCATTGAGTTGGCGAAATCACTTCATCGGGATGTTGAGAATGAACAAGTTGACACATACAAAAAATTACTTCGAATGCAAAATATGCATAACAATACGGCGCTGCACCTTGCAGTAAGAGGACACCATGATTTGGTGGTGGAGTTGCTGATTGAACAAGATTCTGAACTGTGTGATATTATTAATGTTGCCGATGAGTCCCCACTTTATATTGCAGCAGAGCAAGGACTTTCTCATACAGCTGAGCTGATTTTAGGAGCTTCCTCATCATCATCCTCTCAGAAGGGCCCTAAGGGTTTGACAGCTCTCCATGTCGGAATGTCTCTCCCATTAACCTGTAAGTATCACAAGATACTAAGCCCAGTGAAATTTTTTTTAGCAGAAGTTTGAAAAAAAAATTTAGCGGAAGTTCTCTTTCGCGTGCGATGCTTCTCTTAGATAAGAGTGCTAGTGTTAGTATGAGGGCCGCCATCTATCCTAGCTTTCAATAAATATAATAGCAAATTCAAAACTAATTTATTTATTATTACGTTTATTTTGGTGAAAGGTCAAACATGCCTCTTGATAGGTTACATACGAGAGTTATGTTTTGAAAAGCTTCGAGTTGTTACTCTCATTGCATGCTCTTTGTTGTTTCATTTATTGGCTATAAAATAAGTTTAAACCCATTCATCTTCTCTTGAAACACAGACTTAAAAGATAGTATCCGTTTAGATTATGCATCCAATCGGAAAAATCGCTATTTTGATAGGAGTGCTGGTAAGAATTTTTCTCACACGCTAATTTCTTTCTACACGTTATTCTAGAAATTGTCCTCTTACTTTTTTCTGAATTATACCATTTTTTGTCAGTTTGCAAGTGATGACAGGGCACATAGCAATATATTTACAAAAGATCAGGGCATACATGCTGAATTTCTTACCCTGGAGGGCAAATTATGAAAATTGAAAGGAAAGGGATGCGATGATTTTCTTTTTGAAAATAGAGAAGGTCCTAGTCCTCATTCGATATTTAAATTCTCTTATAAATTTGAGTTGGGCATAATATTTTCCATAAAATGATTGGCATCAGAGTAAAAGTTCTTGGTCTTTTATTCTAATCTTGACAGAGCACATGACTTGCTGAAAATATGAGAAGCTTCTTCTCAAGCAACTTCACGAATTTCTAACAATTTCACTTATCAATTGAAAAACTTCACAAATCTCCGCATTATGTAAACTGAAGGCAGTTAGGTTCTACACGTATTACACAAGATCACTAGAAAAACTTTGAAATTACCATGACAAAGTCCTTCCTAGTACAGAGAAAATCGGGAAGGAGAACTTAATAGCATGAAGCGCAACTTTAATATCTATGCCAAGGTGCTATAAACAGACTAAATCATGACATTTTCCTATATTATTTGCAAAGGTTGGGAGAAAATCATGGAAAAGACACCAGAAGCGATCATAGAAAGAGATGATGTGGGGCGGACTCCCCTTCACTATTTCTCTTACTTTGGCAAAGTTGAAGCAGTTCGACTACTCCTGCAACACAATACTTCCGTGGCATATGACTCAGACAAAGGAAAGCAATCGGCTCTTCACATTGCAGCATTTCGAGGCCACATCCAAGTCATTGACGAGCTCGTTAGATCTTGTCCTGATGCTTGTGACATGGAAAACACCAAAAAGCAAACAGTTCTTCATGCAGCTGTTATTGGTGGACAAGGGAATGTAGTCAAGCACATACTAAGGATGCCAAACTGGGAGAATCTTATCAACAAACAAGATCCCTATGGAAACACAGCTCTGCATTTGGCTGCACTTCATAAAGAATATGACATCATACACATACTTGCACAAGACAAGAGGGTGTACCGTTTGGCCAAAAATAAGGATCATTTGACTGCCCTTAACATTGTTTCTGCTCATGAGGAGGTATGCTTGCTTGAACACTATAGAACCCGCTTTGTTCACTGACAGTGTAATCTCTTTATTATCTTTTAGAAACCGTGGCCCTAGTGAAATGCTCATTTCAGGTGCAAAGAAAATTGAAGTCTTTTAGCGTTAACTTTGTTTCGCTTATTCAATTTTTTAGGCATATTGACTATATTTTCAATTTTCGTAGCAAATAGTACCATAGATTTCTTTATTGAGTGTGTCACACATTTAAACAAGGGGTTCCGAATAAAGTGATGTCACACTTCATATCTTACAATAAATAATAAGAAAATTGGGTAAAATTCAACTCTGTGGTTGAGCCAATATCACAAACCTTCGCTGCCTCCCACTTCACTTAATATTAATTAGCAAACTAACTATTATTAATTGTACAAAAGATAAAAAGGCTATCTCTATCGTTAATTTTCCTACAACAAAATATCAACATCAATTCGCATAGCTTACTAGTTTAGATGTGATTTGATATGATAGTCAATAAACCTAAACTCACTATAGAAGTCTTTATGGTTCTTTCATTATGTGAGTTGGTATATTATATTTCCGTTTATTATTAACTAAATGTGTTTGGTCATACCTCTTTTTTTTCCTCAAAAATACCAATTTATCTACAAATTGGATGTGTGGACAAAAATGATTTGGTGACAGAGTAAAATTTTAAATATTTTTCGACTAATGAAAAAGTTGATTAAGCCATATTTAGGAGTATTGCAAAAAATAACAAAAATTCGTATCTAACAGGTTGTATTCAAGATAGAAGTCTTTATACCTCTAGTTAATGCTTATATTTTTAAGGGTTAATACCCTGAAATACACTTGTGACAAATTTATCCCAAACTATTTTTTTGACCATGAAAAACCCAAAACTGGTATACATGTAACAAATTTACCCCGATTGACTATAAAAAACCCTAAACTTGTATATTTATGACAAATTTACCCCAAACTAATTTATTTGACTGCAAAAAACCCCAAAATGGTAAATTTGTGACAAATATACTCTATGCTAAATTTGATTAATACCACATAAAAAATCACAAAAATTGTAAATGGTGACAAACGGAGCGTAAAATCCTAAATTGGTATATCGGTCAACTGTCACGTGTCATTTAACTTAATAATTTGAGCATAAAATTGAATGAAAACTAACAGATGGTAAATTTGTCACAAGTGTACTAGTTTGGGGTAAATTTGTCAAAGGTATACACGTTTGGAGTTTTTGGTGGTCAAAAAAATAGTTTAGGGTAAATTTGTCACAAGTATACCAGTTTGGACTTTTTCATTTTCAGGGTATTAACCCTATTTTTAACCATCTAACTCATTACCACATATTGAAGCCCCACTTATAGATTACATGAAAAAAAACCAAATGTCGTATTAATAGTCAACGGTTAAATGCATATAATAAAAGAAAGAATCTTAAGTTTGAATATTTTGCTTTATTAAAATTATCCTCTGACAAAATACTCAAATAACAAGGTATAATTTAAAACAGATAACCTAGTAAAGTAATTTGAATGTTAGTTAATTTTGTTGTTCAGTTGATAAATAAGTATACGTTTGTTAATATTATGTTGCATGATCATATTGTATCATCAGAACATAATTTTCCAATACGGTTCAAATTCAAGCAACACGCAGTTCTTCAATTAGTTCAAAAGTAATTGTCCAAATCTTAGTTATCTTGAAAACATGGCAAAACATTCAGTATTGGGATTGTCTAAAATTAGGGGATAGCATAGAGGCCAAAAAAAAAAAAAAAGCAGAGAGAAGAAAAATGGAGAATGAATCAGGACTGGGATAGCATACCCGTAATTGTTTACTCCAAAAACACTATTTATGGGTGTTATCTCCCATTTACCTTTATCTAGAAGAGATGACTTGAATGGATTCTCCATGATGCTTACCACTCACCACGTGTTTTGTTTGATAATAGATGGATTATGAGTGTGTAAAGTGAGGATCGCGAAGTATTTGGCCGAGAAACTTTCACTGGTTAATTGATACATTTTGTACATTTTCAGACGGACGTCAGAGCGGCAAATGTTTCTAGCCTATTGGAAGGATCTCATGGAATCCTGGGCTTCCAAGGCTGGTTCATTGAACACGGTAAGAAGAGATCGGATGGGCAATTTGTTGAGGGTGCATCATCTTTGTCTTTAACCACTGGAAGTCCTATTGCCAGCCGAGTTAATTTCAATTGGTCAAAAAAGAGCATTATGAAAGTCGAACAAGTAGTGGCATCATTAATAGCCACAGTTACCTTCACCGCAGCCTTCCAAATGCCTGGAGGTTATAAGGGCGATGGACCCGAACGAGGAAGGGCAATTCTAGCGGGCAGGGAAGATTTCATACTCTTTGTGACGTCTAACAGCGTGGCGTTCCTTTCCTCCCTCATGGTAGTAATCACACAGTATGTAGAGATTAGAGTCGGCCACATCTCCCCGACTGAGGGAGGCTATCTTCAAATTGCGATATTCGGGATCATAACAGCCTACTTTTCGGGTGTGAATGTTGCAATGACTCTACCCCCCAGGGAGATCGGGGGCAGTACCTTTGATCCTACTTGGCTTATAATGGCCACGAGTTGCCTCATAGTCAGTGGTCCCACCATGGTGATGATTTTGGGCTCGCAACTTAATTGGCTCAAAAGAAACATCGGAAAGTTGTGGCTTAGTGTAAGACACAATTGTTCGATTTCCCTGCGAGGCTCACTTCTGGTCGCCAGGGAAGCTAATTAGTTGGGCCGGTTCTACAGTCCCGCGACCTTGTGGTGCACAGGGAATCTTCTTTTTGCTCTGCGAACTGTCGATTTCGAGCACTTCATGTCAGCTGTCCAATTTCAAACGTGTCAACGTCCACCGTTGAATCGATCATAGGCAAGATTGCAATGCTCAAGATGAAGGGTTTTGCACACCCCTGGAGGTTCGTCGAAGAATGTGATGTTCACTAGCATACAGTTTAATTGCCATTGAATCGGGACTTGCCCTCAACTTCTATGCATTTCTATTTCGTGTAATAGTAGCGTAAAATCACAGGTAGTGCCACAACATTTTCGGCATCCATTAAGAGCAAGAGTCATGGGTGATGCTTCCAATTATTTCAAAAGCTTCATAAGCCTTCATAGAAGTAATGATGTCGTCTTTCCGTGTAATCTCAGAACTTCCAAGTCAATCCAGTGAGTAACATCATCAAATATTTAGGTACACGAGGTCAAAGACGTATCACCATCCCGACCTATGCCAAAAGCAATCATTTCGCTTGGTTTTCCATATTCGTGCGTGAAATATGCGTGTTACTCACTAATGCACAGACAATTTAAGCTGATGTCATCTTCCCTTACGCTTGAGTCCACCATTCCCAGATCCAGTTCTTGTCAAGTTCAAGAGCTGTGGAACACAAAAATTATCAATGGATGTTCACCTAAATCAGAACAATTCAGTGACTAAGTTGCACTTCATCATCGGCCACTCTTAACCATCACCAGACCCACACTGCCTACGGCTGTCCTCCAACACCATCAACTCAATCCTCCGCAATTGCAACCGTAAAGGAAATGGACTGAACATAAGATTGGAGAAACAAACCGACGCAAAAGCTTCGATGGATCGACATTCCAGCTGTTAACTCGAATCCGTTTACTCGCCATTGACCGCCGTCCATCACCACCGAGACAAACATGCATGGGAACAGAACAAGAATGGATGTGTCAGTCTCGGTCAATGAGTAAAAAATTCTACAAAATCATGCTTAATGAGCAACGAATCGATCAATAATATGGACAACTACACTAGTATGTCTTCGGCTTTAACAGAAACTCACAGATGCACTTCGGAGTCATTTTATCAAGCACGTCTTGTGCATACGGCAGAGAAGCGAAACAAAGCGCAATCACAAGAATGGATGTGTCACTCTCCGTCCAAGGACGCAATCATCAATATGAATACGTAGTTAAGCCGATTCTATCCTAATCTAGAACATGCCATTTCGGTTACTCCTATTCATCAAAAGCAGAGTATAGTAGGGAAGAGAGATTGCCTCGTCGACGAGGAATTCTTGGTCGCGATTACTGGTCGATTTTGCACTAGTAGGATCTGGAAAAACGTGGTCGCGTGAATGAGCACCGGTAGTGAAGTTTCAGACAAACGCGAATGGCTTCAAACACGATTGAAAGCGAAGAGGCATGAAAGGATTCAGAATTAATCGCCGAGAGTGAGTGACTTTTGGTATCTCAAAAGACTCGAGTAATTTCGACCGGTGCCTTCTGTTCTAGTTCTCTTGCCAGTACGTACGTTAGTCGGTGGCCGGCGATGGTAAACCGATGGCGATTTCCGGCGAATGAGGATGACAAAGAAAAAGAAATTCAAAAGAGCTGTGCCGTATGTCCATAAGCGAATGCACCATAAATGAGGTTGTGTTGGCAATTATGTTTGAGAGATCACAAACAATCATATCAGGTAGCACGCCGAATGTTTAAGAAGAGGAGATAGAATATTTGTTGTGGAAATTGGAGTCTTGGTTAAAATGACGGTACCATGGCACCTTTTTAGAAATTGAAAAGGACAGGTTTGTCTAATTATTACTAATGTGCTGCTTCAATTTTACATAAAAATTGTGTCGCTGCACAGAATTTAGAGTGCATGTGATTTTGCAATTGTGCTAATGTGATCGAGGATGCCTGAAGTGGAACCGTGATAGCCTTGGCTTTCTTTAAGCAGAAGGGGGCTTCAACTGTCTTTCCTTGCCCGTCTGTTTTCTCTCAGGTGCGCATGCGTGCCTCAACAATGGTTTTCTCTCCGGTCAGTGTCTTCCCGAGACTGATGATCAACGACGGCTGAAGGAGGCGAGTACCGCCCGCGGTCGGAGAAGGTAGGCGACGTCTAATGGTGGTGGGAGAAGAATCCAGAAGCTTCTGGAACGGAGCTTCCTTCTAGAGCAATTTTTCTATCGTTTTTCTCTTGTGATCAACGAATTTGGACTTGGGCTGTGCGAATTGATCCGGGCTGAAGCTGATATGTTTGGCGAATCGAAGAAGATTCCTCTTCTGGGTTATAGAAAATAGATCAAGACCTTAAGCTACCTTAAACAAAAAGTCAAGCTAGTTAAATAAGATTAGGAAAAATATATGGAAAGTCCCAAACTATGCTTTCTTAAACAAGCTACCCTAAGCTTTTCAATGCACCTTAAAAGCCCTTGAACTGATATACTTAGGACACATTTACCCTATGACCCATTAACGGAGTTGAAGTCAAGATTATTCCATCAAAATTTTATTTTGTCATTCAAATTGTGTTTTCTCAAGTGGTCCTTTGGAGAATAAGAAATTCTAAAATTATCTTGACTTTCTTAATTTTTTCAATCTAGTCCCTAAGAAGAATTCTTTCCATTGATTGCATTATAACCGTTTCAAATGGAGGATACCAATCTAGATCTAGTGAAAGAAGGAAGCATTTTGATCTCATGTGGTATTGGGAGAGATGAAATTATTCAGCGAATATATTCATTGTTTTAAAGGTTACTACATTCGATTCATCCTAATTTATTCTATTGACTTCTCAAATTTCATCAAAATAAAATATCCACTCACAAAAAAAAAAAAAAATTGAAAGCGCTATTCAACATGAGAATTATTTATTCTACTGACTTCTATTTGAAGCTGCTTCTGACTTAATAGGTAAAGAATGCCATGGATTCTTTTTGAGTGCTTTATGTTGAGTCTCCTGCATTATTTTCTATCTATCTGGGTTTTCGTTACTTTGTATAGATTTCTGGGGAGCATACATAATCACCAATTTATTTTTTATCCTGAAAATCTTTCATGTTTAGTTTTCTTTTGCTGACACTTGTCGTGGTATTGTTACTGTTTTCCTTGGATCCTCTATAAAAAATCTATTTATTGAAGTTTTCTTCAACCCTTTTTTGATATGTCATCCTTCACATATTGAATGTGCTTCATGCTACGGGACTCTTGGATAGAGCTTGCTAGTGTTAAGAATCTGACGCAATAATCAAGAAATTTTCTGAAGTTTCTCCAAACAATCCAACTAGATCCTCGGATGGCTTATATTTTGTATGATTTTATAAAATGGAGGGGGCCAAAGTAAAGAATTAGAAAACTAGGTCCTTTATGAGAAATTTTGTCCCGGTGGCAATTCCGTTTCTATTTGATTTTATGAAGAGTAAAAAGGCAATAAAAGGATAGGTTTTCACCAAGTCCTAATGGCAGGGTGCAAATGGAACGATGGTGCCGGTGAGAGTTTTTTCGTGCACATTTTAAAGTTAAGGGTAAACGTGCTGCGAGATTTCAGTTAGTCTTTTCTGTGTACTTATACCAAACAATTATCCACCACTATGGCCGCGTTTGGTAATATTTCTGTTTAAAAATTGTTCCAGAAAACAAAAATAGGAAAAAATGTTTCTGTTCCGGGGAATAATTTTTAAACAAAAAAACACGTTTGGTAAACTTGTTACGGGAATAAAAAATGAACAGAAACACGTTTGGTAAATTTGTATAATTTTTTTATTTCTTTTATTTTTTAATATTTTTATTTTATTTTTTATTTTCTTATTTATTTTTCCTTTTTTTCTTTTTCCTTTTTTCTTCTTTTGGCCGGTCGCCGGCCTCGACTCTGGCCGGCGACCGGCCAACGAGGGCCGGTGGCCTTGCCCAGCCATAGCGAGGCTCGCCGACCCCCGGCGAGGCTGAGCCTCACCGTAGCTGGGCGAGGCTTGGCCTCGCCTTGGTTGGGCGAGCTCGAGCTCACCCAAATCCAGCGAGGCCGAGCCTCGCTGACCGCTCGGCAAGCTTGGCCTTGTCGGATCTAGGCAAGATTGAGCTTACCCAGCCCGGCGCAAAGTCGCCTAGCGGTGGCCCGGCAACGCTGAGCCTCGCCGGCCGCTAGGCGAGCTCGAGCTCGCCCAGCCAAGGCTTGGCCGAGCTTTGCCAGGGACCAGTGACGCTCGGCCTCGCCGGCCCTCAATGGCTGGTCGCCAGCCCTCACCGAGGCCGGCGACCAACCAAAGAAAAAAGAAAGAAGAAAATAATAAGAAAATGAAAATGTTTATGAATTTTGTTCCAGAAACAATAAACAACTTTTTCTTGTTTCTTATTTCTGTTCCAGACGTGTTTCTGGGAACAAAAATAATAATTTTGGAACAAAAACACAAACAAACGCGTTTCTGTTCATTTTTTGTTCCCAGGAACAAAAAAAAATGTTTAGAAACAGAAAAAAAGAATAAAAACAAACACAGCCTATGTCTCCAACTCTCAGTTTCTCCACTTTAGTTTTCGTTTGGCACATATGAGAGCCTCATTCGTTTAGGCATTTTACCAAGCAATTCCATGAGAAACGCATCTGTTTCTATTTCACCCAACTGGTCAAAAATCCAACTTAAGCAGCAGGACATGCATGAATAACGGATGATCAATTTCACTGAATCAGGCACTGCATTAGCCCAGACATTTTCCTAGCACAGACATTACCAACCAAAAAGGAAGGAACATGGAAGTGGACCGGGCAGACAAGAAGAGGATTTAAGAGTCAAGGACTGCCGTGAAACTGAAGCCAAGCACGCGATTGAAGAGGAAAGATTTGGTGGGAACCTGAGCCGGTCGCTTGAGCGTGATACCAAGGAGGTTTTGCGAGAAAGCAGAGCATAAGAAGAGTGGTATTCGTGGAACAGAGCAATCTTTTGGCCTAAACCATCTCCCACGACGCCTCGTATGAGACTGATTACAAAGTTTATTGCGTCGCATCAGAGCCGAGACGGAGACATGGACATGTACTCGCCTAGCCACGACTTGAAAGCGTGGCGCTGACAGTGAATGAAGGTCCGAGTCACTGCTGCTTGCTGCTTGCTCCTGCTTCTCTTCTTCTTTCTTTATCTGCGCTCGAGTCAGAACAGAACAAGAGAAGTCGCAGTTGTGCATGACCTACGAAGAAGGCGACTTGAGGTTATGGCTAGACCCGGCAAAGGCGAGTGTTAGAAAACCCCCGGGAACTAATCCTCAAAAGCCGGTTGCTTGTTCAAGTCCACATGCTTTCACTTCTTACCAATTATGAAAAATTTCGAATTAGTACACTTATTACAAATTAACCCTAAGTTAACTTTTTGACCACCAAAATTTTTAAATTGGTATGTCTGTGACAAATTTTATCTTTCGTTAATTTCCGTAAAATTGGATTAATATCACAAAGAAATCACAAATTGGTACATTTATGATAAATAGAGAGTAAAACCACGAATTAGTACATCAATCAACTATCATATGTATTTAACTCAATAATTTTATCAGTAAAATTTAACATAAACTAATTGAAGGTAAATTTATTACAAATATACCAGTTTAAAGTTTTTGTTAATTAACAAATTAGTTTGAGGTAAATTTGTTACAAATGTAATATGTTGAGGTTTTTCATGGCATTAAGCCAAAGCCATGAAAAACCTCTTCAATGGATGATTTTTATTCTCTCTTTTTATTTATTTATTTGGAGTCTTTAAGGCTTTGGCACTTTGTGAAAGTGCTAGTATGAACACCTAAAGGGGGTGAATAGGTGTTTAAAATAAACATTGGTAAATATATGAGGAATAAAATAAACTTCGAACAAAACAAAGGAGTTAGGGAAGATAATAATAACACAAGGTTTATAGTGGTTCGGCTTAATCCAAGCCTACGTCCACTCTCCCACGCTAACAACATTCTTGGCTGGATTCCACTATATAATCAACAAGAGATTACAACTTTGAGTGCAAACACTTAGTAGTAAATCACACTATCTCACTAAGTCATTCTTTTAGTATTTCTCTCACAATCACAAATGTTTAAGCTCACAAGAGATAAGTATATAATCGAAGGTTGCTTAGATTTTGGAATTATAAATTCTATGCCCCATCTCTTACTTGCTCATCGGTCATTCATCTCCTTAAATATTCATCCACTTCCAAACTAGCCGTTGAACAGTATCTCAAGGATCGTCTTCTAATCTATCCATTTGACAGCTTTGTATCTAAAAGATTTGGTAGCCGTTGAGTGACAAAGATAGAATCCCAAATTGATTCCGATCGCCCATACAAACAGAATCTTGGTTTCCATAAGTAAAGCTCGTTCGTATAGAAAGTTTTTGTCATCAAGATCCAATTGTCAATCAATTAGATTGAGTCAATCAAATCAATCTTAATGTGAAATCCAAACCAGATCACTAGCCGTTATATAATTGGGCTTGAGTTACAAGTTGTCAAATCTAGATGTAAAGTCTGAGAGTAATAGATTTTACAATCTGAGACTGAACATATTCTACTCCAGCATAGAGTTTGTCTTCTGGTTCAACTTCAGCAGAGTTTGTGTTCTGGTTCTTCCAAGAATAGACTTTGATAATATCTTTTACACGTTCTATCATCTGCATAGTCTATTACTCAATCATCAAACATGTTAGTAGCCTTTAATTTATTTTGTTGTCTTCAAAACATCATAACGGATTTCCTTAACAATCTCTCCCTTTTTGATGATGACAAAACAATCTTTGAATATGCAAATTTGTAAACACGCTTTTAAAAATATTAATTTAAATCAAAGGATATCAGAAGATAGCAAATAGATTGAGCATAATAATATATAGAAAAATAATCGCAGCTCAATATTATGCAATAAATAATATCAACCAATCAAAACATATGCATATTCATATCTTCTCCCCCTTTTTTTCATAATCAAAAAGCGATAATAATGGAAAAAGTATCACGTATAAAATAATAACAAATATTTGCATGAAACACAATTTCCAAAAAATCAGCTTTTATATAGTAAATCGAATATTAAAGATATGCAATATAACTCACTTCGATCATTTATATCAGCAAATATCCAATGAAAATCACAGATGCATTATAAAATTCACTTTACCCATTTTGTCATAATAAAATGATAATATTAATAAGAGATTTGTTAATGACAAGAGGTAATAAAAGATGCACTAACCGAATTTTGTAGAACTTAAATTCTGACGCATTTGCCTTTTCCTTCATTCCATAATAAGATCACGATCATGATTGATTCAAAAAGATTTTTCTAAAATTGATCAAAGCTCCCCCTTAATTTGTTGCCTTTTTGAGATGATCACGATTCTTTCATTCCTCTTGGATTCGCTTTCTCCCCCTTGTCATCATGCCAATATTTGCGGATAGTATTAATTGTTGCTTGTGCACGTTGAACAAAATATTTTTCCATTATTCCCTTTGTAGCAACAATATCCACAACGATCACTTACAATTTGAAATTCGAGGCAAAAATTTATTTTCTTCAATCAAGCTTTTCTCGAATTCAACCTGTATAAATTTAACCAACTTTTTGTACAAATAAGCTGTAATAATATCCACATAATATGTAATGCCCTTTCTTCAAATAAATAATTGAATAACATATATGAAATTATTAATTATTAAAATTCAGAACTATTCAACATTTTGTACGACGCATAAGGGATTTCCTCAATAAGCAAAAATTTTGCACAAGGAATAGAATTTTTGAACTTCCAAAAGATAGTATAGAATCTCCATGATTTTTTGATTGAGTTTTCCAAAATCCATATGGAAGATTCTTTTGTGACCTGTAAATTCTTATATAACAAATAATAATCTTTGCAAAAATGTCATGTAATATCTTTCTTTGATTTATGGATCAAACTTGCTAGATATAATATATCTTCTAAGAATATAGCAAAAATATCCATAAATATGCAATAATATCTTTCAAGATCAAGGGTATTCTTTAAGCATAATCTCAAAAATATATTATTGAATTATTTCACAAAAAGAAAGTTGATATTTTTGTCACGTGCCAAATTAAGTAATAACTTGCAATGCCTTATATTTATGACAAAAGATATTTGCAATATAATAAACAATCATCCAAAATGCACATAGAGATTTGCAAGGTAGGATGATAAAAAAATTATTCTCTTACCAAAAGTATATGTTTCAAATATACCAAAATAAAATAAAATCATTACCAATCTTTGCAAGAGATAATTTTCAGATTGTACCCAAAATTTGCGTAGATTCACGATCGTTCTTCCCTTATAGAATTTACTGTAATAAACTCATTTCCTTTTTGGTATCCATCAATTTGGATCATTCCATTTTGTTAGAGTAAAATATAAAATCTCCATAAGCAAATATTATTTCTTAATTCATCATAACAAAGTATTCAAAGAAAGAATATTATGCATAATAGTATTTTGAAAAATAAATTCTCACTTAGTCATAGTACGATAAAAACATGAAGAATAAAATCATTGAGTATCTAGGAATATTTTGCATAATTAACATCACGTATCAGATTTTTATTTGGCAAAATATGATAAAATTTGAGAGTATAAAATCAAACCAAATAAATTCATTTGTCTCAAAAAATAATCACACGTATTATATCAAATCTCGATTCACGAATAACAAATCACACGATTCTTTCTTCAATAAAACAAATAAGAGAATATGATCATTATAAAATCTGAATCAACTAAGGATATGTCGAGTATCAAGCATAATGAGAAATTTTAAATTGTGTACTCAAACCAAATTGAGAATTAAAATATATACATTTTTTACCAAACTCTCTTTCTTCTTTCTTCTTTAAATCCTGCAAAAACAACTTACATTTTCTTTGGTACCCATTTTTTCCTGGGTTCATGAGAGTTAATAGAATATGCTGTTTTTACCCAATTTTTCTTAATAGGTCTTCAAACTTTAAGACATTCTTTCTCAAAGTGTTTAAAGTCTCCACAATTTAAACACTTGAGGGCATTTCGACCAATAGGTTTTACAAACACTTTTTGAAAATGATTTTTGTAAAATGCCTCTGAAATTTTTTGTCTAAGTCTTTCTTTTACTTTAGGAAAATCAATTAAAGAATTATTTTCCTTATTGAAACCAAGTCCTGACTTATTATAGTAAGGTACTTGTGTGGAAAGAATATGCTCTAAAGTTTTTGAACCATTTGAAAATCTTGTTGAAGTATTTAAAAATTCTTTCTTCAAATAATCATTTTCTTTGACAAGTAAATCTCGACTTTCTTTTGTTTGTAGAAAATCTTTTTGCAAAATTTCAAAATTTTCTTTTTGAGAAAGATCATGTTGCCTAAGCTAAGAATTTTCCTTTTTTAAGTTTGGAGATCATTTTAAGAGAAGATTTGAGATTTGAGCAAAGCTCATTTATATACTTTGAAACTTTGAGAGGAATTTGAATGACTTATCTCGATTTCCTCATCAGATTCTAAGTCTATGTCGAAATCGGACTCTGATTCTGAGTCTATGTCTGAGTCAGACTCTGATTCTGAATATGCCATCAAACATATATTTCCTTGCTCATCATCTTTTTTCATTGTTCTTTTCTGCTCATTCTACTGGTATTGTCTTCTTCCACTGAATTTGCTTCCTTTTCTACTCGACTTTTTTTAATTTCTTGATCATAAAAGCAAGTTCTTCATTGTCCAAGTCATTTTCTGAATCTGTTTCATCAAAAATAGCATTAGATATTAAAGCGATGGATTTCTTACCTTCGAGATCTTTATCATTGAATTGTTCCACTTCCTAGGATTGAAGAGTGCCGATCAATTCATCAACGGAGAGTGGAATAATTTTTTGAGTCTTCCGGATTGAGGTCTTGACATGTTTCCATTCTTTTGAGAGACCTCGCAAGAGTTTGTTGACCTTCATTAGGGAAGAAATTAGATGACCTTAATATGCTAAACCATTTACAATTTCTGTAAAGCGGCTGAACATATCTCCAATTGGCTCTCCTTACTTCATCTTGAAGGATTCATATTTGCTGAGCATGAAGCTTACTTTTGTCTCTTTTACACGATCGGTCCCTTCATATGTAACATGAAATCTATCCCAAACTTCTTTTGCTGTTTCACATGAAGAGATTCTATTATATCAGCAGGAGACAATGTGCAATATAAAGAATAAATAGCTTTTGCATCAAGCGCTTCTCTTTTGGACATCTCCATCCGAGACATTGGAGTGGAGGGTTTGGATTCTTTGTCTTTGCCATTCTTTTTTGATATAGACGCAGCAATGTGGTTGATTCCTCTTTCCACAACATCCCATTGCAAGGGATCTTTGGATCTTAGAAACGCTTTCATTTTGTTCTTTCACACGTTGTATTCATTTCCATCAAAATATGGTGGCCTTGTGTTACTTTTGTTGGAGAAATCTTTCCAGAATATTTTGAAGCTGACAAAACGTTTCTATCAGTCTAAGTCTGGATGTTTGGAGACCGACAGTTTAAAGTCTGAAGACTTTGTTTTCTCAAGACTCAAGACTCAAGACTCAAGACTCAAGACTCAAAGACTTAAGACTCAAGACTCAAGACTTAAGTCTATTCTCACTGACAGTCTTTCTCATCCAGTGACGAAGGAAATCTAAAGCCGAGGTATATGGTTGAGGATTCGATCCTATCCTCTGGAATAGATTCTTTGGTTGGATAATCATTTCGGATTCTTTAATTCTTATCTAAGATCGATTGAAGATCCGATGGTCAACGAAATAATCTTGGAATGTTCTATTCTTGGAAACCAAGATCCTGATTGTATGGGCGAACAGGATTGATGGTCTATCATCAGATTCCTTAAATAGCTCGGATGATCTTCTTGATTGATTCCGTCCAACGGGTAGATTGGAGGAATTCCTTTGGTAAGTGCCAACGGCTATGATGGCATAAAGGAGTATAAAAGGAAGACGTTCTAGTTGTTTTAAGTGTGTGATCGATAGAGAAATTCCAGAGTCTGAAGAACCTTGATTGTTAGTTGAGACTGTTCGAGCGAAATTGTATACACAGAGAGTGTTTGTACTTGGTGATACCTTGAGTGAGTGTGGTAGATCATCTACGCCAAGAAATCAAGGTAGATCAACATTGTAACATCTCTTTGTTCATAGTGGAATCCAGCCAATTGGCTGTCAGTGCAGAAGAGTGGACGTAGGCTTGAATCAAGCCGAACCACTATAAACCGAGTGTTCAATTCTCTCTTTCCCTTACTCAGTCTCACGATTGGTTTTTGATTATTGCTAATTCTTCAACTGTCTAAAGTATTGTGCAATCTTCAAGAAAAATCTTTGTATACCTATTCACCCCCCTCTAGGTACTCATACTAGCAATATCAACTTTGTCCCTCCATAAGTCTTGGTGCCAAGATACTAGCCATAAAAGATCTTTAGCTCAAAAGTAAAAACACTTTTATAAACCGAGCACTTGACTCTAATATCAATTGAAAGTGCTAGTATGAACACTTAGAGGGGGTGAATAGGTGTTTAAAATAAACATTGTCAAATATATGCGGAATAAAATAAGCTTCGAACAAAACAAAGGAGTTAGGGAAGATAATAATAACATAAGGTTTATAGTAGTTCGGCTTAATCCAAGCCTATGTCCACTCTTCTACGTTAACAGCCTTCTTAGCTGGATTCCACTATGCAATCAACAAAAGATTACAACTTTGAGTGCAAACACTTAGTAGTAGATCATACTATCTCACTAAGTCACTCTTTTGGTATTTCTCTCACGATCACAAACGTTTAAGCTCACAAGAGACAAGTGTATAATCGAAGGTTGCTTAGACTTTGGAATTATAAATTCTACACTCCGTCTTTTACTTGCTCATCCGTCCTTCATCTCCTTAAATACTCCTCCACTTCCAAACTTAGATTTATTGATCTTGCGACAAGGATTCATAACGAACACATTAGAAATTTATTCTTCAATATTTGGCTCTTTGGCAAAGAATCTCACTTACCTTTTTATAAATACATTGATGGAATCAATCACAAATTGATGAAATCAATCTTGAAGACAAGTTCTTTTTTGGAAAGCATCTACTTATGGAAACCTAAAATTTGATTATATGGGCAACCAAAATTAACAAATTTTTATCTCAATCTTCAAATGATTATAGAATTTCCTTAATCAATTTTGTCCAACAGATTGATTGGAATCAAATCCTCTTGAAAATGCCAATGGCTAGTGTGGCGTGAATGAGTATTTAAGGAGGTCATTTAGTTTATTTGAGGAAGAGGCGTGAAAATTGAAATTTCAAAGTCTAAAGTCTTTCCAACTACTTGTTCTTCATCGGCGGTCCTTACAAATTGTATTTAAGAGAGAAAATCACAAGAAGAGTGACTTAGTGAGAGAAAATGGATCTTCCACTAAGTGTTTGCACTCAAAAATTGTGCTTTTTTGTTGATGCTATAGTGAATTCCAGCCAGAAGGCTGTTAGTGTGGGAGAGTGAACGTAAGCTTAATGTAAGCCGAACCACTATAAATTTCGTGTGTAATCTTCTCTTTCCTTAACTCTTTTTATTTAAATATGTTGCATTCTTTTAAGTATCGCAAAAACTAGTTTCATCTCTTATATGATTCTGAACATTCATTAGAAGTCTGATGACTTGCTTATCAGACTCTGTTTGGTTCTCAGACTTTGTTCAAAATTTTTAATTTATCAAAAATCATTTTAAACACCTATTCACCCCCTTAAGGTATTCGTACTAGTTTTATCAATTGGTATCAGAGTCTTGTGCTCATCTGTTAAAGTGTTTTTACTTTTGAGTTAAAGATCTTTTATGGCTAGTTGTATAGCAACACTTTTTTTTTTTTTTTTTTTTTTTGCAGCAAAGGCTGCTTCTGATTTAATAGGCAAAGAATGCCATGGATTCTTTTTGAGTGCTTTATGTTGAGTCTCCTACATTATTTTCTATCTATCTGTGTTTTCGTTACTTTGTATAGATTTCCGGTGAGCGTACATAATCACTAATTTATTTTTATCCTGAAAATCTTTCATGTTTATTTTTCTTTTGCCGACACTTGTCGTAGTATTGTCACTATTTTCCTTGGATCCTCTATAAAAAATCTATTTATTGAAGTTTTTTTCAACCCTTTTTTGATATGTCATCCTTCACGTATTGAATGTACTTCATGCTACGGGACTCTTGGATAGAACTTGCTAGTGTTGAGCATCTGACGCAATAATCAAGAAATTTCCTGAAGTTTCTCCAAACAATCCAACTAGATCCTCGGATGGCTTATATTTTGTATGATTTTATAAAATGGAGGGGGGCAAAGTAAAGAATTAGAAAACTAGGTCCTTTGTGAGAAATTTTGTCCCGGTGGCGATTCCGTTTCTATTTGATTTTATGAAGAGTAAAAAGGCAATAAAAGGATAGGTTTTCACCAAGTCCTAATGGCAGGGTGCAAATGGAACGATGGTGCCGGTGAGAGTATTTTCGTGCACATTTTAAAGTTAAGGGTAATCGTGCTGCGAGATATCAGTATAGTCTTTTCTGTGTACTTATCCCAAACAATTATCCACCACTATGTCTCCAACTCTCAGTTTTTCCACTTTAGTTTTCGTCTGGCACATATGAGAGCCTCATTTGATTAGGCATTTTACCAAGCAATTCCATGAGAAACGCATCTGTTTCTATTTCACCCAACTGGTCAAAAATCCAACTTAAGCAGCAGGACATGCATGAATAACGGATGGTCAATTTCACTGAATCAGGCACTGCATTAGCCCAGACATTTTCCTAGCACAGACATTACCAACCAAAAAGGAAGGAACATGGAAGTGGACCGGGCAGACAAGAAGAGGATTTAAGAGTCAAGACTGCCGCGAAACTGAAGCCAAGCACGCGATTGAAGAGGAAAGATTTGGTGGGAACCTGAGCCGGTCGCTTGAGCGTGATACCAAGGAGGTTTTGCGAGAAAGCAGAGCATAAGAAGAGTGGTATTCGTGGAACAGAGCAATCTTTTGGCCTAAACCATCTCCCACGACGCCTCGAATGAGACTGATTACAAAGTTTATTGCATCGCATCAGAGCGGAGACAGAGACATGGACATGTACTCGCCTAGCCACGACTTGAAAGCGTGGCGCTGACAGTGAATGAAGGTCCGAGTCACTGCTGCTTGCTGCTGCTTCTCTTCTTCTTTCTTTATCTGCGCTCGAGTCAGAACAGAACAAGAGAAGTCGCAGTTGTGTATGACCTACGAAGAAGGCGACTTGAGGTTGTGGCTAGACCCGGCAAAGGCGAGTGTTAGAAAACCCCCGGGAACTAATCCTCAAAAGCCGGTTGCTTATTCAAGTCCACATGCTTTCACTTCTTACCAATTATGAAAAATTTCGAATTAGTACACTTATTATGAATTAACCCTAAGTTAACTTTTTGACCACCAAAATTTTTAAATTGATATGCTTGTGACAAAATTATCTTTTGTTAACTTCCGTAAAATTAGATTAATATCACAAAGAAATCACAAATTGGTACATTTGTGATAAATAGAGAGTAAAACCACGAATTAGTACATCAATCAACTATCATATGTCATTCAACTCAATAATTTTAGCAGTAAAATTTAACATAAACTAATGAAAGGTAAATTTTATCACAAGTGTACCAATTTAGAGTTTTTGTTAGTTACAAATAAGTTTGAGGTAAATTTGTTACAAATGTACCATACTAAGTGTTGACACCTAAATTTTGGCTACCCGTTTAGTCATTTATCGCATTAAAAAAATTATGGGTTAATTTTATCCCTGAAAAAATATCAATTCCATAGCATATATATGTAGGTGCATTTATTTTTAATTTACATGTTTTGCATTTATTTATTGGACCGGTGACGGGTGTATTTGAATTAGTAGTTTTGAACTTTTAATTGATAGGCCGAACTAAGCCCATGAGCGAGCAAATTGGCCCAAGCTTTTTTTTAAGTAATCGGAAATTATCTCGTGAGAAAATAAAATTTTGAAATTTTCCAGAATATGATGATTTTTTTGAATAGGGCAAATGTGAAAAGTGAATATTACATTTGGAAGAAAAAGAATCTTCATGGATATCAATTTGGAAAAATTAAAACCCTAGTCTGAAGCTTATAAATAGATTAGTCGTATAGGGTTTTCGGAGGAGGCCACAGTTTGGATACACGGCCACATTAAAAGGGGTTTTTCTCTAGTGGTTTTTTTAGGTCAGAAATTTAAAACAAGAAGAGACAGACTTCTCCTTTTGTTGGGTTCCTTCGTCGGGGGTCTATTGGAAGGAGCAGAAAAATAAAGTCAGGAAAAAAAGAAAGCAGACAGAAAGGAAAAAGCAAAAGAAGTACAATCAGAAGGGGTGTGAGGGGACGTTTACTATTCATCGTCTTCCCCCCACACTTGCTGCCCACGCCTGCATCTGGTCACCGTGCGACACTTACCGCCCGTTTCTGCTCTCCCTCTGCCGGCCCCGCTTCTCCCCACGACCTAGCCGCGTCACCGCACCTCCGTGCTAGATCCCTTCACTGGCGCACCACCGTGCCCGCGCTCGCACCGCCGCGGCTCGGCACCAGCAGCGGAGGCGCAACTCGACGCTTGAAGCCACCACCGCGCGCCTCCAGCCCCTGACGCAACACCAACCCGCGAGCTTTCCCTGCTGCACCTCCGCCCTTCGATCGATCGTGCCTCCGCTGCAGCCCGTCCTTGCAACTCCACAACCGCGAGCGTCACTTCGCCCGCGCCTCAGCCGCCTTGCAGCAGATCCTGAGTCTCTTCTGCCGTGCTTGCCTCACCGCCTGCTCAGCCCAGCACTCGATGCACCGACACGGCTCGAAGTCGAAGACTAGCGAACGATGTCCTTACTAGCCTCACCTGCAACCCGGGAGACTGGCGAAGCCGTGGCTGCCCCTACTCTGTTCCAGGCTCCCTTGTTGCCCAATCTTTTCGCCGCTGGTCTCTGCGCCTCTTCGGAGCTCCGAACTTGTGAACCCCTTTCGCCTGCCACCTCTGTCACCGACGCCATAGAAGCTAGTCCCGTTTGCCGTCGCTACTCCCACTTGCACTCACGCGCCTCCGTTTCTGCTCTGACGACCCAGCGTTACTCCTGCCCTATTCGTTGCTACCAAGTCTCGAGCGACCCACCATCGCCAACTGCTGCCCCTTTCCGAGTATCTCCGCCTTGCTCGCTGCTGGTCCGTCCATCGCTGGTCCTCACGGAACTCCGGTGACCTACCAAGCCGTCGTTCGTTAACCTAGTTTAGGAGCTAAGATCCCAATTAGGTAGATTTCTTATTTTATTTTATTCTTTCGTTATTATTATCATAATTTATTTTGTTTCCTTATTTGAGATATTTCCCTATGCATAATTGGAAACACCAATATATCACATGATTCGCAACCGCGTCAGGGTTTTTATTTTATTTTATTTTTATTTCATCTATAAGGCTTTAGATGAAATAATTAATCAAGCGGGAGTAAAATTGATAATTTGATCTTTAAGGCTTAAGATCAATTTATCGATTTTATTAGCGAAATATTATCTCTTGATCCGAATGATGTGCGATTTTTGATAATTTTGAATGAATTGTCTCGTTTTTAATTGCCTCGTTTATCTCGAGATATATTTGAGTTAGAATATTGCATGTCTTAGGGTTTACATGTTTATAATAGGAATTTTATTTCAAATTTGAGAAAAAATAAAAAAAAATCCAAATTCAAATAAATCAATTTAGGTTGCTAGATTTTAATTGCATGTTTAATTATTTGGCAATTATTAATTTAAAAAAAGGGAAAAAAGGAAAAAAAAAATCATCATGCATATGTCATATAGAATTAGGACATATTTTGCACGTCATTGCATATTAGGATTAAATTGCACTTAGTTTAATTTTAGATAATATATTTTTTTAAATTTATTATAAGTGTAGGTATTTTATCAAATAGATTGCATTTTAGGATCATTTAGGTTAAGATAATATTTTAGTTCAAATTAGGATTTGGCTCAACCTAATTCCTAATATAAACTAATTAGGATCTTAATCTAATTAGGTAGTTTTCACATTTCACCTAATTTCGAATTTCATGAAAAATAGAAAAAAAATGCCATAAGTTGAATTAGTTTTATTTTCTAGGATAGATTGTATTCTTTTAGGAAAAAGAAACAAAAGAAAGAAAAGAAAAATGTCATTGCACATCATTAGGATTAGATTCATTAAAATGAATGTCATGTGGTAGTTGTTGCTAGGCCCATTCAACTAGGAGTTATATGTCATTAGAGTTATGTTATTTAGTTAATATTGCATCGCATATTGCATAATTTTCATTAAATAAGTGAAAACAACAAAAAGAGAAATTGCGTGTTAATTAGAAACCATATTAAAGGTTGTTGCTGTGGATTTTGAATTAACATTGCAGATACTTTCGTTACTACAAGGTAAGTCTTGCATTTTCTATTTGCTTTATTGGGTGTTAAATTGATGGATTGCGCACCCGCATAATCACCTCGCATGTTAGAGAATTAGATTTGAAATCAATCCAAGTTGCTTGCAAAAAACATTCTTTCGAAATAAAAGAAATGGTACCGAAAGGGCGTTAGAGAAATTTAGCGTAACCAAGTCCCCGTACCCAAATCTCTAGTTCGTAGGAGTAAAGTGAAACTCCCATTACTTGGGTTTCTAATCGACCCACCAAAAAAATAGATTAGTGGCAACTCCTGATTGAAAATCATTTGCATGCTAAGAATTTGAACCGAAAGTCGCGAATTGGTATGGGCTTGGGAGAGCTCGAGTTAAGTCTGGGCTTAACAATCCATTAGCCAAACCCTAGGTGGTTTAAACCCCGAAAAATTGATCGCGACACTAAGGTTTTTCATGGCATTAAGCCAATGGATGCTTTTTATTCATTTATTTGGAGTTTTTGGGGCTTTGGCACTTTGGACGCTTGAGAAAGAATGGATGAATTATTTAAAAAAAAAAAATAGTGACTCGATAGAATAGAGTTCATTGAAAAAGAAAAAACAAACAATGAGGCACATTTAGATCGTTCCACGCCTGTTAGATTTCATAAATATCTCCAAAGTGAGGGATTTAGCCTAAGAAGATTGAGGTCGAACAACATTGGAATTGAATTTCGTTCTGTACACGTTAGTTTTGGATGGCCAATTTCTATTTCGGTCTCCTTGCTTTGACATTTTCATAGTTCATGATAGTTGGGAACACAGGAAGTACTCTTATGGCATTTGGGGTCATAGCATATCATAATTCCATTCATTTACATTGTAAGTCATTTAAAATTTCCATGATAGCTTTCCAATGAATAAGTCATAACAGGTAATAAAAGATCTCATGTTGTTATACTACAGCTTTTTTATATCAAGTGAAGCGGGAGGGAATGAAGCTTTGCGATAACGTGGCTCCATCACAAAGTTTAATTCCACATGGCTACCTTATTTTCTAAGGTTAGATTTGCAGTATGAAATCACAACGCTTCGAACACTTTAAGAGTGTATCTCGCTCAATAAAGCCATCTATACTACTCTTCGCTACACAAATTGAAATTATCTTTGATATGCTTAATCAATCGGATAAGCAAAACAAAGTTGAAGCATACATCCAGTTGGGTTGCTTGTTTGCAACTGAAGTGAGTATCACCTGGGCCAGTTTCAAGCAAATCGGGCTTTGTGTTTAAACGAACATACCTCCTTATGAGCCAAAAGAGTGTTAAGGGTGATCAAATGATCCTTATTTATGACCAAATGATCCACTGTCTTGTCATGTGCAAGTATGTATATGACATCATATTCCTTATGAAGTGTAGCCAAACGCAAGGCCGTATTTCCATCTGTGTCTGGTTCGTTGGTAAGATCATCCAGGTTTGTCGTCCCTAGTATGTAGTTAATTACATTTGTCGGTCCACCAATAATAGCTGCATGAAGAGCGTTTTACCATATAGTGTTAATTATGTCCCAAGCATCAGGATGAGATATAACAAGCACGTCAATGACATTGACCTTGCGTTCAAATGTTGCAATGCGAGGAGCCTAGCCCCCTCAGTCGTGTGTCACAAAAGGATTGTGCTGAAGGAGTAGTTGAACTGCTTCGGCTTTGCCCATACAAGCGGCATAATGAAGAGGAGTGCACCCAATATTATTTCCTTCTCCGATCACTTTTGGTCTCTTCTCCTTGACTTTCCACCAACCCTTGCTAATTGAATAGGAATATGTCATGATTTAGACTGTTTACAGCATCTTGACTTTGAAATAGAACAGGCATTTCGTCTCATTTGTTCTGCCTTTTCCTCTGCACTAGGAAGGAAAATGTGATGTCATTCTGAAGCTTCTCTGGTGACACAGGTAGAACCCAACTACCTTCAATCTAGCATAATGCAGAAATTCGTAAAG
Source organism: Eucalyptus melliodora (assembly GCA_004368105.4). Taxonomy (NCBI): domain Eukaryota; kingdom Viridiplantae; phylum Streptophyta; class Magnoliopsida; order Myrtales; family Myrtaceae; genus Eucalyptus; species Eucalyptus melliodora. The sequence goes on from CM023405.3 coordinate 14,955,999, forward strand.
TTTTTCCTTTTGACTAGTGAAATATTTGGGGCCCTTGCGAGAAGATGACAATGAGAAAGCACCTAAAATCGACTTTGGAGTACGAGAAAGTCTTCGATTTGCTAGTGATTAATATAAGCAAAGACTTCAAGTGCAAGAAATTGCTTGGAGTTTTTCAAGAAGGTTGGATTGAAGGAATGTTGCAGAGGGAAGTTTTGTGAGCTTTCAAATAACAATTTCTTTGAGAGTAAAAAGGGGATGTTGGGTAGAAACTCTCATTGAGCTATCCAAGAGGCCTTGATTAAGAGAGAATTTGAAGGAAGAAATTTCTATAAACTTTTCAAGATGTCTAAATTAAAGAGAGAATATTGGGAAAGAAATTTTTTTAAAACGAAAATTAGAATGTTAGGAAGGAAATTACGTTTGAAGTTACCAAGAGGACTGCATTAAGAGGGTAATGTTAGGGAGGAAATTTCTTTGAGCTTTTTAAGAGAACTAAATATGAGCTTGTAGGTATCATAACTATCAAATGAGAGATGGTTGATGCTTCATTAACTCTGGGGAGGCTTTCAATGGACCTAATTGGTCAAGAAAATCTTGCTGGTGCTCTAGAGAGTGCCCAATGCTTAGCTATCCTTAGGTTTTTCTTTAGGAAAAAGTGTCGAGAAACTCCTACCAAGTTTGAAGTTGACAAAACTTTCTAGTTCTTATTCTTATTTTAAAGAACAATGTACTTATGAAGTTATATTGCAAAGTCTTGCCATAGTCTATTCATTCCAGAAGTCTTTCCCACTCTAATGCAATCCAGACTGAAACCGTGTCCAAAACGAAGATAAAATCAAACTCAGGTTTATTGATCTTGTGACAAAGATTCATAATGAACTCATTAGGAATTTATTCTTCAATATCTGGCTCTTTGGCAAAGAATCTCACTTACCTTTTTATAAATACATTGATGGGATCAATCACAAATTGATGAAATCAATCTTGAAGACAAGTTCCTTTCTGAGAAGCATCTACTTATGGAAACCTAGATTTTGATTGTATGGACGATTAGAATTAATGGATTTTTATCTCAATCTTGAAATGGCTATGAGATTTCCTTAATCGATTATGTTCAATAGATTGATTGGAAGAAATTCCTCTTGAAAATGCCAATGGCTAGTGAGGCATGAAGGAGTATCTAAGGAGGTCATTTAGTTTATTTGAGGAAGAAGTGTGAAAATTGATTTTCAAAAGTCTGAAGTCTTTCCAACTACTTTTCTTCATTGGCAATCCTTACAAATTGTATTCAAGAGAGAAAATCACAAAAAGAGTGACTTAGTGAGAGAAAATGGATTTTCTACTAAGTGTTTGCACTCAAAAATTGTACTTCTCTGTTGATGCTAAAGTGAATTCTAGCCAAAAGGCTGCCAGCGTGGGAGAATAAACGTAAGCTTAATTTAAGCCAAACCACTATAAATTTCGTGTGTGATCTTCTCTTCCCTTAACTCTTTTTATTTAAATAAGTTGCATTCTTTTAAGTATCGCAAAATTCAGTTCCATCTTTTATCTTATTCTAAACATTCATCAGAAGTCTAATGACTTGCTTATCAGACTCTATTTGATTCTCAGACTTTGTTCAAAATTTTTAATTTATCAAAAATTCTTTTAAACACCTATTCATCCCCTCAAGGTATTCATACTAGTATTATCAATTGGTATTAGAGCCTTGTTGAAGTGTTTTTACTTTTGAGTTAAAGATCTTCTATGGCTAGTTGTTTAGCACCAGGACTCGTAGAGGACAGAGCAACACTAAGCCACCTTATTTTGATGGAAAAAAAAACATAGTGTATGGAAGAATAAAATGAAGGATTCCAGAGATCTAGAGATCTTTGGAATGGGAAGTTATAGAAAGGAAAAATCGGTCTTTACAGGAAATGACCGAACCTTTGTTAAGTGGAAGTAGAGTCTCTTCTCATTTTTGGGTAGAAACAGTTTCCAATTAACAGAGTATTTTTAAAGCCCATCCTAGATAAAATTCCATATGAAGTTTACAAAGGGAAAAAGCCAAATATTCTTATTTTCATATGTTTGGTTGCAAGTGCTTCATTATGAAAAATGGAAATGATCGATCCGACAAATTTGAAGAAAGATCGGATGAAGGAATATTTCTTGGTTATTCTACTTCAAGCAAAGCTCACAAGGTCTTCAACAAAAATACACAGACTGTCGAAGAATCAATAAATGTCAGGTTTCAAGAAGCTATCCAGAACCAACAAGACCAAACTCAACTCGAAGAGGTTGAGTTAGTTTTAGACTTAATGAAGTCTGAATCCCCTAAGCAAACTCAACCTTCCGGTAATCAAAGTCAAGCTGAAGAAAAGTTAGAAGATTCAAAAGAAATAGAGGTTTAGCAAACCCTTATAGATAATGACAGATTCAATAATAACTGGAAGCACAAATCAAGCCATCCTAAATATCTCATTATTGGCAATATAGAAGAAAGGATTTGTATCAGATCCAAAGTAAAAAGTGACTCAAGTGCTCTAGCTCCTATTTTTGAGATAGAACCAAAGGGAGTAGAAGAAGCTTTAATTGATGAAAGATGGATAGAAGCAATGCAAGAAGAACATAAATAATTCAAAATCAATGATGTTTGGGAGTTGGATCCAAAACCAAAAGGAAAATTTGTGATTGGAACAAAATGAGTGTTTAGAAACAAGATGGATGAAAATGGTAAGGTGACCAGAAACAAAGCAACGCTTGTTGCAAAGGAATGAATAAACTATGATAAGACATATGCACCTGTAGCCAGATTAGAAGCTATAACATTATTACTTGCATATGCAAGTTTCCATAATTTCAGGTTATTCTAGATGGATGTTAAGAGTGCATTCTTAAATGGTTTCATCTAAGAAGAAATCTATGTGAAACAATCACCAGAATTCGAAGATCCTAGAAAATCAGACTTTGTTTATAGATTGAAGAAAGCTTTGTACGGTTTGAAACAGACACCTTGAGCTTGGTATGAGAGATTGAGTAAGTTTCTGGTAAGTAATGGTTTCAAAAAAGAATTGATTAACACAACTCTAATTATCAAAAAGGAAGAAAAAGACTTTATATTTGGTCAAATATTTATGGATGATATAATTTTTGGCTCTTCTAATAAAGTCTGTGCAAAAAAATTTTAAAGTCTATGCAAGAAGAATTCAAAATGAGCATGATGGGTAAGTTAACATTTTTTCTAGGTTTACAAGTCAGACAATCAAAAGAATAAATCTTTATTTATCAAGAGAAATATGCCAGATATGTTATCAAGAAATTTGGGATGAAAAATTATAAAAAAACTGAGAATTCTATGTTAAGTTCTTTCAAACTCAACAAGGATGAATATGGAAAGACAGTGGACCAAAAGTCATATGGAAGCGTGATCGATACTCTTCTCTATCCTGTTGCTTCTCGACTTGATATTTTATTCAGTATGTGTATGTATGCTAGATTCCAAGCTAATCCTAGAGAATCTCATCTTAGTGCTATCAAACTAATTATTAAATATATTGCAAAAATTCCAAAGTTAGGTCTGTGGTATCCAAAATGAGGAGACTTTACCCTATTTGGATACTCAAATGCTGATCTAGCTAGTTATAAAGTTGACAAAAAAAGTACATATGGTATGTACCAACTCTTGGGACAAATGTTAGTGTCTTGGTTCTCTAAAAAGCAGAACACTGTGGCACTCTCAATGGCAGAAGTAGAATATATTACTTTTGGAAGTTGCTATTCACAAATTCTTTGGATCAGGCAATAACTAAAGGACTTTAGAATAAAAGAGCCTTGCACTAAAATTAGATGTGACAACACTAGTGCGATCAACATTATGAAACATCTCATTCTCCATTCAAGAGCAAAACATATTGAAGTCCATCATTACTTCATAAGAGACCATGTACAGAATAGTGAAATCAATGTTCAATTCATCGATTCAAAGAATCAACTGGCAGATTTTTCATCAAGCCACTAGAGAAATGATCATTCAACTTCATTCGTGAAAAGTTGAATATTACCTTTACATTTGGTTAAAGTCTATGTAAAAGCAAACTCATCAATTCAACCTTCTGAAAGAGACATCCTTCTGGAAACCCTTATAGACTTAGGTAGTTATCTTTCAAATTTTCAAAAATGAAGCTTTTTTTTTTTCTCTTTTATGCCTATTTGGTTGCCCTGGTTTGTATTTTTCAAATTGTAAGGGCTAGTGTAAATATCTAGAGGGGGTGTAAATAGGTGTAAGTAAAATTTTCTTGCAAGACTTAATAAAAGTAAATTGCCTTTTGAAGATAATTGACTAAGAATGTAATCAGCTTTGAATAATAAAGCTATGATTAAAAGTAAAGAGTTCAGGGAAAGAGAATTTGGAACACAAGGTTTATAGTGGTTCGACTTAGATTAAGCTTACCTCTACTCTCCCGCGCTAATAGCCCACTGGTTGGATTTCACTATGAATCAAAAGAGATTTTACAACTTGTGACCTTTGACTTTCTCAGTGGAGAGTCTCTATTGATCTCTTAACAAAGTCTCACTATGCGTTTCTCTCTTTTGTATACAATTTGAGATCGATGAATGAAAGAGCAAGGAACTATAGAGGTTCAGACTTTGAAATTCTTCTTTCACGCACTACTTCGAACAATCGGAGAGTCTGCCTTAAATACTCCTTCATGCCTTCACGACCGTTAGCACTTTCTAAAGGAATTCTTCCAATCTACCCTTTGGACATAATCAATTAAGGTGATCTCAAGTCGTTGGATGATTGGTGATGGAAAGCCCATCAATCCTGTTCGCCCATACAATCAGGATTTTGGTTTCCATAAGTAGAACCTTCCAAGTTTGCTCGTCTTTCAAAAGATCTTCATATCGGAGTGGATTCCAATAAGAATAATCAATCAAGTAAATGATATATCCAGCCATAAGATCTTCAAAAAAAAAAAAAACTATACAAATCGAATCCTTGAAGATAATCTGCATTTGGATAAGTCTTCATTCTTTGTTTGGAAACTATTAGAGTGGGCAAACTTTGAATCTTGAATCTAGCGGTCTTTAGACTTTGTTGGTAGAGTCTAGAGTTCTTCAGACTATAACACTTGAGTCTAGAAGACTTCAGGCTAGACTTTTGGAAACATTTTCTTAGCTTCAAAACAATAAATGAGTTTTCTCCAACAATCTCCCCATTTTTGATTGTGACAAAACTTTCCTACAGATTTGAATAATTTTGACTTGCAAAACAGCACTTAAGCAATACATGATATCTTGTCAAATAAGTTCATTAGTACTTGGATAGCATCAATTCTGCAACTACAGAAAACATGTTAATCCTACAAGATAAGATAACTATCCATCCACAATCAGTATCACAAGCTTAGTCACTGTAGACGTCAAAAGATTCAAAAGTCCAAAATATCAGTCCAAAGCCAAACCAAAAATATCAAAGTCCAATCATCAAAATCAAACCAATTAAAAAATACTCAAAAAGATAAAGATAAGTAAAGATAAGTCAGGTCAAATCTGCATAACTTCTCCCCATTTTTGTCAATAGCAAAAGGTAGAGAATGATTAAAAAGATTGGGGTAAAAAAAAATCATGGTTGCTTTGCGATTTGAACGAGCTAGAATTCCTTCATAGACTTGACAGTCTCCTCAAGCTTCCTTAGAGTCTCCTTCAGTTGCTCCAAATCTTCACCCTTGACAGTATCTTGCATTTCAGTCTTCAGGGCTTGTAGTTGTTGTTGCAAAGAAACTAAAGTTGCTTGGAAAGCTTTCTTGAGGTCCTGTATCTCAAACTCTAAACCATACTATTGGCCCTTCAATTCCAACAGGAGTTCCATCAGTCTTTGAAAGTCTGCTGTAGATGCTATTGTAGCACTAGGTCCAGCCGAGTCACTTCCAAGAGTCTTGAGATGTGAGGGAACATCAGTAGTTCGATCGCCAAGACTAGGAGTAGATGCCTCAATGTCTCCTTCAAGGTAGTGAGAGGCATACACACATCCTCTGGATCTGCTGCAGATCTACTAACATCATTAGTAAGAGCAAGTGAAGAAATACCTCTTTTGCCAACAGCTCCCCCTGTTTGTATGCCTTCAGGTGGAGAAATGAATTCTTCTTCCTGTTCTTGCTCTGCTTTAGCATTTGAGTGATGTTTTTCTTTTCTTTTTCTAGCAATTCCATTCCTTGTCTTCTCTGAGTCACTTGACAAGGATACAGCCAAAGTAGGCTCAAAAGAATCATCTTGACCCTCTTCTTTCTCTTCCTCTTTCTCCTTGTTATGTTGTTCCTTCCTCTTCTTCTATTATGCTCTCTTCTCTTTCTTCATCTCTCTTCTCTGTCTCTTCTCTTTCTCTTGTCTCTCTGTCCTCTAGCTCTTGAAAGCTAACAAAACTCCGTAAGTTTCTTAAGGCAAAGGTGGAGAGAGTGATGTCATCCTAATCTTCTTCGTCCTGCAAGATGAGTATTCTCCTCTTCTTGATAGGTTCCCTCAATGGTTCCTTGCCTTTTCTCTTCTGGACGGTAGAGTCTTGTTTTGTCTTGACAAGGGATTTCTCCTTCATGCACTCCAAAACCTTATTGAGCTCCTTCAGATGCATCTTTGTAACCATATTCAGTCCAATTACCATTGGAGCAATGGTTCGAACACACAAAAAAGTGCTAATATGAATTTTAAAGTGTTTGAAGAGTTGTGTGATAAGAGCAGAGTAAGGAAGTTGTCTCTTGTCTTTCACCACTGTCCTATACATATGCATGAGGATAGTGTGAGGTAGTGCGAACTTATAACCAATGTTGATGGCATAAATCAACTTCGATTCCGAATGAGAGACATCAGTCTTTGACATTGATTTGGGCTTGATGTAGTTGATCACGATCTTGTGAAGTAAGATATTGGAGGCATTCATCCTATTGTAGGAAATCTTGCCCTTAGCAAATGTGTCTCGAACAAGTTCTAGAGTGGCATGAGCAACATACACACTAATTGGTTGGAAACTCCCTTGTTCCACCCCAATCAAATCAGCCAATGTGTCTACATCGACTATAAATTCCTCGTCCCTAGCCGTAAAATAAAATCTATTCGCATCCAAAAATGATAGATTTGAATAGAAGTAAGCTGTGAGTTATGGATAGGTGACAGTTGTCTCGGAGCAAAAACATTCTAGTTGAAGGAGTGCAAACTTCTCCCTTAAATTGATTTTTATAGAATCAAGAAAATCGAAGTCCACACTTCTAGGGTTCATCACCCCTCACTTCAGCAGTTTCGAATAAGTCCTCTTGTGGTCCTTAGAATGAAAAAGGTCCGTCCTTTCACCATGAACAATTGCAGCGACGCCCATCCTAGGCTGATAATGCGTATACATCCTCTCATCATCATCCTTCCCTTCAAGTTGATTAAAAGTTTTGTATCATGGATCACTTGGAAAATTTACAAAAGTCCTTATAGCCAAACCAATAGGCGCAATGCCTAACATTTCCATGGTATTTAAGAAGAAAGTTTCGTTATTGTAACCATTTGACTTCAAAAACTCATTGATCAAAGTCATTGTAGAACCACCCATCTTTAAGTTCAAGTAGAGTCTAAACAAAAATTGGGGTTTTTGTGTTCTTATAGGTTCAACATCTTCCACAATTTCTTCTTTTGGTTGTTGTTGTGGAGGATCTTATGTCCTATGTTGAGAAGACTGATGCGGTTGAGAATGTTGTTGTTAACTTTGCTGCTATAGTTGAGGAGAGTCTTTTTTTTCGGTCTAATCAAAATGCGTAGGACCCTCACGCATATGTTGTGGTCCCCTACTCGCGATTCTAGAAGACTTTCTTTGGGAAGACATTGTCACTTTCTTGGGAAAAATTCTCGAACTCGCACGTGAAAAATGTGAAATCTTTTTGGATTAAACTAGAGAGAAAGTGAGAGCAAGTGGAATTTTTGTATTCTAGGGTTTGAGAGTGAAAATGGAGAAGATGAAAAACGACAGTATATATAGCAAATGAAACGGGGTATATGAAACGTCATATAGGAAAAAGTAAAACTGCTTTTTTGAAAATGAAAAACCGCCATAGATTTCAAAACCGAAAAGGATAAGTTCTAAAAATAAAATAGGCAAATAACGATTCTAAAAATCAACGTACATTTTCAAAAATTCATCCAATATTAAATTTCTTGCATTTTAAAAAGAAATTAACTTACAGTCATAACTTTTGGACGTTCTGAGTCTGAACACCCTCGGATGTTACTAGGTAGAAGATATGATGTTCAGTCTGGTGCGAATAGACTCAAATAAGCTTTTCTCTAGTGGCTTTGTAAAAATGTTCGCTAGTTGCTTATTTGAGTCAATGAACTGAATCAAAACTTCTCCATTTTGAACATGATCTCTAACAAAGTGATGTCAGATCTCTATATGCTTTGCTCTTGAATAGAGAATTGGATTCTTTGTGAGATTGATGACGCTGGTGTTGTCACATTTGATCTCGGTGCACGATTCTTCAATACCAGAGTCTCGTAGCTGTTGCCTTATCCACAAGATTTGAGAGGAGCAACTCCTAAGAGCTACATATTCTGCTTCAACTATTGAAAGAGTTACGGTACTCTGTTTTCTTGAAAACCAAGATACCAGCTTGTTGTCAAGCAATTGACATGTACTAGAAGTACTCTTTCTATCAACTTTGCATCCTGTTGAATCTACATTTGAATATCCAAGGAGAGTAAAGTCTCCTTCCTTGGGATACCACAAACCTAGCTTTGGAGTACTGGCAACGTATTTGATGATGCGCTTTGCAGCAGTTAAATGAGATTCTTTGGGATTTGATTGGAATCTAGCACAAATACAAACACTAAATAAAATGTCAAGTCTAGATGCAGTAAGGTAAAGAAGCGAACCAATAATGCTCCTGTAAAGCTTCTGGTCTACACTTTTTCCTTCTTCATCTTTGTTCAGCTTCAAAGAACTTGACATGGGTGTCTCAGTCTTTTTGCAATTTTCTAATCCAAACTTCTTGATGAGATCCTTTGCATACTTTTCTTGGTGAATGAAAATTCATTCCTTTGATTGTTTAACTTGTAATCCTAAAAAGAAAGTTAACTCACCCATTATACTCATCTCGAATTCATCCTGCATGCATCTAGAAAATTTCTTGCACAGATTTTTGTAAAGTGATCCAAATATAATATCATCAACATAGATTTGAACAAGTAGAAAATCTTTACCTTCTCTTTTAATGAACAGAATAGTATATATCTTTCCTTTAACAAAACCATTTTAAGTTAGGAATCTACTTAACCTTTCATACCAAGCTTGAGGTGCCTGCTTCAATCCATATAGAGCCTTTTCAGTTTGTAGACTGAGTCTAGCTTTCTTGGATCTTCAAAACTAGGTGATTGATCCACATAGACTTCTTCTTGGATAAATCCATTTAGGAATGCACTTTTTACATCCATTTGAAATAATATGAAATTTTTATAGTAAGCAAAAGTGAGTAATAATCTAATAGCTTCTAACATTGCTACTGGTGCATAAGTGATGTGGACATTGAGTCATATCGAGGAGGAGGTGCTAGGGACCCATTGTCTATTCCTACTAGTTCGATTACTCGAGCGTGGGCCAAACAATTCAAGCAAGCTGTTGGCGTCATGGTTCGTGATCTTTGGCGTGAAGATGACCTTGAATCAATTCTCGAAGAATCTTGGAAATCTTGGTGCAATTTAATTATCTTGTCACCAAATAATTGACCAAGTCAATTTATATATATTCTTGTTTAAGAATATTCTAAAATAGGAATATTTTAGAATATAACGCATTAGATTTTTAGGGTTGGTTTTTAGGGTTTGTGTGGCAGCCTATATAAAGGATTTGCCAAATTTCTTTGGAGATAGATATATTTTATTTTTGAGGAAAAGAATTGAGAGGTTCTTTTTTTACTGTTTTTTTTAAGGACTTGACCTAATCAAGATTCTCTTGTGGCGGTCAATTCGACTTATCGAGCGAGATAGCGAATTCTTTCGCTTGCGGTGTCTATAACGTTGGTTGGTTGACACGTGTTCGTCAATAGGTCATGTTCATACCGAGGTTGCCAATCATAGGTTTGATTGGAGGTCGAGGTTTGCAATTCGCACCAGCCTTCGTAGAACGATCCCTCCGCAACGATTCACATCAGTTTGGTATCAGAGCCAGATTCTACAAGGTCTATTTATCTTTAATTTTCTGTTGATAATCAGCAATTTGAGATTTATTGGGTTAGGGTTTTGGTTCTAGTTAATTTAGGGATCCGATTGCTTTTGTGCTTCCATACGTAGTTGTTTGCTGTTAGTTTAAAATTTTCTTTTCTAGCATCTTAAATTGTATCTGAGTTCGTCAAAAAAAAAGTAAAAAAGTAAAAAAAAAAAAAGAAGAGAAAGAAAACGCACACAAAAAAGTGTGCAAGAGAAAAAAAAAAAACAGATTCAGCAAAAAAGAAAATTAGCTGAACAAAATAAAAATCAAGAAGGCGACTCATTTGTTAGTAGACCAAATTGAAACAAAACCAGTAGTGATTTGCATTTCAATTGGAATTTCGAAAGTTGTATTTGTTGGTTTGAAATTGTTACTAGCTGAAACAAAATCAATAGTGATCTAATCTTGTTTGATTAGTTTGATTGATTGTCGTGAAGGGGTTGAGAGACAGGTTTTGAGTCCAATAAAGAGCTTGTGAAAAGAGAATACGAGAGGAAAAAGGCAAGAGTGTTAAACACGAGAGGAGTGACAAATATCTCAAGAGAAACACGTGAGCGAGCGATTGGTGATGATTTTTTTTAAGACTAACGTTTACTTGCAGGTCTAAAATATGTTGCGCGAAGAAAGCGTGAATCAACGGGAGGTTGACTCCATACGAAGGGATGAAGCGCTCATGGAAAGCATCCAGCAATTGAGGGTCGTAGTGGAGGAGCTTAGTGGCCAAATGATGGGGAATGGCATGAGGGTTAATGGTGACCGAGAGATACCCCGAGGAAGGCCGCAACATCAGCGAGATGCCTCTAGAACACAACATAGAAGGCAACGGCAATATGTTGATGATGAGGCTGACATGAAGGATGATCGAGATGCTCGATTTGAAAGGTGGAATGAAGGCCGAAGGTTCAAACACCGAGGAGATGATGAACTTGGCAACATCAAGATGAAGATTTCTTCCTTCCAAGGGAAGAATGATTTCGATGCGTATCTAGAGTGGGAGAAACACATGGAGATGGTATTTGATTGCCAACGATACTCTGAGCTCAAAAAGGTAAAAATTGCAGCTGTTGAATTTACTGATTATGCTATAATTTGGTGGGATCAACTTGTGACTAGTAGGGAGGCACAATGGTGAAAGACCGATAGAGACATGGGATGAGATGAAACGGTGATGAGGAGGCGTTTTGTGCCAAGTTATTACCATCGAGATTTGTTTTAAAAGTTACAAAACCTCACACAAGGCAATAAGAGTGTGGAAGAGTATCACAAGGAGATGGAGATTGCCGTGATTGGTGCTAATGTGATGGAGGATCGTGAGGCCACAATGTCAAGATTTTTGAGTGGTTTGAGCCGAGACATAGCAAGGGTGGTAGAGCTGCAACACTATGTTGAATTGGAAGAATTGGTGGACAAAACCATCAAAGTTGAGCGGCAATTGAAGTTGGATTGAAATCACAAGAGTGGAGGAGGTTCAAATCAGAATTGGAGATCCAATTGGAAGAGAGATGAGAAGCCAAATTGGAGAGGAAACAACACAAAAATCGAAACTTCAAAGGAGAATGAGAGGGACGATAAAGTTGGAACAAATCCGGTTTCAGGTAAAACCGAAAATCCTAACACTAGAACTCATGAAATTAAATGTTTTAAGAGTTTGGGCAGGGGTCATATGGCGAATCAATGCCCTAATAGGAGAGTGATGATCATGATTGGACATGGTGTTATTGAGTCCGAAAGTGAAAGGGAAGAAGATGATGATGAGATGCCACCATTGGAGGATTGTAGTGATGGAGAAGTGGCTATAAAAGGAGACTTATTGGTGGTTAGGCATTCTCTGAGTGTGCAAGTAAAGGAGGAGGAGCATCACCAACAAAGAGATAATTTGTTTCATACAAGGTGTGTGGTGAATGGTAAGATCTGTAGTATGATAATTGATGGAGGTAGTTGTGCAAATGTGGCAAGTTGTATTATGGTGGCTAAGTTGGGCTTGAAGACAACAAAGCACCCTAGGCCTTATAGACTTCAATGGTTAAATGATAGTGGTGAGGTGAAAGTATCAAAGCAAATTTGAATTCCATTTGAGATAGGGAGATATAAGGACGAGGTAAAGTGCGATGTTGTACCTATGCAAGTGAGTCATATCTTACTTGGAAAACCATGGCAATATGATCGAAAGGTACATCATAATGGATATACTAATCGTTATTCATTGATGATGAATCAAAAAACTTATACCTTGGTACCAATGACACCTAGTGAGGTGTATCAAGATCAACTAAAGTTACAATGAGAAGCCGAGAGAGAGAGAAAAGGTGAGAAATTCGAGGGCTTGCGTGGTGTGTCTGAGATGCAAGGAAAAGGAGAGGCCGAGAGAAAGATTGTGGTAAAAACCGAGGGAAAAGAAGAGAGGAAAGAAAAGAGGCAAAATAATTTTTATGCAAAATTAAGTGAAGTGAGGAGAGCTTTAGTTCTAGATCGACCAATGCTTGTACTTGTGTACAAGGAGGTTTTATTTTCTACTAACGATCTTGACCGAAGTTTGCCTAGTCTTGTTGTATCTTTATTGCAGGAATTTGAAGATGTCTTTCCTGATGAACTTCCTAGAGGGATACCACCGATTCAAGGCATAGAATATCAAATTGACTTGATTCTTGGTGCGTCATTACCTAATCGACTTGCATATCGAAGCAATCCCGAGGAGACAAAGGAACTTCAGCGACAAGTTAGCGAACTATTGGAATGGGGGTATGTGAGAGAGAGTCGTAGCCCGTGCGCCGTCCTTGTTTTGTTAGTGCCAAAGAAGGATGGAACTTGGCGAATGTGTGTCGATTGCCGAGCAATCAATAATATTATGGTAAAGTATTGACATCCTATTCCTAGGTTAGATGACATGTTGGATGAGTTGCATGGTTCTTGCGTTTTCACTAAGATCGATTTGAAAAGTGGCTATCATCAAATTAGGATGAAAGAAGGTGATGATTGGAAAACTGCATTTAAGACCAAGTATGGATTATATGAGTGGTTAGTAATGCCATTTGGATTAACTAATGCACCGAGCACGTTTATGCAACTTATGAATCATGTTTTGCATGCTTTTATTGGTCGATTTGTAGTTGTCTATTTCGATGACATCTTAATTTATACCCGAAGTCTTGATGACCATATTGAGCATGTGCGAATTGTCTTGCAGGTTTTAAGAGCCGAGCAATTATACACTAATCTAAAGAAGTGCACTTTTGTTACCAACAAATTAGTATTTCTTGGATTTGTTGTTAGTGCTAATGGTATACAGGTTGAAGAAGAAAAGTTTAAACCAATTCGTGAATGGCCAACGCCTAAGACCATAGGAGAGGTGCGTAGCTTTCATGGATTTGCGAGTTTTTATCGACGATTTGTGAGAAATTTTAGCACTATTGCCGCACCATTAACTGAGGTAATCAAGAAGCACGTGGGTTTCACATGGGTAGAAGAGCAAGAGAAAGCATTTAATTTGCTAAAAGATAAGTTAACTAATGCTCCTTTATTATCTTTGCCGAATTTCAGTGCTACTTTTGAGATAGAGTGCGATGCTTCTAGTACAAGAATTGGAGCCGTGTTGATGCAAGGAGGGCATCCCATAGCTTATTTCAATGAAAAATTGAGTGGAGCAACATTGAATTATCCTACCTATGATAAGGAGATGTATGCTTTAGTGAGAGCTTTGGAGACTTGGCAACATTATTTATGGCCAAAGGAGTTTGTGATCCACACCGACCATGAGAACTTGAAGTATTGAATAAAAGACATGCCAAATGGATGGAGTTCATTGAGACTTTTTCATATGTGATCAAGTATAAGAAAGGTAAGGAAAATGTGGTAACCGATGCACTTTCTCGAAGGTATGCGATTCTAACTATTTTAGAAGCAAAGTGTCTAGGTTTTGAGCATATCAAGGACTTATATATTGATGATGATGACTTTGGGAGAGTCTATGAAGCATGTGAACACGCTGCATTTGATAAATTTTATAGGCATGAAGGTTATCTTTTTCGTGAAAACAAACTATATTTGCCTAAGTGTTCTTTATGTGAATTGTTGGTGCGAGAAGTGCATAGTGGTGGTTTAATGGGGGATTTTGGCATTAATAAGACTTATGAAGTGCTGTATGAACATTTTTATTGGCCACATATGAAGAGAGATGTCACACGTATTTATGAGAGATGCATTGCTTGTAAGCAATCGAAGTCTACAACTAAACCGCATGGCTTGTATACACCATTACCTATTCCAACGCATCCATGGATTGATATTTCTATGGATTTTGTGTTAGGATTGCCTAGGTCTAAGTATGGTAGAGATTCTATTTATGTGGTTGTTGATCGGTTTTCAAAGATGGCTCATTTTATACCTTGTCATAAAACTGATGATGCATCTCATATTGCTAATTTGTTCTTTAAGGAGGTTGTACGTTTGCATGGCATGCCTAGATCGATTGTTTCAGATCGAGATTCTAAATTTATTAGCTACTTTTGGAAAACATTGTGGAAAAAACTAGGAACACGATTGTTATTTTCTACTACTTGTCATCCACAGACCGATGGTCAAACCGAGGTAGTTAATAGAACTTTAGGGGTATTGTTGCATGCTATTATTAAAAAGAACATAAAATCTTGGGAAGATTGTCTGCCACATGTTGAATTTGTATGTAATAGGAGCATGCATTCTGCTACTAAATTTACACCATTTGAGGTTGTCTATGGTTTTAATCCATTAACTCCATTAGATTTAACCCCTTTACCTGTTGATAAGCGTGTGGATTTAGATGAAGCAAAGAAAGCTGAATTTGTCAAGGCGTTGCATGAGAAGATGCGCACAAATATTGAGCGCAAGACTGAGCAATATGCAAGGCAAACTAACAATGGGCGCAAGGAAGTGGTGTTTGAACCTGGCGATTGAGTTTGGGTTCATATGCGCAAAGAGAGATTTCCTGAGTAGCGACATTCTAAGTTATTACCGCGAGGGGATGGACCATTCATGGTTTTGGAAAGAGTTAACAATAATGCTTACAAGCTTGATCTTCCAAGTAAGTATGACATTAGTGCCACATTTATAGTTTCTGACTTGACTCTTTTTGATGCCAGTGATGATTTGAGGACAATCCTTTGCACAGGGGAGGGAATGATGTGAATATCGAGTCATATCG
The DNA here is from genome assembly GCA_004368105.4 of Eucalyptus melliodora. NCBI lineage: Eukaryota > Viridiplantae > Streptophyta > Magnoliopsida > Myrtales > Myrtaceae > Eucalyptus > Eucalyptus melliodora. The sequence goes on from CM023405.3 coordinate 14,971,373, forward strand.
AGGAGGAGGTGCTAGGGACCCATTGTCTATTCCTACTGGTTTGATTACTCGAGCATCGGCCAAACAATTCAAGCAAGCTGTTGGCGTCATGGTTCGTGATCTTTGGCATGAAGATGACCTTGGATCAAATCTTGAAGAATCTTGGAAATCTTGGTGCAATTTAATTATCTTGTCACCAAATAATTGACAAAGTCAATTTATATATATTCTTGTTTAAGAATATTCTAAAATAGGAATATTTTAGAATATAACGCATTAGATTTTTAGGGTTGGTTTTTAGGATTTGTGTGGCAGCCTATATAAAGGATTTGCCAAATTTCTTTGGGGATAGATATATTTTATTTTTGAGGAAAAGAATTGAGAGGTTCTTTTTTTACTGTTCTTTTGAGGACTTGACCTAATCAAGATTCTCTTGTGGCGGTCAATTCGACTTATCGAGCGAGATAGAAAATTCTTTCGCTCGTGGCGTCTTTAATGTTGCTTGGTTGACACGTGTTCGTCAACAGGTCATGTTCATACCGAGGTTGCCAATCACAAGTTTGATTGGAGGTTGAGGTTTGCAATTCGCACCATCTGGGCCTTCGTAGAATGATCCCTCCGCAACGATTCACATCAATAAGTCTTGTCATAGTCTATCCCTTCTTCTTGTGTATATCATTTGGCCACGAGTCCTGCTTTGTTTCTGATCACTTTTCTTTGCTCATCCGCCTTGTTCCTAAAAACCCATTTAGTTCCAATAATAGATTTACCTTTGGGTTTAGGAATTAGTTTCCAAACATTATTGATGCTGAACTGTCTGAGCTCTTCTTGCATAACTTCAATCCAGCTTTCATCAACCAAGGCTTCTTCTACACTTTTAGGTTCAATCTTGGAAACAAGTGCTAACGCATTACACTCATCTTGCTTTTTGGATCTGGTGCGAGTTCCTTCATCAATGTTGCCAAGGATGAGTTCTTTGGGATGACTTGATTTATGTTTCTAGTTGCTAGTTGGTTTGTGAGTCTGCTGCTCCTCTGCTTCAGTTGAATCTTCTAGTTCATCTTGTTGTTGAGTTTCAGGAGTTTGAATCACTTTGGGGGAAGTAGACTTTGTAACATTTAGAGCAGGTTTAGATTCTTCAAGTTGAGTCTGATCCAGTTGATTCTGCATAGATTCTTGAAATTTGACATTTATAGATTCTTCCACAGACTAAGTCTTCTTGTTGAATACTCTGTAAGCTTTGCTTGAGGTTGAGTAGCCAAGGAAGATTCATTCGTCTGATTTTTCTTCAAACTTACCAGTTCGATCAATTGCATTTTTTCAAAACAAAATACTTACAACTAAACACATGAAAATAAGAAACATTTGGCTTCTTCCTTTTGAATATCTCATAAGGAGTTTTCTCTAGAATAGGTCTCAAGAATACTCTGTTAATAATATAGTAAGCTGTAAAGACTGCTTTAGCCCAAAATCGAGATGAAATATTACTCTCAATTAAGAGGGTTATTGCTATCTTCTACAGATATCTATTCTTTCTTCCCACAGCCCCATTTTGCTTTGGAGTATATAAATAAGAGAAAACATGTTGAAAACCAAATTCATCACAGAATTTGGTAAAGTCTTAATTTTCAAACTCACCTCCATGATCTATTTGTATGCTTGAAATAGCATAACTTGTCACGCCCCGACTCTCGGTCACATGACCATCCTTCAAGCTTGGTCGATTTTATTATGCGATATCCCCAGGACTACATATCGCCGACCCTGTCCTTTTTAGTAGCATATGTGGAAGCAGTTATAAAAATCCCCAGACAATAAAGTAATGGGATATACAAGTGGGACTAGAAACCTGAATCTGAAAACCACATCCTTATGTACATATATACACTTAAGGTCTAACATCTATTCACATGCACACAAAGTTTGACAAGACAGGACGGGATCTCAATCCTCATCCGGGTCGTACTCGGGGTTATCTTCAGGGTCCTCCTCCACGTACTCCTCTTCAAGTTCCTCAACAGGGATCTCCTCATCAGATTCATACTCCTTAGGCTCCTCATCCAGGTCCTGAAATGGTTATTTAATAACCACTGAGATAACGTCTCAGCGAGTTCTACCCCGTAAGACCCGATTAGTAAACTAATACACCTTAGGGCTACCTATGCACAACATGAGTCAAAAGACTTACCTTGACCTCAGATTCCACCTGCATATTAGCACATATCATATAGGCACCCAAGCAATCATATTATAGATCGAAGCATCGATCTAATCGACCTAGTCGATTACACTCCAAGAAGACCACTCACGGTCATCTCTATTCAATCATTCAATTCACAACATCAAACCAAGGCAATGAATCACATCAAGTCACACTCAGATCGAATCATCGATCAATTGACCTAGTCGATTATAAGTCAGTCGGACCATTTCTAGGTCATTCATCCAACACCAAGCAATTCCTTAGATTTAGTGGTTTTACGGTCCCACCCGACCCTCTCAAGATCTAGTGGCTTTACAGTCCCACCCGACCTTTCCAAGATTTAGTGGTTTTACGGTCCCACCTGACCCTTTCAAGATTTAGTGGCTTTATGGTCCCACCCGACCCTCTCAAGATTTAGTGGCTTTACAGTCCCACCCGACCCTTCTAAGATTTAGTGGCTTTACGGTCCCACCCGACCCTTTCAAGATTTAGTGGCTTTATGGTCCCACCCGACCCTCTCAAGATTTAGTGGCTTTACGGTCCCACCCAACCCTCTTTACGATGCCATACTCTGTCACCAAGCCACATGCATTCTCCAGGAAGACATACCGAGTCTCCGAGCCACGTGCATTCTTTAAGGCTACCTTTTTGCCAAGGTGACATATCCAATCACCGAGCCACATGTCCTTCCCAGGTGACACTCCAATTCACCAAGTCACGGGCATTCTTCAGGTGATTCACCAACGCACTTTCGATACTGACAACTGATACTCAACCAATCCTCAATCACATAACTAAACATCGCATTATTTAAGAACATAACTTTAAAAAGCACCATTAAATCAATTCGACACGAATTAAAGCTCAATTAAATAAATGGACCACTCCACGATAATCAGCACGAAATTCCGATCATCGGCCTTCTCGGTTGAATTTCCGGAAAATAAATAATTAAATAATTAATTTCAAAAGTTAAATAAATAAATACAATAAATTCAATTTAGCACAATATAAAGCTCAATTAAATAAATGGACTGCGCCATGATCATTAGCATAAAATCCTGGTCATTGGCCATCCCAGTTGAATTTTCGGGAAATAAATAATTAAATAATTAATTTCGAAAATTAATATTTAATTCCTAAAAGTTCCACATAGGCCCGATTTGCTTAATTAACACCCGATAAGGGACGGGAAAAATCCCAAGAAGCATCCAATAAATACTACAAGCAATTCTCCATCTAATTACACTAATCACACAACTAATATGCAAAGCAATTAACTAATAATTACTAATCAATTCTAATCTAGCCACATAATTACACTTAATTAACACTAATCAACCTTTAAGTGTAATTAGCATACTAAGAAGGAATTAGTGAGTAAAACTCACTCAAAACGACCGGCTTGACGCGAGGATCGACTTTCCTCAAAGCGGGCTGAGCATCCGGGCTCGGGAAGGCGGCCAAAACGGGCTAAAACCGCACTGACATACCCATTTCTACAACCCTCTGATCGCTGCTGGTCGAGGCAGATTCGGGGCCGGTTGAGGCGGTCAAGGGCGGCTGAGGGCGAGGCAGAGCTCCGGCAGGGTCGACAGTGGCCAGAGGTGGTCGGGCGGCGGCCTGAGGTGGCCGAACGAGACCGACCAGAGGTGAAACAGAGGCTGGACAGAGGCGGTAGCTCGACTGGACAAGGTGAACGGCGTTCGAGCGGGCGAGAGGGAGACGAACGGCGGCGAGGCGGTGTGCGGCGGCTCCCGGACGTCGGCTGCTGCTCCAGCGTCCGTCCCATATCTGCTGAGATTCGAAGTCTTCAAGGCACATTGAAGAAGGAAAAGAGACGGCCGAACAGCAAGGGGAGAGGCGGAGGGCACGTGGGCGGTCGCTGAGCATAAGCGGCGACTCTGGCGCGACAGCGGTGGCAGCCCTGGTCCGAGCGACGATGGTTGCTGCTTCCTCTGGTCTTCGGCTTCCATGGCGTTGCACAATCGAAGAAGAAGATGGGGAAGAGAGAGATAGCGATGGGAGAGAGAAGGGGAGAGGAAAGAACCGGTTTCTCTCCCTCTCTCATGGCCCACCACCAGCTACCTTCCACTTTTCATTTCCAAGCCCTAAATTGCCTCTTCTAGAAGCCTTTAAACAATTCAAAATGTTGGGTCTACGGGCACATGAATTTTGCTAAGTTTTCTTCCCAATTGGACCTTAATCCCTCTTGATTCAATTTAAATTGACTCCCATAATTTCATTCAACACCTCATCATTCCAATTGGTATTTTCCCTTACCGATGTAGCCCACTTGCACCCCAATTTCACAATCTCTGACTTCAACTAAACGAAAACGGCTCTATTTATCCAGTCAAAATTAGAACCCGAAAATCTGGATGTCACATAACTTTTTTATTTCTTGGCAAATTTAGAACAGTAAGAGAGGTTTCAGACTTACTTGCTAGGAAGTATATGAATGTAAAGCGAGAGTAATCATCCACGATTACTAGGCAATATCTCTTTCCACCAATGCCTTGAGTTATGGTTGTTCCAAAGGGATCCATATGCAGAAGCTACAAAATTCAATTAGTTAGAAACTTGATTTATAGGTTTAAAAGAACTTCTAACATGTTTTCCAATACACATGTTGTGCATAGTTTAGACTTTTAACAAGTCAGGTTGGGCAGTCCACAAACAAGCTTCTTGGAGGAGATCTTGGCAATTTGGTTCATGTTAACATGGCTAAGCTTTCTATGCCAAATGTTTGCTTCACCTTGAATCGATATTAGACACTAAGAGCTTTGTAGTTTTATATCCATAGATAAATATTTCCATGTCTTTCTTTTTTCTTTTTTTCTTTTTTTGGTAACTCAGGGAAACTCCGTACGCCAGTAGCGCGGTGGAGTAAACCTTGGAGGAGCAGTAGAGTCACCACCACCCTTGCTGCCCTGGGTAAGTTAGCTGACAATGCCGCAATTCGAACGCCTGATCCTTCGTGAGGGGAAGAAGCACATGACCAACAACGCCACTGCACTAGGTGGTAATATTCCCATGTCTTCGTCCAGTGAAAGATTGAAAAATATCTTTACTAGTTCCCAAACAAATACCTTCTTGGAAATTAATTTTGAATCCAGTGTCGCACAGTTGACTAATGCTAAGAATATTGTAATTCAAACCTTCTACCAAAGAGACATTGTTGATTGTGAGACTTCTAATTTTCACAGTTCCACATCCAACAATTCTTCCTTTGATGTTTCCACTAAAAGAAACTTTTCCCCATTTTGTTTGCACAAGCTTTATAAAAACAACTTGAATCTCTTGTCAAGTGCCTCGAGTAGCCACTATCCAAATACCATTTGATCTTTTTCTTGATAGTGACCTGTAATTATACAAAGAATTCAAGTTTTCTTTGGTACACACACTTTCTTGGGTCTAGGGGAATTAGTACCAAATACAGTATTTGCCCGATCCCTCTTAATAGGTCTCCAAACCTTGGGACATTCCTTCTGGAAATGTTCTGAGTTGTTACACTTTGAACATTTGAGAGCATTTCTGCAAACAGGTTTTACAAAAACTTTTTGAAAATAGTTTTTGTAAAATATTTTTGTAGGTCATTGTTTGATTATTTCTTTCACTTTTGGGAAATCGATTAAAGGAATGGTTTCTAGAGTCATTCCCAAACCAGATTTATTTAAATAAGGTCTTTGAACAGAAAGAATATTTTCCAACTTCTTAGATCCTTTTGAAAACCTTTTTTGTGATATTTGAAATGTCACATTTCAAAAAGGTATTTTCCTTTGAAAGAGAGTTTGCATTTTCTTTTAAATTAACAAAAAATTTGTCTAGATTTTCAAACTTTTCTTTCCAAGAAGTTTCCTGTTGTTTTAGTTTGGAATTCTCCATTTTCAGCTCGGAAATCCTTTTAAGAGATGTTTTGAGACTAAGACATAATTCATCTATATACTTTGAGACTTTAGCAGGAATTTTTAAATTACTCACCTCGACTTCTATATCTAAGTTTGACTCTAAATCTGTTTCAAAGTCAGAATCTGATTTTGAATTTGCCATTAAACATATGTTGGCATATTCTTCATCACTTTCTTCGATTTAGTATCACTCAATGTCTTTGCTTTGAGAGCTTTTTTGAATTTCTCTATTTTTCCTTTCTTTTTCTTCAAGTGAGGGCAGTTGAATCTAATGTGCCCTTTTTCCTTGCATTCAAAGCAAATCACATCTTTGTTGGTCTCGTTTTCCTCAGTTGATTTCTTCTGAAATCTTTGAGTGCTCCACTTCTTCCAGTTATACCTTCTTCCTGCATTCAACTTCTTGAACTTCCTTATCATGAGTGCTATCTCTTCATCGTCTAGGTCATCTTTTGAATCTGTAACATCATAATCATCGTTAGATTTTAAGGCAATTGATTTCTTACCTTTGGGATCTTCTTCATCATTGATTTGCTCTACTTCATATGATTGAAGTGTGCCAACTAATTCATCTACAGAAAGAGGCATGATCCTTTGGATTTCTCTTATTGAGGTCTTCACGTGATTCTAGTCTTTGGAGAGTCCTCGCAGCAATTTATTGACCTTCATCAGTCCTGAGATTGGTTGTCCTTGATATGTTAGACCGTTTACAATTTCTGTGAAACGACTAAACATGTCAGTGATGGATTCTCCTAGCTTCATCTTGAAGGCTTCATACTATTCAAGTAGGATGTTGATTTTTGTTTCTTTAACTCGATTAGTTCCTTCATAAGTGACGTGCAACCGTCCCAGACTTCTTTAGTTGTTTCACAAGATGAAATTCGGTTATACTCAGTAGGAAATAAAGCACAATATAAAGAGTAAATGACTTTAGCATCAAGAGCTTGTATCCTGGTTATTTCCGCTTGTGTCAATTCTCCAGCATCTGCAACTTCCTTCCCTGAGGTTGATGTAGCGTTTAGGAATGATCCCTTTTCTCTACCACATCCCATCCTAGGGGATCTTTCGATCTCATCAAAGTAGGTAGGTCTAGTGTTGCTTTGGCATTCAACCAAATCTGGAGCCAAAATACTAGCCATAGATCTTTAACCCAGAAGTAAAAACACTTCAATAAAATGATTACACAAGCTCTGATACCAATTGTAAGGGCTAGTGTAAACACCTAGAGGGGGTAAATAGGTGTAAGTAAAATTTTCTCGCAAGACTTAATAAAAATAAATTGCCTTTTGAAGATAATTGACTAAGAACGTAATCAGCTTTGAATAATAAAGCTATGATTAAAAGTAAAGAGTTTAGGGAAAGAGAATTTGGAACACAAGGTTTATAGTGGTTCGGCTTAGATTAAGCCTACCTCCACTCTCCTACGCTAACAGATCACTAGCTGGATTCCACTATGAATGAAAAAAGATTTTACAACTTGTGACCTTCGACTTTCTCAGTGGAGAGTCTCTATTGATCTCTGTTTCTCTCTTTTGTATACAATTCGAGATTGATGAATGAAAGAGCAAGGAACTATAGAGATTCAGACTTTGAAATTCTTCTTTCACGCATTACTTCGAACAACCGGAGAGTCTTCTTTAAATACTCCTTCATGCATTCATGGCCGTTGGCACTTTCCAAAGGAATTCTTCTAATCTACCCGTTAGACAGAATCAATTAAGGTGATCTTAAGTTGTTGGATGATTGGTGATGAAAGCCCGTCAATCCTGTTCACCCATACAATCAGGATCTTGAGTTTCCATAAATAGAACATTCCAAGTTTGCTCGCCTTTCAAAAGATCTTCATATCGCAGTGGATTCCAATAAGAATAATCAATTAAGTAAATGATATATCCAGCCATAAGATCTTTAAAAAAAAAAAACCATATGAATCAAATCCTTGAAGATAATCCACATCTGGATAAGTCTTCATTCTTCGTCTGGAAACTATCAGAGTGGGCAGACTTTGAATCTTGAATCTAGTGGTCTTTAGACTTTGACGGTAGAGTCTAAAGTTCTTTAGACTATAACACTTGAGTCTGGAAGACTTTAGGCTAGACTTTTGGAAACGTTTTGTCAGCTTCAAAACAATAAATGAGTTTTGTCCAACACAAATAAGTCTTTAGTTTATTTTTCTTGGTCACAGAGACTTTACAAACCCTAACCTCTCTCAAACCTTTACTTCTCTTGATTCGTCCTCACTTTCTTTGCGAATCTCTCTCTTGATCACTCACAAACATATCGTCAAAATCCTTCAAGTATGTTTCGATGTTTTCTTAGAGGAGGTCCTCTCGCATTACCAGTTGTGGGCCTCAGTTTGTGCTCGATGCTTAAATGCACTTTGATCTTACTGGAGATGAATCACCACAAAGCACAAATCGACCATCAGTGGAGGAAGATGTTACTTAAGATGCAACTCCTTTTTTAGTAAGAAAGTCCAAAGTACTTCTTAAACACTATGAGTTTCTAAAAAAGGAAGGAATTCCTATGAATTTTATAACTTCGTTCCTGAAAGAAAATGGCTATGAGAGCGAAACTTTATTCTTGAGTGCCATGGAAAACTTAGGATTGGTAAAGGCTAGAAGAGTAGAAAAGGAATTTGCCATTTTCTTACTAATCCTTGCTTTGGTACAGAGGGTCAGACTGAAGGAAAAAAGGAAAATGATGATGAGAGGGTGTTCAAGAATTTCTAACGCAAAATGGGTGTTCCTGCAGAAATCGCTGGAACAAAAAGAAAACTGTTTCAATCGAAAGAACATAAGAAGGTCTTTGTGCATATACTGAACAGAGGGGTCATCAACCCTCAAATGGTAGACTTTGATTTTCTAAATTCCATCAAGGTAAATTTGCGAGAGAAATTTGTCAAACTTCAAATGGAAATGTTCTGTGTGGAGTTATCCGATGCTTATCCTAAATTAACTACTTATTTCTATTCAAATTTGTTAGTTTTGTATCACAATCATATTCAATTTACTATGAGTGAAAAAGTTCTGATGTTGATATTGATTTGTTAGCTAATATTTTGAGAGTGAAACGAAGTGGATTTTTACCCATAAATGTCTCAAATGAAGAGGTCATCAAGTTTCTGGTTAAAGAAAAAATTCTAAGAAGAAGCATTACTTATTCTAGGATGTCTGCCTTTAAAATTTTACTCCATAAGATTGTCATTAGTTGTATCAGACCCAAAGCTGCCTCCAAGATTGATGTTTCAAGATTTGAAGAACAAATGATGTGTGTTATCTGCAATGGAGTTGCTTTCTCACTTCCTCATACCATTCTACTGCACATGTACAGAATTGTGATGAAGGAGAAAGGTCAGCTTCCTTATTCGGCTTTGGTGACCAGATTTTTCCAACACTTTCATATTCAACTGCCCTTTAGTTTTTGCTCTAGAACCATCATTCCCATGCAAATTGGAATTAAAATGATCTTTAAAATGAGATTAAAGAACCTCTCTAGAGCTTTGAAACTTATGAAAAAAAGAATCTACTAGTAAAGCTAAAACAGGATATATGGCTGAGAAGAAGCGTAAAGGGAAGAGCATTGTCTCACGAACTCCAAAATGGAAAAGACATGTTCTTCTTCTACAAGATGAAGAAGAGGACTATGATGAAAACGAGACTATCTCTGATATTGTCGCAAATATCACCATGAGAGATCATGTGGGAGGTATAGTTGATTTTGAAGAAGAAGATGAAAGCAAGAAAGATCCAAAGAGGAAAGTGAAAGAGAGGAAATTGGCGAAAAAGAGAGTAAGGAGAATGACTAAGATGAAGAAGGAATGCAGGAAGGAGAAGAAGTTCTTCCTCAAACTGAAGCCACTCAGACAAAGGGAGTAAGTCGATCTTCTCCAAATGCAGAGGACATTTATGCATCTCATTTCCCTAAAGAATCTCCTAGGGATCAAGACAAATAGATTACTGTTCAGGGTAAGCAACATACCTCCAATGTTCAGGTCAATGTTTATTTACTTTTGGATACTCCACCGATACATTTTGCTGAAGTTTAGTGCCCAAACTGAACTAGACTCAAACTATCCTCAAATAGTGAAACTCCTTTTAGAGATTAAGGCACAACAATATGGGATGGAGGTTGAAATCCAAAAGTTACATGTTGCTCTTGATACTACCTTGGAATCTCTCACTAGAAAGGTACAGTCTCTTGATAACAAAGTTCAGAACTTGAATCAGCAGGCTACTCAAAATTTGGCGAAGGTTGAGATTGTCTTCCATTAGTGCCTGACTAAGCTTGAGGAGACCATGCAGACTTTAGAGGATTTCCAACTTATCCATGTTTCAAGGCATCCCTAATAATTTTCGAAAACCAATTGTTTTTTCTTTGTGTTTCTCGTTTTTTTTTTTTTTTTTGCTACTGACAAAAGGGGGAGAATTTTGTAGATTTGAAGCTTTGACTTGCTAATTGTATTTGCAGTTTGTGCTTTCTATATTTTACTTGTGTGGTGTGTTTTATGCAGACTTTGTTTTGTAGACCAAACTTTATAAATGTTATGCTCACTATTTATTATCTCTATCTATTATCTTGTGCTGCTAAAGTACTATTTTGCATAATAACATTCATATTATGTTTAAAGTTACATGAAAGTTTTGTCACTATTAAAAATAGGGAGATTGTTGAGAAAATTCTTACCAAGTTTTGAAGTTGACAAAACTTTCTAGTTCTTATTCTTATTTTGAAGAACAATATACTTTTTAAGTTATATCATCGAATTTTTCCAAAGTCTATTCATTCCAGAAGTCTCTCCCCCTCTGACGCAATCCAGATTGAAACCATGCCTAAAACGAAGATAAAATCATATTCAAATTTATTGATCTTATGACAAGGATTCCGAATGAATGCATTAGGAATTTATACTTCAATATCTGGCTCTTTGGCGAATAATCTCACTTACCTTTTTATAAATACATTGATGAAATCAAACACAAATAAATGAAATCAATCTTAAAGATAAGTTCTTTTTAGGAAGTATCTACTTCTGGAACCTAGATTTTGATTGTATGGGCGATTAGAATTAACGGATTATCATCTCAATCTTCAAACGGCTATAACATTTTCTTAATCAATTTTGTCCAACGGATTGATTGGAAGAAATTCCTCTTGAAAATGCCAACGGCTAATGAGGCGTAGAGGAGTATTTAAGGAGGTCATTCGGTTTATTTGAGGAAGAGGCATGAAAATTGAAATTCCAAAGTCTGAAGTCTTCCCAACTACTTGTTCTTCGTCGGTGGTCCTTACAAATTGTATTCAAGAGAGAAAATCACTAAAAGAGTGACTCAGTGAGAAAAAAATGGATCTTCCACTTTGCACTCAAAAATTGTACTTCTCTATTTATACTATAATGAATTCCAACCAAAAGGCTATCAGCGTGGGAGAGTAAATGTAGCCTTAATCTAAGCTGAACCACTATTAATTCCGTGTGCAATCTTCTTTTCCCTTAACTCTTTTGATTTAAATTTACTGCATTCTTTTAATTATCATAAAAATCAATTCCATCCCTTATCTAATTCTAAACATTCATAAGAAATTTAGTGACTTGCTTATCATACTCTGTTTGGTTCTTGTACTTTTTTGAAAATTTTAATTTATTGCATTCGTACTAGCATTATTAGAAAAGCAGAGAAGATTTATTATTGAAGTTTGCACACTTTCTCTTCAAAGGGTTTTTAGACTTGGAAACATCTAAGGACTTGTTTAGATGGTAGTCTTCCCTGAATAGGATTTAATTCCACCATGTAGGACAATGTACAAGTTGGTCATTAGAGAGTTAAGTTGCAAAGTCATATCCAAAAATAACAAGAAGTGCCAGTAGAATAAGGAGAGGATCTGCTTCTGCGATTTTAGCGGAGAGGCCCACCAACTTTTTATCTTGGCACTCAGGAGGCATCAGCTGTGACATCCTGAATTTTCAATTCTGTCTTCAATTAAATAAATCGGGCCTTTCATCGGCACACCTATAGTGCTATTCTCAGAGCTAATCACTCTAGGGATAACTAGACTATTTGGGAGAGCCATTAACACACACAGTTAAAAGTCAATTAGAGATTAGAAATAGGTTGGTTCGATAGAGATGTATGGTAAAACGTGGGTGATTCCGCCAAATCACAAAAGTCTCGTCGATCGATACTATACTGATTTTTCTGTCGTTTTGATACCCTGTATCCGTATTTGAAACATCGAGATTTTCGCGATCACCGAGAGTTGCCAATGTGTCAAAGAGGTTTATTGTGTCTCAAAGAAAATCGACCACTGGTCATTTGCACTAAAATTTTTTGAAAACTACCCGGTAACCTAGGTGTTGCTAAAATCGCACCAAATTGAAATTAACCGTGAATTTGAATCCAATTTTAGAAATTGAAAGTTCTGTCATGTCACGAGTCATTTTAGAAACGTCGACTCATTCTCCGAAAATTTTTCTGTAAATCGAGATTTTGGTGGAAAAAGACGATAAAGGGCCGTTTTCAACTGGAAAATTTGGAGGACTATTTTTTATCGTGAAATTGGGATGTAAGTGGGTTATATTGACGAAGAAAAATGTCAATTTGATCGTGAGTACCTTGGTTGAATTTTTTAGGGTCAAATTGAGTCGGTTCAAGAAGGAATGGAAGTGGAATTGGGAGGAAATGTCTTCAAATTCGTATGTCTGTTGGTCCATGACTTTTTGGACCATTTCATTAACTTGTTATGGAAGTTTGAAGGCTGCAAGAGGCCCTGGATGCCAGCCACATATGGTGGAACCATTCCAAGGAGACAAGAGGATAGAAAGGGAGCATGAGGGGTCCTCCAAGGTAGCGGATTCCCTCTCTTCTTCCCCATTGATCGATCCTCCATCTTTCCAAACCAAATAAGCTCCAAGAACCAGCAAAAAAAAAAAAAAAAAAACCTGCCATCACAATTACTTGCCAAGCTGCCGGAGTCCCCCTCGAGCGCTATTGCTCGCCTTCGCACCCTGCACGCCAGCCGCGCCGGTCCCGTGCACCATTCTGCCCTCTCCCGCATCCAGCCTGTCCCTCAAGCCAGTCCAACCATCATCACAAGCTGCTCCCGTCCCCTGAGCCGCCGTGAGGCGCCATCCAACCGTTGCTCTCCTCCACTAAGCCATCCGCCTCCTCCTTGGTCGATTCCAACTCGAGTCGAGCCTGAGCAGCCCTCTTCGGCCCATCCACAGAAGTCGAAACCCAGTAGTCCTTCAGACACTGTTTGGCCCACTTTGGTGCTCTTCTGGACCTCGAAATGTGCACCCGCTTTGGAGTTTATCAATCCTCTCCGTGTCCTCGACGTCGTGGTCCCATTGGATTATTAATCAAGTGAGTTTACTCACTAATCTCTACTTTGGGAGTTAATTATGCTTAAGGATTTATTAGTTTAAGTTAAGTATAGATTAGGTGGTTAGTTAGAATAGATTAGCAATTTAATCGTTCGATATTGCATGTTAAGTGGTTAGAATAGTGCAATTAGCAAGTAGATAAGCTGTAGTATTTATCTAGATAGGTTTAGAATTTTTTTGAGCCCGTTTCGGTATTTAATTAGGCTTTTCTGGCCTAAGTTTCATTGTTGGGTATTTAATAATTAATTTTTGAAATTAGTTATTTAATTATTATTTTCCGGAAATTTGACTGGGATAGCTGGTGAACGGAATAACCGGTGACCGGAATTTTATATCGATTGCAATGATGTGATTTATTTATTTAATTGACTACTATTTTGGGCATTTATCCCAAAATTTATTAATTTCAATATTTAATTAGAAAATTACTAGGTGTCGATTTACAGCGCCAAAGTTTTTTTGTATCGACTACATAAATGGTGGGAATTTTAAAAGTAAAGATATTATATTTTTGGCTGAGGCCGATCGTGTACCCATACATGATTATTTTTATCTGGTATGATAAAAATTGTGAAGTGGTGGATTGTGTAGAATGGTATACTGTATCAGCCTGCGGGCTCGATTCATCAGCTTAGAGTGAGCAATATATCCAAAGTATCGCACAGCTTCGGTGAGCAATTAAGTATCGCATAGCTTCAGTGAGCAATTAAGTACCGCTCAACTTCGGGGAGCAATTAAGTACCGCACAGCTTTAGTAAGCATTAGCCTATACTATATCAGCCTAAGGGCTTGGATATATCAGCTTAGAGTGAGCAATTACGTTGTTATTAGCTTTTGGCGAGCATTTCTTATCTATATTCAGCTTAGGGTGAGCAGTCCTTGACGAGATTAGGACTTTATAGATAGTATTGATTGGATTGACCAAGAGATGGTCTTAGTGACATGGAATCTACTAGTTCGATTGATCGATGGCTTAATCTGAATTGATGCTTTAGTGTGTTGAAGTGATTTGTTGAATCTATAAATTGTACTAACTTGCAGGAAGGAACTAAGGCAAGGTGAGTCCTCTGACCTGTGCTTGTGCTTAAGTAGCCCTTGGGGCATATGTTCTTCCTAGTTGGGTCTTAATGGGTGAACTCGCTGAGACGTTGTCTTACGTCGTTGTGTAATAACATTTTCAGGTCTTTAGATGGCGGTTCCTTCCAAGCATTTTAGACAGCCATAGAAGGTCACTGAGCAGAAGTGTTTTATTCCGCTTCTTGAAGACCCAAGGGGATGGGTATATGAGTTGGTGAAGTCCGTGGTCTAGGTCGATGCGGGTCTACCCAAAAAGGTGTCCCATCAATACAGATCATGGTATCATCAAGAGCGGAATGGACAGAGAGAGGAGCCCATACCAGAGTCCAAGGTTCCTTTTTATGTGTTGGAGGTAGCTTTTGGGAAAGGCACGGCCGATCCACCAGGTGGTTCAGTGGTGGACCCATGTCTGTCAGAGTCAGGGACCCCGAAGTACTTAGTTGAAGACTTCATTGATTAGAAAATTTGTTGCCTCTACCCCTCCCCCATTTTGCAAACCTTGTTTATAGATTGGCAGGTTTTGTAAGTGACTTGTTATGATATGTATATAAGTGTGGTTTGGTTTTCAAAATTTTATGGCCCTACTTTTCTATTACATTTGAGTTTTGTCTGGGGATTAATTATTCGCTTCCGCATGTATATTAAAATGAATGGGTCAGCGATGTGTCCCAGGACGTCACTATTTAGTCGACCACAGCGGGATGAGCACGTGCTCAGAGAATCGGGGTGTGACATCCTCATTTAAGTGGTATCAGAGCATGCTTAGTGATTGGAGTGATAAGGTGCGATAAGTTATGGGATAGTTAGTAGGAATGTCATTTATTTCATGCTAGTGCTGTTTGCGATAGCTATCTAATAGAAATTGTTTGTTTGTGTGGGGTCACTCAACTTCTAATTCTATGTGGAATTGGAAGGCAAGTTTCAGTAGGAAACTTGCATCATGAGCGATCCAGAGTAGAGTAAAAGGGCTAGTACGAACACCTAGAGGGGGTGAATAGGTAAAAAGATTTTTTGCAGAATTCAGAAGAGATAAATTGCCTTTGGAAGATAATAGACTATAAACGCATTCAGCTTTAAGTAATTAAGTAAGGCTAACGAATAAAAGTAAGGAGTTCAAGGAAGAGAATAGAAACACAAGGTTTATAGTGGTTCAGCTTAAACCAAGCTTATGTCCACTCTTCTACACTGACAACCTATTGGTTGGATTCTACTATGAATTAAAAGAGACATTACAATAGTGTGATCTCAACTTCACAGTGAAGAGTCTCTACTGGTCTCTCACAAAGTCTCACAAGAATTTCTCTCTTTTGTTTACAACTTTGAGCTTAGTAAAAGAAATAGCAAAGAACTAGGATGCTTAAGACTTTGAAAATTTTCTTTCATGCACACACTTTTTCGAACAACTAGCGAGTTCTCCTTATATACTCATTCATGCCTTCACGACCGTTGGCACTTTCCAAATGAATTCTTCTAATCTATCCATTGGACAGGATCAATCAAGGTGATCTCGAGTCGTTAGATGAGTTGTGATGAAAGCCCATCAATCATGTTCGCCTATACAATCAGGATCTTGGTTTTTATAAGTAGAACCTTCCAAGTTTGCTATGCCTTTCAAAAGATTTGATTATCAGAATTGATTCCAATAAAGATAATCAATTAAGTAGGTGTTATATCCAGCTATAAGGTCATCCATAAACTATACGAATCGAATCATTGAAGATAATCCCGCATCTGGATAAGTCTTCATTCTTCGGTCTGGAAACTATTAGTGAGTGCAGACTTTGAAATTAAAGTTTGGAGGACTTCAGAATTTGATACTTCAGCCTGGAAGTCTTCAGACTATGGCACTTGAGTCTAGAGTCTACAGACTAAACTTTGGAAAGGTTTTGTTATCTTCAAAACAATAAAAGAGTTTTCTCCAACAATCTTCTCTTTTTTGATAGTGACAAAACTTTCCTGCAAATTTAAAAACTTTTGACCTGCAAAACATCGCTTAAACAATACATGATATCTTATGAAAATAAGTTGATTAGGACATGGATAACATGGATTCTACAACCAAAGAAAACATGTTAGTCCTAACTAGAATAAGACAAATAACTATCCAACCAAAATTAGTATCACAAACTAAGTTGCTGCAAGCGTAAAAAAGTTCAAAACAACAGTCAAAAGTAAGTCCAAAGTCAGAGATAATCCAAAGACCAAACCAATAAAAACAAAAGTACCAAGTTAAAGTACCAATCCTCCAAAGGATAAAATCTGCACACATTCTCCCCATTTTTGTCAACAACAAAAAGTGGAGAAAGATTTGAAGAACTTGGATAAAATCGTAATTGTTTGGGAATGCGAATGATCTAGAAATCCCTCATAGACTTGATAGTCTCCTCTAGCTTTCTTAGAGTCTCCTTCAGCTACTTAATATCCTCACCCTTTGTAGTTTCTTGCACTTGAAGCTTCAGGGCTTGTACTTACTTGTGTAGAGAATCTAAAGTAGCCTTCAAAGCTTTGTGGAGATTCTAGATCTCATACTCCATTCCATATTGCTGACCTATTAACTTCAAAAGGAGCTTTAGCAGACTCCGAAAGTCTGCAAAATGTGTCTGTGGATGCACTAGGTCTAGCCAAATTAATTTCAAGAGTATTGAGATGTGAGGGAACATCAGCAGTTCAATCACTAGGACTAGGAGTGGATTCTTCAACATCTGCTTCAGGATATTGAGAGGTATAGACATCCTCTGGATCTGCTGGAGATCTACTAACATCACTAGTAAAAACAGGTGAAAATGTACCTTCTTTTTTAGCAGCTCCCCCTGTCTTTGTTCCTTCAGGTGGAGAAAAGAATCATCTTCTTGTTCTTACTCTGCTCCAGTACCCAAGTGATGCTTTTCTTGGTCTTCTCCTACAGTTCCACTCCAAGTCCTTTCTATATCCTCTAACAAGGATACAACATATGTTGGCTCAAAAGAGTCATCTTGACCCTCTTCTTCTTGAGTTTCCTTGCCTACTTCTTCTCTTTCTTTCCTTCTTTCTCTTTCTTATTCTGCTTTTCTTCTTCCTTTACTTCCTTCTCTTCTCTCTTCTCTGTTCTTGCTGTCCTCAGGCTACTCAAAACTAACAAAGCTCCGTAAATTTCTTAAGGCAAAGGCGGAGAGTGTAATGTCGTCCTCATCTTTTTCTTCATCCTACCAGATAAGGTTTCTCCTTTTCTTAATTAGTGCACTCGTGGGCTCCTTGCCTTTTCTCTTCTTCACTATAAAGTCTTGTTTTTTTTTTTTTTTTACGGGGGACTCCTCCTTCAACGGTTCCAATGCCTTATTCAGCTCATTCAGTCTTATTTTTGAAACCATTTTCAATCCAATCACCATTGGAACAATGGTTCGAGCACACAAAGTAGTTGGAATCTGAACATGGAAATGTCTGAATAGTCGAGTGACAAGCGTGGAGTAAGGTAGTTGCCTTTTGTCCTTCATAACTGTCCTATACATGTGCATTAGAATAGTGTGAGGCAATGAGAACTTAAACCCAATGTTGATTGTGTACATCAACTTTGCTTCAGAGTGAGAAACATCAATCTTTGAAGTGGATTTGGGTCTAATGCAGTTGATCACAATCTTGTATAGTAAAATATTGGAAGCAATCATTCTGGAATAAGAAATCCTGCCTTTAGCAAATCTGTCCCAAACAAGAGCCAATGTTGCGTGACCAACAGACACACCGATTGGTTGGAAACTCCCTCTTTCCATACCAATCATATCTACCAAAGTGTCCATATCCACCACAAATTCTTTGTCATTAACCGTAAAACAAAATCTATTCGCATCTAGAAATGACAGATTTATATAGAAATAAGCAGTTAATTGAGGATAGGCGACAGAGGTCTTTGAGCAAAATCGTTTAAGTTGAAGGAGAGCAAACTTCTCCCTCAGGTTCACTTTCAATGAATCTAGAAAATCAAAGTCTACAGTTCGAAGGTTCATCACCCCTCTCTTGAAAAGTTTCGAATAGGTCTTCCTATGGTCCTTAGACCGAAATAAACTCATTCCTTCTCCACAAATATTTGCAGTAATGCCCATCCTAGGCTTAAAATTCATGTACATGCTCTCATCATCATCCTTTTCTTCTGGCTGATTAAAACTACCAAACCTCGGATCATTGGAAAAGTTGGCAAAAGTCCTGTCTGCCAAACCTTATGGCGCAATGCCTAACCTTTCCATTGTTCGCAAAAACTGAGTTTCATTTCAGTATCCATATTCTCGCAAAAACTCATCAATAAGCATCACCACAGTACCGCCCTTCTTTAAATTAGAATAGAGTTTAAAGAGAAATTGGGTTTTCTCCATTCTTACTGGTTCAATATCTTCAATGATCTCTTCTTCTACTTGTTGCTGTGGAGGATTTTGAGTCCCTTGCTGAGAAGAGTGACGCTGTTAAGAATGTTGTTGTTGCTGCTGCTGAGGAGAATCTTCCTCTTCAGTTAAGTCAAAGTGCGTAGGACCCTCTCGCAAGTGTTGTGATCCTGTTCGCAATTCTAGAAGACTTCCTCTGGAAAGACATTGTCACTGTCGAGGGGAATTTCTTGAACTCGCTTGTTGAAAAAGGGGAGAACTTTATGGATCAACTCGAGAGAAAAAGTGAAATAATAGGATTTTTGTATTCTAGGGTTTGTGTGAGCATAAACGGAGAAGAAAAGCTTCAACGGTATATAAAGCAAGTGAAACAAGGTACATGAATCGTCACAAAGGAAAATAAAAATTGCCTTTGAAAATGAAAAACTGCCAAAAATTCAAAAATTTGAAAAGGATAATTTCTAAAAATAAAATAGGCAGGTAGCGATTTAGAAAATAACGTACCTTTTCAAATCTTCATTCTAAAAATTAAATTGCCTATATTGAGAAAATATTAAATTACAAACTTAACTTCTGGACATTCTAAGTCTGAACTCCTTCAGACTTTAACCGGTAGAAGATATTATGTTTAGTCTGGCGCGAACATACTTAAATAGGCTTTTCTCCAATGGCTTTGTAAATATGTCTGCTAGCTGATTCTTCGAGTCAATGAACTGAATCCTAACTTCTTCATTTTAAACATGATCTCTAATGAAATGGTGTTGAATCTCTATATGTTTTGCCCTTGAATAAAGAATTGGGTTCTTCGTGAGATTAATGGCACTGGTATTGTCGCATTTGATCTCAGTGCATGATTCTTCAATACCAAAGTCTCTTAGCTGTTGCATTATCCATAAGATTTGAGAACAATAGCTCCTAAAAGCCACATATTCTGCTTCAGCTGTTGAAAGAGCTACGATACTCTACTTTCTTGAGAACCAAGACTCAAGCTTGTTGCTCAGCAATTGACAAGTACCAGAAGTACTTTTTCTATCAACTTTACATCCTACTAAATTTGCGTCTGAATATCTAAGCAGAGTAAAGTCTTCTTCTTTAGAATACCACAGACCTAGCTTTGGTGTTGTTGCAACGTATTTGATGATGTGTTTTATAGCACTTAAGTGAGATTCTTTGGGATCTGATTGGAATCTAGCACGGATGCAAACACTAAACAAAATGTCAGGCTTAGATGCAGTAAGGTAAAGAAGTGAACCAATAATGCTCCTATAAAGTTTTTGGTCTACATTCTTTCCTCTTTCATCTTTATCCAACTTTGAAGAACTTGACATTGGTGTCTTTGTCTTTTTGCAGTTCTCCAATCCAAACTTCTTGATGAGATCTTTTGCATACTTCTCTTGGTGAATAAAAATACCTTTCTTTAATTGTTTAACTTGTATAGATTTTTATTAGTTGATCCAAAAATGATATCACCAACATAAATTTGAACTAATAAAAAATCTTTACCATCTCTTTAGTATCTACCTTACCTTTAACAAAACCATTTTCGGTTAGGAAATTACTTAACCTTTCACACGAGGCTCGAGGTGCTTGCTTCAGTCCATATAGGACCTTTTTCAGTCTGTAGACTGAGTCTGGCTTTCTTGAATCTTCAAATCTAGGTGGTTGTTCCACATAGGCTTCTTCTTGGGTGAATCCATTTAAGAATGCACTTTTTACATCCATTTAGAATAACATAAAATTTTTTATAGCAAGCAAAAGCAAGTAATAATCTAATTGCTTCTAACCTCGCTACTGGTGCATAGGTCTTGTCATAGTCTATCCATTCTTCTTGCATATATCCTTTGGCCATGAGTCTTGCTTTGTTCCTGACCACTTTTCCCTTCTCGTTCACCTTGTTCCTGAAAACCATTTAGTTCCAATAATGGACTTACCTTTAGGTTTAGGAATTAGTTCCCAAACATCATTGATGCTAAACTATATGAGTTCTTCTTGCATAACTTCAATCCAGCTTTCATCAGCCAAGGCTTCTTCTAAACTTTTAGGTTTTATCTCATAACCGAGTGCTAAAGCATTAGACTCTTCTCGCCTTTTGGATCTAGTACAAACTCCTTCATCAATGTTGCCAATGATGAGTTCTTTGGGATGACTTGACTTATGCTGCAGTTGCTGGTTGGTTTGAGAGTCTGCTGATCTTCTGCTTCAGTTGAATTTTTTTGTTCTTCTTGTTGTTGATCTTCAGAAGTCTAAACTACTTTAGGGGAAGTAGACTTTATAAAGTCTAGAGCAAGTTCAAATTCTTCAAGTTAAGTCTGGTCCTGTTGATTCTACAAAGAGTCTTGAAATTTCACGTTCGTAGATTCTTCCACAGACTAAGTCTTTTTGTTGAATACTCTGTATGCTTTGCTTAAGGTTGAGTAGCCAAGGAAAATTCATTCAGTTGATTTTTCTTCAAACTTCTCAGTTCGATCATTTGTATTTTTCAAAACAAAACACTTACAACCAAACACATGAAAGTAAGAAACATTTGGCTTCTTCCCTTTATATACTTCGTAAGGAGTTTTCTCTAGAATAGGCCTCAAGAATACTCTTTTAATGATGTAGCAAGCTATAGCAACTACTTCAGCCCAAAAACGAGAAGAAATATTACTTTCAATTAAGAGGGTTCTTGCCATCTCTTGTAAGGATCTATTCTTTCTTTCCACAACCCCATTTTGTTCTGGAGTATATGGAGAAGAGAAAACATGTTGGAAACTAGATTCATCACAGAATTTCACAAAGTCTTGATTTTCAAACTCACCTCCATGGTCTGTTCATATACTTGAAACGGCATAACCTTTTTTCATTTTGAACCTTCTTGGCAAATTTTAAAAAGTGAAAGAAGGCTTCAAACTTACTTACTAGGAAGTATACCCATGTAAAGCGAGAGTAATCATCCACGATTACTAGACATTATCTATTTCCACCAATGCTTTGAGTTCTGGTTGGTCCAAAGAGGTCCATATGCAGAAACTGCAAAACTCAATTAGTAGAAACTTGATTTATAGGTTTAAAAGAAGTTCTAACCTGTTTTCCCAAAACACATGGTGTGCATAATTCAAACTTTTGATAAGCCAAGTTGGGAAGACCACAATTAAGTTTTTTTGGAGGAAATCTTGGCAATTTGTTGCATGTTTACATGGCCAAGCTTTCGATGCCAAAGGTTTGCTTCATCTTGAATGGAAATTAGACATTGAGAGCATTCTGGTTTTATATCCATAAGGTAAATATTCCTATGTCTTCGTCCAGTGGAAGATTGAGAGAAATCTTTACTTGTTCCCAAGCATATGCCTTCTTGGAAGTTAATTTTGAATCAAGCATCGCAAAGTTGACTTATGCTGAGTAGATTATAATTTAATCTTATAGTGAGGCTTCCAATCTTCATAGTTCCACAACCAACAATTCTTCCTTTGTTGTTTCTTCCAAATGAAACTTTTCCACAATTCATTTGAACAAGTTTTATAAAGCAACTTGAATCTTCTGTCATGTGTCTCGAACAGCTACTATTTAAATACCATTTGATCTTCTTCTTGATAGTGACCTGTAATCATAAAAAGAACTCAAGCTTTCTTTCCTACCAATATTTTCTTGGGTCTAGGGGAGTTAGTATCAAAAACAATCTTTGCTCAATCCTTCTTAATAGGTCTCAAAACCTTGGAACATTCTTTCTCAAAATGTTTTGAGCTGTTACACTTTGAACATTTGAGAGCACTTCAGCCAACAAGTTTTACAAAAAATTTTTGAAAATGATTTTTGTATATTTTTTTTGTAGATCTTTGTTTGATTCTTTCATTTACTTTGGAAAATCAATTAAAGGAATAGTTTCTGATATCATGCCCAAACCAGATTTGTTAAAATAAGGTCTTTGTACAGAAAAAAATCTTTGCCAACTTCTCAGAACCTTTTGAAAACCTTTTTGTGATATTTGAAATACCCTCTTTCAAAAAGGCATTTTCCTTCGAAAGAAAGTCTGTGTTTTCTTTCAAATCATCCAAACTTTTATCCAGATTTTCAAACTTTTCTTTCCAAGAAGTCTCATTCTGCTTCAATTTAGAATTCTCTCTCTTCAGCTCGGAAATCCTTTTAAGAGTTGTTTTGAGACTGAGACAGAGTTCATCTATATACTTCGAGACTTAAACTAGAATTTTTAAATTTTCTAACCTCAATTTCTTTGTATGAGTTTGAGTCTGAATATGTTCTAGAGTTTGAGTCTGATTCTGAATTTTCCATTAGACATATGTTGGCATATATTTCATCACTTTCCTCGCATTTGGTATCGCTCCATGTCTCTGCTTTGAGAGAATTTTTGTATTTCTCTATTTTTCCATTCTTTTTCTTCAATAGAGGATAGTTGGGTCTGATATTCCCCTCTTTCTTGCATTCGAAACATATCACATCTTTGTTGGTTTCATTGTCCTCAGTTGGTTTCTTCTGGAATTTTTGAGTGCTTTGCTTCTTCCAGTTGAATTTTCTTCCCTTCCTGTTCAACTTTCTGAACTTCCTTATCATGAGTGCTAGCTCTTCATCATCCATGTCATCTTCTGAGTCTATATCATCAGAATCATCATTAGATTTTAAAGCAATTGACTTCTTACCTTTAGGATCTTCTTCTTCATTGATTTGTTTCACTTCATATGATTGAAGTGTGCCAACTAATTCGTCTACTGAAAGAAGCACGATTCTCTGGGTTTCTCTTATTGAAGTCTTGACATGATTCCAATCTTTGGAGAATCCACGCAACAATTTATTGACCTTCATTGGTCCTGAAATTGGCTGTCCTTGATATGCTAGACCGTTTACAATTTATGTGAAACGACTGAACATATCAGTGATTGATTCTCCTAGCTTCATCTTGAAGGTATTCTACTAGCTTCATCTTGAAGGCTTCATACTATCAGAGTAGGATATTGATTTTTGTTTCTTTAACTCGATCAGTTCCTTCATATGTAACATGCAATTTACCCTAGACTTTTTTTGCTGTTTCACATGATGAAATTCTATTATACTTAGTAGGAGATAAAGCACAGTATAATGAATAGATGGCTTTAGCATCAAGAGCTTGACTCTTGGTTATGTCTGCTTGTGTCATCTCGCCAGCATCCGCAACTTCCTTTCCTCTTTTTAAGGTTGATGTAGCTTTGGAAATGATCCATTTTTTCTACCACATCCCATTCTAGGGGATCTTTTGATATTATGAATGCCTTCATCTTGTTTTTCCACATATTGTACTCATTCCCATCAAAGTAAGGAGGTTTGGTATTGCTTTAGCCTTCAACCAAACCTTGAGCCAAAATACTAGGCATAGATCTTTAGCTTAAGAAGTAAAAAAACACTTCAATAAATAAGCACACAAACCCTAATACCAATTGAAAATGCTAGTACGAACAAGTAGGGGGTGAATAGGTGTAAAAAGATTTTTTGTAGAATATAGAAGAGATAAATTGCCTTTGGAAGATAACAGACTATAAACGCATTAAGCTTTGAGCAATTAAGTAAGGCTAACGAATAAAAGTAAGGAGTTTAAGGAAAGAGAATTATAACATAAGGTTTACAGTGGTTCAACTTAGATCAAGCCTATGTCAACTCTCCCACGCTGACAGCCCACTGGCTGGATTCTACTATGAATCAAAAGAGATTTTACAGCAGTGTGATCTCGACTTCTCAGTGAAGAGTCTCTACTGGTCTCTCACAAAGTCTCACAAGAATTTCTCTCTTTTGTTTACAATTTTGAGCTCAGTAAATGAAATAGCAAGAAACTAGAATGCTTTAGATTTTGAAATTTTTCTTTCATGCATACACTTTTTAGAACAACTAGCAAGTTCTCCTTATATACTTCTTCATGCCTTCACGACCGTTGGCACTTTCCAAGGAATTATTCCAATCTAGCCATTGAACAGAATCAATCAAGGTGATCTTGAGTCGTTAGATGAGTTTTGATGAAAGCCCGTCAATCATGTTCGCCCATACAATCAGGATCTTGGTTTCCATAAGTAGTTACTTCCAAGTTTGCTATGCCTTTCAAAAGATTTGATTATCGGAATTGATTTCAATAAGGATAATCAATTAAGGAGGTGCTATATCCAGCCATAAGGTCATCCATAAACTATACGAATCGAATCCTTGAAGATTATCCTGCATCTAGATAAGTCTTTATTATTCAGTCTGGAAACTATTAGTGAGGGTAGACTTTGAAACTAAAGTCTAGAGGTCTTCAGACTTTGATACTTCAGTCTAGAAGTATTTAGACTATGACACTTGTGTATGGAATCTTTAAAGTAGACTTTAGAAAAGTTTTGTCAACTTCAAAATAATAAAGGAGTTTTCTCCAACACAGAGGACTCCTAAAAAGAGGACCATGGGTCCAGTGACTTAGGGTAGGACGCCGACAAGGGTCGATACTTGAGGAGGCCATGGTAGAGTGCCAGCTCAGGCTAGTGCAATTGGAATTGCACCACCTCTCGTTAGTGCTGAGGTAGTAACCCCTGAGGATCCAAGGTTCGCTAGAATCATGCAAGCGTTAGAATTGCTCAGTAATAGGATGGATCAGCAAGCTTGGATCTAAGCTGTTAGTGCCACCACTTCAGCCGCCGCTACCACAACTGCCATTAATGCCACCGCGGATGTTGCTGCTACTACTGCCTTTGCTGTTGCTACACTTGCTGAGGTTCCACTAGGGAACGTGATCGCTAGGAGACTGATATATAAGCTGGTGGAATAGTTCCTAAGACTGAACCCACCAAAGTTTTCTGAGGCAAGAGACCCTGAAGCTATAGCTCTATGGATTCACGGCTTGGAGAAGGCCTTTGCACTGCTAAAGTGCATGAAGACGAAGAAGGTAGTCCTTGCAACCTACCAACTGCAAGGCAACGCCAATACTTGGTGGAAAGCCACCAGAGGCACGATATTCCCTGAAGGTGTAGCCTCGAAGTGGAACGCCTTTGTTGAAGTCTTCAATAGTAAATACTTTTCTAAGACTTTACCAAAAAAAAAAAAAACTTTTCTAAGACTGCCAGAGAGCTAAGATAGACTGCTGTCATAAAGCGATTCAATTTGACCCGTTAAAGGGTGAAAGTTACGAGTTTGTCGGGAATTGAGGAGGACCCTTGATTACCTTGATCTCATTGCTTGAGGCAACCCGTTTGTTAGATGGGGGTTGTCAAGGTTACCTAGCAACTATCGTGGATATGACAGTTGAGGAGTTGAAGATCGAAGATATCTCAGTGGTGCAAGAATTTCCAGATGTATTCCCGAAGGAATTGCCAAGTCTACTGCCAGAAAAAGAGATCGAGTTTGTGATTGAGTTAGCATCTAGGACAGAGCCAATTTCTAAGGCTCCTTACCAGATGGCGTTATTTGAGTTGAAAGAACTGAAGGTGTAGATGCATGAGTTGTTGGATAAGGGATTCATACACCCCAGTGCATCACCTTGAGGAGCACCAATTCTATTCATCAAGAAGAAAGATGGCTCGTTGCTCCTGTGCATTGACTATCGTCAACTCAATCAAGTGACAATATAATAACAAGTATCTACTCTCGAGGATTGACGACTTGTTTGATCAGTTACAAGTGTTAGGGAAATCCCTTATGATGTTTTGAAGATGACAAAATAAATCAAAGGCTACTAACATGTTTAATGGTTAAGTAATAGACCATGCAGATGATAGAACATGTAAAGAATATTGTCAAAGTGTGAAGACGACCAGAAGACTAAACGTAACATATGTTTAAAGTATATTATGAAGATTTCCAGACTTCTGTGTCAAAGTCTGAAGACTGCCAGACTTTAGTGTCAAAGTCTGTTCTACATCAGAAATCTGCTCATTCTGACAAATTCCAGAATGAACGTGAATGATGAACCAGAAGACAGACTCTATGCTGAAGCTGAACTGGGTACAGACCTTAAAGCTAAATCTGTTCAGGAGCATAATATGTTCAGACTCAGATTGCAAAGTCTATCGCACTCAGACTCAGATTGTAAAGTCTATTGCTCTCAAACTTTACATCCAGACTCAATAGAACGTAACTCAAGCCCAATCATATAACGGCTAGTGATCTGGTTTGGATTTCACATCAAGATTGATTTGATTGATTCAATCCAATTGATTGATGATTGGATCTTGAAGACAAGAACTTTCTATACGAAGAAGCTTTACTTATGGAAACCAAGATTTCGTTTGTATGGGCGATCGGAATCAATTTGGGATTCTACCTTTGTCAC
Source organism: Eucalyptus melliodora (assembly GCA_004368105.4). Classification (NCBI taxonomy): domain Eukaryota; kingdom Viridiplantae; phylum Streptophyta; class Magnoliopsida; order Myrtales; family Myrtaceae; genus Eucalyptus; species Eucalyptus melliodora. The sequence goes on from CM023405.3 coordinate 14,998,521, forward strand.
TCGACGGCTACCAAATCTTCTAGATACAGAGCTGTCCAATGGGTATATTGGAAGACGATTCTCCGGGATACTGTCCAATGGGTAGTTTGGAAGTAGAGGAGTATTTAAGGAGATCATGGACCGATGAGCAAGTAAGAGACGGAGCGTAGAATTTATAATTCCAAAGTCTAAGCGACTTTCGATCATATACTTGTCTCTTGAGAGCTTAAACGTTTGTGATCGTGAGAGAAATACCAAAAGAGTGACTTAGTGAGATAGTGTGATCTACTAAGTGTTTGTACTCAAAATTGTAATCTCTTGTTGATTGCATAGTGGAATCCAGCCAAGAAGGCTGTTAGCGTGGGAGAGTGGACGTAGGCTTGGATTAAGCCGAACCACTATAAATCTTGTGTTCTTATTCTCTTCCCTAACTCCTTTGTTTGAATTTTATTTTATTCCGCATATATTTGTCAAGATTTATCTTAAACACCTATTCACCCCCTCTAGGTGTTCACACTAGCACTCTCAACAAGGAGCGTTGATATTCTCTAAAATCGACTTGAGGATAGAATATCATTAGCTGAGGAAGAGGACATATCAAAGTCAGCATTTTGTACTTGATATGGTCATTATGAGTTTACTGTAATGCCATTCGGCTTGACGAAAACCCTAACTACTTTTATGGATCTGATGAATCAAGTGTTCAAAGAATACTTAGATCAGTTAATAATCGTGTTCATCGATGATATTCTGGTGTATTCAATGAGTGATGAAGAGCACAAGAATCATCTGAGGATAGTACTTCAGACTTTGAGGATTCACGAGTTGTACGCCAAGTTCAGCAAGTGCGAGTTTTGGTTGACTTGTGTTGCGTTCCTTGGTCACGTGATTTCAAGCGAAGGAATCTATGTGGACCCAACCAAGATTGAAGCAGTGATCAACTAGCCAAGACTGACACAGTGACAAAAATCACAAGTTTTCTAGGTTTACTTGGTTATCATAGAAGATTCGTAGAAGGATTTTCGGCTTTAGCATCGCCGTTGACTCGACTCCTGAAGAAAGAAGAAAAGTTTGTGTGGATAGACGAGTGTGAGCGTAGTTTCCATGAGCTTAAGCAGAAGCTGACTACTGCACCTATGCTGACCATTCCATTTGGTCCTAGAGGGTACGAGATCTACAGTGATGCATCGTTCAGAGGACTAGGTTGTGTGTTGATACAACATGGAAGAGTTGTCGCATACGCCTCCCACCAATTGAGACCTTATGAACAGAATTACCTGACGCATGACTTGGAACTCGCAGCCATCATTTTCACCTTGAAGATTTAGAGACATTATTTGTGTGGAGAAAGATTTCAGATCTACACTGATCATCAAAGTCTCAAGTATTTATTCTCTCAGAAAGAGTTGAATATGAGACAACATCGATGGATGGAACTTCTGAAGGACTACGATTGTGATATCTGATATCACCCTGGAAAGGCAAATAAGGTCACCGACGCCTTAACTCGGAAGTCTTTAGTCACACATATGTTGGTTAAGGAGTGGAATTTAATCGAAAAAGCTCGAGATTCAGTTTTCAAGTTTGAGGTAGGCCACCTTTCAAATCTTATGGCCACCCTCATAATTGAGCCGGATGTTTAGATCAAGATCAAATTACTTCAACTGATAAACCAAAATGTTCAGAAGATTCTACAAGAGGATACTGATAAAAGAAATGCTAACTTTCGGATTTCTGATGACAGAATGCTGAGGTTCTAAGGACGATTGTGTGTACATGATGATGCAGAGCTTAGAAAGGAGATCTTACCAGAAGCTCATCATAGTAGTTACAGCATTCATCCTAGCAGTACAAAGATGTATCAGAATCTGCGTCAACACTACTAGTGGTCTGGTATGAGGTGGACATCACAAAGCATGTCGCCAAGTGTCTAACGTGTCAACAAGTGAAGGCTCAGCATTGTAAGCCAGGAGGACTTCTGCAACCTTTCAAGATCCTAGAGTGGAAATGTGAGCACATCATGATGGATTTCGTGATAGGTTTACCAAGAAGTTAGAGAGGAAATGATTCTATTTGGGTAGTGGTCAACAGATTGACAAAGTCGGCTCACTTTATCGTAGTGTGAAAAGACTTTGATTTGGATAGGCACGTGGAGTTGTATGTGCGTCAGGTCGTTCGTCTGCATGGAGTGCTAGTAACGATTACTTTAGACCAAGACCCGAGATTTATAGCTGCTTTCTGGAAGAGTTTATAGGCTGCTTTAGGTAGGAAGTTGCAGTATAGTATGGCATATCATCTTCAGATGGATGGCTAGTCTGAGAGGACGGTTCAAACCCTTGAAGACATGCTACGAGCTTGCATGTTGGACTTCAAGGGAAGTTGGGAGGAACAATTTTATCTTGTCGAGTTTGCCTACAACAACAACTATCAGTAGAGCATTCAGATGGCTCATTTCGAAGCGTTGTATGACAGAACGTGAAGTACGCTAGTGTGTTGGGATGAAGTTGGGAAAGAAAGATCATAGGCCCGGAGTTGGTTCAGCAATCAGTGGATGCAGCTGTAGTCATCAGGAACAGACTAAAGACCGCTCAGAGCCGTCAGAAAAGCTACGCAGATAAGTGCCAGAAACCATTAGAATTCCAAGTTGGTGATCACATTTTTCTAAAAGTGTCACCAATGAGGGGTACTTTGTGCTTTTGCAAGAAGGGAAAATTGAGTCCGAGGTACATAGGTCCCCTTGAGATTCTAGAGAGAATTGGGATCCTGGCATACCGTCTTGCCTTGCCGCCGAGACCAACACAAGTGCACAACGTTTTTCACGTGTCGATGTTAAGTATGAGCCTAACTTGACCCACGTACTTAATTTCGAAGAATTGGACGTGAATGACAGAGTGTCATAAGTTGAAAGCCTGATTCAATTGTGGATCGAAAAGAGTAGGTTGTACGCACCAAGACCATCCCGTTGGTCCAAGTGGTCTGGCAACATCAAGGCATTGAAGGAGCAACCTACGAGAGTGAAGAGTCGATGAGACAATTGTACCTCCACATTTTTGCTTAAAGTATTGTGATGGTTTAAATTTCAAGGACAAAATTTTTATAAGAGGGAAAAAGTTGTGACATTTTGAATTTTCAATTATGTTTTCAATTAAATTAATCTGGCATTTCATCAACGTGCCTACAGTGTTATTCTCAAAGCTAATCACTCTAGGGATAACTAGACTATCTGGGAAAGCCATTAAGGGATTTTAATGCAATAGACTTGGAAATTCGACTAAGAATCGACTACTCAACCATGCTCATTTGCAGAGATCATTACGGCACAGTTAAAAGTCCATTAGAGATCAGAAATAAGTCAGTTCAACGGCTAAATGTGGGTGATTCTATTAAATCACAAAAGTCTCGTCGACCGGTACTAGATTGATTTTTCTGTCGTTTTGGTACCCTGTATCTGTATTGGAAACCTCAAGATTTTCACGACCACCGAGAGTCGCCAATGTGTCGAAGAGGTTCATTGTGGCTCGAAGAAAATTGACCACGAGTCATTTGCACTAAAATTTTATGAAAACTACCTAGTAGCCTAGGTCACGCTAAAATCGCGCCAGATTAAAATTAACCGTGAATTTGAATCTGATTTTAGAAATTGAAAGTTCTGTCATGTCACGAGTCATTTTAAGAATATCAACTCATCCTACGAATGATTTTCTGCAAACTAAGATTTTGGTAGAAAAGTCGATATAAGGCTGTTTTTGACCTGAAAATTGAGATGACTGTTTTTTATTGCGAAATTGTGATGCAAGTAAGTTCTAATGGCGAGGAAAAATGTTAATTTGATCGTGAGTACCTTAGTTGAATTTTGTAGGGTCGAATTGAGTCGGTTCAAGAAGGAATGGAAGTGGAATTGGGAGGAAATGTCTTCAAATTCGTATGCCCGTTGGTCCATGACTTTTTGGACCATTTCATTAGCTTGTTACGGAAGTTTGAAGGCTGCAAGAGGCCATGGATGCCAGCCACATATGGTGGAACCATTCCAAGGAGACAAGAGGATAGAAGGGGAGCATGAGGGGCCCTCCAAGGCAGCCGGTTCACTCTCTTCTTCCCCTTGGTCAATCCTCCATCTTTCCAGACCAAAGAAGCTCCAAGAACCAGCAAAAAAAAAAAAAAAAAATTGAGCCTTCCTCTTCCCCCCGCCATCGCAACCACCCGCCAAGCCGCCAGAGTCCCCCTTGTGCATCGTTGCTCATTATGGCACCCCGCACGCCAGCCGCACCGGTCTTGTGTGCTATTCCACCCTCTCCTATGTGCAGCCCGTCCCTCAGGCCAGTCTAGCCACTGTAGCAAGCTGCTCCTGTCGCTTGAGCCACCGTGAGGCACCATTTGACCACCACTTGCCTCCACCAAGCCATCCACCTCCTCCTTGGTCGATTCCAACCCAAACCGAGCCCGAGCAACCCCCTTCAGCCCATCCACAGAAGCCAAAACCCAGCAGCCCTCCGGAAACTGTTTGGCCTACTTTGGTGCCCTTTTGGACCTCGAAAGGCGCACCTGCTTTGGAGTTTATCGATCCTCTCTGCGTCCCCGTCATCGTGGTCCCTTTAGATCGTTAATTAAGTGAGTTTATTCACTAATCTCCACTTAGAGATTTAATTATGCTTAAGGGTTGATTAGTTTAAATTAAGTATGGATTAGGTGGTTAGTTAGAATAAATTAGCAATTTAATCGTTCAATACTACATGTTAGGTGGTTAGAATAGTGCAATTAGCGAGTAGATAAGTTGTAGTATTTATCTAGACAAGTTTAGAATTTTTCCGAGCCCGTTTAAGTATTTAATTAGGCTTTTTCCGGCCTAAGTTGCATTTTTGGGTATTTAATAATTAATTTTCAAAATTATTTATTTAATTATTATTTTCCGAAAATTACACCGATATAGTCAGTGACTGGAATTTTATGCTCATTGCAGTTGTGTGATTTGTTTATTTAATTGACTGCTATTTTGTGCAAATTGGGTGTGATTTGCAATTTTTGGTATTTATCTCAAAATTTATTAATTTCAGTATTTAATTAGAAAATTACCGGCCGTCGGTTTACAGCACCGAAATTTTTTTTATCGATTATATAAATGGTGGGAATTTTAAAAGTAAAGATATTATATTTTTGGCTAAGACGGACCATGTACCCACACACGATTATTTTTATCGGGTATAATAAAAATGGTGAAGTGGTGGATTGAGTAGAAGATATACTATATCAGCCTACGGGCTCGATACATCAGCTTAGAGTGAACAGTATACCCTAAGTATAGCACAGCTTCAGTGAGCAATTAAGTATCGCACAACTTCGGTGAGCAATTAAGTATCGCACAGCTTTGGTGAGCAATTAAGTACCGCACAACTTTGGTGAGCATTAGCCGTATACTACATCAACATGAGGGCTTGGATATATCAATTTCGAATGAGCAGTATATGTTGTTATCTGCTTTTGGTGAGCATTTCCTAGCTATATTTAGCTTAGGGTGAGCATTCCTTGACGAGATCAAGACTTTATAAATAGTATGATTGGATTGACCGAGAGATGGACTTATTGACATGGAATCGACTGGTATTGATCGATGGCTTGATCTGAATTGATGCTTTGGTGTGTTGAAGTGATTGTGGAATCTATAAATTGTACTGACTTGTAGGAACTGAGGCAAGGTGAGCCCTCTAACCTGTGCTTATGCTTAGGCAGCCCTTGGGACATATTTTCTTCCTAATCGGGTCTTAGGGGGTGAACTCGCTAAGACGTCGTCTCACCCTGTTATGGGATAACATTTTCAGGTTCTTAGATGGCAGCTTCTCCCGAGCATTTTGGATAGCCGAAGAAGGTCATTGAGAAGAAGTGTTTCATTCCACTTCATGGAGACCCAAGGAAATGGGTATATGAGTTGGTGAAATCCGTAGTCTGAGTCGATACAGGTCTGCCCAAAAAGGTACCCCATCAATACAGATCATGGTATCATCAGGAGCGGAATGGATAGAGAGAGGGGCCCATACTAGAGTCCGAGGTTCCTTTTTATGTGTTGGAGGTAGCTTTTGGGAAAGGTACGGCCAATCCACCAAGTGGTTCAGTGATGGACCCATGTCTATCAGAGCTAGGAACCCTGGAGTGCTTAGTCAAAGACTCGACTAATTAAAGGATCTATTGCCCCTACCCCTCCCCCTTTTAACAGACCTTGTTTATAGATCGGCTAGTTTTGTAAATGACTTGTTATAATATGTATATAAGTGTGGTTTGGTTTTCAAAATTTTATAGCCCTACTTTTCTATCCCATTTGAGTTTTGTCTAGGGATTAATTATTCACTTCCGCATGTGCATTAAAAGGAATGGGTCAGTGATGTGTCCTGGGACATCGCTATTTAGTCGACCACGAAGGGATGGGCATGTGCTCGGAGGATCGGGGCGTGACATCAGCTATTGCTTAGAAACCCAAGGAGATGAAATAAGCTCAAAGCTATTTGCCTTTGCCTTTTCTTTAGCAAAAGCTTTTGGATGTGTGAAAGTAGCAATTTGTAAGAATGACCAATGCATGGTGGTTTCTTGCCGATGTTGAAAGGGTATGCCTCATGAATACTACCAGTAGCTTTAGGATAAGAATCCCTTCCCTGATCATGTATCTTGATTTGTTCGTTGAGAGGAGCGACTAGGCGTAGCACTAGCTCTCATTGCACTAGTCCAAAAAGGAACGGACATAAGGGAAGTAACAGATTTTTATCAACCAAATCGATCACATCCTCATCTGCAAAATGATAACTAATAGACAGTTACTTTCCTTTTCGAAATAGTGGGACCCTCGCCTCCCACCTTTCAGCAAGATATTTTATCATAGGGCGGATTCATCCTTTCCTAATAAATTTCTCCAGTCTTACATTGGAGGAAAATGAAAGCAGTTTCTTTTAAGAATGCATCTAGTTCTATTTTTCCTTTCCTTAGTTAAGCTTCCTTTTCTAAGAATCGTTGTAGTAATTCCGATTTGACACTTTTTATATTGCTTTCTTATATTGAGAAATTCTGCCTAAGGGCATTTGATCATAGAATCCATTAACAGCTTATTAGGTTGCGTTTAGCAGTCAAGATAAAATTCGTCATATCCTATGTTTGGTGCTTGCTCAGGACATGATAAATTCGGATATAAGAGGGATATAAGCAAGATAAAATTATCTCATGAGACAAGTGAGATAAAGGTTAATAGGATTTCCAACGTCCATAATAGGAAAATTATTTTTTCTCTAATAACAAACTTATTAAATTAACAAAATTGAAATTATATTTTAATATAAATAATATTTGAATCCTAATTTAAGAAATTAAGAATTAAGAATTATTTTTAATTAATATTATTTTAATTTATATATTCAACTTTAATTCTAACTTATAGTAAACATTCAATTTATAAATTAAATATTTATATTTATTATATATTTAGGTATGTTAGTACAGTTTACTATTTGATAAAATTTTATTGAAGAATGATGAAAGGGGAAAAAGAGATAATAAAGAAAATAATATAAAAAAGAGGAAAAAATTAAATTAAATTAAATTAAATTAAATTAAATTGAATTAAGGTATAATGTTATGAGAGATTTTCACCATCTCCATTTATGAACATTTAGGTTCATTTATAATGATATACCGTTTATATAAATAAATAAAAAATGTATATGATATGATGTGAATATATCTGACTTTAATACTGCAATTCACCAAATAATGAATATGATACAAAAAAATCTCATGATTTCATATCCTATCCTATCGAGTCATATTCCGATTAAAAATCCGAATGACCAAATATAGCCTTAAATGACTAGAATTTATTTACCAATTGGAAGTAGTGATTGTTGTTCTTTCGATACTTCTGTTAGCCTTGCACCTCTATTGAGTAATGCCCAAGTGGCAACATCAAGGTTTGGCCCAAATAGAGTAAAGGTAGCTATTTCATGATGTTGTGCCAATTCCAAATTTTTAACCCTTGATAGGCATAAATGTGTTTAGTGCACATGCAATTTTCCAAAGAAGAAGGCACATGAAGAAAATGAGGTCACAAAAATCTTGCATACAGTATGCTATGAGTTTTTCTACCAATCCATTAAAGAAATTATTGCGTGATCGAAACAATTTGTGGAGTCCTCTAGTTCAATGTCATTGTAAAAATGGCCTATAGTAAGTTTTCGTTCCATAGAGAATCTGATGGACATAGTAATGACAAATATACATTAAAATGTATGCATTAGATTTTTCTTTTTTTTGATTTAATATGAATTTGCCCTTTTCTTAAAACATGATTATCTTAATTTACTAGAATGACTTTAAATGATATGAGCTTGTATATTAAGTTAGTTTTTCTCTACATATAAATCTACCCTGATTTTCCCCAATTCTAATAGTCTAGAGTAAAAATTTGTTCACAACCGAAAAATTTGTTCACAACCGAATAATTTTAGGCATTTTAAGGTGAGTGAAGTGAACTAACCGTAGGTCTGATGCTCATGAGTTTGTCCTTTGTATATGATGTCTCTATTTGTCCTTTTACTCTCTTTTTTCCTTCTCACTTCAATTACCTTTCGGACACTTTAAGGGTAATTTGGTCATCTAGATTTCTAATCAGGGTAAGACTTGATAGGATATGATATAAAATTCAAAAATTTTGTTATATCCTATACATTATTTAGTGAATTGCAGCAATAAGGCTAGATATAATTACATCACAGTATATATATTGTTTAGTGTAAACGATATATAAATGAAAATAAATCTAAAAGTTGCACAAATGAAAATGGTAAGAATATCTCATGACACTCTTGCCTACTTCATTTTTTATTTGCATATTTTAAGTTATTTTTCTTCTCTTTTTTATTTTTATTTTTATTTTTTCCCTTCCATCGTTCTCTAATAAAATTCTTTAAATAGTAAACTCTACTAATATACCTAAAATAATAAAATATCTAAAATATGAAATAAATATAAATACTAAATATATATTTATATATTGAATGTATATTATAAGATAGATACAAATTCAATATATATAAATAAAAATAGGCTTAAATAAAAAATAAAATAGTTGTTATTGTTAAGAAATTTTGATTATTCATATTAGAATTTAAATATTATTTTATTTTTATTAATTTAAGAAGTTTTTTATTTAATAAAAATAACTTTAATGTTATGGATATTAAAAATCATATCCACTTTTATCTCACCTCCCCATGGGACAATTTTATTTTAATGATATCCCTTGTGTATCCGACTTTATCTTCTTTTGAACTGGCATCAAATACAGGATATGATAAATTTTATCTAATCATGTTTTTATTCCGATTGCCCAATGTAGCCTAATAGTATAATATTGTACAGTGCACCGTTATTTATTTATCTATGTTTGACAATAATTGAGGTCATCTAGTTGGATAAATGTTAGCCATTGAATATTGATTTGTTGGAATTTCCCTATCTAGATGACACCATCCTTGAAGGTTTCGGAGAATGTTCACTTGGCTAAAGAACTATCGAAAAGGGTTCTCATTGCTACGTATTTGCCGGGGGGGAAGGCATAGAAGTATAAAGTTATGATATTCCAGAAAAAATCGGGGATGTGCAACGGTTTTGCTTTTGATTAACACAATTAAGACAACTCAGAAGTGGAAGAGTAGATGGGACAAAAGTCAAAATAAAATAAGAAACTGCAGGAGAGACGTGGCCGTTCATTCTTTTCGGTTTTTTGTACTTGTCCGTCTAGGAATATTTGCCCACTTTCTTACTATATATGCGTGCGGGAGAACGGCAAATTCTTAGAGACAGACCAATTTGGTTTTGCAGAAACTATTCTTAAACCTCATAATTTCATATTTTATCTAAACCAGTGATAGATCCTGCATATGCACATGACAGTCTCTTTTTCGATTCCTTTGAGAAACTCAATTGAATTTGCTCCCCAACATCCTCCTTTTAATCCTGTCCTGTTGAAAAATTAAAAGAAATTTATTCTCAATAACCTCTTTTTAGTCAATTCCTTTGAAATGTTTCAAGAAATGTCCTCCTCAATGATATCTTTTCTTTAGTCTAGTTGAAAGTTCAAAAAAGTTATATTGAAAAGTTCAAAGAAATTTCCTTTCTAACATCCATCTGTTAGTCAAGTCATCTTGATAAGCTCAAAGACATTTCTTGCACTTGAACTTTAATTTCACTTCTGTCTACTCTTGTCTTGGGAACTGTAGAGAGAGTGACATTGTACATCAATTGTCTATCTTTGGATGACAATATTGATCACGTCAAGTAATTGGATAAATCCTAACCGTTAAATGTGGATTCGTTAGGATTTTCCTATCTCGATGACACCATCCTTGAAGGTTCATCATCGTCTCACGGTGTGATAGTCAAAGAATGTCCACAAAAATTTCCTTTCTAAAACACAAGCACTAGGAAGTTTCCAAACAAGACACAAGTCTCCCTCTCTCTCATCCAAATTGTGTGGCCGTTTCTAAAACACAAGCACTATGAAGTTTCCAAACAAGACACAAGTCTCCCTCTCTCTCATCCAAATTATGTGGCCGTTTCTAAGACACAAGCACTCTGAAGTTTCCAAACAAGACACAAGTCTCCCTCTCTCTCATCCAAATTGTGTGGCCGTTTCTAAAACACAAGCACTATGAAGTTTCCAAACAAGACACAAGTCTCCCTCTCTCTCATCCAAATTGTGTGGCCGTTTCTAAAACACAAGCACTCTGAAGTTTTCAAACAAGACACAAGTCTCCCTCTCTCTCATCCAAATTGTGTGGCCGAGGATTCAACGTTCGTTTTCCAAGTTAATGTTAGCTAAACATTTTCCTTAGAATATTCACTTGGCTGAAGATTAAGGAAGGAGGTTATCTTTGCTACCTACCCAAAGAAGACCACATGTCTACCTGGACGTCGATTTTTACCTGTTTTTCAAACTTGTCTTGATTCCACTACTCCGGTATTATAAATTTGCTCTCGAGAGAACAAAAATTTCACAACAACAAGCCTGATATATTCACATTTTATAGATACACATATAGTAGTCTCCTTTTGGGTGCTCTTGAGAAGCTTAAAAACATTTCCTCCCCAATCTTCTTCCTTTAGTCAATTCCTCTTATAGAGCTCAAAGAAGTTCCTTCCGCTCAAACTCATTGCTTATATCAATAAGTTCTCGTGCAACTACTTTGTGTCCTGTAAACAACAAATAAAGAGCGAGAATGCATCCTAAAGTGTGTGAGGCTGCAAAATCAGGAGACTATGATTCCCTGATCACAATAATTTCAGGAAACGGAGAGGACCTTTTCCATCAAACAACACCAAAGGAGAACAACATTCTTCACCTTGCGGCTCAATACAAAAAGGTAAATTTCATTAGACGTCTTCTTCAATGTCCATCGGGACAATCCCTTCTTTGGCAGGGTAACTATAAAGGGGACGCTCCCTTACATGTCGCTGCTAAAGTGGGAAGTTGATTTGTCGAAATCACTTCATTGGGTCGTTGAGAATGGACAAGCTGATGCATCCAAAGAGCTACTTCGGAAGCAGAATTTACATAAGGATACCGTGCTGCATTGTGCAATAAGAGGAGGCCATGATTTGGTGGTAGAGTTGTTGATTGGAGAAGATCCTCAACTGTGTGATATTACTAATACAGCTGATGAGTCCCCGCTTTATCTTGCAGCAGATCGAGGACTTTCTAGTACCATTGAGTTAATTTTGGGAGTTTTCTCGTTGTCATCCTCTCATAAGGGTCCTAAGGGTTTGACAGCTCTACACGCTGGAATCTCTCTCTCACTGACCAGTAAGTATCACGATATACTAAGCCCAGTTAAAAGAAACAATTAATGGAAGTTCTCTGTTGTGGAAGGACTTCTCTTAGACGAGAGTGATGGTGTCAGCAGTGACGGCCGCCATCTATCCTAGCTTTCAATAAATGTACAGTAAATTCAAAAGTTATTTATATACCATTTCATTTATTTTGGTGAAAGGTCATACACTTTTTCCCAAGGACAAGCCTCTTGATTAGGTTATACACGAGGTTTATGTTTTGAAAAGATCTGAGTTGTTATCTCATTGCGTTATCTTTTTTGTTTTATTCATTGACTCTTAAATAAGTTTAAACCCATTCGTCTTCTCTTGGAATGCGGACCGAAAAAATGATATCAATTTTAGATTATGCATCCATGCGGAAAATCACTATTTTGATAACAGTCTTTCTCACCCGCTAATTTCTTTCTACACGTTTTCAAGATCTAGTTCTCTTACATTTTTCTGACTTATACCGCTTTTTCTTTAGTTTGCAAATAATGACTGGGCACATTACCATACATTTCCAAAAAATCAGGGTGTACATGCTCAATTTCTTAGCCCTCGAGGGCAAATTATCACGACTTGAAAGCAAAGGGATGCCATGATTTTACTTTTGAAAATTGAGAAGGTGCTAGTCCTCTTTCATTATCTAAATTCTCCTATAAAATTGAGTCGGCCAGGATATTTTCTATAAAATGATTGGCATTTGAGTAAAAAATCTTCGTATTTTATTCTAGCCTTGCCAGTGCAGATGCCTTGCTGAAAATATGAGAAGTTCTTCTCAAACTACTTAACGAATTTCTAACAATTTCAATTGATAAACTTTACGAATTTCTGCATTATTGTAGATTAAAGGCAGTAAGGTTCTACAAGTGTTACACAAGATCACCTGAAAAAACTTCAGATTACCATGGCATGGTCTTTCCTAGTACAGACAAAACGGGGCAAACTTAACAGGATGAAGTGCAACTTTAGTATCTATGTCTAGATGCTATGAACAGACTAAATCATGACATTTTCCCTTTTTTTTTTTTTTTTGCAAAGGTTGGGAGAAAATCATGGAGAAGAGGCCAGAAGCGATCAAAGAAGGAGATGATTTGGGGTGGACCCCTCTTCATTACGTCGCTTACTTGGGCAAAGTCGAAGCAGTTCGACTACTCTTGCAACACGATACTTCTGTGGCATACGATTTAGATAAAGCGGGGGAATCAGCTCTTCACCTTGCAGCATATCAAGGCTGTGTCAATGTCATTGTCGAGCTTATTAGATCCTGTCCTGATGCTTTTGACATGATAAACACCAAAGGGCAATCGTCTCTTCATGCAGCCGTTATCGGTGGACGAGAGAATGTAGTCAAGTACATACTAGGGATGCCAAACATGGAGGATCTTATCAACGAACAAGACAACGATGGAAACACAGCTTTGCATTTGGCTGCACTTCATAAAAAATACAATATCATATACATACTTGCACAAGACAAGAGGGTGGACCATTTGGCCAAAAATAAGGATCATTTCACTGCTCTTGACATTTTTTCTGCCCATAATGAGGTATGCGTGCTTGAATATTATAGAGTCAGATTTGTTCACTCGTAGAGTAGTTTCTTCAGTATTGTTTAGAAACTGTGGCCCAAGCAGGTGCAAACAAACTACCCAATTGAAGACTTTTTGCATCAACTTTTGTTTTGCTTATTCGAGTGTTTAAGCATATTGACAATATTTTCAATTTTTCATAGCAAATAGTAGCACAAATCTCTTTATTGAGTGTGACACACATATGAAATAAGGGCTCAAGGGGCTCGGAGTGAAGTGATTTCGCACTTCATATCTTATAATAAATAAATAAGAAAATTAGGTAGAATTGAACATTGTGATTGAGCCACATTATCACAAAACTTCGTTTCCTCTTACTTCACTTAATATTAGTTAGCAAACTAACTATTACTACTCGGACAAAAAATACAAAGGCTTTCTCTATCATTTTCCTACGACAAAATATCGACATCAATTCACATGGCTTATTAATTAAAATCATATTTTACATGATAACCAATAAACGTAAAATCATTATTTGAAGTCTTTATGGTTCTTTCAATATATGAGTCGGTACATAATTTTTTTGTTTATTATTAAGTAAATATGTATGGTCATATCTTCTTCTTTTATTTAAAATACCAATATATCTACAAATTGGATATGTGGACAAACGACCTAGTGACAAAGTAAAATGTAAAATATTTGTAGACAAATGAAAAAATCGGTTATGCCATATTTATGCGTATTGCAAAAATAACAAAAATTTGTTGCTAAAAAGTTGTATTCAAAATTTTATTAGCAGTCTATAACATAGTCAGGAATTTGCATTGTCATATAGAAATATTATTTGACTCAATAATTACCTTGGCAGTAGCTAAAAAGTCGTATTTAAAAATAGAATTCTTTATAGATCCAAAAAATGCTTATATTTTTTAACCATCTAACTCATTCCCACATATTAAAGCCCCTCTTACGATCCGATCACATGATGAAACAAACAAATATCGTATTAATAGCCAAAAAGGCATATAATAAAAAAAACAATTTTAAGTTTGAATATTTTGCTTTATTAAAATTATTCAGCGACAAAACATCCAAATAGCAAGGTATAGTTTAAGACAAACCAGTTAGTAAAGTAATTTAAGTATTAGTTAATTTGGTTGTTTGGTTGATAAACACATATCCATTTGTAAATATTACGTCGTTTGATCGTATTATATTATCAGAACAAAATATTTCAATAAGTTTCAAATCCGTGCGACAAGCGGGTCTTCATATAGTTCAACAGCAATTGTCCGTCTTAGTCATCTCAAAAACAATGCAAGACATTTCGGGTTGGGATCCTTAAAATTGGGTGATAACATAAATGGGCAAAAGAAAGAAAAGGAAAACAAAAGGAAAAATAGAGAATAAATCAAGACTGGGATACCATACTTGAAACTGTAATTATTTACTCCAAGAAACTCTATTAACAGCTGTTATCTATCATTTATTTTGATCCAATAGAGATGATTCGAATGAATTCGTCGTATTTTTTTTGGACTTGTTGGGAGTTCTGTATGTTATAGATGGATTTTGAGTGTGTAAAATGAGGGTTTTGAAGTATTTCGCCAGGAAACTTTCACTCATTAATTGATATATTCTGTACTTTTTTAGGTTGACTATAAAGCTAATAAAGTTCATCACCTGTTGAAAGGATCTCATGGAATCCCGGGTTTTCAAGGCTGGTTTATTGAATACGGTAAGAAGAGGTTAGACAAGCAATTTGTTCTAGATCGACCATCTGTGTCTATAACCACAAGAAGTAATATTCCCAACCAAGATAATTTTGATTTGTCGAAGAAAGGCATTATGGACGTTCAACTACTAGTGGCGGGCCTCATAGCCACAGTAACCTTCGCCGCGGCCTTCACAATGCCTGGAGGTTATAACAACGATGGGCCAGATCGAGGAATGGCGATTTTTGCTAAGAGGGCAAGTTTCAAAGCCTTTGCAATGTGTAACACTTGTTCGTTCCTTTGTTCCATCATAGCAATAATCTTGCATTGTGAAAGTACTATGTTCAGCTATCGCCCAGAGCCGAGACACATCCCGACCGTGGGATGTTGCATTGCAGTTGCGACAGTGGGGATGATGATGTCCTATGTTTTCGGGATAAATACTGTATTGCATAGACCCAACGAGAGAATCGGGGAAAGCATCGCTCCCTATTATGCGTGGGGTGTTCTCTTCACTGTGTCATTACTTTATGATTACCCGGACCACGAGGCTCATTCGTGGGTGCTCGGTAGCTCTCCCAAAAGATACATCCGAAGGTTTTTGTTTAAGTGTGGGATGCCATTGCTTGATTTCAAAGCAAGGCTCATTGATTAGTCGCGAGGAAAGCTAATGAGTTGGGCCGGTTCTACATTCCGGTGACCTTGCGCACAGGAAATTTTCTTTTCTACTTTGTCAGCTGTCGATTTCGAGCACTTTCATGTCAGCTGTCCATTGTAAAACCTGTCAACGTCCATCGTTTGGTTGATCGCCCGCTAGATTGCCGTGCTCAAGATGAAGGTTTGCACGCCCCCGGAGTTTTGTCGAAGAATGTGATGTTTAGTTGTTTGGTAGCGTATAGTTGAAGTTGCCCTTGAATTGGGAATTTGCCTTCTTACTTCTATGCATCTCCCTTCTTGGCGCAGTAGCGCAAAACCACAGAAAGTGCCATAACATTTTCAGCATCTGTTAAGAGCAAGAGTCGTGGGCGATGTAAGATCCTTCCTGTCCGATTATTTCAAAAACTTCATAGGCCTTCTTGGAAGTGGGAACGTCATCTTTCTGAGATTAACTTTCAAAGTCAATTCAGTGAGTAAGTAACAACATCAAATGATTAGGTACATGAGGCCAAAGATGTATCACCATATCAACCTATAAAAAATCAGTCACCCACTCATGCAAAAACAATCATTTCGTTTTGACTTTGGTGTTCGTGTGTGGAATATATGCACCACATGCTAATGCATGGGGAGGATTAGCGGCCAATCTCGAACAATGTAACCATTCATGGATACAAATTGTGAACAAGAAAAGTACCAAAAAAAGTCATAGCGTCGATACCAATTCAGACTTAAACATATTAATCGACTAATTTAATTATAAACATTTTCACATTAGTACCAATTAAGCTAATTTCAATTTTAGTCGGAAATTGCTGACGTGAACAATGGCCATCCTACATGACATGGTAAATGCTGACGTGAATATTTTTTAAGTTTTAAAATATTTTTTGAATTTTTTTCTTCTTTTTTTTTCTCTCTTTTCCTTCTTTTCTTTTTCCTTCGCTGACCGCTAGCAAGGGCCCTAGTCAGATTTGGCGAGGGGCGGCCTTGTACAGCCCTCGCCAAAGGAGCATGGGTTGGGCCTATGAGCCGGATTCGCATATGGGTCAAACTTCTACTTTAGGGGTCTGGGCCTTAAAGGTCATTTGAGTTATTTAGTCGAGTCGGATCCGGAAAACGTCGCTGGTCAGGATGAGCACCGGTAATGAAGTCTTCAGACAAACACGAATTGCTTCAAGACTTCACGGCCAAAACACGATTGACAATGAAGAGGCAGGGAAGGATTCGGAAGAAATTACTGAGAGAGAGTGAATTCTGGACGCTCAAAAACCTCTCAAGCGATTTCAACCGGTGGCTTCCGTTCTAGTTCTCTTTCAGTACGTACGTTAGTTGATGGCCGGCGATGGTAAACTGATGGCGATTACCGGCGGATAGGGATGACCGAAGAAAAGGAAATTCAAAAGAAGCGCGCTGAGGGAGTGCGAGCTTTTCCCTCTTCTTCAATCGTCCTTGCCTGTGTGTTTTCTCTCAGATGTGCATGGTTGCCTCAAAAATGGTTCTCTCTCCGATCAGTGTCTTCCCTAGACTGAGGATCGACGATGGCTGGAGAAGGCGAGCACCGTCCGACTGCCAGAGGAGGTAGGCGACGTCCAATGGTCTCGGGGGGAAGAATACACAAGCTTCTCCAACGCAGCTTCTCTGCCAGAGCAATTTTTCTGTTCTTTTTCTCTTGTGATCAGCGAATTTGGACATGGGCCGTGCGAACTGATCCGGGCTGAAGCTGACCTGTTTGGCGAATGGAACAAAACTCCTCTTGCGGGCCATATAGAAGATCAAGACCAAATTAGACCTTTTTTTTTTTTTTTTTTCTAATTTATTGATTTGCTTCTTATTTGTTTACCTATTTATTTTTATTTTTTATTTTTGGTTCTTCTTGCTATTTTTTTTTATTTTGATTCGGTATCTTTACAAGAATCAACACTTAACTAAAATTAGGCGCCAATATAGAGATGTTGATGAATTTGGCTTTCCTAGCTTCTTCTAAGGTCTTCAATCCAATCCGATCATCAATATAAAGCTTGGTCCGCAAGAAATGCATTGGTTAGATACATTCCTCTCTTTTTTCCACTGGTTTAATGGTAAAATGGGGTGCAAATTGTAGCATCAAGTAAGGGCAAAAGCACGTTATGGCAACAATACACCACTATGATGACACCATATATCATTGTATATTTTTTCATCCATTGTGTTATGTCCATTTTTCTCATGTAAATGCAATTTTCCTTAAATTGTCCCACTTTCCAAAGTTGAATGCTCTATGATCATATGAAAATCATTAATCACTACAAAATGTAATCACGGGACTACATCATAGAAAATACAACTCCAACACCATAAGATTGTAAAGGAGGAAGCTCGGCAAACACGATTTTGTTATCCTCAGCATTAAATTCAACATGGTTTTTTCTTTTTTTGGTCGGTAATTCAACATGGTTAATCATTCATATTTATATATATGTTCTGTCTTGGTTGGCCATACAAGAGGCAATAAAAATAGTGTTATTATCTTTAAAAATCCCTAAACTGATATTCCATTATATATATATATATATATATATATATATATATATATATATATATATATATATATCCCAAACTATATTTTCATCTCACAAAAATTCTTGAACTAGTTTTTTATGATACATTTACCCCAAATTGGTACCTTGACCCAAATCTAGCATCCATTAGTAGTTTAGGATCTAACATTGAGGGTAATCTTCGGTCAACTTACCAATTTTGAAATTTTTCGTGAGACAAAAATTTGTTTGTGGCAAATGAGTTGTTGGTTTCTTGCGAGACAAAATTTAGTATTGATATTTTTATCATGTGGATATAAGTTTCAAATTTTTAATGACATAAACCTTAAAAAAAAAAATAGAATAGTTAATTTCAAGTCAATGTCAATGTTACCAGTAATTAAAAATATTCCAATCCCCTAATTTTTCACATACCTATCCGTGACAAGTTCACAAGTTCTCAAGTGAATTCTTAATTTTGGAATTGATTTGAGTATAGGAAATAATTCTGAAAAAATGGAACCTTTCAAAATGCATGCCTTCTAAACCACAAGGACATTCTACCATGATCTAGCTTAAATACTTTACCACTCCTTATTAATTTCTATTTCTGAAAGCATCGGTGGGGAAAAGGACATTAAAAATGCCATATCTTTATAATGTTAAAACTTTTCAAGTGATTAATTGAGTGTCATATTAGTAAAAAAAACAATTACTTAAGTCACTCTAGCAACAAATTCCAACAGACCGTAAGTTTTTTTTTTTTTTTTTTTTACAAATTTTTAGTCATGTGGCTTTAATAAAAAGCCCAACGCGGAAAATTATTCATATGGCAACGTGAACAAAACAACGGGCTTTCCCCCCCCCCCCCCCCCCCCCCCCCCGGGAAAAAAAAAAAAAAACTCTTCTCTATTATCTTTGCGGCGTTCAACCAACGACTTTTTCAAAATGAATATACTGTCGTAACCAAATGAATGAAGCGGAAGATCACGAATTCAGGACAGAAAATTGGGAGAAGAGTTTGGTTTTGCGTAAAATGAGGAGTGGATCTGAAGAAGTCAAAGAAATTGGGAGGTTGGTTCGGTCTTGTTTTCAAAGAGAGGAATAATTGCATGTTGGAAGTTTGTTTTGGATAAACTCAGTTTAGTGTTTGCATAAGTGATGAGCAAAAGGGCAAAAGAAAAATAATAACACCAAAAATAATCTCGAAGTTCTTGCGTTTGTGCACGCTTACGGTGAGGAGAAAACAGAGCAAACGCAATGGAGAAAGAGGGCTCCGTAAATGGAGCTCTGTTTTCTCAGTAGAGAACAGAGCCGTCTTTCTCAACTCTCGTTTGTCTTCATGATGCTTCCATCGTCCTTTGCTACAGCTCCGGACAATGAAATTGGAGAATGGGTGAAGAAGGGACTGGTTCTTCTAGCTTGGAAGAGGAATAGGAGGCCTTGCAGTGAAATCGTACCGTGGACGAGTTTTGAACGTTTCCTAACTTTGCTCTTCTTAGCATGAGATTTGATAAGATGATTTAGCCCCAATTTGAGGAATTAGGGTTAGGGTTAGGGTTTTTCAAGAACACATTGAATTTGCCCCAATTCCTTAATTTGGGGCAAACAATCTCTAAACAACGTCATTTAGAGGTTTAATTGTTGACTTCATCATACCAGCAAAGCCCGTCGGAGTTTATATGATAAAATATTGTCACGTAAAATTTTTTGGCAACTCAAATCATCGATGGCACTAAAGTTATCGTTTTTTTTTTGTTTTGTTTTGTTTTGTTTGTCTGTCTGTCTGTTTGTTTTTTTTTGTTTTAAGTGGTTTCAAGTAATCACTCACAAATTTTGAGTATTGAAATAAGTGTCGTACGAAGGTTATGGGTACTTCTAGTATCATTTTCCCGCATTGATAGGTAAAGACATTGATATCTCCATTTCAAGGTACTACCGCTAAGGTGTTCTTAAAACTTTAAGCTCATTTGTCATCGAGATTTATAAAGTTTTGAGCGTGGGTATCTACTAATGATATGAAGTTCTTCACTAGTTTCATGAACAAAGAAACAAGCCTAGTCTGTTAAAACAATTAACAAAGCACACTTGAGAAATAATTTAGATTCCCTAGGAATTGGGTGATAAGGATGAAAGAATTCAGGAGAACGACTCATTGCTTGGTATTCGAATAACACGTCAAATTGAAAATTTTTAGATAGGTAGTTGGTGTCAATGGCAAGAAACAGAAGCACCGCAGCGAACCTCCTCTAGTGTCCACTTAGAAAAAGAGGATACATTAGTGGAAAAGCACACATAACTTTATTCTTTTCTTTCATCCTCGTTTTCTTTTTCACAGGTCGACTGATTCTTCACTTTCCATTTGACATTTTTCACTAAATGAATCGTGAATTTCAATCCAGGTGAAAGAGAATAAAGGAACGTGGCTCTTTTTGCTGGTTAAGCAGTAAAATTCTCCTTTTTCCAGTGACAATAAAAAGGACCATCGCATCAAGAAGATAGGGTAGCAGATTCATCAATTATATTAGATTCGGTTGTAGCAAGAAAGAACTTAGCAAGCTCTGCAGTTGATTTAATGTGTGATGTTATGTTGTTTCATGTATGCAGTGTAGAAAAATATTTGGTATGAATCATTTTGATTTCCCAACTAGTACCAACTCCCATACAAAGTTCTCCAGTCAATAGTTCCTCCTTAAACATTCGTCAAGATATTGTTCCTCTTCTTTACATGATTGAAATGCGAAGACAGATTGAAGCAGCTTAAGATGAGTTATGCCAACGTAGTCGAGGTCCTTAGTCTAGGCACACAGCATTAGTAGCACACACAATGTTCTAGGAATAGATTGCTGTTAAAAGGCCCCACGACTGAAAGTTGCAGAAATTTACACCGTGGTGGCGTGGATTAATGAGGTGTCATTCTGCAACGTGGAATCACATTTTCTCTGCAGATTTGAAAGTTTTATGCTGCAACATCTATAAAGAAACAATAGACAAGAAAGAGAACTTCTGTGAATTATAGTAGAGAATATTACGAAACTTTTGAAAGGAAAAAGGGAAATAAATTCTTCGAACAATATATAGTGATTCACGACATGTTGTCACCTCAATATCAAAAAGAAAGAACATAACACAAAAATGTATAATTCACACTTTGGAGAATTTATTCTCACCCAGTCATCACAAAAATTCAACAACGACTCGACCAATCATGGTGCTCAATAAATAGGCAGGTAAGTTGCACTTATGGTAGACAGATAACTCTAATCATGAATATGAGAAACTAGGTAATCGGCAACAGGACAGAGACAACAGTAAGAATGCATAGATTACAACATTATCTTTATAACATTTCGCCCCTTATTTAGCTAATTGTGTTGTCAATATACCGCATCAGTACCGTATGTTAGTTACACTACCTAAGAAGTACTGGAGTACAACATAGAAGGGCACAGAATAATTGTAAAGAGCTGACCATTGGGGCATCTAAACCACATGTTTGTAGGTAAATAATGGCTACTATAATGTTATTTTTCAAGCTTTCAAAAGCATTTGTGCAGACTTTAGATATACATCAAGTTTTCCACGAGGATACCACCTTTCATTTTTTTACTACCCCAATATACTCAAAATTATAAATTTATTTTAACTAAGATTGGCGTTAATAACATGTGCAGTCATTATCAACAGCCTCTCTTTCCTAACATGCCGTTGGAAACTCATTGATACTAGAGATGACCAAGAATTAAGTCCTGTCCTAATAGTTTAAGCGAGCTTAAGTCTGGACTCTAGTTCTTTGATGTTGTCAACCCAATTTGCCCACTCACTCGACGGACAGCTGTGGATTTTCTCTTGCATCAAATAAAGTATCACATACTTCTCAATATGTTCAATTTCCAATCCAATTGAATTACTGTTTTAGCGGACTTAACAAATTGCCCAGTTGTCCATGAATACTGTACAGAATCTAGAGAATGTCTCCATCAACATGAGGGAATGCATAATTGGGGTGTGCATGGCAACATTTTTATTCAAGGGAACTATTTCTTTTTAGAAATAGTTTTTTTTTTTTCTATTTCTACTCCGAGAATAATTTCTAAGTAAAATAGGATGTTTTGTAATTATACAAAATTTCTATTAATAGAAAAAGAATAGAAATGAGTTTGGTAAAAATTTATAAATTTTTGTATTTATTTATTTTTTCTTCATGCTCACAGACCGTTGACTGACGCTTGCCGCTACACGACTGTTGCACGAACATTGCACGATTGTCGCACGACCATTGCATGAACGTCACATGATCGTCACACGATTGCTACTCGCCGCTGCACGACCTCTTCACAAACATTGCACGATTGTTGCATGACCGCTACATGAACGTCGCACGATCATCGCACGAGCCCACTCGCCGCCATACGACCGCTACACGAACATCGCACAAGCGTCACACAAATGTTGCACGATCGTTTGTATGATGTAGGCGAGGGCTTGCAAGCCCTAGCCCACGGACACCCCAACAAGAGTCATTGGGTGTCTCTGACACCCCAATGAGGGTTGCTGGTCCTCGCTGACAAAGCAGAATAGCTTCGTTCTTGCCTTCTCCTTTTTATTTTTATTTTTTATTTTAAATTTTAGCTTTTGTCACGTCTCTCTTCTACATAGTAAAATTGATAGATAGCCATTGAACCATCTTAATTTTTTTTTCTTTAGATTTTTATTGGTTATGGTACATTATGCAAACATCACAATAGAAAACATATGATTATGAGCACTGACTTCTGCCAATGGGTCATAGAAGTAAAGGTGATCCTCAAATTGTGCTGTCAACTAACATTACATAAGTTCGTGCACCCAAAAAAAGTTTACTTATGTAAATCTTTGAGGGAGACCTGATTTGGCTAGGGTCCATCGCGTGTAACATGATGAAAATGCATAACTCACGAGAAACTAGGACCATGTAGACCGAAAAGAGTAAAGGACTTGCCAGTTAATAAAAGGAAAAAAAGAAGGAAAAAAAAGAAACTACAGCTAAAAGTGGGCCCACGAATGCCATTACTTTAGTAAATGAATTCAATCACATTCAATTCTTCAAGAAGAATGTTCGAATCATGCATGTGCGATGGTTCTGATTTTGATGAAAAGTGGAAGGCGGACTCAACTCAATTTCATGCTTATAATATGCGGACCGCACTTTTCACTACCTATATGATTAAATTCACCCAATCTACACTAAGAAAAATGAAAAAGCTTTCAATCATTCAATTACAGAGTGATGGCCCCATTTCTTTTTGCTTCTACTTTTTCTATTTCTAATTAGAATCTAGTTGTCATCATTAAGCATTTCATATTTTTTTGCTTTTTAGTGTATTAAAGAATTTTTTTACCATATTCCTAGATATTCCTATAACATTTTACATGCTCTGTATAAAGTACCTCACCAATAGCAAGGGAAAAAGACATTCTTTGATATGGTAAAAAACTTAAAAGTTCTTTTTTCATCATTGCTCTTATAATAACTTATCTATTCTTTGTCAATCTTATCTCAAAAGCTCACTTTCTTGGTGAATTTTTTATTTTTAATTTCATTAGTCTAAAATATATATCAAGTCTCATTAATAACTATATTAAAGAATCTATCTTCTTCTTTTTTCTTGCTATTGACGAGATATTTTTACACGAAACATGTAAGACGTTATAAAAATATCTAGGAATACACTAAAAATATTATGCATGATAAGCTATCTTGATATCTTTTCATAGACACTTTATAGATGACATTAATTTTTGTTAATCCAAAATAATGAGATTTCACTCGCATTTAAAAAATTCTTACTTTATGCAATGTTTTGATTTAATTACATTTCATCATTAAATTTTCACGTTGGAGAATTCAATTGTGATTTTATTTTAGAAAATCTTCGAAGAATTTTTCTTTTGCTTCATCCAATTAATCGTGTGTGTGTGTGTGTGTGTGTGTGTGTGTATTAAGAAGCCAGATAAGATTGGATTTGATGTTGATATACACAACAAAAATGAAAATTTATAAACAAATGATTTTGCTAAAAAAATTGTCCATGTTACATTACTTCTAGAATATAATCCACAAGTTATCTATAAATTTGATCGACAATGTAGAAAAGAACTAGAATTCTTGGAGACTACTCTTTTCGACAAAACTAATTTTTATGGAAGTAAAATATGACATTAAAAAGATGCCTTTTGATATATATGGTAATTTTGTCTTTTTGGTAACTAAATCTACATAGAAACATAAAAACTAAAACAAAGGAAAGTCAATCAATTTGGGACTGCCACTTTAAATTGTAATTGGATGATTGAAGGCAATTTTGTCTTCTCGGATAAAAATTGGGTGTATTTAATAATATAAGGGGTGAAAATAGTGTCGTCCGAATTTATTTGTTATTATTATTTTTGGTTTGTACTTGTTCTCTTTCCTTCTAACAAGAGTTGCCCCCACGTATTAATTGTTTGCGTGTGGATAACAGAAAGTCCAAACGGGCATACCTATTTGACTTTTTGGAAACTATTCTCTATATGTTGACACCTCAATTTTAATTAGGTTAATTTTCTTTTATTTTGTCATTTCGGATAATAAGAAAACAAAAAAAAAAACAAAAAAACAAACAAACAAGAGAAAACATAAAAAAGCCCCTCCTCTGGGCCTCCTCGGCCCATTTCCGCCTCAGCTCGGCCCACGCGCCCCTTGTCTTCTTCCTCCTTGGCTTCTCCCTTCACGCCTCTGCAACACATGCGCAGAGAGCGGCAGCTGGGGTTCCGGTGCACGCGTAGGCCAGCCGGTGACGGATGGGACGTGCCTTCAAAGCAAGCAAGTGGGCAGCCGAGGTGACGCCGGTTCGGCCGCACCAAGGCCGGTCGGCACACGGAGAATCGGCGGCCAAGCCTCTTCGTCGACCGGAATCCCTCGCCTATAAATAGGCCAGCACCACCTCCATTGAAGGGGAGGGAAGCGACCAAAGATCGAGGATCGCAGATCTTCGAAACCTCCCGCTGAGAGACTTCAGAAGGGGGGTCGAAGATGAGCGAACCGAGATCTGAGAGCTCGCGGCCGGAGAGAGAGGTCTGAGCGGAAAGGGCTGAGCGAGAGAAGAATCGAAGGAGAGGGGGTCGGATTCAAGGAGAAAGGAGGTGCCGTCGACGCTGCCCATCCTTGCGCCAAGCCGAATGCTCCCGACTGCCCCGACACCGTGCCGCAACTGACTCGCCAACACCAGACCAGATCTGGAAACTGAGGAGCTGCTGTCGCTCTCCCGCCGTCGTCACCTGCACCTACAGCCCCCTGTCGCCGCCACCGTTCACCGCCTCGTCGCGCCATTGCTGCAAACAGGTAACAGTAGCCGCTGTCACCGCCCCCAGACGCATCGTTGCTCGAAGCCTTGGCTACCTCCCCTACCCGTCGTCGTCGTCCCCAGTCCCTCCGCCCGCGCCGCAGACGGATGGAGAAGCCAACAATCTTGTGTCGGGTCGAGCCGGGTCGGGCGTGGTTCGCAAAACCGGGTAGGGTTTCGCGAGACCTAAGCAGCTGGAAAGCGGGTCAAAGTCGGGTCGGGTGCACCTCACCCGGGTAGGGTTTCGGCTAGCTTGGGCCATTCGCACGTGGGCCGGGTCCTCTTTAGAAAATAGATCTATTTGGGCTGGGCCTGTTAAAAAAGAAAAAAAACAGAAGAAAAAAAGACAAAAAAAATCCGAGTCGGGCCCGTCCTTGTTCGGATCCGGCCCGGGTCGGACCCAACCCGCGGATCCGGCCCGGGTTGGTTTTATTTTGTTTTATTAGTTTAATATAAAATAATACTTTAAATAAATAAATAAATAATAAATATTTTATTTTTTAAAAAATGAGAAAAATCAAAAAAATAATTTATTTTCCAAAAATATTAAAAAATATTTACAAAATATTTTATTTTCCGAAAAATCAAAAAATCAAAAATATTTCATATTTTCCAAAAAATGCCAAAAATCCAAAAAAAAAAGAAGCCAAAAATAAAAAAAAATGCCAAAAATCCAAAAAAAGCCAAGAATTCATGAAAAAGCCAAAAAATGCAGAAAAAGCCAAAAAAGACTTGTATTTTTCCAAAAAAAATCCCAACAAATCCCTTTTGTGTCCAAAAAATTAGAAAATGACTAAAAAATGTTTTTCCTCTCAAAAATGCTTGGAAAATCCCTCAAACATCCAAAAAAACCTCGGGTTTAAACAAGATTAGGTACCGAAAGGGCATTAGTGATTAACTAGTGTAATCAAGTCCCCGATCCTAATTTCTCTGGTTGCGCAGGAGTGAGTATTTCTCCCGATACTTCGCTTAGGTTTCTAATCAACCCTCCCCAAATCGATTAGTGACGACTCCATTTTAAAAATTAACTTGCAGGTTAAAAACTCAGACCATTAAGTCGTGAATTGGTGGACTTGGGAGAGTTCGGGCATAACTAATTTCAACCGAGCCATTAGCCTCCTTAGGCGCTCGTACCCGATTGCGGGCGCCGCTAAAAAGAGGTCACGACAGCTTGGCGACTCCGCTGGGGACTTTGAGGACTTAGGCCATTTTATCTTTGTTTAAATGCTTGGCTGACTTGGGTTTTTTTCTTTTGTGCAGGGTAATAACTTAAAGTTTTTTATTCTGTCAAAATAAAATGTTTTGTGATTATAAACTGATGTGCATGCTTTACTGTTTTAAATACTACACATGGCACACACAACCCGGCCGCCGGACCTGGGCCGCCATAGGATTTCTAGGATGGTGTTAGGAAAGATACGACCTCGAACGCGAGACTGCGATGTAGAGGTTGCCTTTCTTTTCCCCGAATTTCTTAGCCGAGGTTAAGGGGGTATGCTGCTAACGCGAGACTGCGATGGGCGGATACCTTTTTAATTTCATCAAGCCTTCTGAGTTAGAAATCGAGCCGCACGTCCCATGCGCATGTCTTTGTGCTTGCCATTTTTCTTTAAAAGCAAAGTGATTTCTTTACTTTGACTCAGTCTTTTTATTTGTCCCATGGCAATGTAGGATAAGCTTTTCAAGTCCCAGTTTATATGTGATGGGGAAAGACGATATCCAGTTCATTCCTGCTCCCAAGGTGGAGCTCTTCAGATGGTGGGGTCAATTAGATCAGTTTGCCCAGGAGCGCGTGAAGGCCAAAATTGGTCATCTCCTATCGTTGATCCAAATCACTGTTCGTCCTGAAGTCATACAAGCCATGGCACATTTTTGGTGCCCGAAGACAATTACTTTTATATTCGGTAGGTTTGAGCTAACCCCAACCCTGGAAGAATACATCATCATCACTGGAATGCCTCTTGAGAAAAAGCTTGTCAAGCCATCGATAGGCGCCCTCCCATGGCGCAGGTTAACACGACTTTTAGGAACTGAAATCCATGTCATGAGACAAATTCTTGAAGGCAACCATAATACCTGCCCACTAGAATTTATAAATGCCTGTTTCCAAAATCAGCCTATGACCAAGAAAAGTGAGATTTTCCTCTTAGCTTTTTTCGGGCTCATCATCTTCCCCCATCAAAGAAATGCCATAACTCCCAAGATGGCATGGATAGTTGATCAGATCTTAAGAGGGGGGAATTATGTCAACATGATTTTAACTGAAACATTCTTGTCTTTTAATCGTTTTAAAGACAACTTGGAGAAAATCATGCGAGCCTCTCCTGAAATTTTACAAGTCTGGTTCTTTTCTCACCTAAACGAATTTCGAGACTTCATGCGATCGCCTGAAACAAATGCTTTTGAAAATCCATTACAAAAATTTATGGTTTTAGGACCGTACATTCCCAATCAAAGCTGTTTAAATTGGGTAAGCTTCCTAAGAAACCCAGCTCCTGAGGCATTCCAATGGTGTGCTGGTTGGTTCCATGAAAAGAGGGCCGGCTTTGCTTACATGCTCACCCGTCCAATTCCGTTGCTCGGTCTCACCGGCGCCATTCCATACTACCCGTATCGGGTAGCACGACAATATGGAGCCCTTCAGGAGATCCCACCGCCTTTCAAGATGATGGTCCCTCCAGTTCTTTTCAACACAAGCCGTGACTATGAATTCGAAATTTCTACCGCTGAGGAAACCTGGGACAAGTGCCATCGTAAAAGGATTGTGATACCTGAAGGGCTTGAGGGAGAAGAAAAAGCTCACCACGCCTCCATGTCCTACATCCACAACCATCGTATCCCGACAAGATGGAAGCCATTAGTCCCTCACTCAATCAGCGAAAGCAGCCCGCACGAGCAAGCAGAGCTCATGGAGAGGGATTTGGGAATGGACTGGATGCACACCTTAGAGCCAGCCCAAGGAAGCAGGCATCCTCGCAAGAGCAAGGCTCCCCATCGCATATAAATTGGGAATCATGTGCCCCTTAGTGTTAATAGTGTGAAATTTTTGTCCCATTGTTCAGGGACTTTTGTTTAATATCTAGTATTTTATTTTGTCCTTTCAATTTCAAGTTCTAGATGTTAGAAATCTGCGGTCTATAAAATCCTCTTTTGATGAATAAAAAAAAAGCAGTTAGACCATTGCCATGGGTCAATTTTTGTTTACTTTCGTGCTCATTCATTATTTTCGCAACGACAGGTAATTATGAATCGTCGGCCACCACTCATCCGTGAATGGCCTCATCCAATAGGGGTCGATCAGTATGATGTACAAAATCGCCTCATTAACATTGAAGACGGCGTAGGACAAATGTCCATTGTCCTTCGACAACTCTCGAGACAAATGAATCCACTCAGGCTGAGCCCAACTCTATAGTTGCCTCAAACACCGTCATGACACTTGCAAATTTGCCAGAAAATAGCCAGTACCATAGACAATTTGAAAAGATCATGAAAAAGTTAAACCAGCTACAGGAGCAGGATCCCATAGACCTGTCCAATGACACCGGCATTTAAATCCCTGAAAAGCTCAAAGCACCTGAATGCGAAAGGTATGCTGATACCTCCCGCCCAGAGACCTACTTGCAGGCCTACTTGGTCCGAAAGATGATTCAATCATACCAATCAAACTTGACTGGCCCTGCCTTGCGATGGTATATTGTCAGGAAGATTAGTCCCCTTAAAACTTGGAAGGAATTAATTCATGTTTTCCATCAAGAATACGATATTGACATCACCCCTGACATCACCTTGCCCTACGAAGAGCCAATGATCGCGGAGCACGAGGAGCTGTTAGCCGCTGAGATAGGAGAGGAGCATGTCAATGAAGCCTTGCATGATAAATGGGCAGTTGAGCAACATCTTGTTACTGGAAAATTTCCCACTAGGAAAGGCAAGGAGCCTTTGTACAAGGTCAAAGACACAGAGTCTGTTCAAGAGTGGGGCACGACTGGACAACTTCCCAAGCTTACTCCAAGAGCTAGGGTCCAAAGAATACCAACTCCTATCAACCTGGAAAGTGAATCAGACAGTGAAACTCTAATGTCTCTCACTTCCCTTGACAGAATCAAGTTAGCAAAACGAAGGGCCTTACTCAAAAGGTCTGGACCAGAAGCCAAGAAAAGAAAGCCTAAGCAGATAGATTCAGCATCTACCGACGAGCCATTACGCCAAAGCTTCGAGCATTCCTAAGAATGCAGCCTTGAAGGCCCCCATCCTCTAGAGTACAATCCTGAAGACTTCCCGAACCTAGAATACAATCCGAAGGACTTCCAGCGTTATTTCGACAACGAAACTGACGATTCATCGTATAACTGTTTCCTACTCTCATCCGGAGATGAAGGCCCGTCAGAAGAAGAAGCATACGTCTTTATCCGCTATGATCCTAACGAAGTACTAAGCTTGTCCTCTGACCATGAGGATAGCTTCAATACTTTATCCTCATTCGGAAATTTTGACCAAGAAGAAAGCAATGGGGTAATCTCGGTAGAATCCAACTTCCCTGAAACAGAAAAATTCGCCACTACAACAGATATGCAGTGGGAAAATCAGTGGCTTAACCAAGATATATCAAGCCCGTCTTACGCTCATAAGATCACGACCCCTGGAGAGATGTGGATACCTGATTTCCGTAAGTATAATGGGACAACTTGTCCCGTGGCTCATTTGCAATATCTCCATGCGAAAATGAGTCGGTACTATGGCCCGATGTCGTTCACAACTCAGGCCTTCCAAGAAAGTCTTACAGGGTCTGCATTGCAATGGTTCGTCACAACAGATATCAGCCTCATGAGGGATTGGAATGAGCTATCTTCCACATTCCTGCATCAGTACCAGCACCAGATTGGAGCTGAACTGTCTTGCGAGAACTTAGTTCACTTTAGAAGAAGACCAAGGGAGGATTTTCGAGCATATGCAAGGTGGTGGGAAGCTTTTATGATACAAACCTATCCTCAGCTGGCTGAAGAAGAAATGATAAAGCTGTTCATAGGAGCTTTACCCCGCAAGCATCGCTGTTGGTTGCATGGGTTGCATTTCCGTAGCTTCAATGAAGTGGTCCTCTCATGCGAATACTTCGAGTCTACTGGAGGCGAGGAGCTTAAAGGCACTTGATTTCAAAAGGAGCACTTAGCACTATCAAAGTGCTCCTTTTCATAGGAGTTTTCATGGGTGTTGCTTGTTTTTATAATTTCATGTTTCTTATCTTGTTTAGTGTGCTACTGTTGTATTTTCCATTTCAGTAATCTAATGCACAGTTCTAATATTTTGTTTTAAGAGCATGAGGCGGTACTCCAAACCAGCCCAGTGATGTTATCCAACCATGAAAAGAAAATATCATCCAAGGAGAATACTGAGGGCTGGGCTTCCTCATGCTTTTTCTCCCCCAAAGACGTATTTTGAAAATAAAAAATATTTCATCACCCAAAAGCTTTTGTTAAAACAAGATGATAAATTTAACCATGTTTGTCTTTCTGACTCATTCACTTCATGTCTTAGAAGATCATTCCCATCTCCTTTGACTTAGTGTGACATGGGGCATCTGAAGCAAGCGCATCAGGCGAACTCACCAAATTTAAAGACACCTTGCCAAGAAAACAGGGGCAAATAGAAAGAATCATCCTACACCAAAAGAGGGTAAGTCTTATTCTCTGAATATAATTTGGAAATGATGTCCTCTCTCTTCTATTTACAGGATACAAAAGATGAAACGTAATAGGTACAGGCATAGAGTTGAGATCAAAGCATCCATGACATGCCTCACTCTTGCCCAGCTCCATCCTAAGCCAAAGGACCATCTTGTCGCACGACGTGCCCAAACGGCTAGATGTTACAGTATCAACTTCAACATAAGGAAGGAGGTCCTCCTCTTCCTTTTAAGTGATTACTGTCAACAGGGAGAAAATCTAGATGGTCAAGGCGATCTATGGCCCCACACCTTGGACAATGACTTTGGAATCTAGAAAACTTCACTCCAGACACATGTTCTTCCAAGGAGTAGTTGCCATCACAAGGCTTGGGATTTTGATCTCAGATTCCATAGAAGCTTGAGGTACATGACTTTGCTCAATGCTGTTAATGATGCTATAGTTAAAGACAGAAGAAGAAATTCCACAGAAGGAAGGCGTTGAAGATGAATCAACGACCAACAATCATGCATATGTGGCCACAAATGAGGAAGGCCAATTGAAGGAAACATTGAACTATGCCAAGATAAAGAGGCCATCATCGACATTCAAATATCTTTAGGAGCTAGCACAGACAAACTCTAGGGAAGGGTAATTTGGTATCGTTTCCAATACTCCCACTATCTGAACCCGCTTTTGACGTATTTTCCTTATTTGACAGGGAGTATCACAACTCGAGACCAAACTCAATGGTTAGGGTTGGCAAATCAATATTGGCCAAGCTAGTACGTGGAAATGACCCACATCAAATTTACCTGGCTTCGTGTAAAAAGACATGTCATCTAGGAGCCAATTCAGAGAATAATTGACCTAACGAAGCAAGGGACATAGGACTTCGTGTCCCCTCTCACTTCAGGTTCACCCCAAATCATCCGCAAACCAGTGAAGGGTAAAGTTGTATCGCTTCCAGTTATTCGACTCTGGAAAGAATTCATGACTAACACATTCCCTCTTGTTTGTTGTAGGATCACTTGACTATCAAAAGCAATGATAACGAATCAATGAAAAGCATGCCTTGTTTGTTGCAGGATCACCTAACTGTCAAAAGCAAAGATAACAAATCAATGAGAGGCATGAAAAACTCTCCCAAGCAAAATGGCGTCTCGAGTATTGCCAAAGCAAATGACAGAGATCCTTCAGGCCTCAATTCACCTTTAATTTTGGCCCTATTGATTGATACATTTTCATTTTCTCTTTTGCAGGGGCAAAAACAGAGATACCCGATCAGATCCCCAACCTCGGCTGATCCTTCGTGTGTCATGTCCCTAACCAATAGGAGCAATCTATCGACACTCATTTGTGAATAACCCTTTGTAAATAACTCTTTTGATATTCAAATTTCAACACATTTGTGAATACCATTTCACCAAGCAAGCACCCTTAAAGCCGTTAGTAAGTTTTTCTTGAGTAAAAACCATTCATTTTGAAAGTACAAACTCTTTCGCATCATATGTTGCATGCCTTTTCTAAATGGATTTCGCATGATGATTTTGTCTGTCTAAATCGCTGATTCCATTAAACATTATTAGAATAGACAGCTAAATGAAGAATACAAGATTAATCGAGCATGCTAGATGAGGCGCGTCAGAATGATGAAAGGCAAGCCATATCTTACACACAGTCCCCTATCTATACACTTGTGAGATGAGTGCAGAAGATTCCATGACTGCAGGGTAAAGAGTTCTCTCGCGAATGGTACGATAACCAAAACAGTGAGAGGCATTTCATTGCTCACCCCATTGAGCCCCATACATTGGTGAAATTTCTATCCTACCCCCGTCAAGAACTACCCTACACTAGGGAAGATCGGAGGCGAAGTAGTATCACAAGGTGAGAAGAGAGATAGAAATTTTCTTGCTCGCACTTGCATCAATCTTCGGGTGTCTTTATTGCATATGAACACTCGCGTTAATTTAAGTGCCCTAGAATGACGAAGAGCAATTCTTTCTCTACGCACTTGTATTCATTGTACAACTCAAGTGAGCCTGTAATCTTACCCTCACATCGAGACAAAACAGAAGTTACTACCATTTAAACAGCATAGCTCGGAGCGCTAGCTGAAGACGAAGACTCAAGAGTCTAACAACAGTGTCGTGATTGAACTTGCCTAAGCTAGTTCCTTTAACGACAAGAATGAAAAAACATGGGCATAAAAAAGCAATGTACCTGGTAAGAGCAAGGTCAATGCCCATAAAAGAAGAACTGGAATAAAAATAGGGGCATGAAAAAGCGGTGTGCCTGGTAAAAGCAAGGCCAATGCCCCCCAGTCAAAAATACAGCCAAGAAAAGTTGTTGTTGTGGTCCATAGAACCTCCATCTAACAAGAAAGATTAGTGACAAATGCCAAGACAGTCACCAATTCTCACCCTCTTACATGTGAGCCAAGTCTACGTTACATCCCATTGTAAAAGTCTCTTCAGACTAGGGCACTTCAATTAACGTAGCATTCCATATGTCTATAAACATCGCTCGAAGAAGTACGAGCAAGATTACTCTATCTCTTTTCGCAGGATTCTTGACTTGCAAATCCGGAGATGATCATGCAGCACTCCATTCATAAGCCTTGACCTTGATGGTCTCCTTCGATGAGCCGCTGACCAAGACTTCATCACAGTTTCAACAAAGACCTCTCACATTGGTAAAGTCGTACTGCTTGCGAGAATACTCGGACCCCTGCTGACATGATAACAGTGAGATAGTGTGGTCCTTATGAATCCTGCATCAATGGTCAGGATAGTCTTTTCCATGAGAGTGAGCGAAAAGTCCTTTCAGACTGAAAGTCCCTCATTTGGCATGCTCAAGACATCTATATTCCAAATAAAGGTTGTCTTTCAAAATCTTCCCCAGTGGAACTCAGATGATGCAAAACTGACAAAATTGTCATGCATAAATCACATTTAAACTCATGAATTTACAGCATATACAATCATGTGTGCATATTGTGCAAATAGCAGACATACTCTCAAAGATCAGATATTGCCAGGTAAGCATATCCCTATCCCCATTTATCTTAAGGTATTTACCACTGTCCAGGTACTCTCTTCTTGACACTCGACTTGTTCAAGTCGTCCCTTGAGTTTGGGTGCTTGCAACTGTCTAAGTATCCCCTTGTCTTTGACTACCCACCACTTGCCGGGTACCCCCCTGTTTTTGAGTGCCTGCCGTTACTCAAGTGCTCCCTCTGTTGACACTAGATTTTTCTTTAAAGTTTGGATGCTTGTGACTGACCAAGTATCCTCTTGTCTTTGAGTACCGGCCACTGTTCGGATACTCCATTTTCCTGACACTCGACCTATTTGAGTTGTCCCCAGAGTATTGATACTTGTGACTGACCAAGTATCCCTTTATCGTTGAATACCTGCTGCTGTCTAGGTATCCCTATTGTCTTTGAGTATCGACCACCGTTCAGATACTCCATTTTCCTGACACTCGACCTGTTCGAGTTGTCCCCAGAGTATTGATACTTGTGACTGACCAAGTATTCCTTTATCGTTGAATACCTGCTGCTGTCTAAGTATCCTTATTGTCTTTGAATACCGGCCACCGTTCGGATACTCCTTTTTTCCTGACACTCGACCTGTTCGAGTTATCCCAAGAGTATTGATACTCGTGACTGACCAAGTATCTCTTGGAATACCTACTACTGTTTAGGTATCCCCATAGCGTCAAGTACCCATCGTTGTCCAGGTACTTCCTTTTCATGACACTCAACTTGCCCGAGTTGTCCCCAAAGAATACTAGTGGCCATTCAAGTATTCCATCACGTTGTGCGCCTGTGGTTATCTAGGTATGTTTTCTTACACTTGGACCAGCCAGAGTAGTCCCAGATCATATCATCAAATACTTGTGTTCATCCAAGTATTCCAGTACTTTGTACACCTGCGGCTACCCAGGTGTTCCAACCCTTTTGAGTGCCTGCGACCATCCAGGTAAGCCTTGTGCTACATTCAAGTTTATGTTGCCAGAAGGTGAGAGACCTTCATGAATATGCGAGGCACGTCCTCAATATTCCCAATTGCCAGGAGGTGAGAGACCTTCACGAATATCTCAGGTATGTCCTCGATATTCCCAATTACCAGGAGGTGAGAGACCTTCATGAATATGCGAGGCATGTCCTCAATATTCCCAT
Source organism: Eucalyptus melliodora (assembly GCA_004368105.4). Lineage (NCBI taxonomy): Eukaryota > Viridiplantae > Streptophyta > Magnoliopsida > Myrtales > Myrtaceae > Eucalyptus > Eucalyptus melliodora. The sequence continues at coordinate 15,033,989 of CM023405.3, forward strand.
TACCAAGAGATGGGAGACCTTCACGAATATGCAAGGTACGTCCTCGATTTTCCCTAATTACCAGGAGGTGAGAGACCTTCACGAATATTCGGGGCACATCCTCGATATTCCCCTTACTAGGAGGTGAGAGACCTTCATGAATATTCGGGGCACGTCCTCGATATTCCTCATACCAGGAGATGGGAGACCTTCACGAATATCTCAGGTACACCCTCGATATTTCCCAATTGCTAGGAGGTGGGACACCTTCACAACTATCCAAAGTACCCCTTCGATACTTGTGATCATCTAGGTATCACCAAAGAGTTTGTACCTGTGATTGTCCAGGTACCCCTTCAATACTTGTGATCATCCAGGTATCACCAAAGAGTTTGTACCTGTGATTGTCCAGGTACCCCTTCGATACTTGTGATCATCCAGGTATCCCCAAAGAGTTTGTACCTGCGATTGTCCAGGTACCCCTTCGATACTTGTGATCATCCAGGTATCCCCCAAGAGTTTGTACCTGTGATCATCCAGGTACCCCTTCAATACTCGTGATCATCCAAGTATCCCCCAAGAGTTTGTACTTGTGATCATCCAAGTACTATCTCCCAACAAGCAGATGCCCTGAGAAAGGACCGTGCATCTCCCGTCAAGGCGACCGAAGAAAGGTTCGGGTCCTGGAAAAGCAATTCCCCGTCAAAGCGACCGAAGAAAGGTTCGGGTCCTAGAAAAAAAAAACTTATTGCTCTAACAGGCGACCGAAGAAAGGTTCGGGTCCGGAAAAGCAAGTCTCTGTCAAGGCGATCAAAGAAAGGTTCGGGTCCTAGACAAAACAACTTATTGCTCTAACAGGCGACCGAAGAAAGGTTCGGGTCCTGGAAAAGCAATTCCCCGTCAAGGCGATCGAAGAAAGGTTCGGGTCCTGGAAAAACAATTCCCCATCAAGGCGACCGAAGAAAGGTTCGGGTCCTAGACAAACCATTGATTGTTTTAACAGGCGACCGAAGAATGGTTCGGGTCCTGGAGGAGCAGTCACCCGTCAAGGCGACCGAAGAAAGGTTCGGGTCCTAGACAAACCATTGATTGTTTTAACAGGCGACCGAAGAATGGTTCGGGTCCTGGAGAAGCAATTTCCCATCACGGCGACAGAAGAATAGTTCGTGTCCGAGACAAACCACTGATTACTCCAACAGACGACCGAAGAATGGTTCGGGTCCTAGAGGAGCAATCTCCCGTCAATGCGACCAAAGAAAGGTTCGGGTCATAGACAAACCCTTGATTGTTTTAACAGAAGACCGACGAATGGTTTGGGTCCTAGATAAGCAATTTCTTGTCAAGGCGACTGAAGAAAGGTTCGGGTCCTAGACAAACCCTTGATTGTTTTAATAGGCGACCGAAGAATGGTTTGAGCCCTAGATAAGCAATTTCCCGTCAAGGCAACCGAAGAAAGGTTCGGGTCCTAGACAAACCACTGATTGTTTTAACAGGCGAATGAAGAATGGTTCGGGTCCTGGAGAAGCAATTTCCCGTCACGGCGACCGAAGAATAGTTCGGGTCCGAGACAAACCACTGATTACTCCAACAGACGACCGAAGAATGGTTCGGGTCCTAGAGGAGCAATCTCCCGTCAAGGCGACCGAAGAAAGGTTCGGGTCCTAGACAAACCATTGATTGTTTTAACAGGCGACCGAAGAATGGTTCGGGTCCTGGAAGAGCAGTCTCCCGTCAAAGCGACCGAAGAAAGGTTCGGGTCCTAGACAAACCATTGATTGTTTTAACAGGCGACCGAAGAATGGTCGGGTCCTGGAAGAGCAGTCTCCCGTCAAGGCGACCGAAGAAAGGTTCAGGTCCTAGAAAAGCAACCTCCTCATATCAACAGGTAAGATGACACCTTGATACTTGCCAAACTCGGGGTTTACACCCTATCTCACTCACTCCCGGTAAGTATCTACAGGTATCTTCTTATCTGTCTTAGTATATGTAAAGTTATATTGCTCTTTTTCCGCATAGAATAATAGGTCCCAAATAAAATATAATCTACTACGCATGCATAGGTAAAATTGAGGCATCAGTCTGTCTTTGAATGCGACCTCTGCGAGCTCACCTTTAAAGAGGGGCAACTGTTGACACCTCAATTTTAATTAGGTTAATTTTCTTTTATTTTGTCATTTCGGATAATAAGAAAACAAAAAAAAACAAAAAAACAAACAAACAAGAGAAAACATAAAAAAGCCCCTCCTCTGGGCCTCCTCGGCCCATTTCCGCCTCAGCCCGGCCCACGCGCCCCTTGTCTTCTTCCTCCTTGGCTTCTCCCTTCACGCCTCTGCAACACACGCGCAGAGAGCGGCAGCTGGGGTTCCGGTGCACGCGTAGGCCAGCCGGTGACGGATGGGACGTGCCTTCAAAGCAAGCAAGTGGGCAGCCGAGGTGACGCCGGTTCGGCCGCACCAAGGCCGGTCGGCACACGGAGAATCGGCGACCAAGCCTCTTCGTCGACCGGAATCCCTCGCCTATAAATAGGCCAGCACCACCTCCATTGAAGGGGAGGGAAGCGACCAAAGATCGAGGACTGCAGATCTTCGAAACCTCCCGCTGAGAGACTTCAGAAGGGGGGGCCGAAGACGAGCAAACCGAGATCTGAGGGCTCGCGGCCGGAGAGAGAGGTCTGAGCGGAAAGGGCTGAGCGAGAGAAGAATCGAAGGAGAGGGGGTCGGATTCAAGGAGAAAGGAGGTGCCGTCGACGCTGCCCATCCTTGCGCCAAGCCGAACGCTCCCGACTGCCCCGACGCCGTGCCGCGACTGACCCGCCAACACCAGACCAGATCTGGAAACTGAGGAGCTGCTTTCGCTACCCCGCCATCGTCATCTGCACCTACAGCCCCCTGTCGCCGCCACCATTCACCGCCTCGTCGCGCCATTGCTGCAAACAGGTAATAGTAGCCGCTGTCATCGCCCCCAGACGCATCGTTGCTCGAAGCCTTGGCTACCTCCCCTACCCGTCGTCGTCGTCGTCGTCGTCGTCCCTCCGCCCGCGCCGCAGACGGATGGAGAAGCCAGCAATCTTGTGTCGGGTCGAGCCGGGTCGGGCGTGGTTCACAAAACCGGGTAGGGTTTCGCGAGACCTAGGCGGCTGGAAAGCGGGTCAGAGTCGGGTCGGGTGCACCTCACCCGGGTAGGGTTTCGGCTAGCTTGGGCCATTCGCACGTGGGCCGGGTCCTCTTTAGAAAATAGATCTATTTGGGCTGGGCCTGTTAAAAAAGAAAAAAAAAACAGAAGAAAAAAAGACAAAAAAAATCCGAGTCGAGCCTGTGTCGCGGGCCCGTCCTTGTTCGGATCCGGCCCGGGTCGGACCCAACCCGCGGATCCGGCCCGGGTCGGTTTTATTTTGTTTTATTAGTTTAATATAAAATAATACTTTAAATAAATAAATAAATAATAAATATTTTATTTTTTAAAAAATGAGAAAAATCAAAAAAATAATTTATTTTCCAAAAATATTAAAAAATATTTTAAAAATATTTTATTTTCCGAAAAATAAAAAAATCAAAAATATTTCATATTTTCAAAAAAATGCCAAAAATCCAAAAAAAAAGAAGCCAAAAATTTAAAAAAAAATGCCAAAAATCCAAAAAAAGCCAAGAATTCATTAAAAAGCCAAAAAATGCAGAAAAAGCCAAAAAAGACTTGTATTTTTCCAAAAAAAATCCCAACAAATCCCTTTTGTGTCCAAAAAATTAGAAAATGACTAAAAAATGTTTTTCCTCTCAAAAATGCTTGGAAAATCCCTCAAACATCCAAAAAAACCTCAGGGTTTAAACAAGATTAGGTACCGAAAGGGCATTAGTGATTAACTAGTGTAATCAAGTCCCCGATCCTAATTTCTCTGGTTGCGCAGGAGTGAGTATTTCTCCCGATACTTCACTTGAGTTTCTAATCAACCCACCCCAAATCGATTAGTGGCGACTCCATTTTAAAAATTAACTTGCAGGTTAAAAATTTAGACCATTAAGTCGTGAATTGGTGGACTTGGGAGAGTCCGGGCATAATTAATTTCAGCCGAGCCATTAGCCTCCTCAGGCGCTCGTACCCGATTGCGGGCGCCGCTAAAAAGAGGTCACGACACTATACTTGATAAATTTATTTCGATTTCATAGGAACAATTGAAGGTTCACTATATATATATATCCTTTCTAGTACTCTAGTGAAGCTCGACTAAATTTCCGCTCTAGCATCCTCCCTTTAGACCAGTCCTCTTAAATAGCTAAAAAAAAAACTCCTCTTACTTCAACTGATTGTTTATATTGACAAGTTCACTTGCAACTACTCTGTGTCCTGGGAATGATGGAGAGAGCGAGAATGCATCCTAAAATGTATGAGGCTGCAAAGTCAGGAGACTTTCTTTCCCTAACAACAATAATTTTGGAAAATGGAGAGGAACTTTTCCACCAAACGACGGTAAAGGGGAACAACATTCTTCACGTTGCGGCTCAGTACCAGCAGATAAATTTCATCCGAGATCTTCTTCGACATCCATCAAGATTGTCCCTTCTTCAGCAAGGTAATTACCAAGGAGACACCCCTTTACATGTTGCTACTAAAGTAGGAAGCCATGAAGTTGTTCAAGTTTTCACTGATCAGGCTAAAGCATTGCTTCAACCTAATGAATACAAGGAGCTACTTAGGAGACCGAATTCATATAAGGATACCTCGCTGCACTATGCAGTGAGAGGAGGTTGCAAGGGGGTGGTGGAGTTGCTGATTGAAGAAGATCCTCAACTATGTGATATTTCTAATGCTGCTGATGAGTCCCCGCTTTATCTCGCAGCACATCGAAAATGTTCAGATGTCATTGAGCCAATTTTATGCCCTTCCTCGTCACCATCCTCTCACAAGGGCCCTAAGGGACTGACAGCTCTGCATGCTGCAGTGCACTTCGAACTACCAGGTAAGTATCATGAGATTCTAAACCCACTTAAACAAATGATAACCGAAGTTCTCTCCCTAGCGCGAGGCTCCTCTTTGGTGAAATTGCCGGTGGTAGCAATGATGATCCCGTCTGCACTAGTATTTTGTAAATATAATAAGAAAAACAATATTCACTTCGACTTCTCATCAAAGTTCTGGAACTTTTTGGCCCAATCTCTCTTCCATCGACGCTCCTTCTAGAGTCTATACTTGCTCCAATGGCTGTGTCGGAAGCCAAAAATGGAAAAGAGGGAATGGAGAAGGACACTAGAGGAGTGGAAAGACAAGAAGTAGGAGAGTGACACCCGCTGGAAAGGAAATGACCAAAAAAGAGAGGGACAACACATTTGACCGGCCACATAAGGGAGATATGAATAAAAATACTGTGACCCGGAGTGTCTAAATAAAGAGTGAGTGAAAAAAGCGCAGTCATTTATTTATTTCTTATTACTTTAGATTGGTGAAAGGTCATGCTTTTTTCGAAGGACATGCCTCTTGACCACTTATGCTAAAGGTTTATGTTTTGAAAATATTTAAATAAGTTCCAATTGGTTCATCTTATCTTAGTTTGCGGACTAAAAGAAGAGTAGAGTTTGTACATAATAGCATTATCCGACAGAATTTCCCAAGGAACCAGGTGCATTTGGGATTACTTTTTCATTCGAAAAAATCATTGTTATGAAGATTGTACTTTTCGCAAGAACTTAATTTCTCTCTAGATCTTATTCTCCAAGCACCATTGTCATCAATACCCTCCTGTGGTGGCAGTGGCAGCAACCACCATCACCATCATACTCCTACGTCTTCCCTTTTCTCTCTCATGCAGTTCGTTTTTTTTTTTTTTCCTTTTTTGGGGTATTCTTCTTTGTTTCGACATTTTCTCCTTATGATTACTTCCTTTTCAGTTGACAATTGATGATAGGGCACACTGCAACACATTTCCAAAAGACCGGGGTATATCAATGCGATTTTTTTTTTAATCCTTGAGGGAAAATTATGACGACTTGAAAAAACGGAGGTGCACTGATTTTACCATTGGAAAATGTAGAAGGTGCCATACTCCAGTAAAATGATTGGCATCAGAGTAAAAAGCCTTGGTCTTTTAATTCTACCCTTGATTGAGCAGATGCCTTGCTGAATAAAAAAGGAGATTCTTCTCAATTAACTTTACGAATTTCTGACAAATTTACTTATAAAAAAAAAAAAAAACTTTACAAGGTCCTGCATTATGCTAGATTGAAGGTAGTTAGATTCTGCATGTGTTACACTAGATCGCTAGTGAAATTTCAGAGTAACCATGACATATTCCTCCCTATTAAGGAGAAAAAAGGGAAAGCTTAACGAAATGCAATGCAATGTAAAATATCTATGTCAAAATGCTAAAAACATTCTAAATCATAACATATTTGTATTTTGTTTGCAAAGGTTGGAGGGAAATCCTGGATAAGAGACCATAAATGATCATAGAACAAGATGATATAGGATGGACTCCTCTCCATTTTGTCGCTTGCTTTGGCAAAGGAAAAACAATTCGACTACTCCTACAATACGATAATTATGTAGCATATGTTGTAGACAAAGAGGGGTAATCAGCTCTTCACATTGCAGCATTTCGAGGCCATGTCAATGTGATTGACGAGCTTCTTAGATTCTGTCTTGATACTTGTGACATACTGAACACCAAATGGCAAATAGCTCTTCATGCAGCTGTTATCGGAGGACAAGCAAATGTTGTCAAGTACATATTGGGGATGCCAATCCTAGAGGATTCTATCAATGAACAAGACATTGAAGGAAACACTGCTCTCCATTTGGCTACACTTCATAAACGATACAACATCATATACTTACTTGCACGAGACAAGAGGGTGGACCATTTGGCCACAAACAATGATCATTTGACCACCATTCAAATTTTTCAAGGTCATAAAGAGGTATGCTTGCTTGAACACTGGGAGAATTACCAAAAAAGTCCTAAACCGATTGCAATTGTGCCAATTTAGTCCTAAACTTTTTTTTTTGGTCAACTCAGTCCTAAACCTTTTACAATTGTGCCAATTTAGTCCATCCGGCCAAAATTGGCCGGCCCGCGCTGACGTGGATGCCGGCCGGTTGGTGAACGATTTTTTAATAATTTTTTGTTTTGTTTTTTTTTCTTCCTATCTTCTTCTTCCTCTGGCCGGCGCTGGCCAGCTGGCCAGAGGCGAGGGCCGGCGAGGTCAGCCTCGCCGGCAACTAGCAAGGCTCGCCTTCGCCAGTGGCTGGCGGGGGCGAGCCTCGCTTAGCGACAGCAAGGCCACCATCGCCCAGCCAAGGTGAGGCTCGGCCTCAACCAGCCATGGCGAGGTTGAGCCTCGCCAAATCTGGCGACGGCAGCCTCACTGGCCACTGGCGAGGTCGACCCTCGCCTTGGCTGCGCGACGGTCGACCTCGCCTGTGGTTGGCGAGGCCACCGTCGCTGGGCGAGGCTCGCCCCCACCGGCCATTGGCGAAGGCGAGCCTTGCCCAGTGATGGCGAGGCCACCATCGCCAGATCTGGCGAGGCTCAACCTCGCCATGGCTGGGCGAGGCCGAGCCTCACCTTGGCCGGGCGACGGCGGCCTCGCCGTCGCTGGGCGAGGCTCGCCTTCGCTAGTGGCCGGCGGGGGCAAGCCTTGCTAATGTCCGGCGAGGCTAACCTCGCCGGCCCTCACCTCTAGCCGGCTGGCCAACGCCGGCCAGAGGAAGAAGAAGTTAAGGAAAAAAAAGAGAAAAAAAATTTAAAAGAAAAAATTCGAAAAAAATTATTAAAAAATCGTTTACCGGCCGGCTGGCGTCCACGTCAGTGCTGGCCAGCCAATTTTGGCTGAATGGACTGAATTGGCACAATTGTAAAAGGTTTAGTACTAAATTGGCAAAAAAAAAAAAAGTTAGGACTGAATTGGCATAATTGCAATAGGTTTAGGACTTTTTTGGTAATTCTCCCCTTGAACACCATATAGTAAGATTTGTTCACTCACGGAGTCATTTCTTCACTATCGTTTAGAAACTGTGGTCCAGGGGATATTCATTTCAGGTACCAACAAACAAGCCAATTGAAATCTTTTGGAGTCAACTTGTTTTGCTTAGAGGTGTGCAACCGGACCGGGTCAATCCAGTTCCCGGTTCGGCCCACCCGGAAAACAAGGTCGGGAACCGGTTTCGGTTGAAACCGGTCCGGGAACCGGTTCCAAGGGAATACCCACCCGGGAATCGGATCGACCGGACCAGTTCGGGAACTGGTTTGAGAACCAGTTTTTGGGCCCCAAAATTCCCAAAGACCAAAACCCTAGTCGTTTCTTTCTATCTTTAGTCTTTACTCTCACGCCGCTCGTCGCTCTCAACCTCTCACCTCCCCCGATCCATCCGAGCGCTGCGCTGCCGATGCTGCCTCCGCTCGCCCATCTGGTCCCAGCCATCCTCGCTAACCCGGCACCGTTGGCCTCGGACACAAACGTGACGACGTTCGATGAGTGTTCTGGATCTCCCTATTTCCACCTTGCTCAAAGATTCAAGCGGCTTTCGGATCCGCCGGAGAACCAATGTTGGCGATTCCTTGCTCTGCATGAGAGTTTTGTGACGGTTTAAGCGGTTTTCTTTTCCCCTCTCCTCGCACCTTTCTCCAAACTGGGAATTACTCGTAATTCTGCTTTTCCGTTCTTGAATTTCAAGTCCTGACATTTTCTGACCGTCCATCGGTATTTTTCTTTGATGTTACCTTATGCAAGTCATCAAAACCTAATCGGTAGTTTTGTGACAGGTTTGTTGTTGCGTGCAGTCTTGTATTTCCATTAGGGTTTTGGATTTGTTAATGTCCTCTTAATTTTAGTTCATCGGGGCAGGTGTAGATTTCAAGGCTGATTACAAGGATAAGAGTAGTTATTATAAACGCCAAAGATCTCAGAGGAACTATCCTTTCAAGAAGAGAAATTTTTTTGATATTGACTTTGAGTCGTATTCTGACAAGGAAATTAGTAGCAACGCCACTGTCTATCCACCTGAGAAGCATACTGATGGAGATGTTTCTGGTTAGTTTCAGAAAAAAAAAAATGCAATAGTTCCTTTCTAGTTTGTTTTTCTTTTGCCTTTTTGACATAGAATCCTGTCTAAGTCTTTTTTCTGCAAATTTGGTCCTCTTGCAGCCAAACGGCCATCCCCTCCAGCATCAGGTCAACATTTGTCGTACCAATCTACAGATTCCCATGGTAATGGAGCTTTTGGAAAGACGTCGTGTACTACTTGTGGTTTTGTAGGGTAATTCATTTTGCTTATCAACGCTCTTTTTTTATATTCAGTGAAGCTTCGGATTGAGTCTTTCACCGTGCCGGAGCTATTTATTGAAATTCCAGAAACAGCTACTATTGGCTCATTCAAGGTATATTTGCCATCACTTTCTTCAGATTATACCACAATATATTGCTTGGCCATCTTGCATAGCTGATTGCAGGGGCTATTCTGCGAGTGTGTTTAGGGTCTCCACTTTGACTCTCTCTGTGCATTTGCCCTATTTTGTTCACAGTATGAAGAAAGGTGTTTAGGATGAGTGGTTTGTCATTTTACTTCTTAGTCTTTTGAACCACAGACTAACTTTTCTCTTGATGGCTTGGATTTGGCTCCTTGTCTGGGGATTTCTCTACAAATTTCCTGTCAATTCTCTGTTCTTTAAATTCTTTTGTCTATGTGCAGAGGGCAGTTATGGAAGTAGTTAGTGGTGTTCTTGGCAGTGAGTTACATGTTGGAGTTCTTCTCCAGGGAAAAAAAGTTGGAGATGACAGAAAATTTTTGCAAAACAGGTTCCAATATAAACAGGGTTAACCCTGTTCCCGGACCGGAAAAACAGGGTGGGCTGGGAACAAGGTTCAATGCAAACAGGGTAGGGAACAGGGTCCAAAAAAAGAGAACCGGTTATAACAGGGTCGGGAACAGGGTCTAGGTCTAGACCCTACCCACCCTGAACCCCATCACCCCTAGTTTTGCTTATTCAATTGTTTGAGCATATTGACTGCATTTCAGTTTTCCCAGCAAATCATAGCATAGATTGCTTTATTAAGGGTGACAAATCTTAGGAAAAGGGACTGAGAGTGAAATCATATCATACTTCATATCTAAATTATAAAATTGAATAGAATTGAACTTCATGGTTAAACCACGTGTTAAGCAAAGCTTCATTCCCTCCGACATTACTTGAAATTTATTAGCACACTAACTATTACATTAATCAGGAAAAAAAGAATAAGGCTCTTTTATCCCGCTTAATCTATAATTGATGTTCCTACAACAGAATGTCAACATCCATTCGCATAGCCACGTGAAGTTTTTGGTTCATTCATGTTTATGAGTTGGTATATATTTATGATATACTAAATGTGTAGGCTCATATCTCTTTTTTCTTTTTCAATATTTTATCTATAAAGTGGATGTTGCATAAAAATGCCAATGCATTTGTTTAGCTGAAAATAAATTATTTGAAAAGCATTTTCTTAAAAGTGATCTCTTATATCGCTTATAAAAATGAATCAACAAAAGAAAATTCATTGCTCATGAAAATATTTAAACATAAATTGTCATCAACAATGAAAAAATATTTTATTGACTAATTATTTTAAGCAATATAAGTAATCATTTTTAGTAAAATATTTTTCAAATCATTTATTTTTCGTAAAATAAATGGAGTTTTAGAGAAAATAAATAATTTAGAAAATATTCTCCTAAAAATGATCGCTTGTATCGTTTAAAATAATTAGTAATTAAAAATAATCATTATCAATAATTTATGACCGAACATTTTCATGGATGATAAAAAAAAAATGTTCATTTATTTCTATAAGTAATATAAGCGATTATTTAAAAAAAAATCTTCTAAATTATTCATTTTTGGCGAATGAAAGGTATTGTTAGGAACAATGTAAAATGTATGGTCCCATCACCACCTATAAGGAGCTCGTTCAAGACAAAAAGAAATGTAAAATTAATTAGATTATTTGAAAAACTTATTAAGATAAATTTATGAGTATTGCAAAAGTAACACAATATTGAATCTAAAAAGTTATAATCAAATTTTTATTTTTAATCTAGAACATAGCTATGCATTTGCATTGTCATATACAAATTTCAGTTGGCCAATTGATTATCTTTTGGGTAGTTATTATAGCCAAATTGTTAAGTCTTTATATATTCAGTTAATACTTACAGTCTTGAACCTTCTAATGAATTCCCACGTATTAAAAACCCACTTAAAAATCTGATTATACACACACAAAAAAAGACGTATTAATAGCAATAGTTAACTGCATTTTGAATCAATATTAAGTTGGAATATTTTGTTAGTAACAAAATATTCAAATAACTAGGTATAGTTTAAGACAAAAAAAAACTTAGTAATGTTCAGTACTAGTTAAATTTGTTGTTTGGTTAATAAATATATGTTAGTTGTCTAAAATATAATTTATGACATTTGTAAATATTGTTTCGTATGATCATACTATATCATGAAAACAAAATTCAATTAGTATAAATTTCAAATTTCATGCAACAAGCGGGTCTTCAACCAGTTCAAAAGAAATAGCGTGTCCTACTTATCTTGAAAGCAATGCAGAACATTTTGGGTTGGGTTTCTCTAATGTTAGGGGACAAGGTAAAGGGGAAAAAAAGAAAATAAAAGGAAAAGGAAAAGGAAAAGGAAACAATAATACAGGATAGATCTGAACTGTCTAATGGCTCCTGCGCTGAGGTGTCAGCCATTTAAGAGGTAGCTTTAAGATTTAACTTAAGAAAATTTTCTCAAAATCCCAATCCAAAAGTTGATATGCACCTTTTGACTTTAAAACGACTATTGAGCGATATTCATACAAAAGAATCAGAATATTTTGTACAATATTTAGCTAAAACCCTTCTGTTTCTTTTCTGTCCGCTTTCAAATAGTTTTTGAGGTAAAAGAGAGAACTTGCACTCTGTTCCATCTGGGAAAAGGTTTTCAACCAACTCCTAGATAATTTCATTTAGTTATAGCACTATATTTAGCACTCCTCGGGCGTTCTTTTTGTTATAAATGGGTTTTCGGTGTGTAAAGTGAGAGTCTTCAAATATTTCTTCGGGAAAGACCACTCTTTAATTGATACTTTCTGTACATTTTTTAGGTCGGCTACAAAGCTGCCAAAGTTGAACATGTGTTGCAACAATCTAGTGCAATCTCGGGTTGTCAAGGCTGGGTTATTGAACATGTTAAGAAGAGGTTAGACCATCAATTTGTTGAGGATCTACCAGCAATGTCTATCACCGACCGAGAAAATCATAAATCGTCAAAAGAAAAAATAATTGACCTTCAAGTGCTAGCAGCAGTGCTCATAGCCACAGTCACCTTCGCAGCGACCTTTACGATGCCCGGAGGTTATTACAATGATGGACCCAACTCAGGAATGCCTACTCTTGCTGGCAGGGCAGCTTTCAAAGCCTTTGTTATATCTAACACTACTGCATTCAGTTTATCCATCCTGGCGATATTCTTACAATTTGATATTTCTACGTTGGGCGCTCGCCAACAGGTGAGATATTATTTCACCGCCAAAAATTGCATTGTTGTTGCGATAATCGCGATGGGGCTAGCCTTTGCTTTGGGTACGTATGTAGTCTTGACCAGAACTGTCGGTATTGGAATCGTTCCTTATGTCATGCTTGGATGTCTCGTGATTATTTATTTAATTGGTGCTTTCCTGGAACCCGAGGCCCCTGTTTTCTTTGGGCTGCGTGGACCTTCCAGAAGATACGTCCGAAGCTTATTGTTTGATTATGGGATCCTCTAGGAAAGCTGCTAAATAAGTTGGGCCTGTCGGTTCTATAGTCCCGTAACCTTGTGCACGTGAAATTTTCTGTTTGCTTTGTCAGCTGTCGAGTTCGAGCACTCGTATGTTGGCTGTCTAATTCAAAACCTCTTACTTCCGGCCCGTTGGATTGCGTGCCGGCAAAATTGCCATGCTCAAGATGACTGGAGCGCTGCAAAGACCAACATGTTTTACTTCTCGTGCGTGTGAAGGATGTACTTGGATCAAAAGAAAAAAAGAAGAAGGATGTACAAGTGGATTGAACGTCAAGTTGGAAATGTTTGGTGATAATCGTTAGGTTGAAACGAAAGTGTTGGAGTTGGTGGTATTTTAATTTAAAAATGTCTCTTCGTAGCGTTATTGAGTTTTGTTTGTTTCTACTTGTTGGTTGCCATTACTTTAATTTTCATGAATTACTTTCAACATTCTTCAACCTTCGTAGATGTTTGAAAAGTTTATGATGTAAATCCGCAGTGTTAAATTGATTTGTGAGTCATCAACTTCACTTAACTTTTACAGGTGAACATGGTAGAGATTAATAAATAACTGACATCATAATGAATTTACCAACGTAAGATTGATTAGTAAGTCAACAATTTTTAAATTTTACAAGTAAATCTTGTAAGGGATTAGAAGTTATTGATATAGTAATGAATATGCCATTTGTCAAATGAATTACTAAGTTACCAACATTTTGTGAGCTGTACAAGTAGAAACGGTTGTTAGCGATATCGTAATGCAACCAACACCAACTTTCGTTTTAAGTGCGCAGAAGGTTTTGCCGAAGAATGTGATGTTTTCTATCTATTTGAAGTTGCCATTAAATTGTGACTTGGCCTAGATTTCTATGCATCGCTCTTTGATGACATAGTTGCAACAGAACTGCAAGAAGTACCATAATATTCTCATCTATGGAGAGCAAGAGTCATGGGTCATGCGAGATCCTTGCCTTCCGATAATTAAAAAAAATTCATAAGCCTACATATAAATGGGAATGTCATCTTTTTGTGCGATCTCAGAACTTTGAGGTCAATCCAGCAAGTAACTTATCAAATAATTAGGTACACAAGGCCAAGAATGTATCACCGTATCAACTTATAAAAATTCAGTCGCGCACCCACCCCAAAAACAATCATCTTGCTTTGTCTTTCATGTTCGTGCATGAAATACATACGTCACTCGCTAATGCACAAAAAGTAGTAGCAACCGATCCTCAAACGGCCTAACCATTCTTCAATGCAAACCCTGAACCCATGCGGTCCAACTGCTAGAAGCAGTGCCTATTGTCATGTTTTTCGCTAAAGCTGCATCATCCAACAAGTAAGGTACTACATATTTTCGCATGTCAGCAAGAGATCTGGAGATGGTTCATAGAGACATTAATAAATTTAGGGCCTGTTTGGCAAATTTTATTTATGTTTCCCGGAATAACTATTTCTTTTCTTTTGTTCTGAGTAACGAAAAAAAATAGAAACATGTTTGGTAAAATTTTTGTTCCCAGAAAGAAAAAATCTATTTTCTGTTTTTTTGGAAATAGATTTGGATCAGAAATAAGAAGTATAAAAAATTAAATTCTTATTCCAAGGAACAATTTTTTCTTTTGTCTTCCTTTCTCTTCTCTTTTCTCTTCTTCTCTTTCGTTTCTTTCTCCTTCTTTTTGGCCAATCATTGACCTCGGCCATGGTCAGCGACCAGCTAACGAGGGCTTGTGAAACTCACCGAAGCGTCGCTACCCGCAGCGACACCAAGCCATGGCGAGGCTTGTCGGCTCGAACCTCGTTGTGGCTGGGTGAGGCCAAGCTCGCCTAGCCACTAGCATCACCTAGTGGTGGCCCGACGAGGCTTGGCCTCATCGATGGCTGGGCAAGCTTGGCCTCGCCAGATCTAGGCAAGCTCGAGCTTGCCCAACCAAGGCGAGGCCAAGCCTCACTAGCCGCCACCGTGGCTGGCGACTTGTCACAAAGGAGGAATAAGGTGAGAAACGAAAAAAAGAAAGAAGAAAAAAGGAAAAAAAATTAAAAATTAAAATAAACAACAAAATTATATAATTTTACCAAATGCATTTCTATCCCTAGAATAAAAAAAATTTGCATTTACTAAGCGTGTTCTTATACTTAGAAATTGTTTTTGGAAAATGAAAAATTAAAAAAAAAACTATTTTTGATAAAAAAAAAAATTGTTTTCGGGAACAGAATCGTTACTAAATACGCATTTACTTTCCTAGCTTCATCCAAGGTCTTTAATCCAATCCAACCTTGGATGTAAAGCTTGATCCGCAGGTAAGTGCATCAATTAGATACATTCATCATTGTTTTGCAATCCAATTCAGTCCTAATTATGGAAGGATGCAAATCGTAGCATCGATAAAGGGTGAAAGCATGTTATAACGAGCTACTTGTCTTTCGTGCAACATATTAAACACACTTTTGGCTTTACTAATCTCACCACATTTGGCAAACATATCCACAAGTGCCGTGCCCACATTGCTTGCTCGGCCAAGCTTCTTTTTCTGTGCAATATGGTAAACCTGATTGCCTAAATCTAGAGCACCCAGATCAGCTATAGCTGGAAGAACGCCTACAAGAGCGACTTCATCAGGCTCAACCAATGCAGTTGACTGCATCTCAGAAAACTGTCTCAAAGCTTCATGGGGCTGTTTATTTTGGCAATATCCATTAATTATCACGTTCCAAGAATACAGATTCTCTTCTGGCATGGGATTGAAGAGTGAGCGAGCAGATTTTCTGTCGCCAACATTGCAATACCCATTAATTATTGTAGTCCAAGAAACCACATTCCACTCCAGCATTTCATTAAACAGATCCTTGGCTGGGTCCATATCTCCCAACTTAACATAGCCATCAATCATTAAGTTATATGCAGCAGAGTCTTCTCAGGCATTTCCTCGAACAACTTCATTGCATTCCCCATATACCCCCTCCTCGCATAACCACCTATCAGAGCTGTCCACGATACCAGACTCCTCACGCTCATGTCGTCAAACAACATCCTCGCAGCTTCCGCGCTCCCCCATTTCGCATACAAATCCACAAACGCCGTGGACACATACAAGTCCGACCAAAACCCCATCTTAACAACGTGGCTCTGCACCTGCAGCCCTTCCCAACAGGACGTAGCCAGCGAGCCACACTTCGCCAGCGCGATGAACGTGAAGTTATCAGCCGAAAAGCCGGTGCTCCTCCGGAGATCACGGTAAAGAACAAGAGCCTCGTCAAACTGGCGCAGACCCACGTGGGCTCTGATCACGGCGTTGCAGAGGAACCCATCGCCTCTGTGGGGACTTTTGTCGAACAGGAGACGAGCATGGCGTAATCCAGCGAGCGGGTCGCAGCCGGAGGCGACGGAGGCGCAGCTGGCGACGAGCTTGGTGAGGAGGTTGACGTTGAGGTCGAGAGCGTGGCGAAGCATGAAGGCGTGGATCTGGAGCAGAACGGGTCGAGAGTTCCTGGTCCGTTGAAGGAGGTAGAGGCATCTCCGTTCCAGGGGAGTCCAAACGACGGATTTCAACTGCTCCATGGACAACTTGCATTCTCAGAAGAACTATCAATTTCGACTATTTAAGCAAAATTACAGTATAACAAAATAAATGCCTTGTTGCAATTTCCTATCGAAATTATTTCTCGTATATTTTCTTAAGAAGTAAGTTAAGTATAAATTATGTAGTGCAGGTCATCATTTTGTAATTTCCATTTAATTGTAAATGTTTTCTTGTGAGATGGTAAATTGCTTTTCCACAATTGGTAATTTTTTATTGTACTTTACTTATTATTGTAGTATTCACCTCATGCAAGAGAGTGAATTACTTCTATAATCTTTAAAAGGATTAATTTACCTTCAAAGTAGTAACATTTCTTAAGACAAAGTATGTTATAAGAATTCATCTTACCTTGTAATAAATAAATGGAGTGAGTGCTGATTCTTAATGATTGTAATTGTACTTCAGTTGAAACACAGTACGATCTTTTCAACGGGCTGGGCATCGGCTCAGAGCGCGATATCCCTACTGAGCTTGCATTCTCAGAAAATTACTAACAAAATAATGTTCATAAAATTAGTTTCAACGTTGTAAAATACCTTCAGGTTTGTTGATATTTATAAATGCAAAATTATCTTATATACCGTAAATTAACTTTTGAGTCCATAAATTAATCATAATCGGAATCAATTAGTAGAGGTGGCAAAATGGCTCATAAACCCATATTATGACCCATTTTTAGTTAAATGGATCATATATTGGTCAAATTAAAATTAAATATGGGTAAAAAATGGGTTTGAGAAAATAAAGCACAAAAAGAAATTGGTCTAAATGGGTTATTAGTAATAACCCATTTAGACCCACTTTCAATCCATGGGCCATGGCCTTCTTTAATTTTATAAAATAATTTTTTTTTATAAAAAATCGAAATTATAATTATTTTTTATATTTCAATTTTTTTTCTTTTTCTTTTTCTTTCTTTTCTTTCATCCCTTAGTCGATGGCTGGCAGGGGGACGGCCGACCACTGGTTGGTGACAGGCCAAGCGAGGCTCAAGCTGGCTGACATCGAGCCTCATTGACGAGGCCGAGCCTCACCGGATTTGGCGAGATCGAGCTCATCAGCATTGGGCGAGGCTCGATCTTGCCTATTGGCGAGGCCGAGGCCCTGCCCAACACCGGCTAGCTTGAGCCTCGCCGGATCCAACGAGGCTTGTCAACGACTGGCAAGGCTCAAGCTTGATCTCGCCTATGGTTGGTCGCCGGCCGTTGTCATGGCTGGCAGCTGGCCGAAGAAAAAGAAAAAAAGAAAAGAAAAGAAAATTGAAAAAAGACAAAAAGACAAAAAATTAAAAAAAAATTAAAATTATATTTTAAAAAATAATAATTAAAAATTATATGAAAAAATTAAAAATTCTTTTTTTAAATATTTTAAAAAGAATTATAAAAAAA
Source organism: Eucalyptus melliodora (assembly GCA_004368105.4). Taxonomy (NCBI): domain Eukaryota; kingdom Viridiplantae; phylum Streptophyta; class Magnoliopsida; order Myrtales; family Myrtaceae; genus Eucalyptus; species Eucalyptus melliodora. The sequence continues at coordinate 15,051,721 of CM023405.3, forward strand.
ATTTCATTAAATTTGTATTGCATAAAAATTGTTAAAAAAATTTATATTGCATAAAAATGTTTGAACAATATTTTTTTTATTAAAAAAATCATAAAAATGAGCTTTTAGGTTTAGTTAAAAAAATTTCATGTTATAGTTTTTAATTATTCATTGGTATGTTCACTTCAAATAAAAGAAGCATGTGCATAGTCTAAGTCTTTATAAATATTTCAATTTATAGGTTTTTTTTTAAATTTTATTTTAAATTTAATTTGAAGTTTTAATCCAATTAACATATAGTAGAAAATGATTTTTCTAGAATATTAATAGATTTTAGCAATACGGGTGAAGTTGGGTATAGGTCAAGTCGATCCAAGAATATGGGTTAAAACGGGTTAAATGGGTCCAATATGGGTCGACCCATTTTCAACCCGACCCATACTCGACCCAACCCACCCATTTGCCATCTCTATCAATTACAAGTCAAAGCTAGTCATTTTAGCAAACAAGACGTGGACATATATATATATATTTCATACGGGAACCAAAAAGCGCCCGCTTATTCATTGCAATCATCCTCGACTCGACTCCAGCCAATTTTTACTTCGATCTCCAACCACATGATGTCGGCTAAGGTAGCACATGGTAATATTTCTGTTCTCCCAATTTTTGTTCTTTTGTTTCCTGGAAAAAAAAATATATGTTTAGTAAAAAATTTGTTCCCGGGAACAATTTCTTTAATTTTTTATTCCTGGGAACAGTTTTGAGAAATAAAAAAAACAAGTTGCTTTTTGTTCACGGGAACAATTTCTAGAAATAAGCCAATTTTTTTTTTCCTTTTGTTTCTCTCTCTTGTTGCGGCCACCTCCAATCGCCCGGAGCCACCGCCGGCCGTAGTCGCCTCCGGCTGCCACCGCCACCGGCCAGCCGCACGCCGCCTTTCGCCCAAACGCCCGCCGTCACCTTTCACCAGATGCCGCTACTACTACACGATCACTCACTGCCGACCGTCATCGATGACCGCTGCTGCAGAGCCCATTGGTCGCCACCTCCTAAGGCCGATGGCCAACAGTCCGCGACGATGGTCGCTTGTGACGGTCGGCGGTGGTCGCTAGAGATGGTCGGCGGCGGGCGATGATAGCCAGCGATGGGCGGTAGTCGGCATCGGGCGAAAGGCGACCGATAGTCGGTGATCTGTGAGCAATAATAGAAAATGAATAAATACAAAAAAGAAATTGTTGTGTTACCAAACGTATTTCTATTATTTTTCTATTCCAAAAGTAGAAATTTTGTGTAGTTACCAAACGAGTTCTTTTACTAAAAAATTGTTCCTTGGAACAGAAATAGAAAAATACTATTTCTGAGGGGGAAAAAAAAAACCTCTTCCTCGAAACAGAAGAGTTGTCATGCGCAGCCTAAACTTTCACTAAGGGCAAAATTGTCAGCCAAATTTTCGGTTTTTCCACACCTTGAATTACCAAATCTGAAACCGGAACATAATTAACCTCTTTTTACCTCTTTAATTATATTTCCCCACGAGATTGTTGCACTGCATTAGTCAATTTGAGATTGAACACGGCCGATCTATATTTAGAAAAGTTGCAATGGAAACCTCATGAACCGATTGTAATCCTGCTTGGGGATACTTAGTATTATCACGTCATGACGAGTGCGGTGATGATAACTGAAACCATCACTAATCAAGCCCCGATCCGCACGAGCATGTACTTGGCTTAAAGTGAGCAGTCAGTTGCGTTGGCTCTCATTATTGGTTATTAGGTTAAACGTGGTTATTGTTGGTTACTATTGGATAATGGGTTGTGTTAGCCCTAAGTTATTATTACATTTTTTTTTTTTTAAATTTTCACTTGCTGTAAGCACATCATTAATTTGTTATACTGTCAGTTGTCTACCAACATTCAGTGCAGTTCATATACCTGCTGTGAGTTGTCAGTCAAAGCTACATTTTGTGCTCCAATAGATGGAAAATGCCAGCGGCCATCTTTTAGTGCAGTCATTGCTTCTTGTTAGTCAAAGAAACAAATGGGTAATAACACCCTTTTTTTTATCTGAAGTTGTTATTTGATTATCAGTCAAGGATTGAGAAACTAAAGTGTCGGATAAGTTAGAAAAGGAGTGATCACTGAACCTCGAGTTAGGAATAGCTTTGCGACCAAACATATAAATTCATCTCGAGGAGAGAGGATAGTTTAAAGCTCGACTGTAAGGAAGGAAGGCAAAAGTTTTCCCGCCAGAGAGGGGACATTCCATTACCGTTTTACTTTCTCCTTTGACATGAAACTCAATCTTAAAAGTAAGTCCAAGGTTTCCTATCCCATGGATCAGGAAATACATGCGCTGAAACCCAAATAGATGGCCTTAAAGATGAGACTGTTTCATTTTTCATTACACTGAGGTAGTCCTTACACATACTCTGAATTACTCTTTATTTTTGGCCAAGTAAAAACTATGTGTCCGTGAAGGGGCAACAAGAGTAAGAATAACTGGCTAAAGTGTAGTGAACAGGCACAAACAAGCAGATCTCAACTCTGTCTAAACACAACGCTGCACAAGTCATGATACTATTCCATAAAATTTGTAAGTTAGATGCTCACATCCAAATTTTCAATTATCGCAAAATGCATCTCTAGATCTGGAGGCCTGTCGGCAAAATAAAACTTCTCTGCTACCTGTATTTTGCCTCCGGCCTTCCGCGGTTCAGATTCAAGCAGGTGCAGCAGTCTATCCTTTTCACGGCGAATCCAAATGCGATTACGGTCGCACCATTGCCTAGGAGTTCCATGAAGGACAAATCGCAATGCCTGAGTTCGTTGTACAAACTGTTGGGAGAGTCTGCCAATCACATTTGGATCGGTGATGTATGTGCCAGAGGAATTTAGGCCAACGTCAATGTAATGGATTTCTTGGATGCTGTTCAGAAATCTTTCTTTCATAGTACGTAAAATTTGAGTCCCCACCTGAATATTGGGGGCTTCATGACCCGATAGCTCTTGTCCAGCAAAAGATGGATGTCCAGAAGATGAAGGTTTGAAATGGCTGAGCTCAGTCACAAGCTGGTTAAGCACAGTGCCACCTTTGCTAAAACCAAGGATGACAGTTTTCGGTGGATGTCCCTGTGGTGGTAATAAGCTTGTGGAGACGGGATTCTTTTTCCTTGAAAGAACATTCTTCACCTGAAATGCCCAACTAGTTAGCATGAGAAAACCATCATACCAGAGGCAACTTTCAAGTTTCAAAAGACCAAACACATAGAATCTTAAATGAGTAAAAAGAGAGGTCATATTCTTAAGTCGCAAAATAAGTATGCTTCTAATTGTCACCCGACTTCATTCCTCCTTGTTTTCCAGGCTATTTTCTTCAAGCTCTTTTTTTCTACTTGGTGCTCACACTCTATCATGCCGTATACATTTCCAAATTCAGGTGTCAACCTGCCTAGAAAAGAAACTTAGTTACAGGCACCATTTCTCAAGATGCTTCATATATCCATCATGTTCCTCATGTGCTCAATCAGCAACAGATCACTCAAGGAAGTAACAGATAATATACTATGACAACGAGTGAGAGCATGTAGCAGAGAACACATATCATATGACTCCACGTCCCATACACAGCAATTTTCTCTGCAAATTAGTATTTCTTCCCAATTTCATGGTACGGTCATCTTCCTTACTTTTGTAATTTTACCTTGTCTTATTCTTTTTTTTTCTGGTTAATTTTCCAATTTTTCTTTGTAACTTGTAAAACCCCCTTGGAATCATCAAAGACCAAACAAGGATCCTAGCAAGCAACTGGCTCCTCCCATATCGCACTCCCTATGACAAGATTCACAGAAACACACCACATCAAACAAATGCACAAAATTGCTTCAAAAAGCCATCAGCAAACGACACAACTTTTCAGCAGTACGTTCCAAAGAGCATAAGCACCAGGAATGACTTCACCTCCTCAAGGCAATTCGACAACAGTGAGACGGTCGATGAAGAAGCAGGGAACCCGACGTGTCCATACGATCTCGGCTCCCCATACTTGTTCACCGAAGGGACGAACTCCTTATAGACGGCGAAGGGCCCGTTGAAGGTGGAAGCCTCGATGACCCAAGCATCTATCGCCTGTGGGTCCGACAGCCTCTCCACTGTTGGATATTTCAGCAGTTTTGAAATATTTATTAGAAATTATGATCGTCATGAAAGTCATCATTTTTGTAACGGCTTTTTCAACGGTCATATAACGGCTTTCTAATCGTTGTATAACGGGCATCTAATGGCTTTATAAGTTTTGATTTATTGCTTCATAAACTCTTCATTATTTTATAACGATCATCTTTTTAATTACTAATTGATTTATGATGATCTCCTAATGGCTCTCTTTTCCTTGTTTAAATATAAATTAAACTTCAAAGCACAATCTTAGTAGATACAATATGTTCTCACATATTTCCTTTCCTTTTTGCTGGGTTATACACAAAAGTTGTTCTGTTTCCTTCTAATATTCAGTGCGGAGCATAGAAGAAGGTCTGTTGTATCTTGAGAGGATAGCCGCCGAAGCCTTACGCATCGAGTTTCATACTCCGAAGGGCGGAATTATCATTAAGGACAGTGTTTGTATGCCTCAGACATTTCATTTTATTTTCTAATCTTTTGTATTGTATTTCCAATAATTATTATTATTTTATGTATTCTAATATTCTTTATAACATCCACGACGGGGTTCCCGGTCCCCACGACTCGATCCCCATTGAAGAAGAGCGCATTGGCGGACGGCGCCTGTCCCAATCACGGCGAAAGTGAAACACACCGAGCGAATCAAACAAGAGTGCGACTAAGGTATTGCAATGGGGTGAGCAGAGGGGCGGGGGCCTACGAGTAGGGCTTCGGAAGATGGCGAGAGGCGGAGAGATACGGCGACTCGGCAGTGAGCGGCGCCCTTGGCGTGGATCGGGACCTCCAGAGTAGCGCTCCATCGATCCATCAGCAAGGAAGACCCTGGCGTCAAAGCTACTCTATCAGCATAAGCTTATCGTGAGGTAGAAATTCCCAATTGGATTCTCTCCACAAAAAAAAAAAAAAAAAAAATCAATTGATCAAACAAAATTGCAATATGTTTCTTTTTCTTCCTATTTTGCCATAAGATACCAATTTCTGCATTTTCGAAATGAGAAATCGATCCTTTCTTTATAGAAATAAAGGGGTCAAGATAGTAGTTACACCAAAACAAATTGTGAAAATCAATGAAAAATTCCTAAGTCCATGCCTTCTTGAATAAGTTTATCTTAAACTTTCTGAGGAACTTTAAAAGTCCTTGAATTCGTATATTTGAGACAAATTTACTATATTATAACCATTAATGGATTAAAATAGGGATTATCCTTTCGAAATTTCTTGCTTTGTTCTAGAAATGGTCTTTTCTCAAGTGGTCTCATAAGAAATTATAAAATTGCCCTGACTTTCTTAAATTTTTTCAGTCCTGTCCCTAACAAGACTTCTTTCTATTGACTGCGTTGTAACCGTTTCAGATGGAAGATACCGATCCAGATCCTGAGAGAAAAGAAATGTTTCAATTTCATGTGGGATGGAAGGAATAAAACTATCCGACGAATATACTCATCATTTTAATGGTTGCTACATTCAATTTATCATAATTATTTTATTGAATTCCCAATTTTCATCAAAATAAAGTATGCGCTCACAAAAATTATTGAAAGCACTATCCATTACCATTATAAGAATTATATATTCTATTGACTTCTCTCTGAAGCAGCTTCTGATTTGTTAGGCAAAGAACGCATTGGACTCTTTCTGAGTGTTTTGTCCTGAGTATTCTACATTATTTTCTGTATGTCCGCGGTTTTCGTTGCTTTGTGTAGATTTCTGTTAAGAGCACCTGATCACTAATTTACTTTTATTATGTATTTTTTTTGGTCGAAAGTAGAAATAGTATTATAACATCGGAACCTTACAACCAGACGCTAAGGCGTTGGCATACACAAGGTCAAGCAAAAGGTAAGGCAGAAAGATATTCCAATCTTGGACCGAAATTTCTAAAAGCTGGGCCTTAGTAGCCCAGTCGGCCACAGCATTGGTCTAACGCTTACAGAACTGAACAGTTTGGTTAGGGAAGTGAGAAAGCGAAGCAAGGGCCTCCGCAAGCAAAGCACGGGTCTCCCACGATGGTGAACCCAAACCCGTGACAACGATGCTACAGTCTGATTCGAGTACGATCTGTGCCTGATCGAGTCCCTGTCGTAGCTGAAGGCTTTATTGGTTATTGGGCTTAAGGCCCGTTCGCCCAAGTTGGGCCCAAATAGCTCGGCCCATGGGAATAGGGCCCGTGGAAAGAAGGGGGTATAAAAGGGAGGAGAGAGAGAAAAAAAAATATACATCGTTGTTTTTCAGAAAGGAGAAGACGTACGTTCTCCACGCTCTCTCTCTCCCAAAAACAAAAGACAGTAAGCATACGGCTTGATCTTCCTCCATTCAAGGCTTCATCGGATCGGATTGCTCAGTTTCTCTTCCTCCATCAACGTCGGTGTTTAATCTGTGGCTAAAAGGTACGCTCGAATCCGTGGTGTGCTTTAGGATCGGTGATGCGTGTTGTTTTTCCCGGGCTTCGTCTTCCGCTTGATTTAGGGGTTCGATTCGGTGTCGAATCCAGTTTTCGGGGATCCGTTATTCCCAACATTGGTATCAGAGCCATGTTTCACATTTTTCCCAATCAATTCTGATGTTTTTGATTGATTTTTACGCGAAATTCCTTCGGCCGTACGGAACCGGGCCAAAATCACGACACCCGAGCGCTTTTCGGCCATTTTTCCGAGTTTTCGTAAGTCAAAATAAAATTGTGATTGCATAGGAAGAAGTGCGACATCGAGACGAGTCCGGAGATGTCTCGACCGCCGCCGGGCGCCGCTGCATGCGCCCACACGCGCGGCCGGAAGGCGCTGCGCGTGGGCGCGACGCGCCCGAAGCGCTGGCATAGGCCAGCGCGTGCGGCGCACGCGCCGGTCGGCGAACCGGCGCGTGCAGGCCACCGGTAGGCGAACCGGCACGTGCCGGTCTGCGGACCAACGCGTGACGTCACGTGATGACGCCACTGTGACGTCATCCAACGGTCGGTAATCGTTCGGATGACGTCACCGATGACGTCATCACCGACGTCGTTTGCCGGACGGTCACCGGCCGGCGACCCGACCCACCGGAGACCAAGGCACGTGCAGGCACGTGCAAATGACGTCTGGGTGACGTCATCCCCCGCACGCACACGGCACGTGCGTCGGTCCGCGCGAGCGGTCCGACCGGCTCGACCGGTCCGTCCGGTCCGACCGGTCCGGCGACCGACGACCGTTGACCCTCTGACCGTTGACCGATGACCACGTTGACCGTTGACCGACGACCGTTGACCGTTGACCGTTGACCCAAAAAAAAAAGGAAAAAAAGAAAAGAAAAGAATGTGTTTCTTTTTCAATTAAGTCTATGTGGATTATAATGTGATCCCTTATTTGTTCTGCATTTGTTACAGGAACTATGCCTCCCCTAAGGTTGCGCACACCTATTCGCGCGATTCTGGATGAACAAAAGGATAGGTCGTCGAGTTGATATAGTGAGTCGATCGATCATCGATGGGAAATGGGTGACTTAATTGATCATGTCCTTGAAGTCAACAGGAAAATTCAACAGGTCATATGGAATGGTCGTCCTATGTCACAGCCAGAGATGGTGCGATTTTTCATAACCACTCTTCCACCTGAATGGCAAGATGTGTTGAATCGCATATGAGATGTCAACGGAGCCGCTTCCTATAAGAAAATTGTGATGGATTTTGTAAACGAATATTACTATATTGTTTCAAGGGAAAAGATCAAGAAATTGAACAAAAGAGGATCTTTCCCAGTTCGTGTGCTAACTTTGTGTTAGTTGTGTTGGCTAATATGTATTAAGTGTGCTTTGTTGACATATTATGTAATGATTACTACCTAATTGTGTTAATTGAAAGCATTATTGTTTTTTAATTGTATGTCAATTATCTGCTGTTTTCTGTTATTGCTGGTTGCTGTGAGTAATTAGCTGTGGGTAGTTTTAGAAGTTTTTGTAGCTTCATAGAATTAATTTTGCATATGACAATCATATTAATGATAGTTTTAAGTTAGGACTTTTGGAGGATGATTGGAAACGTAGTGACCTTTTGATTCTAAAGCCTTACTTGAAATTATTCATTAATATGATGGGTCTATGTAAATAGGGATGCATAAATGATAGGCATTAATAATTCGTGCATATTTGTCTGATTTGTTCAGATCAATGGCTTCAGCCACAAAGAGCATAGTTGCCGAGCTGAACAAAGGTGAAAAGCTCAATGGGGACAACTATGAGATTTGGCAGATGAAAATCCAGTATGTGCTGGAAGAGCAAGAAGCACTTGAGGCTCTTGTCATGACCATGGAAGAACCTGAAGAGGGAACCACTGCACAGCACAAAAGAAACAAAGAAGCTTTTTCTGCGTGGAAAAGAATGAACTCTCTAGCTCGCATCACGTTGTTGAGCAGCATGGAAAATGACGTCATGCGAGAGTTTCGGCGTTTTGATAATGCCAAGGAATTGTGGGAGGCATTGGCAGCTAGATATGGTCATACTTCGGTGACTAGACTGAGGCAGCTCACTATCAGGTTTGACTCTTATAAGAAGCCTCATGGTCAGACCATGAAGCAACATCTTAGAAAGATGTCAAACATGATAACTGAGCTGAAAGATGCTGGCCATGTCCTCACAGATGCAAGCAGTGATTCGTTCCTTGCCTCAGAGTTGCGAGCATATGAAGGTGCACCTGACTCATAATGAAAACATCAAAACCTTTGAGGATGCGATGCGTCATCTTGAGCTGGAAGAGGACCGTCTGTTGGCGGCTAAGTCGGATGCTGAACTCTATTATGCTGGTTCTAGCTCAAATGGAGCTTTGAGCTCTAAGCGTAAGCGCCCTAGCTGGTTTGATAAAGGGAAATGCAAGGAAGAAGTAGGTCCTTCAGGGAAGAAGCCCAAATTCAACCAACATGGAAGTGGGAAGCGTCCTCGCATGAAAAAGCTTGCAAGGGTGAAATGCTACAACTGTGACAAGAAGGGTCACTATGCTCGCAACTGTCGTGAGCCAAAGAAGGTATGCACCCTTTGTACTTTTCAGAACTTTACTTATGTGTCGAGTTCTATGTTCCTAACTGAGTCTAATCCTTTGTGGACTGTGAATTCAGGAGCGACAGACCATTTAGCGAAGGATAGAGAATCCTTCGTGGAATTCTGACGAGTACCAACTGGAACTAAGTGGATCTATGTGGGAAACAACTCCAGAGCTGAAGTGAAAGGAATTGGCACATGCCAACTGAATATGCGTGGTGGACGCACCTTGTTTCTTCATGATGTATTGTATGCTCCGGAGATTCGTCGGAATTTAGTGTCTGTATTAATGTTGGTTAAATTAGGTTTTAATATGAACTTCTGTAATAGAGGTGTGAATTTGTTTTTGGAGACAAATTACTATGGTTGTGGCTATTTTCTGGATGGTTTTATTGTATTAGATATTGATTATGTTAATGCTAATGTTTGTTATTCCCTCATCACATCTCCTAATAAATATGATAATGATGTGAATGTGTGGCATGCTAGACTTGGTCACATTGGCCAACAACGTATGAATAGACTAGCCAAAGAGGGCTTGTTGGGCAATATTGAAAAAGTCGATTTGTCCATATGTAAGCATTGCCTAGAAGGGAAAACGACAAGGAAACCATTTGGAAAAGGAAAAAGAGCTGAGTTTCATCTGCATTTAATCCATTCTGATGTCTGTGGTCCAATGAATGTAAAAGGAAGGCATGGGGCTGTTTATTTCATCACTTTTATTGATGATTATACTCGATACGAATATGTCTATTTGATTTCTCATAAATCTGAAGCGATAAGTTGTTTCAAAAGGTTTATGAACCTTGTAGAGAATCAATTAGAAAAGAAAATGAAAGCAATGAGATCCGATCGGGGTCGAGAATATTTATCTGATGAGTTCAGAAAATTATGTGATGAAAAAGGAATAGAAAGATAATTGTCTATTTCGTACACTCCTCAACAAAATGGTGTTGCGGAAAGAAGAAATAGAACCCTACTGGAAATGGTTAGGTCCATGATGGCGCATGCTAACTTGCCTATCACCTTTTGGAGTGATGCATTGTTAACTGCTGTGTATATACTTAACCGGGTGCCTTCCAAATTAGTTGCTTCCACTCCATATGAGTTATGGATAGGTAGAAAACCGGACTTGAGTTTTCTTAAGCCATGGGGTTGTGCTGCCTATACACATGAGCCCTCTCACAAGTTTGGGAAATTGGGTCCCAGAGGAAAGAAGAGTATCTTCATAAGATACTCGGAACACTCGAAAGGGTATGTGTTCATTGGTGAGCAGGAAAGTGGGAGTGTAACTAAATTTGAATCACGAGATGTTACATTCTTAGAGGATGAGTTTCCTAAGAAGGGTGAAATAGGGGAAGATCACTCCCTATTTGAGACCTTGGATCAAGACAATGATATTAGTAGAGTTCATCCAAGTGGGAGCATAATGGAGAATGATGTGCAAAGTGTAAAATCTCCCATACGGCGAACAAGTCGCCAAAGTATTCCCCGTCGACGTTTTGACATTGAAGGGGAAACTTTTATGGTTGCTCCACAAGATGAGAATGAGCCTAGAAATATCAATGAGGCTCTTAATTGCCCTAGTAAAGAAAAATGGATTCATGCAATGGAAGAGGAAATGGAGTCAATGAAATCAAACCAAGTCTGGGAACTGGTTGATCTTCCAAAGGGACGCAGAGCTATTGGGAACAAGTGGGTTCTCAAAATAAAGCGAAAGGCTGATGGCTAGATTGAAATGCATAAGGCTCGCCTTGTGGCGAAGGGGTATAATCAACAGGAAGGAATTGATTATGAAGATACGTTTTCTCCTGTAGTGAGATTTACCTCGATTCGCATTATTCTGGCAATAGTAGCTAGTCTGGATCTTGAGTTACATCAAATGGATGTAAAGACTGCTTTCCTCAATGAAGAATTAGAGGAAGAAATATATATGGAACAACCTACTGGTTTCATAGTGAAAGGCCAAGAAGAAAAAGTATGTTGACTTTTGAGGTCGATATATGGTCTTAAGCAGTCATCAAGACAATGATATATACGTTTTCATAATGCCATAGTGGCATATGATTTTACAATGATTGATGAGGATCATTGTGTAAATATCAAAAGATCCAAGGATCATTTTGTGATCATATCATTATATGTTGATGATATACTGATTGCCGGAAGCAATATAGAGTTGGTTAATACTATCAAGAGATGGTTGTCTTCTAACTTTGAGATGAAGGATATGGGTGAGGCTGCATACATTCTTGGAGTTAAGATTTCGAGAGATCGTTGTCTCTTTCGCAAGAAACCTATATAAATAAGGTTCTTGAACGATTTCGTATGCGAGACTGTAAACCCATAGACACTCCTATTGCAAAAGGTGAAGGATTGAGCCATAGACTGTGTCCAGGGATTCCACAAGAGAAGGAACAAATGAAACATGTTCCTTATGCCAGTGCTGTTGGGAGCTTGATGTATGCTATGATGTGTACAAGACCCGACATATGCTTTGCAGTTGGAATGGTGAGTAGATACCAATCCAATCTAGGTCCGGCACATTGGAAAGCCGTCAAAAGAATACTGAGGTATCTGAAGAGAACTGCTGATTTTAAGTTGAATTACCAAGGAAAGGATCTGCGACTTGAAGGCTATTCAGATGCTGATTGGGGAGGAGATTTAGATGAAAGAAAATCTACCTCTGGATTTGCTTTCTTATTGAACAATGGCGCCATATCATGGAGCAGTAAGAAGCAAACGTGCATAGCCTTGTCCGCGATGGAAGCTGAGTTCGTGGCGTTATCAGCAACGGTACAAGAAGGAGTTTGGCTTAAGAGATTTTTGGATCATTTAGGTGTTATTGAAAAAGCTGCAAATCCATTGTTGGTTAATTGTGATAGCCAAGCAGCTATAGCGTACACCAAAGATCCAAAGTATCATGGCAAGACCAAACATATAGATACCAAGTATAACTTTGTAAAAGATATGGTTGCACGAAAGGATGTGAACTTGCAGTACATATCTACGCATAGAATGGTAGCAGATCCTATGACAAAGCCAATACCTAGAGATGTGTTTTGTGGTCATGTAAAATCTCTAGGATTGCGTAGAGTCTGATGTACTGAATTGTAATTTCCCTGAGATGTTCACATTTATGAAATTTTGTTTTTCATTGATTAATGCCTATGAACCTTAGTATAATCTTTATGCATCTTAATGCTCAGTGCATTATTTTAAGTTGAGAAGTATGTCGGACAGATATAAGATTAGCCCACTCACACGGGTAATCGCCTCTGTTTACTGTATGATAAATAGAGATGCGACTGTTTTTTAAGCTTATTATCTAGGTGATAATCGAGAGCGCAAGCTTAAAATACGTATGTCGCCTTAACTGAGTGTTAAGATGAGGACATAATACTAAAGATGTCTGAAAGTAAAATACCCCACGCATTTTACTTTATCTGTCTAAGATGCCAGATGTGAGTTCTGATAAATTTTGTGAATAAGTAGATAGGTGAACTCAAGTTAGACATTGGGTATGTCTGAACTATCATCTGTGTCACGCCCCGATCCTCGAGCACGCACACATCATTCTCTTGGTCGATTTTAATATGCGATATTCCAGGACTATATATCGCCGACCCTTTCTTTTATTAAGCACATGCGGAAGCAGTTATAAATCCCCAGACAATAAAACGATGGGATAGAAAAGTAGGGCCATATTTTTCATATTGAAATCCATAACCAAACTTTTATACAAAACACAAACCAATTCATAACTATTCACTTCAAAAGGAAATCTCAAAAGAAGATAGACTCTCAGTCCATCCAGGCCGCACTCAAGGCCCCTCTCGGAATTATCTTCTTCTTCCAAAATCCTTCTCCTCAAGATTTACCTCCGAGTTCTCATTCTCAGACTCCTCCTCATCAGCTCCTCATCGGGGTCCTGAAATGTTTTTCCCCAAACTGGGATGAGACTACGTCTCAGCGAGTTCTACCCCACTAAGCCCGATTAGTAAACCATTATATTAAAGGCTGCCTAAACACGCATAGGTCAGAAGACGTACCTTAGCATCAAATCCCACCTGCAAGTCAGTACAATTCACAATAGGCACTCAAGTAATCATATCACTGATCGAAGCATCGATCAAATCGACCTAGTCGATTATATGCCAGCAAGACCACTCACGGTCATTTCCATTCAGTTAATCAATTCACAACATCAAATCAAGACAATTATCAATCACATTGAATCACACTCAGATCGAATCATCGATCAATCGACCTAGTCGATTACAAGTCAGTCGAATCATTTCTAGGTCATTCACTCCATTTCACATAACCTCCAATAGTACACTTAGTCACAGAGCTCCATCAATGCTCTCGGGCGTCATTTTCGCCAAGGTGACATAAGTAACAGACGGTCTACATGCGTTCTTTAAGGCGCCGTTTTCGCACAGTGATATTCCTCGTCACCGAACCACGCCCGTCATGGGTCACAAATTGCCGACAGTCTACGTGCGTTCTTTAAGGCGCCGTTTTCGCACAGTGATGTCCTTCATCACCAAACCACGCCTGTCACGATTCATAGGTAGTCTACGTGCGTTCTTTAAGGCGCCGTTTTCGCACAGTGATATCCTTAATCACCGAACCACGCCTACCATAAGTCATAGACAGTCTACGTGCGTTCTTTAAGGCGCCGTTTTCGCACAGTGATGTACTTTATCACCGAACCACGCCTGTCTATACTTCGTACTTGATCGGTCTCATCCAATAGAATTCTCAGTTAGCTCTTACCACTCTCTCCACTTACAGCTCAACAAGGCATTATAAATGCTAACTAGTCATACTCGCCATCTACCAATCCACAATCCAATTTCACTCAATTTCAATCAATTTAGGGTAAATCCCTAAAATATCACAATTTATTTAATTTCATACATCGTAGAGCTCAAATAAATAAATAGACCATGCTACGACGATCAGCACGAGATTTCGGTCATCGGCCATCAAAATCTTAATTTCCATAAAATAATTAATTAATTTCGAAAATTAATTAATAAATACTAAAAATTCAATTGAGCACAAAATAAAGCCCGATTACATAAACAGACTTCACTACGGTCATCAGCATAAAATTCCGGTTCCAGACCATCTCAGTTGAATTTTCGGGAAATAATTATTTAATTAATTTAATTCCGAAAATTAATATTTAAATGCCAAAAATCCCACTTAGGCCCGAATCGCCAAATTGAAGCCTGATTAGGGGTCGGAAAATTCCCGAGATACTTCCAATAAATAGTAGACCACGTCTACTTGTTAATTGCACAATCAATTTATTTAAATCACATCACAATTGGCTAATAATTGCTAATTACTTCTAATCTAACAACCTAAACATAATTAATTAAAACTAAACCAACCTAAAGCATAATTAGCCAACTAATCCTGGATTAGTGAGATTACTCACCAAATCACGCACAAATCGGATCAATCCGACGGCGATGACGCGAGGAACGATTCTTCCCAAAGCGACTCACGGATCCGGGGCCCGGAAACGGCCCAAAACGAGCCCGAACCAGCTGGAAACCCATTTCGTGGGTTGCTGGTTTGCTGCGAAACAGAGGAAAACAGGGATGGTTAGGGGCAGAGAAGGGTTCGGGGGAGCGGGCGGAACTCCGGGGAGGCCGAACGGCGGCTCCGGCGGCCTGCTCAGCCGCTCACGGTGGCTGAACAGAGGCCGAACGGGAGCTGGGTCGCGCGGGAGGATCGGCAAGCACGAGCGGCGCACGGGCGGTGAACGGCGGACGTGCGGGCGGCGCACGGGCGTGCGGTGCGGCGGCGGGACAGGCGGCGTCGGTGGCTGGCTTCGGCTTCCGATCTCCTGCAGCTTCTGGTTCGGTTTGCACAGAGAAGAACGAAGAAGAAGGAGAAGGTAACGTGAGGGAGGAGGCAAGAAGAGAGAGAAAGATTTGACCGGTCAAAAATTAAAAATAAAATAAGATAAAGCAAAGTGGAAGACAGCAGGGGCGGTCAGCTGGGGAAAGAATCGCACGAGTGGGGGAGGGAAGGAGAGAGAAGAGAGAGAAAAGAAAGAGAGAAAAGGGAGAGAGAGAAAAGAAATCTAAAAATTATATTTTTCTTATTTTTCTTTTCTCTTTCCCTTTTTAATTTCTTCCGGTCTTCGATTTTTCCTCCGATAATTTCTTTCTTGAAATTTCGGACTTGCCGATAATTTGAAGGACGATGAGACGAGGTCCAAAAATTTGAATTGTGACACGCTCGAATTTTTGATTCCCGAAACCAAATCAAATTCCATGATTAAAATCGACCGGACGTGATTTAGTCCAATCCAACAAATTAGGTAGCTTTTAGGGATTTTTACCGCGGATATATCCCATAACGGCTTCACCCAATAAGTTAGTTAACTCGTGAGTGATCAGCTCAGAGAAAAAGGACCGTAGGCACGCCGACGATATGCACATTTCATTTTATCGAAACGGGGTCGAATTTCAGGATGTCACAATCTGTACGGTATTGAAAGGTGTAGACATACGCTCCATGGGAAAGGAGTTAATACCGTAATACGTATTTCATACTACGTATGCATGAGACGACCAATAAGAGTGGCAAAAAGTTTGATCTCAACTTTTATGACGTGTGAGACTCTTGAGGAAAAGAGTTCCTCAATTTTTGAAGTCCCCTTAGGACTCTTACTTATTCTCAAGATTTCTATTTAGTGTTTGCTATCTTAGTGTGTTGCCAATGGTCATGAGATGATTCGATCTAATGGGGCATTTCTAGAAAAGCAAGCTGGACTGAAATTGAGAGTTTGAAGGAAAGAGGAAGATCGATTTTTGGTGAATCACATTATAGTTTTGTATTCACTGGTCGACCAATTATAACTGTCTTTGTGATAATTATAATTGTGAATACATATATATATATATATATATATATATATATATATCATGTTTAAAAGAGATCAAGGGAGATATAAATGTGATCGATTGATCTAGGGTACTGCATACTAAATCTATTCGGAGTGTGATGCCCATTATGAGCTGCTATATATTCCTAACAGATGTATAGCAACGAGCTCTCAAAGTATGCTGGTCGCACGGATTATTCACCAGTATGAATGTTGAAGAGAGGTAAAGAGAATACTGTTCGGCCCACCATGTGCGAGTGGGAGATGAAGGCTTTATTGGTTATTGGGCTTAAGGCCCGTCCGCCCAAGTTGGGCCCAAATAGCTCGGCCCATGGGAATAGGGCCCTTGGAAAGAAGGGGGTATAAAAGGGAGGAGAGAGAGAAAAAAAATATACATCGTTGTTTTTTAGAAAGGAAAAGACGTACGTTCTCCACGCTCTCTCTCTCCCAAAAACAAAAGACAGTAAGCATACGGCTTGATCTTCCTCCATTCAAGGCTTCATCGGATCGGATTGCTCAGTTTCTCTTCCTCCATCAACGTCGGTGTTTAATCTGTGGCTAAAAGGTACGCTCGAATCCATGGTGTGCTTTAGGATCGGTGATGCGTGTTGTTTTTCCCGGGCTTCGTCTTCCGCTTGATTTAGGGGTTCGATTCGGTGTCGAATCCAGTTTTCGGGGATCCGTTATTCCCAACAGTAGCAAATGTTGGAGCGTGAAGGTGAGAGCTTGGAACTCCGCAATTAGAGCAGATGCAGCTGGAAATCGTGTAGAATAAATATCAATAAGTCTACCATACTAATCTTTGCAAATAGAAGCCATCGATCCGTGTGTGCTTCCTGGTTGAAAGGCTACATCAATGTTGCATTTTAAGGTACTCGGGTCTAGTGGTTTCCAGATTCGTTGTGGGTTCGGTTGTGCTGTAGCTCTTGTCGAAAGGGTAGGGACACAGGCCTGATAAAGTCATGTCTGTGTTAATGCATTCTCCACTGCTAGGGTTGAGTCCAGATGATGGCCGCGGAAGATGAAGCCATTTCTCATTCGCCAGATTTGCTAGAGAACATTGGCAATGAGTTCCAGAGCAGGTGAGTGATTCGGCGATGCAGCCTTTTTTGTTAACCATACTTCTAATTGAGTAACCGTGCTAGGCTGTAAGTCAATGTTGATCTGTGGATGAGCTCAGATGTCTGTAGTCCACGAACAGAATAGGAATAAATGCTCTAATGTTTCTGGAGTTCTCTGTTTACAAATTTGGCATAATGGATCAATAATGATATGTTTCTGAAACAAGTTGGCTCTGGAGGCGATTGCATTTTGGCAAATCAACCAAAGAAAGATGTGTAGTTTAGGAGCTGTTCGCATGGCCCAAATGTTTCTCCACAGAAGGCTAGGATGCTGATATGAGGTTGATGGTGTATGGTTGTTGTGGTTTATGTTGATATTGGTTAAATCATGGTAGTTGCTCTTCACTGTATGTCGGCCATCCTTTGTGGCTGTCCAGACTAGTTGATCTTTGGCAAAAGTAGGTCTAACTGGAATGGTTAGAATCTCTGCTATGATCTACGGTTGCACCATCTATCGCATAGGATTTTTGCTTTGCCTTATAATGTTTGTTTATGATAATTAGCCTTGTGGATCCTTAGTTTTTTGTTTAGTCAAAAAGTTTTTGTATTTATTGATTACATGTGCTTAATGTTTCTATACAAATTCAGAGGATTACATTGTTTTCTCGTGCATTAATGTAAAATTTAAAACCATATAAGATATTGAAGAGTTATAAAACAAGTTCCAGTAGAAACAAGATTGACCTTGAAACCAAATTGGAAAAATAGGGTGTTACCAAAATAGGGTCCAGTGTGAACAAAATCGGATATAAAGTCCAAAAAATGGGAATCGGTTATAATAGGGTTGAGTGTAGGATTCAAGTCTGGAACCCACCCACCTTGAACCGATCGTCCTTAGTCATTGTTCCCTAACCATACGGGAAGGTTGTGTAAGTTTCGAGGAGAAAACCAGATGGTCGGAAAGTTAAAATTAAGAAAAGATTTTCTTTGCTTTTCGTTCTTGTCCCTTTTCTTTTGAACAAGATGACCTCCACTTTCTTATTATAAAATTTCCCAGGAAAGATCAAAATATTCAAAAGAACAAACCAATATGACCTTTCGAAAATTATTTTTTAAACCTGATAAAATATTTTATTTGAACCAAGACCATCTACATGCATATATTAGTCTTGTTTCCGATACACACTGGTTATGTCGATATGTTTACTTGCAGCTACTCTGTGTCCTGTAAATGGTGAAGAGAGTAAGAATGCATCTTAAAGTGTATGAGGCTGCAAAATTAGGAGACTTTGATAACCTGATGACAATAATTTTGGAAAATGGAGAGGATTTTTTCCACCAAACAACACCAAAGGAGAACAACATTTTTCACGTTACGACTCAATACGAGCAGGTAAATTTGATTGAACATATTCTTCAATGTCCATCAGGACCATCCCTTCTTTGGTAGGGCAACACTAAAGGAGATACTCCCTTGCATATTGCTGCCACTTTGGGAAACTGCAATGTTGCTCGAGTCTTCATTGATCTAGTGAAATCACTCCATTGGGTTGTTGAAAATGGATAAGTTGACCCATGCAAAAAACTACTTGAAAAACAGAATTTGCATAAGGATACTGTGCTACATTATGCAGTAAGAGGAGGCCATGAATTGGTGGTGAAGTTGCTAATTGAAGAAGGTCCTCAATTGTGTGATATTACAAATTCTGCTGATGAGTCCCCACTTTATCTTGCAACAGATCCAGAATATTTAGATATCATGGAGCTGATTTTATGTGCGTCCTCATTGCCATCCTCTCACAAGGGTCCTAAGGGATTTACAGCTCTGCATGCTGCCATCGGTCGCCCAACGATCAGTAAGTATCGCAAGATCTGTCCACTGAAACAAATTTCAAATAAAGTTCCCTCTCTCGTCCAAGGCTTCTTTTAGGTGAGAGTGTTGGTATTAGCAGTGATGGCCACTATCCATCCTAAAAGTTTATAATATAGTAATAAAAAAAAATTACTTATTTATTGTTACTTTTATTTTTGTGAAAGTTCACCCTTTTTTTAAGGACAAGTCTCTCGACCACTATATATCAGGGTTATGTTTTAAAAGATTCGAGTTAGTTATTTTCGTTGCATTCTCTTTATTGTTTTATTCATTAAGTAAATTCAATCTGGTTTGTCCTCTCTTAGAATAAGAACAGAAGACTATAGCTTTTACATGTATCATAGGAACGGGATTTTTCCATCAAGATTGTCACTGTGAAGCTATAGTTAAGATTCACATAGTTAATGACTTCATTTTGGATTACGTATCCATTTGGGAAAATCATTATTTTTGGGAAAAGTACAAAAAAAATTTTATATAAATCTATTATATTAGTAACAATTCAGTCGTGAATCTTTAAATTATACCAATTTAATCTTAAATCTTTTCACATTTGTACTAATTCAGTATGTTCGGCCAATTTAGGCTAGAAATTACTGATATGGATGCCGGCCATCCTATATAGCATGGCCAACATTGACTTGAACATTTTTAAATAATTTTTTCTTTCCTTTTTTGTTTTTATTCCTATTCTTTCTCCTTTGCATCGTGGCTGGTATTGGCCATGTCTAGCGACTGACCACATGTAAGGGCTAGCGAGGGCGTCACGGGTCTCAATGGATCTAGTGAGGACATGACCCTCGTGGCTTGGGCAAGGGTAAGGTGGCCCTTTTTGCTACTTGGGCAAGCAAGTCCTCGCACTTGCCTAAGCAGTGAGGGTCATGCCCTCCCCAAATCCGGGGACGGCTACCCTTGCCCTTGTCAACCCTTGGCTGTGGCGATTGCCAACCATAGTCAAAAGGAAAAAGTATAGGAAAAAAAAGGAAAAATGAGAAAAATAGATTTTTTTTAAAACAAAAAATGAAAAAATTATTTAAAAATATCAATATCAACACTGTCATGTCAAATAAGATGGTTATCATCTACTTTAGCAATTTCAAGCCTAAATTTATTGAATAGATTGAATTGGTATCGATATGAAAATGATTAGGAATAAATTGATTAAATTGAACAGTTTATGACTGAAATGATATCAACGCAATAGATTTAGAACTTTTTAAATATTTTATTATTTTTTTAAGATAGCATATTTTAAATGCACTTAATTTCTTTCTACATGTTCTTTCAGATCTTGTGCTCCTACTTTTTTCTGATTTTTTACCACTTTTTTGGGATTTCTACTGGCACCATCATCATCATGAACCCTCCAACGATGGCAGTGGCAGCGACCACCATCACCATCACACCCCTAACTCTACCCTTTTATCTCTCATCCAGTTCTTTTTTTTTTCTTTTCTTTTCTTTTTGGGTATTCTTCTTTGTTTTTACATTTTCTCCATATGATTAATGGCTTTTAAGTTTTACAATTAATGACGAGGCATATTGCAATATATTTCCAAAAGATCAGGGTATCCAATGCAAAACCCTCGAGAGTAAATTTTGATGGCTTTTTTTTAAAAAAAAAAAAAAAGGGGAGTGCAGTGATTTTACCATTGTAAATGTAGAAGGTGCTAAGTCCTCATTCAATATTGAAATTCTTGGGCGTGATAGTTCCGCAAAATGATTGGCATCTACCTGTAAGAGAACCTTCTTCTCAATCAACTTTATAAATTTCCAACAAATAAAAAAGAAAAAGTTTCAAAATTTTTGCATTATGCTAGATTGATGGTAGTTAGATTCTATGTGTGTTACACAATGTCACCTGAGAAATTTCAGAATAACCATGACATATACCTTCCTAGTATAGAGAAAAACAGAAAAACTTATTGCAATGAAAGGCAAATTTAAAATCTATGTCAAGATGCTAAAAAAAATTTATATGACGTATTCCTATTTGATTTTGCAAAGTCTGAGAGAAAATCCTGGAGAACAGACCAGAAGTGATCAGAGAAGGAGACAATATGGGTTGGACTCCTCTTCATTACGTTGCTTTCATGGGCAACGTCGAAGTAGTTCGACTGCTCCTACAACAAGATACTTCTATGTTATATGACCTGGACAAAATCGGGCAATCCGCTCTTCTCCTTGCAGCACATAATGGCCACCTCAATGTCATTGACGAGATTCTTAAAGACTGTCCAGATGCTTGGGACTTAATAAGCACCAAAGGCCAAACGACTCTTCATGTAGCTGTCAACGGTGGACAAGTGAATGTCGTCGAGCACATACTCCGAGTGCCAAATCTGGAGTATCTTATCAAGGAACAAGACTCCGATGGAAACACTGCTCTGCATTTGGCTGCACTTCAAAAAAGATACAAAATTATAGTCAGACTTGCGCGAGAAAAGAGATTGGACCGTTTGGCCTCAAATAAGGATCACTTGACCGCCCTTGACATTTTTAATTTTAATGAGGAGGTACACTTGCTCGAACTCTATAGAGCCTACTTTGTTCACTTGCATAGTTATTTTTCAGTATCGTATAGAACTTGTGGCCAAGTGACACTCAGTGCAAACAAACCACCCAATTGAAGTCTTTTTGTGTCAACTTTGTTTTGCTTATTCGATTGATTGAGCAAATTGAATATATTATCAATTTTCGTAGTAAATAGTAGCATAGATTGCTTTATTATATGTGACACGCATTCGAAAGGGGCTCAGAGTGAAGTGCTTTCATACTTCATATCTAACCATAAATAAGAAATTTGGGCAGAATTGAACTTTGTGGTTGAGACACTAATAATAAACAAAATTTCATTCCCTCCCACTTCACTGCAAAATGTTAAAATCGAAGTCTCTATAATCTGATTAATGCTTATGGTCTGAAATCATCTAACTCATTCCCACATATGAAAGCCGCACTTAAAATCTAATTACATAAAGAAAATCCCAATATCGTATTAATACCCAGCAGTTAACTGCATATTATAAAATATAGTTTAAAACAAATTTTAGTTTGAATTCTTTTTTCTTAGAAGTTATACGGTAACAAAGAATTCAATTAACAAGGAATAGTTTGTGACAATTCACTTAATAAAGTAATATTTGATATTAATTAGTTCTGTTGTTTGGTTGATAAATATGCATTATCTGTGTACAATATAATGTGCAACGTTGGTAAATATGTGCTATAAGATCATATTATATCATCAAATCAAAACTTTCATCGAGTATAAATCCATGCAACAGTCGGGTCTTCAACTGGTTCAAAGATAATTGTCTGTCTTATTTATCTTGAAAACAGTGCAAAACATTTAGGGATGGGATCATCTGAAGTTAGGGGATAAGGTAAAGAGGGGAAAGGAGAAAAGAAAAAAAAAAGAAAAAAGAAAAGAAAAATGGAGAATAAATATTGGGTGTCTAATGGCCCTTCCGCTGAGGGTGTCAATCATTTTGGAGTAACTTTAAAATGGGTGCGTTTGGGAACCACTTCCCAAAGCTCCTTTGAAGTCTGAAGGTACTTGGGCAAATGCTAGCCCGTTTGGCAAAAATTTTTGAGCTAGCATTCCCTAAATGCCAGCATTGTGAAGCCGAAAGCCCAAGGCAAGGGGGGACTTGCCTTGGGCTTTCGGCTTTTTCGGCATGCCCACACAAGCATTGTTCATACTCTCTTTTTTCCGAAATTATCCTCACGAATTTTTTGTTTTTCCGGTTCTTGCCCTTGTGTCGCAACTGTTCATCTTCTCCGAGGGTTTTGTTTTGGCTGACTGCGAGTGGTTGGCAACTGCTAGAGGGACGCTGGCGATCGTCGAGGGGTGGCGCAACCGACACTGCGGGTGGCGCGACCGAGGGCTGGGTCACCGCAACCTAGATCTGGGGTGGCAGGCGATCTTCTTCTTCCGCGAGCAGTCGCTGGTGACCGTCGCCCAGACGAGCGACGCCGGGCGGTGGCGCGACCGCCGCGACCCATGGCAAGGTCTGGGTCACCGCGACCCAGATTTGGGGCGGCAGGGTCGCGGGAGGACCTTTTCACCCCCGATCTGGGTCGCGCGACCTCACGGCCCCCGGATTTGCGTCGCGGTGGCGTCACGCGACCTCCCGCGACCTCGCCGCCCCAGTTCCAAGGGTGGCCAGGTCGCGTGACCCCACTGCGACCTAGATCCAGGGTGGCGAGGTCCTCCCACAACCTCGCTGCCCCAGATCCGATGTCGCCGGAGGTCGCCGGAGGTCGCTGGAGGTCGCCGGCAGCCACTACCCTTTGGTCAATTTTTAAAAATTTTTCTTTTGATAATTTTTTTTTACCACAAAGATCCTTTGTAAGTGTAATTCCCCAAACGCTATCTTGCTCAAAATACTTTACAAAGAGCTTTCAAAGTACAATTTACCAAACACGATTGCATTTTGGAAAACACTTTTAACTAAAAGGTATTTGTATTTTTCTAAAGACTTTCCCCAAAAGTGGTTCCCAAACGCACCAATGTAGAATTAGCCGTAACATTAAAGGATCTCATCCGATAAGTTTATTTGCCACATTTACATGAAAAAATCAGAATATTTTGAACAATACTTAGCTATAATCCTACTGTTTCTTTTCTGCCCCCTTTCAAACTGTCCTTGAGGTAAAAGAGAAAACGTACACTCTGCCCCCATAATGTTTTAGGACTCGCCCGAAGTTCTGTTTATTATAAATGTATTTGAGTACGTAAAGTCAAGGTCTTGAAGTACTTTGCCAGGAAAGACCACTCTTTAATTGATACTTTCTGTACATTTTTAGGTCGACTTCAATGCTATAGAAGCTTTTCAGGTGTTGAAAGGATCTGAGGGAATGCCGCATTACCAAGACGAGGTTCGAAGAAGTGGTAAGAAGTTAAAAAAGCAATTTGTTGAGGGGCAACCAGCTGTGCCAATTACCACAGGAGTACTTCCCGCTAAGGAAGAAGATTTCAGGTTTAAAGAAAGAAAATTTGTGGAGGCTCAAGAAATAATGGCAGTGCTCATAGCCACAGTCACCTTCTCCGCCATCATTACGATGCCTGGAGGTTATTACAATGACGGACCCAGTAAAGGGATGCCGATTCTTGCCGGCGGAAAAAGTTTCCTAGCTTTTGTGGTGTTTGACAGTGCAGCGTTCCTTTCCTCATTTGGGGCACTATTTATACTATACATCGGGCGTTTCTGGAGCGATCGCGTCCAAATGGTGGTCCACCTCACAGACATATTCATTAGCGTTGCTTCAGTAATGATGATGATGGCTTTTCTCCATAGTTTGGTTGCTGTATTGGGCCCAGAGATCGAAATTCCAGTCCTTCCAGTTGTCCTGTTTTTTGGTCCTGGGCTGGCTGTCAGAAAAGGAGGATGAAGATGACGAAGGCTAAGGAAGAACGAAGAAGCAGATTGTTTTCTTCTTCATTGATCGTAATTCTGTACATCTCTCGTGTATTTAATTACAAGGAAGAAAATAATAAAGGAAAGAGAAAAATTGCCTATCTTTTTCTATCCTAAAATACATTTATATTCCTATAATTACAAAATACAAAATCATATCTTCCAACACTCCCCCTCAAGCTGGTGGTCTGTATATGTCCAAGACGCCTAGCTTGTTTAGAAGATATGTATGTTGTCTTTGACAAAGAGGTTTAGTGAATATGTCAGCAGGCTGTTCCGAAGTCCTGATTCCTCTTGTCTCAACAATTCCTTCTTGAATCTTTTCTCGAGTAAAATGACAATCGACTTCTATATGCTTCGTCCTTTCATGTAGCACTGGATTTGCTGCAAGCTTGAGTGCTGAATCATTGTCACAGAAGAGTAAAGTTGGTCCTTTAACCGGAGCTCCGAGATCCAGAAGTAATCCCCTTAACCAGACTATTTCACAAACAGTCTTAGCCATAGATCGATATTCAGCTTCAGCCGATGATAAAGATACGGTAGACTGTTTCTTTGTCTTCCATGAAAGAAGTGATTCCCCAAATTTGATGCAGAAACTAGTAATAGACCTTCTACTCATAGGGCATGTGGCATAATCTGCATCGCAATAGGCCGTCATCTCCATGTTACACTTTCGAGAAAGAAGTATTCCCAAACCTGGACAAGTCTTTAAGTATCTCACAATCTTCAAGGCTGCGTTCATGTGGGACTGCTTTGGACTGTGCATAAACTGACTAAGAGTCTGAACAGCATAGCAAATATCTGGCCTAGTCATAGTGAGGTATATCAGTTTACCCACGAGTCTCTGGTATCCTGAGGGATCTTGCAATAACGGATCATCCGAAGAGAAGGATATACCAGTGTCATAGTCAACAGAAGTCAGTTTAGCATTTTGCTCAATAGGAATGATTGACGGTCTACAGCCTGATAATCCTGCTTCTGATATTATTTCCATCACAAATTTCCGTTGACTCAATGATATGCCCTGATCTGAGCGAGCTATTTCAATTCCAAGAAAATACTTAGGTGATCCTAAGTCTTTGATATGAAAAGTCAAATGCAGATGCTCTTTAAGTTTCTTTACAGCAGAATCATCATTTCCCATGATGAGAATGTCATCAACATAGATCATCAAGCAAATAAATGACATACCTTTTGTCCAAGTGAATAAGGCATAATCATACTTGGATTGATTGAATCCAGCAGCCAAGAGTGCGCTGGTGAACTTAGCATACCATTGTCTGGAAGCTTGTTTTAATCCATAAAGAGATTTGCGGAGACGACATACCTTCGACTCCCCCTGTCTCCGTAATCCGGGTGGAAGCTCCATATATATTTCTTCATCCAGATCGCCATGTAAGAAGGCATTATGGACATCCATTTGATGCAATGGCCAGTCACGAAAAGCAGCAATAGACAGAAAAGTACGAACCGTGACATCTTTTGCTACAGGAGAAAAGGTTTCATGATAGTCGAAACCTTCTCGCTGAGTGAAGCCTTTTGCTACCAACCGAGCTTTGTATCTTTCCACAGAACCATCTGCCTTATATTTTATCTTATATACCCACTTACATCCAATGGGTTTGCGATGATCAGGCATTGAAACAACATCCCAGGTATGATTGTCTATCAATGCATGTAATTCTGATTCCATGGCCTTTCGCCAACGAGGATCATCTTTGGCTTCATTATAACTAGCAGGTTCTTGATCTTCAGAAATACGACTTATGCAACATAGATGTTCTGGTGTCAATCTATCAAAGGACACATAAGAGGAGATAGGGTAACGAGTACCTGATGATCTTGAAGAGCCACATATATAATCTTTCGTCCAAGTTGGTGGTCGAGAGATTCGATGAGAACGCCGCTGTGGCACTTGTGGTGTGGTGGATAATTCTTCAGTAATATTGGCTTCTGAAGTATCCGCCAATTGTGCTGGTTCATCATGTAATGATCGATCTTCATGAGGATGTGCAATAGAGTCTTCAGCCATATTCATGAGAGGTGTTGGAGGTAGGATATCAATTGTTGGTGGAAGAGTAGGGATAATAAGTGCTTCTTCACATGATGAATCTTCTTCCAACAAGAATTGCTGATTTGTCTTTCCTTCTTCAGATAAAGTTGTTAAGGAAAAAGGAAAAACATCTTCATGAAACATAACATCCCTACTAATAAAGAAATTCCCTGTAGAAGGTGCATAAACCCGATATCCTTTTTGCAAAGTTGGATACCCCATAAAAATGCATTGAGAAGCTCGTGGCGCCATCTTATCTCTATGGCCCACTGTAGTGACATAGCACAGACATCCAAAGACTCTGAGATTGCTCAGATTCGGTTTTTTTCCATACAATAACTCAAAAGGGGTCTTTCCTTTTTAAAGGCGTGATGGCATACGGTTGATCAAATATGCTGCAGTGATCACACAATCTCCCCAAAATTTTTCAGGGACAGAAGCTTGAAATTTAAGCGCACGAGCTACTTCTAAAAGATGGCGATGTTTTCGCTCAACGATGCCATTTTGCTGAGGTGTATAGGTACAAGAACTCTCATGCAATATCCCATTTACAGTGAACAAGGAATCACATTCAGCATTAAAAAATTCTTTTCCATTATCAGTACGTATCCTACGAATGGATTTCTGAAATTGAGTCTTAGACAAGGAAATGAATGTCTTTAAATGAGAAAAGACCTGACTTTTGGATTGCAGCAGAAAAATCCATGTGGCACGAGAGTAGTCATCCACAATTGTAAGAAAGAACCTAGACCCATCGCGATTTAAAGTATGATAGGGCCCCCAAACATCAGCATGAATAAGAGAAAAGATATCATCTGCTCGAGAAGTGCTATTTTGGAAAGTAGCACGAGTTTGTTTAGCCATAGGACAAATAGGACATTTAGGGCAAGGAAAAGATGCACTGTGGCCCAATCGTTTATGATTAAGAAAATTGATGTCATTGATAGTAGCATTACAAAGAGACTTATTGAATGCAACAGGAGATAATTTAGATAGATGCAGAGAATCCAACCAAAAATATAGACCCTGGTTGACTCTACCCAAGCCCATCAGTCTCCCAGTCGAAAGGGCCTGAAAGAAACATCTATCAGAATGGAAAAGGATGTGACATGAGTTTTCTTCACAGACTCGAGCAACTGAGATTAAGTTGAAATGGAAGTTGGGTACGTAGAGCACGTCTTTAAGAGTAATAAAAGAACTAAGCTTTACAGTCCCAGTCATTATAACTTTGGTGTCATTTCCATTTGGAAGTTGTACTGATATAGGAAAAGATAATTTTTTAATGTCTGAAAGTAAATTCCTATCACAGACTATGTGATCACTTGCACCAGAATCAATAATCCATGCATCCTTAGAAATTGAGTTCATCAAACAATATGATGTACCTGTGAAGCTGCCTCCTTTATCAGAAGGATCCAATTTCTTCAAAGTGTCCATCAACTCGTGATATTGTTCAGGAGTAATTGATTTTCCCATTTGTTGTCCCGAGACCTGAAAAACTGAGGAAAATTTCCCTTTTTCCTTTTCTCCTGGCTTTCCATGCAATTTCCAGCAATTCTCAATAGTATGGTGTGGGCGTTTACAGTAATCACAGTATAATTTACCTTTTCCCCGTGGCCCATTAATTTTTGTATTTGAATTGGGCCTAAAAGCCTGTGCCGAAATCGGCCCATATGAGCCATCGGACCCTCCTGGAAATGGGCCGCGCGAGCCTTCCAGCCCACTCGCGTTGATTGATCGCGGGCCGTCCGATCCGATCAAGTAGCTTCCTCGTGAGCCGTCGGATGGATTGAAGAAAATAGCTCGGGAGCCGTCGGATGCTTTGGAGAGGACACCGCGCGAGCCGTCCGATCCCATCGCCCCCTAGAGTGGCCGCGATCCGTCCGATTGAGGATGGGAGTAATCTCCACCGTCCATGCTCCTCCTTAAAAGGGATTTAGGGTTTTCGTTTTCAAAGAACAACCCTAGATCCGCCTCTCTCCTCCCCGAGCTTCTCTGTGATGAGCGAAAATGGGTCTTGGCTGCGAGAGCGATACCGTCTCCTTCTCTGCCGTGGTCCGCCGATCCTTGTTGGCTCTCCTCCTGGACGGCGAGTTGATAGATACGGCCGAGACTCGGCAGGGGCTCCATGGTGAGTATGTGAGATCGGAACGACAGGTATGCTTCGTTGAGAATGAGGAGGAATCGTATCGCTTTTTCCCTCTCTCGCATCTGCCTGTATTGCTGTTGAATAATATCAGGCCAGTCGAATCTTTCTTCGGCTGCCTCTAACTCATTCCATAGACCGGAAAGCTTGTTGTATATTGTCGCGATGCTCATGTTCCCCTGTTTTAGATCGGAAATTTGTTGTGTGAGATGAAAAATTCTAACTTGGTCGAGTTTTCCGTACATCTCTCTTATGTTTTCCCACATCTTCTTCGGATCCTCCGTCGGGGGAAGTCCGGCCGCGACCTCGGGCGCGATGCAGTTTCCAATCCACGTTCTCACCAGTTGGCTGCATCTCCTCCAGAGCCGTGCCCTTCTCTCGTCGGATGGAATCGGGAAAGATCCGTCAATGAAAACTTCTTTATCTTTCGTTATGAGGGCCCGTCGGAATTCTCGTGACCAGCTTGAATAATTGTCTGCACCTGTCAATTGCTGACTTATGATTTTTAATTCTGGTCCGTCGCTGTTTGTTGTATACAACGGTTCCCCGGGTTCCGGCCGCCCACTGTTAGTGAGAATCTGATATGGGAAGAAACCTGGTGCAGGGGTCGGGTAAGGATTCGTTCCCTGACCCGAACCGCCAAAGCCAAATCCGTAATCCACATTCTGAAACCCTGAATGGGAATTGGTTCTCTGACCCGATGTATTTGCTCCGCCCGTCTGCTCCGGGTTGATGCTAGGGTTTGCCCCATCACTGGTTGGCGGACCCTCTTCGACCCGCGCGCTGCTGTGGTAGCCAGGCGATGATGAGTTGGGAATAGGTCCAGGATACCATGGATACGGCATCCACTGGTAGGGGTGACCTGTGAATGGTTGCCCCGCAATTCCCTGAGCCTGATGTTGCCACTGCACGTGCGGATGTTGGCCCTGGATTTGTTCTGATGCAGGGACTACGACGGACGAATCTTGATCTCCCAAGGCTCGTATCGAAGCTTCTGTCACGGATTGATCAACAGGAGGAGAGGTAAGATCTTGTGGTGTTGACATTGTAAATAAGAAGTTGATTCCTCTGTTAACCTCTTTTGCAGGTAAAGTTCCTTCAGGCAATCAAGAATTTTGATTCCTTTGGCAACGCTCTTCTGGAATTTTCAAAGTAGGTTTATGAGGCAATCGAAGCGGAAGCAAAAAATCAGAACCGGATTGGCTCTGATACCATGTCAGAAAAGGAGGATGAAGATGACGAAGGCTAAGGAAGAACGAAGAAGCAGATTGTTTTCTTCTTCATTGATCGTAATTCTGTACATCTCTCGTGTATTTAATTACAAGGAAGAAAATAATAAAGGAAAGAGAAAAATTGCCTATCTTTTTCTATCCTAAAATTCATTTATATTCCTATAATTACAAAATACAAAATCATATCTTCCAACACTGGCAGTAGCTTATTTCCAGTGTCGCTGCTTCATTACTGTCCAACAGGGGCCGCGTCGCTGTCCCTGAACATAGGTCCGAAACTTTTATGCTTGACCGTGGGATGCTCAAGGAAAGCCGCTAATTAAGTTGGGCCGGTTCTACGGTCCCATGTCTTTGTGCCCAGGAAATTTTCTTTTTGCTTTGTTAGTTCGAGCACTTTCACGTCAGCTGTCTGATTTAAACCCTGTCAACGTTGGCTGTTTGATCCGCTCCGGCAGAACTACCGTGCTGAAGATGACCAAAGGGGAGCGCAGCGAAGGCCAACAAGTTGAGACTTTTCGGTTGTGTTACGGATGTACAGGTTAGATTGCATCCTAGTAAGCCAAATGAAAGCCAAAGAGGGTTTCGCAGCTGCTGAGCAAATGCGCATGAACTGCCAAGTTGGCATTTTTTGGTGATAATTGTTGTTTGGTTGCAGTGGCGTTGGACTTTGGGATATTTCAATTAAATAAAAAATGCTCTCGGTAGCATTTAATGAGTTTTATTTGTGTTTATTGTTGATTGCAATTACTTGAACTTCCATGAATTCCCTGAACATTCTTCAACGATGGACAATGAGTTACCGACATCGTGATGAATTTACCAACATCAAATTGATTAGTAAATTAACGACTTCTAGATTTAATGAGTGGATCAGTAAGAGGTTAGTAAGTTCCAGCCATGATAATGTATATATTAATGTCAAATGAATTAGGAAGTTACCAACTCCTTAAAAGTTTTGCAAGTGGGCATAGTTAATAATTAGTAAGTTAGCTATATTGTAAAGCATTGGCAACAGCAAATTTCGTTTCAAGTTTTGCAAGTAGGCGTGAATAGAGGTTAGCACACCGCAGAAGGTTTGCCGAAGAAAGTGATTTTTACTAGCGTATATTTGAAGTTGCCGTTGAATTGTGACTTGGTTTCAACTTCTATGCACCGCTCTTTAATGGCCTAGGTGCGCAAAACTGCAGGAAGTACCATGATATTTTCATCATCTACTGAGAACAAGAGTCACAGACGATGCAATGCTTCCCTTACGATAATCCGAAACATTTCATAAGCCTTCATAGGAATGGGAATGTTATCTTGAGTGTTATCTAAGAACTCTCAAGTTAACGCAATAAGTAACATCATCAAATAATTAGGTACACAAGGCCAAGAACGTATCATCATATCAACTTACAGAAATTCAATCATGCGCTCATGCCAACGACAATCATTTCGTTTTGTCTTTCGTATTCATTCGTGGAATACAAGCGCACTCGCTAATGCACAGGGAGGAGTAGTGGTCGTTCCTCACATAGCCTAAGATTTCTTTTATACAAACCTTAACCCGTGGGGTCCAACTGCTAGAAGCCGTTCCTGTTGTCACGTTCTTCGCTAAAGGTGCATCATCTGCCAAGTAAGGTACTATATATTTTTGCATGTCGGCGAGAGAAGTCTAGAGATAATTCAAAGATATGTTGATGAATTGGACTTTCCCAGCTTCATTCAAGGTCTTCAATTCAATGCAGTCCTCGATGTAAAGCTCGGTCTGCAGGAAAGATGCACTTCTCCTTTTTTGTTTCCCTCCGATTGGACTAATGGTGAAAGGATGCAAACCGTCGCATTGAGAAAGGATAAAAGCATGTTACGAAGAGATTATACCACAACGACAACACCATCCCACAATATGTTTTTTCATCAATTCTGTTTTGTCGATTTCTCTTATGTAAATTCAATTTTCCTTTGATCATCAACTTTCCAAAAATGAATGGTCAATGATCAAAAGAAAATCAGAAATCACTAACAAAATGCAATCGCGGACCACGTCTTGGATATACATCTCCTACACCATAAGATTGTAAAGGAAGAGCTCGGTAAACATAATGATTTCATAATCCTCAGTAGTACTTTCAACATGGTTAATCATCATATAAATGCGCCTTAGAAAATGTTTCAACTTGATCTCTGTTTTATTTCTTATTTGACCGTACAAGGTCCCAAAAAAATAAAAAAAACAGTTAAATACCAAATCAACATCAATGTTCCAGAATTCTATAAATTCCAGACCCCTTGATTTTCATATAGCTATGCGCGTGCAAGTCGTCGAGTGAATCCTTAATTATTGATTTGGTTTGAGTACAGGAACAAATTCTTAGAAGAGTGAACCACAAGGAGATTCTACCCTGATCTAGCATAAATACTTTACCACTGATTTTCAGTGACCATCACTATCACACAAAAATTACATAGCTTCTGCTTCGAGAGCATTGGTGGTTAATGACACCGATAACTTCATTACAAGGTACTACTGCCAAGGTTCTTCGAAACTTTAAACTCGTTTCCATCAAGATTTGAAAGATTTCTTGGTGAGGGATAAAACCAAAAAAATCATAAATCAATGACAAACTATTGAATATTAATGACGTGTCCCAGCATCACAACAAGCGACTCCTGTGCAGGCAAAACAGTATCAAAAGTTCCATCTGGATAGTATCCTAACCAGGATGTTTTCTTTGGTATCAACAGTGTCCTGTTCAAACTATAGGGAAATAAAATGTGTTAGCATCACGAGGCTGCAAAAGACGAGTCCAAAATCAACATGTACAAAACTCACCATATTAAGGACTAGGTTCTGCAAGCTAGCTAATCTTTCCTTGTAGATTGAGTACCTGCGATGCACACGTTCATTGTTTAATTTTGGGAGAAACCTACAACCTTTTAAATAGTTAGCAAGGTCCTGCAGAAAGAATAGGCAATTCACACCATGCTTAATTGAAAGAACATCTAGACCTTGTGACACAATAGCAAGTGAAATGAGGTTTTGCATTGAGAAAAATCACCAGCAAAATCAAACACATGAAGCTAAAAACAGGGAATCATGAACCACACCTATTTTGGGATGGTTATACAATTTCTTCACTGGCTATATAGTAAGATGTACAACATTAAGATTATCAAGGAGATATTAACGAAAAATCATCCAATCTAAATATTTTCTCTCTCAACACCAAATCATACTTTGGAATCTTTGCATAATCAGCGGGTGTTAAGTGCTCCTGTGATCATATGAAGGTTTGCGAACAAAACAAGAAGATGAGATTAAACAGTGAATTATGAAAGAAGAGAGACAATTAATTTAGTGCAATGTTTCTACAGTGGACATATAAAGAAGCAAGTTGTTGATGGTGCAGAGAAAGTAGCCTGGATAAGACACTTTGAGCAACAATATCCTCAGGTATCAATATAGCAAAAGGGTAATGCGAATCAGAGAATGACTAGGAAGATCGAGACAAACCCAGACATAGTCAGAGTAGACCCCTAGAAGCTCGATCAAATAGTCCACAAGAACACAGAAGATACGAGAATGTAAACGAAGGCAAAAAAAATTAAACTGCAGTGATATAAGCAAATTTCAACCTCCTTGAGACCTCAACCAAGAGACCACTAGAGGATGGTGCATCCTAAAGCTAGAAACGTGTGTCAGACCTTACCCTACGAGAAACGTCCTCCTTGGAGATCAGTGACATCTGCAAGTAAACACAGGAAAGACTTGAAAAGACAATTTCTTCTTGCCTTTGCCATGTACGTTGAGCCGGCGAGAACTACTCTCAAATAGAAAAACGGATTATCTCTACATAAAAAATATCGACTTACCAAGAAGTCTTTCGCATTTTGTGAAAGGATACTTTAACATTCTCGCTCACAATGTCACAAACAGAACTAGCTTCCTTTTCTCTGCTAATAATTGGTAAATAGAATGGATCAAATAGGAAAGGGATGAACTACTTACTCCACAAAATGGTACAGACAGTATTCGAGGGTGGATACCTGCCGGTGATATGAAGTTCTTCACCTGCTTCACGAACAGAGAAAAAAGCATGCTCTGTTAGAACGGTTAACGAAAACACTCTAGAGAGATAATTTTGCTTCCTTATGAACAGATTGAAGAATTTGAAAGGAGGACTCGCTGCTTGGCATGTGAAAAACAAAGCAATCTGAAAATTTTCGAACGGGGTAGTTGGTGTCAAAGGAAAGAAACAGAATCACGGAAAAGAAACCTCCTCTTTTGTCCACTTATTCAAAAAAAATACACAGAACTTTGTTAGCAAATTCATCAATTAGATCAGGTATGGCTGTAGAAGGAAAGAACTTAGCAAGCTTTGTAGCTGATTTAATTTGTGACATCACATTGTTTCGCGTCTGTAGTGGAGGAAAAATATTTGCTACAAATCATTGACATTTTCGAGTAGTAAAGAAGGAAAAACGACAGAAGTACCAACTTCCGTCCAAAGTTCTTCATTTTCCAATGGTTATGATTGCTATTGTGGTCATTAGAGTACTCAAGTGTACAATAAATGAAAATGTATTGCACAATTACTAGAACTTTGTCATAATTAAATTCAAGTAAAGGCTAAAGGAGATGACTTCTCTAAAAATCCGTTGTGGGAGGGAGAGTCTCCTCTCCAGTGGAGAAAATATTGGGTGCTTGACTAGTAACACGTAGGATATACCATAATCCATTCATTAGTTGCCATGTGTACATACTAGGCCCCACCCTGACTTATTTGGACTCCTTTTCGTTCCTTCACAGCTCCACTCGCACTCTTTTTTCTCTCTGTTTCTCTTTCATTTCTGCCAATCACCAAGCAACACCGAAGGAACTACTAAAAAACCCAGCTCCAACCCAGCTCGTTTGTCAGGGTAATTTTATCGAACACCTAGCGGCCGTAGTGCTCCGTGACAAGGAGAAAAATCCCATAGAGAGAAATAGCACAAAGGGTTTCGAAAACGGATCCAGACGAAACAGCATGTGGGTATGGCGGACATGGAGTTGGTCTTGGCGTGATGGAGTGCGGAAACGCAAGATGGGAAGCCAAGCCCAGGCCTGGCTTCATAGGGAGGAAGGTGGGGACGATGTCCATCACTGTGCCACCGCGTCCAAGCGCTTACCGTGGGGAAAGCCTTCTAGTCCTCCATCTTGAACCTCTGATGGGGCCATTTCCACACTATATTTGGGCTTCCACCAGAGGCTCTGCCGTCGGTGCTAGTCGTGGCCACTATCTCTCTCTGGCTTTCGCTTCCTAGGCTTGGTGAGCCATAGTACAGGAAGTGTGGGCCTGGTGAGCCGTAGTACAGGAAGTGTGCGGTTTCACCGTAGTTAGGAGAGAGAGAGAGAGAGAGAGAGAGAGAGAGAGAGAGAGAGAGAGAGAGAGAGAGAGAGAGAGAGAGAGAGAGAGAGAGAGGTAAGGGAGGTTTTTTTTTTTTGGTCAGAAGGGTAAGAGAGGTTTGAACTGTTGGGATTAACGGATCCTCAAAAACCGGATTTGACACCGAATCGAACCCCTAAATCAATGCGGAAGATGAAGCCCGGGAAAACACGTATCACCGATCGTAAAGCACACCACGGATTCGAGCGTACCTTGTTAGCCACAGATTAAGCACCGACGCCGACAAGAGGAAGAGATTTGGCCCTGTTCGATCCGATGACGTCTTGAAGGGAAAAAAAACGCTTACTGTTTTTCTTTTTCTTGTTGGAGAGAGAGAGCGCGTGGGAGAAGGGAAACTTACGTACGTTGAATTGCAAAACATTGTCTTCTCTCTCTCTCTCTCTCCTCCCTTTTATACATTCCCCCATCCACGGGCCCTATTCCCGTGGGCCGGGCTTTTTGGGCCCAACTTGGGCGGACGGGCCTTAAGCCCTTTAATTAATAAAACCATCATCTCCCACTCGCACATGGTGGGTCGAACAGTATTCTCTTTACCTCTCTTAAACATTCATACCTGTGAATAATCCGTGCGACCAGCATACTTTGAGAGCTCATTGCTATACATCTGTTAGGAATATATAGCAGCTCATAATGGGCATCTCACTCTGAGTAGATTCAGTATGCAGTACCCTAGATCGATCGATCACATTTATATCTCTCTTGATCTCTTTTAAACAATGATGTATATATTGTATTCACAATTATAATTATCACAAAGACAGTCATAATTGGTCGACCAGTGAATACAAAACCACAATGTCATTCTCCAAAATCAATCTTCCTATTTCCTTCAAACTCTCAATTTTAATCCAGCTTGCTTTTCTAGAAATGCCCTATTAGATCGAATCATCTCATGACCATTGGCAACACCCTAAGATAGCAAACACTAAATAGAAATCTTGAGAATAAGTAAGAGTCCTGAGGGGACTAAAAATTGAGGAACTCTTTTCCTCAATAGTCTCACACGTCATAAAAGTTGAGATCAAACTTTTTGCCACTCTTATTGGTCGTCTCATGCATACATAGTATGAAATACGTATTACGGTATTAACTCCTTTCCCATGGAGCGTATGTCTACACCTTTCAATACCGTACAGATGATAGTTCAGACATACCTAATGTCTAACTTAAGTTCACGTATCTACTCAATCACAAAATTCATCAGAACTCACATCTGGCATCATAAACAGATAAAGTAAAACATGTGGGTTATTTTACTTTCGGACATCTTTAGTATTATGTTCTCATCTTAACACTCAGTTAAGGCAACATACGTATTTTAAGCTTAAGTTCTCGATTATCACCTAGATAATAAGCTTAAAAACAGTCTCATCTCTATTTATCACATAGTAAATAGAGGCAATTACCCATGTGAGTGGGCTAATCTTATATCTGTCCGACATATTTCTCAACTTAAAATAATGCACTGAGCATTAAGATGCATAAAGATCATACAAAGATTCATAGGCATTAACAATGAAAAACACAAGTTCATTGATGTGAACAACTCAGGAAAATTACAATATCCAGTACATTAGACTCTACGCAATCCTAGAGATTTTACATGACCACAAAACACATCTTTAGGTATTGCCTTTGTCATAGGATCTGCTACCATTCTATGCGTAGATATGTACTATAAGTTCACATCCTTTCGTGCAACCATATCTTTCACAAAGTTATACTTGGTATCCATATGTTTGATCTTGACATGATATTTAGGATCTTTGGTGTACGCTATAGCTGCTTGGCTATCACAGTTAACCAATAATGAATTTGCAGCTTTCTCAATAACACCTAGATGATCCAAAAATCTCTTAAGCCAAACTCCTTATTGTACCGTTGCTGATAATGCCACGAACTCAGCTTCCAAAATGGAAAAGGCTATACACATTTGCTTCTTACTGCTCCATGATATGGCGCCATTGTTCAGTAAGAAAGCAAATCCAGAGGTAGATTTCCTTTTACTAAATCTCCTCCCCAATCAGCATCTGAATAGCCTTCAAGTCGCAAATCCTTTCCTTGGTAATTCAACTTGAAATCAGTAGTTCCCTTCAGATACCTTAGTATTCTCTTGACGGCTTTCCAATGTGCTGGACCTGGATTGGATTGGTATCTACTCACCATTCCAACTGCAAAACATATGTCGGGTCTTGTACACATCATAGCGTACATCAAGCTCCCAACAGCACTAGCATAAGGAACATGTTTTATTTGTTCCTTCTCTTGTGGAGTCCCTGGACACATTCTGTGGCTTAATCCTTCACCTTTTGCAATAGGAGTATCTATGGGTTTACAGTCTTACATACGAAATCGTTCAAGAACCTTATTTATATAGGTTTCTAGCGAAAGAGACAACGATCTCTTCGAACGATCTCTCAAAATCTTAACTCCAAAAATGTATGCAGCCTCACCCTTATCTTTCATCTCAAAGTTAGAAGACAACCATCTCTTGACAGTATTAACCAACTCCATATTGCTTTCGGCAATCAGTATATCATCAACATACAATGATATGATCATAAATTGATCATTGGATCTTTCGATATATACACAATGGTCCTCATCAATCATTTTAAAATCATATGCTATTATGGCATTATGAAAACGTATATACCATTGTCTTGATGACTGCTTAAGACTATATATCGACCTCAAAAGTCGACATACTTTTTCTTCTTGGCCTTTCACTATGAAACCAGCAGGTTGTTCCGTATATATTTCTTCCTATAATTCTTCATTGAGGAAATCAGTCTTTACATCCATCTGATGTAACTCAAGATCCAGACTAGCCACTATTGCCGGAATAATGCGAATCGAGGTAAATCTTACTACAGGAGAAAACGTATCTTCATAATCAATTCATTCTTGTTGATTATACCCCTTTGCCACAAGGCGAGCCTTATGCTTTTCTATCGAGCCATCAGCCTTTCGCTTTATTTTGAGAACCCACTTGTTCCCAATAGCTCTGTGTCCTTTTGGAAGATCAACCAGCTCCTAGACTTGGTTTGATTTCATTGACTCCATTTCCTCTTCCATTGCATGAATCTATTTTTCCTTACTAGAGCAATTCAGAGCCTCATTGATATTTCTTGGCTCATCCTCATCTTGTGGAGCAACCATAAAAGTTTCCCCTTCAATGTCAAAACGTCGACGGGGAATACTTTGGCGACTTGTTCGCCGTATGGGAGATTGTACACTTTGCACATCATTCCCTATTATGCTCCCACTTGGATGAACTCCATTAATATCATTATCTTGATCCAAGGTCTCAAATAGGGAGTGATCTTCCTCTATTTCGCCCTTCTTAGGAAACTCATCCTCTAAGAATGTGACATCTCGTGATTCAAATTCAGTTATACTCCCACTTTCCTGCTCACCAATGAACACATACCCTTTCAAGTGTTCCAAGTATCTTATGAAAATACTCTTCTTTCCTTTGGGACCCAATTTCCCAAACTTATGAGAGGACTCATGTGTATAAGCAGCACAACCCCATGGCTTAAGAAAACTCAAGTCCGGTTTTCTACCTGTCCATAACTCATATGGAGTGGAAGCAACTGATTTGGAAGGCACCCGGTTAAGTATATATAGGCAGCAATTAACAATGCATCACTCCAAAAAGTAATTGGTAAGTTAGCATGCGCCATCATGGACCTAACCATTTCCATTAGGGTTATGTTTCTTCTCTTCGCAGCACCATTTTGTTGAGGAGTATACGGAATAGACAACTGTCTTTCTATTCCTTTTTCATCACATAATTTTCTGAACTCATCAGATAAATATTCTCTACCTCGATCGGATCTCAATGCTTTTATTTTCTTGTCTAATTGATTTTCTACTAGGTTCATAAGCCTTTTGAAACAACTTATTGCTTCAGATTTATGAGAAATCAAATAAACATATCTGAATCGAGTATAATCATCAATAAATGTGATGAAATAAACAGCCCCATGCCTTCCTCTCACATTCATTGGACCACAGACATCAGAATGGATTAAATGCAGAGGAAATTCAGCTCTTTTACCTTTCCCAAATGGTTTCCTTGTCGTTTTCCCTTCTAGGCAATGCTTACATATGGGCAAATCGACTTTTTCAATGTTGCCCAACAAGCCCTCTTTAGCTAGTCTATTCATAGGTTGTTGGCCAATATGACCAAGTCTAGCATGCCACACATTCACATCATTATCATAGGTATTAGGAGATGTGATAAGGGAATAACAAACATTTGCATTAACATACTCAACATCTAATACAATGAAACCATCCAGAAAATAACCACAACCATAGTAATTTGTATCCAAAAACAAATCCACACCTCTATTATAGAAGTTCATATTAAAACCTAGTCTAACCAACACTAAAACAGACACTAAATTCCGACGAATCTCCGGAGCATACAATACATCATGTAGGAATAAAGTGCGTCCACCACGCATATTTCGTTGGCATGTGCCAATTCCTTTCACTTCAGCTCTGGAGTTGTTTCCCACATAAATCCACTTAGTTCCAGTTGGTACCCGTCGGAATTCCACGAAGGATCCTCTATCCTTCGCTACATAGTCTGTCGCTCCTGAATCCACAATCCACAAAGGATTAGACTTAGTTAAGAACACAGAACTCGACACAAAAGCAAAGTTCTGAAAAGTACAAGGGGTGCATACATTCTTTGGCTCACGACAGTCGCGAGCATAGTGACCCTTCTTGTCACAGTTGTAGCATTTCACCCTTGTAAGCTTCTTCATGCGAGGACGCTTTCCTCTATCATGTTGGTTAAACTTGGGATTCTTCCCTGAAGGACCTGCTTCTTCCTTGCCTTTCCCTTTATCAACCCAGTTAGGGCGCTTGCGTTTGGAGCTCGAAGCTCCATGTGAGCTAGAACTAGCATGATAGAGTTCAGCATCCGGCTTAGCCGCCAAGAGGCGATCCTCTTCCAGCTCAAGATGACACATTGCATCCCCGAAGGTTTTGATATTATCATTATGGGTCATGTGCACCTTCATATGCTCTCAAATCTGAGGTAATGAACAAATCACTGCTTGCACTTGCTGCTCATCTGTGAGGACATGGCCAGCATCTTTCAGCTCATTTATCATGTTTGACATATTTCTAAGATGTTGCTTCATGGTCTGATCATGAGGCTTCTTATAAGAGTCAAACCTGATAGTGAGCTGCCTCAGTCTAGTCACCGAAGTATGACCAAATTTTGCCACCAATGCTTCCCACATTTCTTTGGCATTGTCAAAATGCCTAAACTATCGCATGACGTCATTGTCCATGCTGCTCAGCAACGTAATGCGAGCAAGAGAGTTCTTTTGTTTCCACGAAGTAAAAGCTTCCTTATCTTTTATGTGCTGTGCAGTGTTTCCTTCTTTAGGTTCTACCATGATCAAGTTAAGAGCCTCAAGTGCTTCTTGCTCTTCCAGCACATACTGGATTTTCATTTGCCAAATTTCATAGTTGTCTCCATTGAGCTTTTCACTTTTGTTCAGCTCGGCAACTATGCTCTTTGTGGCTGAAGCCATTGATCTGAACACATCAGACATATGCACGAATTATTAATGTCTATCATTTATGCATCTCTTTTTACATAGACCCATCATATTAATGAATAATTTCAAATAAAACTTCAAAATCAAAAGGTCACTACGTTTCCAATCATCCTGCAAAAATCCTAACTTAAAACTATCATTAATATGATTGTCATATGCAAAATCAATTCTATGAAGCTACAAAAACTTCTAAAACTACCCACAGCTAATTACCTACAACAACCAGCATTAACAAAAAGCAACAGATAATTGACATACAATAAAACGATAATGCTTTCAACTATTACCAATAACATATAAGTTGCTACATCAACAACAATCAGGTAGTAAACATTACATTAAGATGTCCACAAAGCACACTTAATTAAGTTTAGCCAATACAACTAACACCAAGTCAGCACACGAACTGGGAAAGATCTTCTTTTATTCAATTTCTTGATCTTTTCCCTTGTAACAATACAGTAATATTCATTTACAAAGTCCATCACAATTTTCTTATATGAAGCAGCTCCGTTGACATCCCATATGCGATTCAACACATCTTACCATTCAGGTGGAAGAGTGTTTATGAAAAATCGCACCATATTTGACTGTGACATAGGACGACTGTTCCACATGACCTGTTGAATTTTCCCGTTGACTTAAAGGACGTGATCAATTAAGTCACCTCTCTCCCATCGATGATCAGTCAGCCCAGCTATCAACTTAGACAGCCTATCCTTTTGTTTATCGGTACCTGCGCAAATAGGTGTGCGCAACCTTAAGGGAGGTATAGTTCCTGCAACAAATGCAGAAAAAATAAGGGATCACATTATAATCCACATTGGACTTAATTGAAAAAGAAACACATTATTTTCCTCCTCCTCCTTTTTTTTTTGGGTCAACGGTCAACGGTCCTCGGTCAACGGTCAACGGTCGTCAACGGTCAACGGTGGTCAACGGTCATCGGTCGTCGGACCGGTCGGACCGGACAGATTGGTCGAACCGGTCGGACCGGATAGACCGGTTGAACCGGTCGGGCCGGTTCTGGCGAACCGACGACACGTGCCGCATGCGTGTGCGGGTTGACGTCATGCAGACGTCATCCGGCACATACGACGCGTGTGCCGACGTCGTCGGGTCGGGTCGCCGGCGGGTGGTGACCGCCTGGTGAAATGTCGTCGTGCTGACGTCATCGATGACCTCATCCTAGTAGTTACTGATTGTTGGGTGACGTCATGCTGACATCAGCACGCGTCGGTCCGTGGACTGGCGCGTGCCGGTTCGCCGGCCAGCGGCTTGCACGCGCCGGTTCACCGACCGGCACGTGTGTCACACGTGCTGGGCGAGCCAGTGCATTCGGGTGCGTCGCGCCCACGTACAACGGCTTCTGGCCGCGCGTGTGGGCGCGTGCGGCGTCGCCCGGCAACGCGCGACGTATTGCCAGACTCCTCTCTACGTCACATTTCTCCCTATGTGTTCAGAAAATGATTTCGACTTACGAAAACTTAGAAAAATGGCCGAACAATGCTCGGGTGTTGGGATTTCTCGCCCCGATCCGTTCGGCCGAATTGCTTTTGCGAAAAATCAATCAAAAAAATATCAAATTGATTGGGAAAACGTGAACTAGGGCTCTGATACCAATGTTGGGATTAGCGGATCCTCGAAAACCGGATTCAACACCGAATTGAACCCCTAAATCAATGCGGAAGATGAAGCCCGGGAAAACACGTATCACCGATCGTAAAGCACACCACGGATTCGAGCGTACCTGTTGACACCTAAATTTTGACTAATCATTTAGTAATTAATCGCATAAAATTTAGGGATTAATCTTTAACCCCTAAGAAAAAGTATTAAAATTGCATCTCATGTAGCCGCATTTGCATCGATACTAAGAGGACAACAAGAAGCAGGGGCTCACGGTCGATTGCATGCACAAAAGGATGGTCCGCTTTTCACTGGTCTGAACACACAAAAGAGCTAAAACCAAAAAGGGCAAGGAAGTTCTTGCACGTCCATTGTCTCTCCCGCATTAATGCATGCGCATGCACGCGTAAATTCGGCGGACGAGAGAAATCTTCAAAGAAGCAAAAGCAGCCCATAATATTATATAATATATCAACTTTGGTGACGCAATGAAAATTCACTGAAGAAGAAACCTTCTCATTAATGCATGCACATTCACACACGAAATGGGGGATGTAAGAATCCTACAGGCGCCTGCAAGAAGATTTCCTGAAGAGTGGCCGAAAGAAAGGTCTAGAGAAGATTAAAAAAAGAGAAAAGTTTAGCTTAAATCCTGGAAAAGTTGTCGCTGCATCTTGTCACAATAATGTTGGCTATCTTCAAGAGGCAATGGACGGCCTATAAATAAGACCACAAGAAGCCACACGAGGGGGGGAACGAAAATTCACGGGAGTGGTTTGTGAGAGCTATTAAAAGAGAGAGAACCCATAGAGAGACACACGAGTGGAGAGGAAGGAAGAAATTAAAAAAAAAAAGAGAGACGCCCGTCAGAGAGAAACAAAAAAAATGAAGTCAGGGGGAGGAGATTAAAAAAATAGA
The DNA here is from genome assembly GCA_004368105.4 of Eucalyptus melliodora. NCBI lineage: Eukaryota > Viridiplantae > Streptophyta > Magnoliopsida > Myrtales > Myrtaceae > Eucalyptus > Eucalyptus melliodora. The sequence continues at coordinate 15,095,150 of CM023405.3, forward strand.
GAAAAGCAAAAGGTGAAGCCAGAAACAGTAAAAAGAAAACTGAAAGTACAAAGAGAGAGGGCAGGGTCAGAGAAGAGACGTGCGGCTGTAGAGAGAAAAAAAGGAGCGCCCACTGTTCTTCTTCTTCGCTGGACTTTCCTCTGGGTTCTGCTGCCCGCGTCCGTGCCCACGCGGCTGTGCTCGCACCACCGCATCTCCACCTCCGCCGCGCGCCCAACCGCAGCACCAGTCACCGCAACTCCATTGGCCATCCCCTGTGTGAGCACCACCCGCGTGCTTGCACCGCCATTCGTCACGCCTCGCCTGCATCCCGCGCCTTCGACACCGCACCACCGTCCGACACCGCTCGCTCCCTCACCCGTCGGCCCACGATCTGTAGACCCGCGACGCCAGGACTGGAGGCCGAGCCATCGCACGCCCGAGCGATTCTACCGATGCTTCTGCTCTGCCCGTGACCTGTAGCAGTTGAGCCCCCGTTCGTCGTCTACGAGCGCGCCACCTTCTCCGCCCGCGAGTTTGTGTCGCTGCTCCTGCCCAGAAGCCGCGAAGCCGACTTCGCCCTGCGCTGTTCTTGTAGCACCACCGCTGCGCCTCCGGACCCGAGCCGGATCGCCCGCTCGCCACCGCCGCCGCAAGCGACGCCGCAGCCGCGAGCACTAGCAGTTCGCCCACCACCGTGACCTGCAGCCCAGCCCCGTCGCCTTTCGTGGGTCGGCTCCCTGTGTCGTGTAGCAATCCGACCCCTGCTGTACAACGCTAGTCACCCCTGTGCGAACACCGCCCCGCCTTCGCCTCTATTCGCCACGCTCCCACCGGCGACCCGGCGTCCGAGCCCACGCTGACGTTGCCCGGAGCCGAAGACTAGCAACCCGACCACCGCTGCTGACCGCCGCGCCTCCCTCGCTAACCCAGCGACTCTACTCCGCTCGACGAAGCCGCTGCTGTGCAGATCGGAGTCTCACCCAAGACTTCCGTCCGAGTGCCGTTGCTGTTTCGCCCGACCCTGCTGCTGCCAACGCTGCTGGTCCGCCCTCGCCTGAGCTTCGACGACTACGCCCACTCCGACGGTGACCCCCACCAAAAGCCGCACGAGCCCAAGCCTTGCGTGGGAAAGAAAAAGAAGAAGAAAAAAAAAGCGAAAGGGGAACATTAGATAGTTTTTTTTTTATTATTATTATTATCTTATTTTTATTTTTTATATAGTTTATAGTTTGTTTTTATGTAGTTTTTTTAGTGTGATTATTCATTAATGCATGATTGAGGTTCCAATGTGAAATAACCCCTCAAACTAGGGATTATGAGTTTGATTTTCGCGCCCGAAATCCGACTCACGATCTCGTATAAAAATCAACAATCCAATCTCATGTCCGAGATTCGATTCGCGATTTAATTTAAAATTGACCAACCTGATCTCATGTGCGAGAAATGGTTTGTCAATTTTGGGTATTAATCTTATCTTGATTGGATTGGATATCGGGTTATTTGAATTAACTTTTGTTTTTGCATAAAAAAATTCAAAAAAATGCGAGTTAGATCAAGGCTAGGGTTAGCATATTTAGTTATCTCATTTTTTTTATAAAAAAAATCCAAAAAATGCATTCATGATATTAGTTTTTCTTAAGAATTGCATACGTCAATTTAGAATAGGATTTTGATTTTAAATTTTTATAAGAAAAAATCCCCAAAAAAAATTAATTAATTTAGGATGCTAGTTTTTTAGGTTGCGTGTTTAATTGTGTGCAAATTTTTAAAATTTCGAATTTTGTATATAAAAAAAATGAAAAAATCATGCATATTAGAATAGAATTGCATGTCTCATTTTAAGTTTAGTTTCAATTTTTAGGAATAGAAATATCATGTGCACGTCATGTGAGATTAGGTTCATAAAATGCACGTCATGTAGAATTAGGCCCATTTAAATAAAAATTGCCCGTCATTATAATTAGGGTACTTTGATTTGCCTATTTGATTATTGCATGTTCATTAAGAAAACACAAAATATATATATATATATATATATTTTACTCACGTCATGTAGTTTAGAAAACATTGTCATGCCATTCCATGTTAGATTAATAGCATGCATTGCATATTGCATGATTCTCATTAAACAAGTAAAAACCAAAAAAAAAGAGGAGAATTTGCCTGTTAATTAGAAATCATATCTAGGTCTGTTGATGTGAATTATGATCTAACAATGCAGATGATTTCGTTGCTATGAGGTAAGTCCTGCAATTTATTCATCGCTTTCTTGGATGTTGAATTGGTGGTTTGCGCATCCGCATGATCACCTCACATGTTAGGAAAATGAATTAAAATCAATCCAAGCTGCCTGCAAAACATATTTTTTAAAGAAAAGGTACCAAAAGGGCGTTAGAGAAATCTAGTGTAACCAAGTCCCCGAACTCACAATCTTTGGTTCGTAGGAGTGAAGTAATTCTCCCGTTACTTTACTTGGGTTTCTAATCGACCCACCAAAAATAGATTAGTGGCGACTCCATGATAAAAATCATTTGCTTATTAAGAACTTAAACCCTAAGTCGCGAATTGGTATGGGCTTGGGAGAGCTCGAGCTAAGTCTAGGCTTAGCAATCCATTAGCCAAACCCTTAGGTGGTCCAAACCCGCTTCGGGGAGGTTGCGACAGCTTGGCGACTCCGCTGGGGAATTGAGTTAAAGCTCTTAGTGGACTTAGGCTCATTTTCTTTTGAAAAATGTTTTTGTTTGGCAGCGAGGATCCCAGGTACGTCCCTAACATTTAAGGTGTTAAATGTTCTTGCAGAGTGGGAGGTATAAGGGGAAGTGTTTGCTGACATTTGTTTTGCAGGGAGGTGTAGGAATGTATGGTTTACTTTCACTTGTGAAGTGTTGCTTGATATAAATTGTCGTGCATGCCTTGCATCTAGCACTACACTATTGCACACACAACCCGCCGCCGGACCTGGGCCACATAGGATCATCTAGGATGGTATTGAGATGGATACCACTTCGACCGCATGCCCGCGGTACGAGTCGCCCATCTCAATCCCGAAGTTTCTTTTCTGGTGTCAAGAGTACCCACCTCGGTTCGCATGCCCGCAACCCAGGTCGGCTCTTTGACCAAGCCGAAGTCATGAGGACCCGACTTAGTTTGCACGCCCGCGGCTAGTCTGATCATTCTTGTGGCTTCACTTTGTTAAGCCTGATAGACTAGAAATCGAGCCACTTACCATGCGCATGTCTATGTGATTGCCCTTTGTTTATTGGTAAAGTAAGTCTTCTAAATTCGCACTCTTGCAATCTACTTACTTTATTATATCATTTTGTCGGTCCATGGCATTAGGATTGTCCTGAGTCTTGATCAATATACAATGGGAATACCGGACATTCGAATTATTCTCCCTCCAAAGGAAGAGCTTAGCGCATGGTGGGACAAGTTAGACCAAGCTGGCCGTCAATTTGTAGAATCACACATTAGTCGACTACTTCCATTGCTGCGTATCAACATCCATGGCGGCCTCATCTAAGAACTTGCTCATTGTTGGTGCCCCGAGACTTCTACTTTCATCTTCGGCGGTAAGCATGAACTCACGCCCAGCTTGGAAGAGTATAGTATTGCCATAGGGAAACCTTTGAAAGCTGAATTAATTAGCTCACCTATCGGAATAGACCCCGTTGTGGCCTTATCCGATTTTCTGAGAATTAAGGAGGATAATGTAAGAAAGGTTTTAAAAGCTCACCGCAATACATGTCATTTATCTTTTCTAAAAGAATGTTTTGAAAATGGCAATTCATTTCAAATGAGAAGGGTTTTCCTTTTAGCTTTCTTTGGGTTTATACTTTTTCCTCATTGCAAGAATGCTATTAACCCTTTGATGGCTCACTTAGTTGAACAAGTGTTGGGAGAAAAAAATTTTGTAAACACTATTTTAGTTGAAAACTTTCTTTCTCTCACTCGATTTAAAGGAAGTGGTGATAAGACCTTCCATTCCTCTCCTGAGCTTTTACAAATTTGGTTTCTTTCTCATATAAAAGGGTTTGGTGGTTCAATGACTATACTTGATGTTAATAACTCTAATCACCCTATTATGAGATTTGAGAACAACCAAAAACATGCACCGGATTACCATTATTCTAGGTGGCTAGCTTTCATGAAAAAACCAACTTCCAAGGGTTTCCTATGGCATGCTAAGTGGTTCCAAGTTCGTGTGGTGAGACTTTCATGTGGGGGTGTTGGCCCAATCCCTCTACTGGGATTCACTGGAGCAACGAAGTACTATCCAACTAGAGTAACCCGTCAGTATCAAGTTGTGCAAGAGCTTCCCTCGGCATTGCAAGCAGATCCACTCCAAGTCAGCTTCACTGATGGAGACCGAGGCCATGAAGATTCCATTCTCACAATTAAATCAATGTGGGATATGTGCCAGCCACGAAAACTCAAGTGGCCCGAGGAGGAATTGAAGGGCAAAGAAATGAAGTACTATGCCTCAATTAAGTACATTCAACAACACAAGATTCCAGAGGAGTTACTTCCAAAGATACCAGAGGTGCCGCTGAAGATCACCAATCGCGCTGAAAATAAACGCCTCAAAAGGGTTGCTGAAAAAGCTCAAAAGGAGAATAAGCGATTGCGCCGAGTGGTGTCCCGAGTGTATATTGATCAAGCTAGATGAAGTGTTTGAATCTATCTTGTTTTCATTTTTAGATTAATGTTTAGGAAGTTGAGTCATTTACTTTCCTAGTTTTTTGTTTAGGGCATTTCGAGCTTCTATTTCATTAATGAAGTGTTTGAATCAATCTTGCTTCTATTTTGTTAGGATTGTCAAAAACTCCATTAATGAATAAAAGTTTTAGACCATTGCCATGGACCGGTGTATTTCATATGAGATACTTATTTTTGTCCGTTTCTTCAAATTAGGGGATAACGGATCCTCCACGTTTGCCCATCATTACACGATCAAGAGCAAAAATGGCCGACCAAATCGAAATGCGTGATCGTATGACCGCTGTGGAAAATCAACTCCAGCAGTTGCTCACCTCTATGCAACTTATGACAGATCAAATGCAATCCCTCCAAGTGAATCAGACTCTTGCATCCGCTCTCCCCGAGATAGTAGTCCCAAAGCAGACGAACAAGGCCCAAATAGGTGATGATGACATGCCGAAGCCGGAGGATGACCCCTTTGTTCGTCACAGCTGAAAAGGCTAAGCCCGACAATGTCCCTAAGGCGGAGCAAGATGAACGCTTCGCCAAACTTGAAGAGAAACTGAAACAATTGCAAGAATCGCAGAATTCACTCCCGTTCGACTTGTCAGTTTATGAGAAAGTCAAAGTGCTGAAGAAGTTTAAGATGCCGGAGTTCGAGAAATACGATGGTACTTCCTGCCCAAAAGCTCATTTGCAAATGTACCACGTCCGCATGGCCCAATACGTCAAGAACGAGCCTCTCATGATCCAATCGTTTCATGCAAGCTTCACGGGGCCTGCACTCAACTGGTACATAATGAAGAATGTAAACCTTCTCGACACCTGGAATGAAGTGGCTGACGCTTTCCTAAAGCAGTATAAGTTCAACATGGACATTGCACCTTCCCAAGAGGATCTTGAGCGGATGGAGAAGAAGAAAAGTGAGTCATTTAAGGAGTACGCTGTAAGGTGGCGAAACTTGGCGGCTCAAATCACTCCTGAGCCTACAAACAAGGAGTTGATGAAGTTGTTCGTCAAGACTCTCCCATATGAGTTCCGTAACCGGATGGCTAGCACATACGTTGAGAACTTCAATCAGCTTATCCCAGTGGGTGAACAAATCGAGATGGGGCTAAGGGATGGATGGTTCAATGAACCAACTCATCAGGGCAAAAGGTTCACCATGAAGAAAGACAAAGAACCAACCACTGAAGTCAATGTTGCATATGTGCAACCAGCCCCTAGTAAGCCTCCGATGGTTCATGTCCCTGGGAATAAGCAAGATGGAGGCCGAGTGCCTGCACAGCGGCAATTCACCAAAAGGCAGTTCTTGCCTCTTTTTGGCCCTTTATCTCAGGTCTTACCGATACTCCGAAACAAGGGATTGATCTCCCACGAACCAAAGCGGCCCAATGCTGAAAAATTCTCCAACTATGACCCCTCCAAAAAATGTGAGTATCATATGGGAGAGGTCGGCCATTCAAATGATGAATGTTTGACTTTGAAACACAAGATCCAAAATTTGTTGGATACTAAGGCATTTTCTTTCCGTACCACCCAACCGAATGTCAAGAAGAATCCATTGCCGGAACATCAGGGAAACGTGAATGCAATCTTCGAGTTCAATACTGGCAAAAAGATGAACTTGAAGGTGTCTGTCAAAGATATTTATAGCGGATTAGTTAGAGTTGGTTATTATCCGACAGATGAGAATCCTCCCTTGCCTACCATGAAGGAAAGGGTTCAAGAAATGGTTAAGGCTGGCATGATCATATATGCTGACCAAGCTAGAACAGTGTCAACTATCTCTGAAGTTGTCATTGATTGGGAGAAGGAATTTGCTAAGCTAAGTGCTGAAAAGAGTGAATCAGATCCATTGATCGAGGACATGCCCCCACTTGAGGACGACTCCGACCATGAAGGATTGATAGTGGAAGTGCCTTCAACTGATGAAGAAATAATTATTGAGATGCCCCAGCTGTATGAGTACAAGGATAACAAAGCAGTCCCTTGGTCATACGAGCTAGATGTTGACCTGATTACAAGGTCTGGTCGGACCTATGCTCAAGCTAATGCCCAACCTGCAAAGCCAATTACTGACGAAGAGGCCAAGGAATTTCTGGCTATAATCAAAGCAAGTGAGTATAACGTGGTCGACCAGTTGCGGAAATTGCCTGCTCAGATCTCTTTACTTGAACTCTTGCAAACATCTCCTACACATCAAAAGTCTCTAATGAAGGTTCTAAGCGAAGTTCGTGTACAGAGACGATCGAGGTAGACAGGTTGGAGGAATTCGTAGGATCGATTCTTCTTAAGGATTTAATAGCCTTTTCTGATGAAGAATTCCCTCTTGAGGGGAGGGGACATACCAAGGCATTATATATATCCGTCAAGTGCAAGGCTTCCCATGTGGCTCGAGTACTCATTGATAATGGGTCTGCCTTGAATATCTGTCCATTGGCGACTCTTCACCGCCTGAAAATAGACCCTTCAAAATAAGTGCTGCAAAGACCTCCGTCCGAGCTTTTGATGGTACGAGAAAGGAGGTGATAGGGGAGACCCACCTTGATTTGCAAATAGGGCCGGTGATGTTTAACGTCCTTTTCCAGGTGATGGACATTCCTACCGCATTCAATTTCCTATTAGGGCGTCCTTGGATTCATACTGCTGGAGCTGTGCCATCAAGTCTCCACCAAAGCGTGAAATTTGTTGTTAAAGGAAAGCTAGTCATTGTTCATGGCGAAAAGGATCATCGGATCTATCATGAGACGGCTATCCCCTATGTCGAGCCGGAACGTAGGGAGGAGTCGAGCTACCAATCGTTTGAGCTCGTATCCACTATTCATGCATCTCGAGGATCGACAGTACCCATCCCTGATGTGTCAAATGCAGCAGTTATGGTAGCAAGAGTGATGGTTGGAAATGGCTTTGTTCCTGGTCGTGGACTTGGTAAAAAAGAACAGGGTATCCGGAACCCTATCGAAGCCCCTCGAAGGTTTCGTTCCGCCGGATTAGGGTACCATGGAAGAGGTGGAGGACATGAACAAGAGAGGAAAAACTCATTACTCCTCAATATCCGCGAGACATTCCCGGGCCCTGCTAGAATGATGCATGATGAGGGAGGAATGATTGACACCCGAGGTATCGTGCTCGATGGATGGAGTGGCATGGACGACCCGACAACTTCAAAGACAGAGGATCCAGATGATGGGATGGAAGGGATCGCGACTCTATTCGATGATCTCCTCATAGGTGCCATTGATGAAGAACCATGGGAGGAAATGGGTGCTAGCCCACAAGAGTAACACGTTTACTTTTCTGCACTCCCCTGCGTGGGAATCTTATCTCTTTTAGGATTTGATGCTTTCTAGGGTTTGCTTATCATATTCTGCATGTCGTTTGTCAGGAGTTGATGTTTGCTAGGGTTTGATTGTTAGGGTTTCGTTTCACTTTGATTGCCGTACTTTTCAATCCAATAAATGTAATTTGGTTGATGAATATCAATTATGATTACAAGTTTTATTTTGAGGGTATGATGGGGTATACCAAACCAGCCCGTTGATGATATCCAACCGATGAAAGAAAAGAAAAATCCAAGGAGAATTCTGAGGCCTGGGCTTCATCATGCTTCCTCATGTCAAAAAGTTTTTCCAAAATGTTTTGCCAAAATTCTTTAAATAAAATAAAAATTCGAAAAAAATTCAATCAAAAAAAAAAATTCAAAAGGAAGGAAAATTTGAAAAAATAGAAAAGAAATTCGTGCCTTTTAGCCCTGTTTGTCTTTTTGAACTATCCATTTTATGTTTCAGGAGCAGCCTTATGACAGGCAAAGAGGTGAAAATGGTCCAATCCAATGTCATGAGTGATGACGATGATGACCCTGATGATCCAAATGGTGACTCCATTGGAGTACAACAAAGTTGGGAGCAACATGAAAAACCCAAAGTTCTCACCTCTGAGCAAACCGTCACTATCAATCTGAGTGATGCCGAGGAGCTCAAAGAGATAAAGATTGGGGCAAATCTTCCCAAAGATGAGGCTGAGCACCTGACTCAATTGCTAAAAGAATATCAAGATATCTTTGCTTGGACATACGCTGATATGCCGGGTTTAGATTCGTCGATTGTGGAACATTATCTGCCCACTAATCCAGACGTGCATCCTAAGAAGCAGAAGCTTCGGAGGACTAAACCGGAGCTCTCAAAAAAGATAGAAGAGGAAGTAATGAAACTCCTCAAAGTGGGGTTCATCGAAGTCTCGCAATACCCTGAATGGGTGGCCAACATAGTACCGGTCATGAAGAAAGATGGTCAAGTCCGAGTGTGTGTTGATTACCGGGATTTGAACAAGGCCAGCCCAAAGGATGACTTCCCATTGCCACATATCGATGTTCTCGTGGATAGTACTGCCGGATTTGAATTATTCTCTTTCATGGATGGTTTTTCAAGCTACAACCAGATAAGAATGAAAGATGAAGACAAAGAGAAGACAGCATTTATCACCCCGTGGGGAACCTTTCATTATAAGGTCATCCCTTTGGACTCAAAAATGCAGGGGCAACTTACCAGCAAGCCATGGTTACGTTGTTCCATGACATGATGCATGAAGAAATTGAGGTATATGTTGATGATATGATTGCAAAAACCCGACCTGGGAGAAGTCATGTCAAAACCCTCAGGAAGTTATTTGATCGACTCCGTGAATTCAAGCTTCGTTTAAACCCTGCCAAGTGCGTGTTCGGGGCAACGTCGGGTAAATTACTTGGGTTCATGGTGAGTAGCAAAGGGATCGAAATTGACCCATCTAAAGCCAAGGCAATATGCGAGTTGCAACCTCCGTCGATAGTGAAGGAGGTCCGGAGTCTCCTAGGGAGACTGAATTACATTGCACGATTCATTTCCCAACTCTCTGAGACCACTAAGCCATTCTTCAAACTCTTGAGGAAAAACGTACGAGTTGAGTGGAATGATGAATGTCGAGAGGCGTTCGATAAGTTGAAGCAATATTTGATGAATCCACCAGTTCTTGTCCCACCAATATCGAGGCATCCTTTGATTTTGTACCTCACAATCCATAGTGAGTCACTTGGCGCGATGTTAGCTCAGAAAAGCCCCGTGGATCAGAAGGAACGAGCCATTTATTACCTCAGTAAAAAGTTCACTGTCTCGGAGCTAAAATATTCTGATGCTGAAAAAACTTGTGCTGCGTTAGTATGGGTATTGCATAGACTGCGACAGTACACCTTGCATTACTAGACGTTTCTCGTGACTGAGAATGATCCCATCAAGTATTTATTTAATCAACCAGCTTTGATGGGTAAACTAGCCAAATGGCAGGTCTTGATTTTGGAATTCGACATGCAGTTCATGCCACAAAAATCAGTTAAAGGCCGAGTAATTGCTGATTTATTGGCTGAGAATCCTAGAACCTTCAATGATGATGATTGTCCTCCGGATGATCGTATTTTGGCCATAAATGAAGATGCATGGTCCATGTTCTTCGATGGAGCTGTGAACTTGTCCGGTTCTGGTACTGGGGCAGTACTGATATCCCCAGACGGACAACACCACCCAGTTGCTGCGAAATTAATATTCCCATGCACTAACAATATAGCTGAATATGAAGCTTGTATTCTCGGACTTCAGGCCGCAATTGAAATGGGAGTGGCTAAATTGAAAGTATATGGAGATTCTGCACTGATCATACTCCAAACCGTAGGTGAATGGAAGACCAGGGATGCCAAATTACTGCCATATCATAAGTACCTCAAAGAGTTGGTGAAGGAGTTCGATGAAATTTCATTTGACTACTTGGCTAGATCCCATAATCAGTTCGCCGATGCCCTGGCGACGTTGTCATCTATGTTGCAAGTTACTAATGGTTTAGAAGTTGAGCCTTTGAAAAGTGAGGTTCTAGCCAAACCTTTTTTATTGCATGGCCGTGAATGAAGAGCTTGATGAGAAGCCATGGTATTATGACATCATGAACTATATTCAAAAGCAGGAATTTCCTGAAGGGAGCACTCCAGCTGATAGAAAGTACATAATGAAAATGGCCTAAAAGTTCTTTGTCAGTGGTAAGAATTTATACAAGAGATCTTATGATTCAGTTCTATTGAGGTGCGTAGATGAAGCAAAAGCCACCCAAATCATGCAAGAAGTGCATGAAGGAGTTTGTGGCCCACACATGAATGGGCACATGTTAGCCAAGAAGATCATGAGACTAGGTTACTATTGGCTTGCGCTGGAAAGTGACTGCATACAGCATGTTAGAAGTTGCCATCGTTGCCAAATTCATGGAGATAAAATAAATGTTCCTCCAACGGAGTTGCACCAGCTATCTGAACCATCGCCTTTCTCAATGTGGGGGATTGATGTGATTGGCCCAATAAATCCCAAAGCTTCAAACGGGCACCGATTCATATTGGTGGCAATAGATTATTTTTCAAAGTGGATTGAAGCCGCATCATATGTTAATGTCACAGCTCGAAACGTCGTGAAATTTATTAGGCATGACATAATCGCCCGTTATGGTGTCCCCGAAGCAATTGTCACTGACAATGGGACAAATCTGAATAACAAGTTCATGGATGAGTTGTTCAGTGAGTTCAAAGTCAAGCATTTGAATTCATCACCTTACCGCCCGCAAATGAATGGAGCTGTTGAGGCAGCTAATAAGAACATCAAGAAGATCCTGGCTAAGACAGCCGAGAATTATCGAGATTGGCATGACAGGTTACCCTTTGCTCTAATGGCATATCGGACATCGATCCGAACATCTACCGGGGCGACCCCTTTCTCCTTGGTTTATGGCTTGGAGGCAGTCTTGCCTGTGGAAGTAGAAATCCCCTCTTTGAGAGTCTTATCCCAAGAGGAATTGTCCGAAGCCGAATGGACACAACAAAGGTTCGAGCAGTTGAACCTGATTGATGAGAAAAGATTAAAAGCTATTTGCCATGGTCAGACGTATCAACAAAGAGTAGCCAAGTCTTTCAATTGGAAGGTACGGCCGAGACACTTCGAAGTGAATGATCTAGTTCTAAGAAAGGTGTTGCCGATTTTTCCTGATCCTGGAGGCAAATTTGCTCCAAATTATAGCGGCCCGTATATGGTGAAGAGGGTACTCCCTGGAGGTGCCTTAATCCTTACAGAAATGGATGGTCGTGAGTTTTCTAATCCTGTTAACTCTGATGCTGTGAAGAAGTATTACCCTTGAAAAAATTTGTTGTGAATTGAAGGAACTCATTTCTTCGTTGAATTGTGTGGAAATGGATTGAATGAGATGAGAAGTAGGCCCTGTTCCATACACATATCGAATTCATTTGATTCGGTATATCAGACGTGTTGACCCAGAGTCAGTTCAATTAAATAAAAAAGGAAATGCCCTGAGGACACCACCAGCGCCTCGGCCTGGTGGCACGGGGAATGAAAAGGTCCGAAAGCGACCAGGGTTCGATCCCTGGAAATGGCAACAAGTTTGCCACCAAAAAAAAAACAAAAAACAAAAAAACAAAAAAAAAACATTTTTTTTACCAATCCTTTTCTTTCTTTTTGAGCTACAAACTCTTTGTGTTCAAAGCTGATGAGTTCATGAAGTAATTGTGACCTTTCAAAGGAGAATTTTGCATGATAGTTTTACCTGTTTAATTACCAATTTCACTAAGGATCGTCACCATCGATCAAGTTAATGAATGATGTGGAATGAATTGAACATGCTAAATGAGACATGTCAGGATGATGAAAAGCAAGCCCTATCCTATACACAGTCCCTTGCTCATATACTGGTGAGACGAGTGTAGAAGTTCCATGTTTCTAAGGAAAAGAGTTTTCTCGCGAAAGGTACGATGATCGAAATGATGAGAGATGGTTCATTCTCTATCTCAAACACTACGTAATCATCCATTGTTTAAACCCTTTTGAGCCCACACACGTGGATAATTTTTAAATTACCCCTCTCAAGAACCACCCCACATTGGGGCAAGTTGGAGGTAAGACGACATCATGAGGTGAGAAATTTGATAGGAATATTCTTGCTCTCACTTGCATCAATCTTCAGGTATTGCTATTACATTGAATTCATATGATAATTCAAGTGCCTTAGGATGTTGAAGAGCAGTTCTTTCTCTATCCTACACACTTTATCCATTGCGTAGCCCCTTGAGCCTGTAAATTCGTTTCATTTAAACCCAATTGGTGATCATCCCCCACACTGGGGCAAGGCAAAAGGCAAATGTTCAAGCAGTAGAATCCCGAGTGCCGACAAAAAATGAAAACTCCTCAAGAACCCAAATGTTAAAGCATTACGTGGTTAAAAAAAAAAAAAAAACACAACAAAAGGGGCATGAAAAAGCAGTGTGCCTGGTAAAAGCAAGGCCAATGCCCATAGAAAATTAAAGAAAGAGTCAAGATAAATTATTATCAATTGTAAAAGGGTGTATTCCCAATGGAGTGGTACTTAAAGAACTCAAATGCCAAGTTTTTATAGTACCTATGAGGAAAATCCCAATGGTGAAGAAGAAGACCGGTGACAATGCCAAGATGATCACCAATTCTCATCCCCCTAATACACATTTTGAGCCTAATGATCTGTTCACTTCCCAATCTATGAACTTAACCTACGCTACGTCCCTCACAAAGTCTCTTCAGATTAGGGCACTGAAATTAACGTAGGAATTCATATGCTTAAAAGCATCGCTCGAAGAAGTGCGAGCAAGACCATTTCTATCTCATTTCGCAAGTTCCTTGGCTTGTAAACCCGAAGATGATTGCGAAGTATTGTTCTTTCATTAGCCTTGACTCGAAGAGTCCCTCTTTGTTGAGCCATTGACCGAGCCTACATTACAATCCTAATAAAGACCTCTCAGATTGACAAGATCGTACCGCTTGCGAGAATACTCGAACCCTTATTGACATAATGAAAGTAAGATTGAGTGATTCCTGTGATCCGACATTAATGGTCGGGACAAAATAGCCTTCTTAATGAGAGTGAGCGAAAGTCCTTTCTAACTGAAAGTCTCTCATTTGGTATTCTTGAAAATCCATGTCATGAGTGAAAATTGTCTTAAACGATGATTCTCCCCAGTGGAAATTTGGTGGTGCAAATATGGTAAAACCATCATGCATAAATCTTGATGGAATGGATAAAAGCTTCAGTGGATTTTTGAGTGTGCTGAATTGCTTACTTCTTTGGCAAATACATGTATTTTTGCTCTAATCATGTCTGACAGGTAATGTTTCCTTGAAGACCCAAGAGCTCCTGACATTTATGTTGCCTTTCAAAAGCCTCGAGGTGAGAAACCTCCATGAATATTTGAAGTACATCCTCGATGTTCCAAAATTTCCGTTTATCAAGAGGTAAGTGGCCCTCACGAATATCCCAGGTTTGTCCTAGGTATTCCCAAATTCTTGATATATACCTCAAAACTCGTTGTTAAGCATTTCACTCAGGATGTGAATGCTTTCCGATCTTTTTCGTTATACCTTAGCCTGGATCTAGGTATTTCGAATCTTCTTAATCCAATATTCATCTCACCTAACATTGAGTGTTTATTGGTTAAGTCCCAAAATTCTTGACATCTCAGTCTGGATCTGGATGTCTCAAAACTCTTCGTTAAACATCTCACTCTGGATGTGAATGTTTTTCGATCTCTTTCGTTATACCTTAGTCTGGATCTAGGTATTTCGAATCCTCTTAATCCAATAATCATCTCACCTAACATTGAGTGTTTATTGGTTAAGTCCCAAAATTCTTGACATCTCAGTCTGGATTTGGATGTCTCAAAACTCTTCGTTAAACATCTCACTCTGGATGTGAATGTTTTTCGATCTCTTTCGTTATACCTTAGTCTGGATCTAGGTATTTCGAATCCTCTTAATCCAATATTCATCTCACCTAACATTGAGTGTTTATTGGTTAAGTCCCAAATTTTTTGACATCTCAATCTGGATCCGGATGTCTCAAAACTGTTCGTTAAGCATTTCATTCTGGATATGAATGCTTTCTGATCTTTCTCGTTATACCTTAGTCTGGATCTAGGTATTTCGAACCCTCTTAATCCAATATTCATCTCACCTAACATTGAGTGTCTATTGGTTAAGTCCCAAAATTCTTGACATCTCAGTCTGGATCTGGATGTCTCAAAACTCTTCGTTAAACATTTCACTCTGGATGTGAATGTTTTTCGATCTTTTTCGTTATACCTTAGTCTGGATCTAGGTATTTCGAACCCTCTTAATCCAATATTCATCTCACCCAACATTGAGTGTCTATTGGTTAAGTCCCAAAATTCTTGACATCTCAGTCTGAATCTGGATGTCTCAAAACTCTTCGTTAAACATTTCACTTTGGATGCGAATGTTTTTCGATCTTTTTCGTTATACCTTAGTCTGGATCTAGGTATTTCGAATCCCCTTAATCCAATATTCATCTCACCTAACATTGAGTGTTTATTGATTAAGTCCCAAATTTTTTGACATCTCAGTCTGGATCTAGATGTCTCAAAATTGTTCGTCAAGCATTTCATTCTGGATATGAATGCTTTCTGATCTTTCTCGTTATACCTTAGTCTGGATCTAGGTATTTCGAACCCTCTTAATCCAATATTCATCTCACCTAACATTGAGTGTCTATTGGTTAAGTTCCCAAATTCTTGACATCTCAAGCTGGATCTGGATGTCTCAAAATTTTTCCCGTTTAGGCGACCGTAGAATGGTACGGGTCCTAGACACAACCAAGCAATGCCATACTGGGCGACCGTAGAATGGTACAGGTCCTGGGAAAGCAGTTTCTTTGAGAAGTCGTGTTACTATTCTAGGCGACCGTAGAATGGTACGGGTACTGGACATGTAACACCAACTATCTCGAGTTAGTCTACCCTCCTCGAAGGTAAGTTATTCCAGGTAAGTTCCTTTTATCACTGGCATTAGCATTTCCATGCATCATATAAATTGCATTTAAAAAAAAAAACAAAAAAAAAACAAAAAATCCATGGCCTGCCAAAATATCATCCATTGCATGTGCATGGTCAAAATTTAGGTATCATATTGTCTTTGAATGCAACCTCTGCGAGCTCACCTTCAAAGAGGGGCAGCTGTTGACACCTAAATTTTGACTAATCATTTAGTAATTAATCGCATAAAATTTAGGGATTAATCTTTAACCCCTAAGAAAAAGTATTAAAATTGCATCTCATGTAGCCGCATTTGCATCGGTACGAAGAGGACAACAAGAAGTAGGGGCTCGCGGTCGATTACATACACAAAAGGATGGTCCGCTTTTCACTGGTCTGAACACGCAAAAGAGCTAAAACCAAAAAGGGCAAGGAAGTTCTTGCACGTCCATTGTCTCTCCCGCATTAATGCATGCGCATGCACACACAAATTCGGCGGACGAGAGAAATCTTCAAAGAAGCAAAAGCAGCCCATAATATTATATAATATATCAACTTTGGTGACGCAATGAAAATTCACTGAAGAAGAAACCTTCTCATTAATGCATGCACATTCACGCACAAAATAGGGGATGTAAGAATCGTACAGGCGCCTGCAAGAAGATTTCTTGAAGAGTGGCCGAAAGAAAGGTCTAGAGAAGATTAAAAAAAGAGAAAAGTTTAGCTTAAATCCTGGAAAAGTTGTCGCTGCATCTTGTCACAATAATGTTGGCTATCTTCAAGAGGCAATGGACGGCCTATAAATAAGACCACAAGAAGCCACACGAGGGGGGGAACGAAAATTCACGGGAGTGGTTTGTGAGAGCTATTAAAAAAGAGAGAACCCATAGAGAGACACACGAGTGGAGAGGAAGGAAGAAATTAAAAAAAAAAAAAAAAGAGACGCTCGTCAAAGAGAAACAAAAAAAAATGAAGTCAGGGGGAGGAGATTAAAAAAATAGAGAAAAGCAAAAGGTGAAGCCAGAAACAGTAAAAAGAAAACTGAAAGTACAGAGAGAGAGGGCAGGGTCAAAGAAGAGACGTGCGGCTGCAGAGAGAAAAAAAGGAGCGCCCACTGTTCTTCTTCTTCGCTGGACTTTCCTCTGGGTTCTGCTGCCCGCGTCTGTGCCCACGCGGCCGCGCTCGCACCGCCGCATCTCCACCTCCGCTGCGCGCCCAGCCGCACCACCAGTCACCACAACTCCGCTGGCCATCCCCTGTGTGAGCACCACCCGCGTGCTTGCATCGCCATTCGTCACGCCTCGCCTGCATCCCGCGCCTTCGACACTGCACCACCGTCTGGCACCGCTCGCTCCCTCACCCGTCGGCCCACGATCTGCAGACCCGCGACGCCAGGACCGGAGGCCGAGCCATCGCACGCCCGAGCGATTCTACCGATGCTTCTGCTCTGCCCGTGACCTGTAGCAGTTGAGCCCCCGTTCGTCGTCTATGAGCGCGCCACCGTCTCCGCCCGCGAGTTTATGTCGCTGCTCCTGCCCAGAAGCCGCGAAAGCTGACTTCGCCTCTGCTGTTCTTGTAGCACCGCCGCTCCGCCTCCGGACCCGAGCCAGATCTGCCCGCCTGCCACCGCTGCTTCTGCAAGCAGCACTTCTGCAGCCGCAAGCACCAGCAATTCGCCCACCACCGTGACCTGCAGCCCAGCCCCGTTGCCTTCCGTGGGTCGGCTCCCTGTGTCTGCTCGGTCGTGCAGCAATCCGACCCCTCGCGTGCGACGCTGGTCACCCCCGTGCGAACACCGCCCCACCTTCGCCCTGTTCCGCCACGCTCCCACCGGCGACCCGGCGTCCAAAGCCCACGCCGACGCTGCCGAGCCGAAGACCAGCAACCCGACCACCTGCTGCGACCGCCGCGCCTCCTCTGCTAACCCCAACGACTCTACTCCGCTCGACGAAGCCGCTGCTGTGCAGATCCGAGTCTCACCCAAGACTTCCGTCCGAGTGCCGCTGCTGTTTCGCCCGACCCCGCCGCTGCCGCCAACGCCACCGGTCCGCCCTCGCCCGAGCTCCGACAACTACGCCCACTCCGACGGTGACCCCCACCAAAAGCCGAACGAGCCCAAGCCTTGCGTGGGAAAGAAAAAGAAGAAGAAAAAAAAAAGCAAAAGGATAACATTAGGTAGTTTTTTTTTTATTATTATTATCTTATTTTTATTTTTTATATAGTTTATAGTTTGTTTTTATGTAGTTTTTTTAGTGTGATTATTCATTAATGCATGATTGAGGTTCCAATGTGAAATAAACCCTCAAACTAGGGATTATGAGTTTGATTTTCGCGCCCGAAATCCGACTCACGATCTCGTATAAAAATCGACAATCCAATCTCATGTCCGAGATTCGATTCGTGATTTAATTTAAAATTGACCAACCCGATCTCATGTGCGAGAAATGGTTTGTCAATTTTGGGTATTAATCTTATCTTGATTGGATTGGATATTGGGTTATTTGAATTAACTTTTGTTTTTGCATAAAAAAATTCAAAAAAATGCGAGTTAGATTAGGGCTAGGGTTAGCATATTTAGTTATCTCATTTTTTTTATAAAAAAAAAATCCAAAAAATGCATTCATGATATTAGTTTTTCTTAAGAATTGCATACGTCAATTTAGAATAGGATTTTGATTTTAAATTTTTATAAGAAAAAATCCCCAAAAAAAAATTAATTAATTTAGGATGCTAGTTTTTTAGGTTGCATGTTTAATTGTGTGCAAATTTTTAAAATTTCGAATTTTGTATATAAAAAAAAAATGAAAAAATCATGCATATTAGAATAGAATTGCATGTCTCATTTTAAGTTTAGTTTCAAATTTTAGGAATAGAAATATCATGTGCACGTCATGTGAGATTAGGTTCATAAAATGCACGTCATGTAGAATTAGGCCCATTTAAATAAAAATTGCCCGTCATTATAATTAGGTCATTTTGATTTGCATATTTGATTATTGCATGTTCATTAAGAAAACAAAAAAATTTACTCACATCATGTAGTTTAGAAAACATTGTCATGCCATTCCATGTTAGATTAATAGCATGCATTGCATATTGCATGATTCTCATTAAACAAGTAAAAACCAAAAAAAAAAAAGGGGGAATTTGCCTGTTAATTAGAAATCATATCTAGGTCTGTTGATGTGAATTATGATCTAACAATGCAGATGATTTCGTTGCTATGAGGTAAGTCCTGCAATTTATTCTTCGCTTTCTTGGATGTTAAATTGGTGGTTTGCGCATCTGCATGATCACCTCACATGTTAGGAAAATGAATTAAAATCAATCCAAGCTGCCTGCAAAACATTTTTTTAAAAGAAAAGGTACCGAAAGGGCGTTAGAGAAATCTAGCATAACCAAGTCCCCGAACTCACAATCTCTGGTTCGTAGGAGTGAAGTAATTCTCCCGTTACTTTATTTGGGTTTCTAATCGACCCACCAAAAATAGATTAGTGGCGACTCCATGATAAAAATCATTTGCATATTAAGAACTTAAACCCTAAGTCGCGAATTGGTATGGGCTTGGGAGAGCTCGAGCTAAGTCTAGGCTTAGCAATCCATTAGCCGAACCCTTAGGTGGTCCAAACCCGCTTCGGGGAGGTTGCGACAGTACCTTGTTAGCCACAGATTAAGCACCGACGCCGACAAGAGGAAGAGATTTGGCCCTGTTCGATCCGATGACGCCTTGAAGGGAAGAAAAACGCTTACTGTTTTTCTTTTTCTTGTTGGAGAGAGAGAGCGCGCGGGAGAAGGGAAACTTACGTACGTATAATTGCAAAACGTTATCTTCTCTCTCTCTCTCCTCCATTTTATACATTCCCCCATCCACAGGCCCTATTCCCGTGGGCCGGGCTTTTTGGGCCCAACTTGGGCGGACGGGTCTTAAGCCCTTTAATTAATAAAACCATCATGAACAAATGAAAAAGAGATATTGTTGAAGTTAGAGCGGGCTTCGTGTGCAAAGAAAAGAGATGACAAATTCAAAACAATTTCTATTTAAGGAAATGTCTTTCAGGACATTCTACGACTGCAGATGTGTTAGAGGAGCCGAAAGAGCCTTAGCGCAGGATATTAACAGATAAGATATGAGAGAAGAACACCTTGCAGCAGAGCACAGAGGGGCTTGAAAGGGTGCGAGGGCGAGCCATTTATCACAAGAGAGAAAGAGACTCTTGAGACACATTGCCAATTGAAGTGGCGATGACAGCACCTTAAGCCCAACTTACCAAGAACATGTCCAATTTAATCTGTCGAAGGCTTTGCTCATGTCAAGTATAAGTGTAGCAAAAGATTATGAATTTTTTTTCCTTAAAATTTCTAAAGCTAGATTATTAAAAATGATTGCCCGGCACAATACCTCCTCAATAACAAGAAATCAGAGAATGTATGACAAGTTTGAGTCAGTTGCCCAAAATCTTTGAGATTATTTTGTAAGGAATAGTACAAAGACTGATAGGTCAAAAATTAAAGATGGATTGAGGATTGGGAGCATTTGGGCAAATTAAATGTGTGGTTTGGTTCATGAAGCGTGAAATCTGATGGCAAAAATGATCAAAAGTGCACACACCAATTATATCGCAACATTATATAAGATGGTAGGAGCTTCGTCAGGTCTAGGGGGCTTTCAATGGACCCAATTGAAAAGCAACATTTAAACCTTCATCTGTTGTTAGAGGTTGGTCAGTCAAGAAAATTTTGCTGGTCCTCTAGAGATTGCGCCTCTATCCTCAGGTTTGTTTTTATGAGAAGGAAGAGAAGATTCACTGTTGAAGTCTGCGCACTTTCTCTTCGAAGAGTGATTAGACTTGGAAGAATCTCTGGACTTCTTAAGATGTCTTTTCTGAAATGGATTCAATTTCACCACGTAGGACAAAGGGCCCGTTTGGTTCGGCTTTTGGGAAATGCCATTTGGAGAATGCAAATATCTTTGAGAGAAAGGGGCTTTCGGAAATGTTAGACCGTTTGGTAAATTTTAGCATTGAAATGCAACTTAGCATAAATGCCGTTTGGTAAACTTTGCATTTGTAATTAGCTTTTGGTATTTTTTATTTTCTTTAAATTTTGAAATCAAATTCCGGCGGCCGGCCAACCGCCGGCCACCGCCGGCCACCGCCGGACGGCCAGATCTGGCCGTCGCCGGACCACCAGATCTGGCCGCCGGAGGTCGCGGAGGCCAGATCTGGCCGTCCGGCGGCCAGATCTGGCCTCGCCTGGTCGCCTGGCTCGCGCGAGACCAGGCGACGCCGGCCGAGGTCGGGCGACCTCGGCCGGCGTCGCGGTCGCCGGACCGCCGGATCGGGCCGCCGAACGGCCGGATCGGCCTCGCCGGTCGCCGGCTCGCGCGAGACCGGGCGACGCCGGCCGAGGTCGCCCAACCTCAGGCGGCGTCGTCTGGTCGCGCGAGAACAGGCGACGCCGGCCGAGGTCCGCGTGACCTCAGGCGGCGTCGCGGTCTCGCGCGACCGGGCGACGCCGGCCGAGGTCCGCGCGACCTCAGGAGGCGTCGCCTGGTCTCGCGCGACCAGGCGACGGCGGCCGAGGTTCCCGCGACCGCCTGTCCGCGCGACCTCAGGCCACCCCGCGGGTCTCGCCACCCCGGGCGGTGGTCACCGGGGACGCGGGACCCCCACGCGGCGGTGGCGGCTGCCGGAGAAGCCGCACTCTCAGCCGGCGAGGAAGACGAAGACGAACGAAGAAGAAAGGGGAAGAAGATGAACAGTGGATTAATGAACAGTGAATTGGCATTTCTGAAATGCCCAATGCCCAAAGCTGGTCCTACCCAGCATTGGGCTTTCAGCATTTGGGATGCTGATATTTGGCCAAGTAGCATTTGAAAGTGATTGCCAAACACACAATTTTTTCCCCAAGGGGCTTTCGGGCCCGAAAGCCCCTTGGGAAAGTCCAACCAAACAGGGCCAATATCCAAGTTGATAATTTGAGAGTTGAGTTGCAAGTTTGATCCGGAAATAACGGGAAGTGCAGGTAGAATCGGCAGAGGATCTGCCTCTGCAGCTTTTCCTAGAGAGGCCCAGAGAAAGCCCAGCTTTTTATCTTGGCCCTGGGCAGGTCCAGCCGTGGTTCAGCGACCCAAGGAGATAAAAATGGGCCCAGAGCCTTTTGCTTTTCCCTTTTCTTTAGCAGAGGTTGTTGGATGCGTGAAAGTAGCAATTTGTCAGGACGACCGATGCGCGATGATTTATTGCTGATGCACAAAAGGTATGCCCCATGACTACTATGATTAGCTTTGAGAGGAGAATGTCTTCCCCGATCACGTATCTTGATTACTTTGTTGAGAGGGGTGACCGGGTGCAGCACTTGCTCTCTCTGCGCTAGTCCAAAAAGGAACGGACATAAGGGAAGTATTAGATTTTGATCAGCCAAAGCAATCACATCCTCGTCCGCAAGATGATAACAAATAGACAAAGATTTACTTTCCTTTTCGATATCGTGAGAGGAGTAAGGGGATTCTGATATACTGCCTAGGTAAAGTAGAATTTTTTGGTCCCTGCCTCCCACCTTTTGCTGAGATATGTTATTGGAGGGCGGATTCATCCTTTCCCAAGAAATTTCTCAAATTTTACATCATAGGAAAGTGAAAAGCAGTTTCTTTTCAGAATGCATCTGGTTTTATTTTTCCTTTCATCAGTTAAGCCCCTTTTTCTAAGAAGGGTTGTAGTAATTCTAGTTTGACACTATTTAGAATCACTTCAAAAATATGGTCACAATCATCTTGCATACATTGTGTTATGAGTTTTTCTACCAATCCTTTAAAGAAATTACTACATGACTGACATAATTTGTGGAGTCCTCTAATTCAACAGCATTGTAGAAATGGCCCATATTAAGTTTTCGCTCCATAAAGGATCTGGTGGACGTTGCAATGACAAATATACAATAAAACTAGTGCATCAGCTTGTTCTTTTTATTTATTATCTAACACGAATTTGCCCATTTCTTAAAACATGATTGTCTTGATTTAATGGAAGGACTTCAAATGATATAAGCTTGTATATAAAGCTACTTTTTTTCTCAATATATAAATCTGCCTTGCTTATTTTCCCCATTTATGATGGTTTGCAGTAAAAAATTTGTCACAGTCGAATAATTTGAGGCATTTTAAAGGGAGTGAAGTGAACCGAGCTTAGGTCCATTGCTCATGAGTTTGTCATTCGTGTACGATGTCTCTATTTTTCCTTTTACATTCTTAGCTCTCACTTCAATTACCTTTCAAACACTTTAAGACCATGTTCAGTCATTTGATTGTCTAGTCAAATAAAACTAAATAAGAAAGTATATGAAATCCATGAATTTTATTATATCCTACTCATTATTTGATGAATTACAGTAATAAAGTCAATATATAATCACATCATATCATGTATTTTATTTAATATAAATGACATATTAGTGCAAATGAACTAAAAGTTGCACAAATGGAGATAGTAAGAATGTCTTATGACACTCTTGCTTACTTCATTGTTTATTTGCTTATATTTTATTATTTTTTCTCTCTTTTTATTTATTTTTTCCCTTCCATCATTCTCTAATTAAATTTCATTAAATAGTAAAATATATTAATATACCTAAAATACTAAAATACTAAAATATGTAATAAATATAAATACTAAATATATATCTATATATTTAATTTATATTATAAGATAGAAATAAATTCAATATATATATATAAAGGATTAAATAAAAATGAAATTGTTGTTATTTTTCAATTTTTTAATTTTTTATATTAGGTTTAAAATATTATTTTAATTTTATTAATTAAGAACTTTTTATTCGAGAAAAATAAATTTAATATTATGGATATTACAAATCATATTCACCTATATTTCACCTTTCCCATGAGATAATTTTTATCTAAGTTATATCTCTCTTATTTGACTTTGTCCTGTCTTGAGTAGGTATTAAATATAGGATAGAATTATCATATTTTAAATTTTATTTGGATTACTAAATGCAACCTAATAGTACAAAATTGTATAGTACATTATAATTTGTCTATCCGTGGATGACAATAATAGATGAAGTCATCTAGTTGGAGCCATTGAACATTGATTCCTTGGAATTTCCCTATATAGATGACACCATCCTCGAAGGTTAAGAGAATGTTCACTTGGCTGAAGAACTCTCGAAGATGATTCTCATTGCTATGTACTCCTTGGGGAAGGCATGGAAGTCTAAAGTTATGTTCTAGGAAGTATAGTGGAAGTTTAATGGTATTGCTTTTGCTGAAAAGTGGAAGCAAAGATGCTTCAAAAGTGGAAGAGCAGATCGGACAAAAGTCAAAAAGTCAAAATAAAATAAGAAGCCCTCACTAGTGGAAGACCAGATGGGATAAAAGTCAAAATAAAATAAGAAACTGCAGGAGGGACGTGAGCTGATTGTTTTGATTTTTTTTTTTTGGCTTATCCATTTGATTTAGGATTATTATATTCTAAACTTTATCCCGATTGCCGAACATAACTTAATAGTACAATATTATATAATACACTATAATTTATCTATTTATGCAATGACAATAATTGACGAAGTCATCTAGTTAGATAAATGTCCATTGATTGATTGGAATTTTCTTGTCTAGATGATACCATCCTCGAAGGTTTTAGAGAATGTTCACTTGGCTGAAGAACCTTGGACGATGATTCTTACTGCTACGTACTCCCCGGGGAAGGCATAGAAGTCTAAAGTTACCCCGCTTTAGGAAGTATCGTGGAAGCATGATGGTTTTGCTTTTGATGAAAAATGGAAGAACAGGTGCCTCAAAAGTCCAAAAAGAAAAAGTTAAGACAACTCAAAAGTGGAAGAGCAGATGGGACAAATGTCAAAATAAAATAAGAAGCCCTCATAAGTGAAAGACCAGGTGGAATAAAAGTCAAAATAAATTAGGAATCTGCAGGAGGGACATGGCTTGTTGATTGTTTTGGTTTTTTTTTTTAACTTGTCCATCTTATGTTTGACTAGATTTGCCCACTTTCTTATTATATTTGCGGGAGGCAGAATGGCAAATTCAGAGAAACAGACCGACTTGGTTTTGCGGAAACTATTCTTCCACCTCAGAAATTCATATTTTATCTAAACCATTGATAGATCATTCATATGCACATGACAATCTCCTTTTCGATTCCTTTTAAAAATTCAAATGGATTTGCTCCCGAACATCTTCTTTTTAATCCAATTCTTTTAGAAAGTTCAAAGAAATTTCTTGTCTATATCCTGTCTTTAGTTGGTTCCTTAGAAAAGTTCTGAGAAATGTCTTTCCCAATATCTTTCCTTTAGTCTAGTTGAAAGCTACAAAAAGTTCTATTGAAAAATTGAAGCATATTTCCTATCCAACATTGCTTCTTTAGTCAAGTCATCTCGATAAGATTAATATATTCCTCGCACTTGAACTCATAGGTTCACTTTTGACCAATCTTTGTCTTGGGAACTGTGGAGGGAGTGACATTGTACATAAATTATTTATATTTAGATGACAATAGTTGATCAAGTTGAGTAATTGGATAATCATGGCCGTTAAATGTGGATTCGTTGGGATTTTCCTATTTCGATGACACCATCCTCGAAGATTCATTTGAATATTAACAAAGAAGGTTATCACCCATCCAGGGAAGACCACATTGTCCCAAAGTCAAAAAAGGAAAAGAAGCTGCAGGGGAGACCTAGACGTCGGTTATTATTATTATGTTTTTTTTTTCCCGTACTTGTCTTGATTCCCCCGTATCGTTATTATAAAGTTGCTCTCGAGAGAATAAAAACTTCACAGGAACACGCCTAGCATATTCACGTTTCATAGATATACATATAAGTCTCCTTTCAAGTACTCTTGAGAAGCATGAAAATATTTCCTCCACAACATTCTCCCTTCCATTGATTCCTCTTTTAAAGCTCAAAGAAGTTCTTTTCGCTTGAACTAATTGCTTATATTGATAAGTTCATGTGCAACTACTTAATGTCCTGTAAACAAAAAACAAAGAGCGAGAATGGATCCTAAAGTGTATGAGGCTGCAAAATCAGGAGACTTTGATTCCTTGATCACAATAATTTTGGGAAATGGAGAGGACCTTTTCCATCAAACAACACCAAAGGAGAACAACATTCTTCATCTTGCGGCTCAATGTACAAGTAAATTTCATTGAACATCTTCTTCAATGTCCATCGGGACCTTCACTTCTTTGGCAGGGTAACTATAAAGGAGACACTCCCTTACACGTTGCCGCTAAAGTGGGAAGCTGTGGAGCGATTCGAATGTTCACTGATTTGTCAAAATCACTTCATTGGGTCGCTAAGAACGGACAAGTTGACGCATGCAAAGAGCTACTTTGGAAGCAGAATTTACATAGGGATATCGCCCTGGACTACGCAATAAGAGGAGGTCATGATTTGGCGGTGGAGTTGCTAATTGGAGAAGATCCTCAACTATGTGATATTACTAATGCTGCTGATGAGTCTCCGCTTTATCTTGCGGCAGATCGAGGACTTTTTCGTACCATTGAGTTGATTTTGGGTACTTTCTTGTCGTCATCCTCTCATAAGGGTCCTAAGGGTTTGACAGCTCTACACGTTGGAATTTCTCTCTCGCTGACCAGTAAGTATCATAATACACCAAGCCTAGTTAAAGAAAAAATTAACGGGAATTCTCTCTTGCGCAAGGGTTTCTCTTAGCCGAGAGTGATGGTGTCAGCAGTGAGGGCCGCCATCTATCCTAGCTTTCAATAAATATAATAGTAAATTCAAAACGTATTTATTTATTATTCCATTTGTTTTGGTGAAAGGTCGTACACTTTTTCCCAAGGACATGCCTCTTTATTAGGTTATATACGAGGTTTATGTTTTGAAAATATTGGAGTTGTAATCTCATTGCATTCTTTTTTATTTTTTTATTCATTGACTATTAAATAAGTTTAAACCGATTCGTCTTCTCTTAGAGTGCGGACCAAAAAAATAGTATCAATTTGAAATTATGCATCCATGCTGAATAATCACTATTTTGATAATAGTGTTGTTAATAGTCTTTCTCACCCGCTGATTTCTTTCTACACGTTTTTCTAGATCTAGTTCTGTTACATTTTTCTGAATTATACAGCTTTTTTATTTTTATTTTTATTTTTTTTTAAGTTTGGAAATGATGACTGGGCACATTGCAATACATTTCCAAAAGATCAGGTTATACATGCTCAATTTCTTAACCCTCGAGGGCAAATTATGACGACTTGAAAGGAAAGGGATGAAATGATTTTACTTTTGAAAATGTCGAAGGTGCTAGTCCTCTTTCAATATTTAAATTCTCTTATAAAATTGAGTTGGGCACAATATTTTCAATAAAATTATTGGCACCAGAGTAAAAAGGCTTGGTCTTTTAGTCTAGCCTAGATGCCTTGCCGAAAATATGGGAAGCTTCTTCTCAAATAACTCCGCGAATTTCTAACTATTTCACTTATCAATTTATAAACTTTATAAATTTCTGCATTATGCTAAATTGAAGGCAATTAGGTTCTACACGTTTACACAAGATCGCTATAAAAACTTCACAGTTACCATGTCATAGTCCTTCCTAGTACAGACAAAATGGGGAAAACTTAATGGGATGAAGGGCAACTTTAATATGTATGTCAAGATGCTATAAACAAACACCAAATAATGACATTTTCCCATTTTATTTGCAAAGGTTGGGAGAAAATCATGGAGAAGAGACCAGAAGTGATCAAAGAAAAAGATGATTTGGGATGGACCCCTCTTCATTACGTTGCTTACTTGGGCAAAGTCGAAGCAGTTCGACTACTCTTGCAACATGATACTTCTGTGGCATATGAATTAGACAAAGCGGGGGAATCAGCTCTTCACCTTGCAGCTTTTCATGGCTGTATCAATGTCATTGACGAGCTTGTTAGATCCTGTCCTGATGCTTGTGACATTATAAATACCAAAGGGCAATTGGCTCTTCATGCAGCTATTATCGGTGGACAAAATAAGGTAGTCGAGTACATTCTAGGGATGCCAAACCTAGAGAATCTTATCAACGAACAAGACAACGATGGAAACACGGCTTTGCATTTGGCTGCACTTCATAAAGAATACGGCATCATATCCATACTTGCAGAAGACAAGAGGGTGGACCGTTTGACCAAAAATAAGGATCATTTCACTGCTCTTGACATTTGTTCTGCCCATCAAGAGGTATGTTTGCTTGAACACTGTAGAGCCAGATTTGTTCACTCACAGAGTAATTTCTTCAGTATCGTTTAGAAATTGTGGCCCAAGTAATGCTCATTTCAGGTGCAAACAAACTACCCAATTGAAGTCTTTGCGTCAACCTTTTTTTTGCTTATTCAAGATATTGACTATATTTTCAATTTTCGTAGCAAATAGTAGCGTAGATTTCTTTATTGAGTGTGACACACATATGAAATACGGACTCAAGGGGCTCGGAATGAAGTGATTTCACACTTCATATCTTATAATAAATAAATAAATAAGAAAATTAGGAAGAATTAAACATTGTGGTTGAGCCACATTTCTCAAAACTTCGTTCCTTCCCACTTCACTTAATATTGGTTAGCAAATTAACTATTACTATCTGGAAAAAAATATATATATAAAGGCTTCCTCTATTCCTACAACAAAATATCAACATCAATTCACATAGCTTAGTGATTAAAATATTATTTGATATAATAGCCAATAAACGTAAAATCATTATTTGAAGTCTTTATGGTTATTTCAATATATGAGTTGGTACATAATGTTTTTGTTTATTATTAAATAAATGTGTATGGTCATATCTTCTTCTTCTTCTGAGCCATATATGTGGGTATTGCAAAAATCACAAAAATTTGTACCTAAAAAGTAGTATTCAAAATTTTATTTGTAATCTATAAAATAGTCAGGAATTTGCATTGTCATATAAAAATTTTATTTGACGTGATAATTATCTTACCAGTAGCTAAAAGGTCGTATTTAAAAGTAGAAGTCTTTATATATCCAACAAATGCTTATATCTTTAAACCATCTAACTCATTTCCACATATTAAAGCCCTTTTTCCAATCCGATTACATGAAAAAACCAAACATACTAATAGCCAACAGTTAAATGCATATAACAAAAAACAATTTTAAGTTTGTATATTTTGCTTCAATATAATCATTCAGTGACAAAATATCCAAATAACAATGTATAGTTTAAGACAAATCAGTTTGCAAAGTAATTTCAATATTAGTTAATTCGATTGTTTGGTTGATAAGCACATATACGTTTGTAAATATTATGTTTGATCATATTATATCATCAGCAGAACAAAACTTTTTAATAAGTTTCAAATCCGTGCAACAAACTGGTCTTCAATTAGTTCTCAAGCAATTGTCTGTCTTAGTTATGTCCAAAACAATGCAAAACATTCAGGGTTGGAATCCTTTAAAATTAGATGATAACGTAAAGCAGAAAAAGAAAGAAAAGGAAAGGAAAACGAAAAGACAAATGGAGAATAAATCATGACTGAAATAGCATACTCGAAACTGTAATTGTTTACTCCAAGAAACTCTATTTATAGGTGTTATCTGCCTTTTAATTTGATCTAAAAGAGAATGATTTGAATGAATTCCTCATAACGTTTTTGGACTCGTTGGAAATTCTGTTTGTTATAGATGGATTTTGAGTGTGAAAGTGAGAGTCTGGAAGTATTTCATCGGGAAACTTTCACTCACTAATTCATTCATTCTGTACATTTTTAGGCGAGCATTTCTGCTAAAATGGCTCGTCAAATGTTGAAAGGATCATATGGAATCCCGAGTTTTCAAGTTTGGTTTACTGAACAAGAAGAGGTCAGATGAGCAATTTGTTCAGGGTCAACCATCTGCGTCTATAAACACATGAAGTAATATTGCCAACCGAGATAATTTTGGTTTGTCAAAAAGAGGCATAATGGATATGCAACTACTAGTGGCAGGGCTCATAGCCACAGTAACCTTCACTGCGGCCTTCACAGTGCCCGGAGGTTATAACAACGATGGACCAGATCGAGGAATGACGATTCTTGGTGAGAGGGCAAGTTTCAAAGCCTTTGTATTTTGTAACACTTGGGCGTTCCTCTTCTCCATCATGGCAATATTCTTGCATTGTGAAGGAACTATGTTCAGGCAGCGTCAAGAGCCGATACAGACTGTGGGATGTTTCATTCAAGTCGCAACAATCGGGATGATGATATCCTATGTTTTCGGGATATATAGTGTATTGCATAGACCCACCGGCAGTACCCGCGAAACGTCCGTTTTTTCTCTTGCGAGGAAGCTTCTCTTCACTCTTTTATTATTTTATGATTACCCGGACCACGGGGCTCATTCGTCGGTGCTACGTAGGTCTCCCAGAAGATACATCCAAAGGCTTATGGTTGGGCTTCCGATGCAAGTTGCTTTTTTCACTACGAGGACCATTCATTGGTCGCTACGCAAGCTAAAGAATTGGGCCCGTTCTACATTCCCGTACCTTGGGCACAGGAAATTTTCTTTTTTGCTTTCTTAGCCGTCGATTTTGAGCACTTTTATGTCATCTGTCCAATTTAAAAACTGTCAACGCCAATCGTTGGATTGATCGCCTGCTAGATAGCCATGCTCAAGATGAAGGTTTGTACGCCCCTGGAGTTTTGTGAAAGAACGTGATATTTAGTTGTCTGGTAGCGTATAGTTGAAGTTGCCGTTGAATTGGGACTTTGCCTTCTTACTTCTATGCATCTCTCTTTCTCGGCATAGTAGCGCAAAACCACAGAAAGTGCCATAACATTTTCAGCATCTGCTAAGAGCAAGAGTCACAGGTGGTGGAAGATCCTTCCTGTCCGGTTATTTCAAAAGCTTGATAAGCCTTCATGGAAGTGGGAATGTCAATCTCAAAACTTTCAAAGTCAATCCAGTGAGTAACATCATCAAATAATTAGGTACACGAGCCTAAAAACGTGTTACCATAATAACCTATAAAAGTTCAATCCTCTACTCATGCCAAAAACAATTATTTCACTTTGTCTTTCGTGTTCGTGTCTGGAATATACACATCACTCGCTAATGCAAAGAGAGGAGTAGTGGCCCTTGAGTAGCCTAACCATTCATTGATACAAACTGCAAAAGAGAAAAGCACCAAAAAAAAGTTATAATATTGATATTAATTTAGTCTTAAACATATAAATGGACCAATTTAAATCAAAACATTTTCACATTTATATCAATTGAGTCAATTGAATCAATTTTAGTTGGAAATTAATGGTGTGAACATTAATTGTCTTATGTGATGTGATGTGGATATTTTTAAAATTTTTACATTTATTTTCGAATTTTGTATGATTTTTTTTCTCTTTTCCCTCGTTGGTCGCTGGCAAGGCCCCTAGTCGGATTTGGCGAGGGGCAGCCTCGTCCAGCCCTCGCTGAGGGGGACGCGGGATGGGCCCGGTTCGCATATGGGTTAAACTTATACTTTAGGGGTCTGGGCCTTAAACGTCATTTGGGTTATTTAGTCGAGGAGGATCCAGAAAACGTCGCTGCTGAGGATGAGCACCGGTAATGAAGTTTTCAGAAAAACGCGAATTGCTTCAAGTCTTCACGGCCAAAAACACGATTGACAACGAAGAGGCAGGAAAGGATTCAGAAGAAATCACTGGAAGAGAGTGTCTTATGGACGCTTCCAAAACCTCTAGAGTGATTTCAACCGTTGCCTTCTGTTCTAGTTCTCTTACGGTACGTACGTGAGTTGATGGCAGACCAGGCGATGGTAAACCGTGATGATCACCGGTGGATGAGGATGAACGAAGAAAAAGAAACTCCAAGGACGCGTGCTGAGGGGGCGCAAGCTTTTCCCCCTTTGCTCGATCGTCCTTGCCCGGGTGTTTTTCTCTCAGGCGTGCATGCGTGCCTCAAAAATGGTTTTCTCTCCGATCAGTGTCTTCCCGAGACTGAGGATCGACGACGGCTGGAGGAGGCGAGCACCGTCCCACGGCCGGAGGAGGTAGGCGACGTCCAACGGTGGTGGGGGAAGAATCCGGAAGCTTCTCCAACGGAGCTTCTCTTCCAGGGAAATTTTTCTCCTGTTCTTTTTTCTCTTGTGATCAACGAATTTGGACATGGGCCGTGCCAGCTGATCGGGGTTATAGAAAATAGACCAAGACCATATTAGATCCCTTTTTTATTTGTTGATTTGATTATTATTTGTTTGCCTATTTATCGTTTTAGTTCTTTTAGCTATTCCCTTGTTTTTGTTTTTTTTACAAGAATAAATACTTAAACTATCGACTCAAATGAGGGGTCAACACAAAGACGATGAATTTGACTTTCCTAGCTTCACCCAAGTTCTTCAATCTAATCCTATCCTCGATGTAAAGCTTGGTTTGCGAGAAATCCATCAGTTAGATTCATTCATATTATTTTTCCCAATAGATCAAAGGTTAAAAAGGATGCAAATGGTAGCATTGAGTAAGTCGCAAAAGCATGGTACGACAATATTACACCACAATGACGACACCATATAATTATGTGCTCTTTCATCCGTTATGTTACATCCATTTTTCTCGTGTAAATGCAGTTTTCATTAGATCACCGACTTTACAAACTTGGGTGCTCCATGATCAAATGACAATCATAAATCACTGCACAATGTAATTGCGGACCATGTCATGGGTTTACAACTCCTGCATCATAAGATTGTAGAGGAGGAAGCTCGGCAATCTCGATTTCGTAATCCTCTGCCTTAAATTCAACATGGTTAAATTTCATATATAAGGCGTAGAACATGTTTCAAATACTTCTATGTTCTATCTTGTTGGCCATACAAGATGCAACAAAAATAGGTTTATTACCATCAAAATCTCAAATCAATACCTCATAATATATTTATCCTAAACTCTATTTTCATCTTGCAAACAATCTTGATCTAGTTCCTCATAACATATTTGCCCCAAGGCGGAATCCTAAGTCAAATATATCATCCATTAATAGTTTAGGATCAAATGGTTAGGGTAATCTTTGGTCAGGTTATCAATTTTGGAATTTTTCATAAGACAAAAATTAGTTTGGGGTAAAATGTGTTGAAGGTTTTTATGTGATACAGAAACTAGTTTGAACTAGTTTGGATAAATTTATTATGTGAATACAGGTTTCAATTTTTTAATGACATAGACCCAAAAAAAAAAAAAAATAGAACAGTTAAGTCCAAGTCAGTATCAATGTTAAAAATATTCCAATCCCCTAATTTCTCATTTATCTATGGGCGTGCAACTTCTCAAGCGAATTCTTATTTTTGGAATTGGTTTGAGTGCAGAAAATAATTCTCAAAAGAATGGAACCATTAAAAATGCATGCTTTCTAAACCATTAGGACATTCTACCATGATCTAGCTTAAATACTTTACCAATCCTTATCAATCTCTATTTCAAAGAGCATTGGTAGGAAAATAACACTAAATATCATATCTTTTTAGTGCCGAAATTTTTCGAGTAATTACTCAAGTTGGAAAAATGATTACTCAAGTGCTTCTAGCAGTAAATTCCAACATAGTCTATGTTTTTTATATGAAATTTTTATTAAAACGTGGTGTTTCTTATAAAAAAGAAGTCCAATGCAGAACTCTTTTTGTCTAACATGGCAACGTGAACAATACAACAGGGCTTCTCTCTCCAACCCCGCACCCCCTCCAAAAAAAAAAAAAATTCTCCTTCATCTTTGTGGCATTTAACCACCAACTGATTCAAAATGATTTTACTGCAGTAACCAAATTAACGAATCGGAAGATCACGAATTTAGGATAGAAACAAGTACGGTCAGTTAAAACAGCTAACTAAAGTACTTTGGAGAAGTATTTTAGATTCCTAATGAATTGAGTAATAAGAATCAAAGAATTTAGGAGAATAATTTGTTGCCTAAATATTTGAATGACACGATAGTTTGAAATTTTCCAGATAGGTAGTTGGTGTCTATGGCAAGTAAAAGAAGCATGGAGACAAACCTCCCCTATTGTCCATTTACTAAAAAAAAAATACACAAATGGAAAGCACACACAACTTTATTATTTTCTTTCATTATTGTTTTCTTTTCCCTCTTTATGCCTTTACTTGGCACTGAAGTGTCATTATTCAAGACAGGAGAGACTGGGTTTCTTTTCTGTGGGCCCACTAATTTTTTCACTTTTCATAAGAATTTCTAAATGTGACATTATATGATACTGTCCTATGACAACCCCTTTCTCTTTTACTATTTGTGCTTCTTTCATCAAAGGAATTGCGAATTTCAATTCAAGTGAAAGAGTATAAAATAAAGTAACTCTCTTTGCCGGTTAAGTAGTAGAACACTTTATTCCTTTGCCGAAAACAACAAAAAGGACCAAAACATCAATAGATCTATCAATTATATTAGGTACGGTTATAGCAAGAAAGAACTTAGCAAGCTCTACAATTGATTTAATTTGTGACATTATGTTATTTGATGTTCAAGTGTAGAGAAATATTTAGTATGAACCATTTAGATTTATGACTATTAAAGAAGGACAAATGACATAACTACTAAGTCCCATCCAAAACTCTCCAAAATATCTCACAAATTGGTTGGAGATTGGAAATTAGCATAGCAAGGTGCCAAAGATCCTTTGGAGATTGTTTACACAAATGTAAAGCAAAAGTTCTATGCTTCAACATCTGTAAAGAAACAACAGACAAGAAAGAGAGCTTCTGTGCATTATCTCAAAAGTTGGTCGGTAGTACAATAAAGAATATGATAAGACTTGTGAAAGGAAAAAGAGGAATAAAATCTACGAACTCTTTGTAATGAATCTGTGCATGTTTTTGCCTCAATATCGAAAAGAAATAATACATAACAAAAAACTGTGTAATTCACTCTATGTAGAACTTTTTCTCACCAGAGATCATCTATCACAAAATTTAACAATGCCTTGACCAATCATGGTGTTCGGTGAGATAGGCAGGTAAGTTGCAATGATGGTAGATAGATAACTCTAACCATGATCATGAGAAACTAGGTAACCGACAACAGGACAAAGGCAGCAATAAGAATACATAGATTACAACATTATCTTTTATCCATTTGCCACTTATAGAGCTAACTATGTTGTCGATACACTCAATTAATATAGTATGTTGGTTATGTTACCCAAGAATTACTGAAGTACAACATAGAAGGGCACAGGATAATTATGAAGAGTTGACCATTGCAGCATCTAAAGCCCATGTTTTTAGGTAAGTGATGGCCACTATAACTTTCATTTTTTAAGCTTTCAAAAGCATTTGTTTTTAGCCCCCACCAACAAAGCAAAACACCTTTAGTCTTGCCCTCTCTCTCTCTCTCTCTCTCTCTCTCTCTCTCTCTCTCTCTCTCTCTTTAATTTTTTTTTTGTTTTTTTAGCTTTTGTCACTTCTCTCTTCCACATAGTAAATATGATAGACAGGCATTGAACTATTATAAACTTTTTTAGATTTCTATCCGTTATGGTATATTATGCAAACATTACAATAGAAAAAAATGTTTATGTGATCCAAGTTTTGCCAATGGATCATAGAAGCAGAGTTGATCCTCAAATTGGGCATCAACTAATTTTTACCTATGTTTGTGCACCGTAAAAGTTTACATATGTAAATCTTTCATCATGTGTAGCATGGTGAGAATGCATGACTCATGAAGAACAATGACCATGAAGATTGAAAAGAATAAAGGGCTTGTCGGTCAAAAATAGGAAAAAAAGAAAAAGACTACAGCTACAAGTGGGCCCACGAATGCCATTACTTTAATAAATAAGTTCAATCAGATTCAATTCTTCTAGAAGAATTTTTGAATTATGTATGTATGATGGTCCTGATTTTAATGAAAAGTGGAAAGTAGTCCTGTTAACTCAATTTCATGCTTATATAATTTATTTATCATTATTACTTTTCGTTTGTACTTGTCCTCCTTCCTTCAAACAAGAGTTGCCCCACTTGTCATTGTGTGTGTAAAAACAGGAAGTCCAAAACGTATACTAATTAGACTTTTTGGAAACTATTTTCTAAACCTGATAAACTTATTTTGATTTAATAGGAACAATTGAAGAACCACCATATGCGTATAAATATCTCCTTTCTAGTACTCCTGGGAAGCTCATATTTCCTCTTCAACATCTCCTCGTTTGACATCACTCCTCTTAGAAAACTCAAAGAAATTCCTTCTATTAAAACGTATTACTTATATTGATACGTTCACTTGCCACTACTACGTGTCCCAAGAATGAAAAAGAGACTGATTATGCATCCTAAAGTATATAAAGCAGCAAAGTCAGGAGACTTTCGTTCCCTGATGACAACAATTTCGGAAAATGGAGAGGATCTTTTCCACCAAACAACGCCAAAAGGGAATAACATTCTTCACGTTGCGGCTCAAGGCGAGCAGGTAGATTTCATTCGAGATATTCTACGACATCAATCAGGATTGTCCCTTCTTTGGCAAGGTAACTACAAAGGAGACACTCCTTTACATGTTGCTGCTAAAGTGGGAAATGACCATGCAGTTCGAGTCTTCACAGATTTGGCAAAATCACTAGATCAACTTGATGCATGCAAAGAGCTACTTAGGAGACCAAATAATAACAAGGATACCTCGCTACACTATGCACTAAGAGGAGGTCACGAGTCGGTTGTGAAGTTGCTGATTGAAGAAGATCCTCAACTATGTGATATTGGTAATGCTGTTGCTGAGCACCCGCTTTATCTCGCAGCACATCGAAGACTTTCGGATATTATTGAGCCGATTTTACATGCTTCCTCGTCGCCATGCTTTCATAGAGGCCCTAAGGGATTGACAGCTCTGCATGCCGCAGTGCACTACTCACTACCAAGTAAGTATCACAAGATCATAAACCCAGTGAAACATAAATTTCAACCGATGTTCTCTCTCTAATGCAAGGCTTCTCCTTAGTGAGATTGCTGGTGGTACCAGTGATGGCCCTCATCTACAAGAGTATCCTATAAATATAATAATAAAAAAATATTTACTGATGGGCCACACTTTTTTCCATGTTTATACACTCCTTACCACAATATTTTGACCATGCATTAATCTCTTATTTATTTATTTTATATATGGTTAAATACGGTTCCCTTTTCTTCTTTCTTTCTTTTCTTTCCTCAAGGATTCCACTTTCCTTTTTCATATCTTTCCGTGCCTTTAGCGTCCCTCTGTACTCCATTTTTCTGGAGGGGCAGAACATTTGACGGCCCAGGAAATAAAAGATTGTGATAATACCCACCAGGAAAGAAAAGGAAGAAAAAAGAGTGGAAAAACCACAGCCATTATTTATTTGTTATTACTTTCATATTGATGAAAGGTCATGCTTTTCCCAAGGACATGCCTCTTGACCACTTATGCGTGAGAATTATGTTTCGAAAATATTCCAGTTGTTATTCCCTTTACATTCTCTTTATTGTTTGGTTCATTGACAATTAAATAAGTTCCAACTCGTTCGTCTTCTCTTAGTTTGCTGTCCAAAAGAAGAAGATTAGAGTTTGCATGCAGTAGTATCATAAGACAGAATTTCCCATGGAACAAACTGCATTTGCCATTTGGGATTACGTGTTCAACCCATTGGGAAAAAAAAAAAACTCTTTGTTATTAAGACATAATTTTTCTGCATCTTGTTCCCCAGGCACCATCATCAACCACCATCACCATCATACCCCAACATCTTCCCTTTTCTCTCTCATCCAGTTCGCCTCTTTATTTTTTTTTTTGGGGGGGGGGGTGGGGTGGGTAGTATTCTTCCTTTCCTTTTTTTTTTTTTTCTTTTTTTTTCCTTCATTGTACAATTGATGATAGGGCGCATCGCATTATATTTCCAAAAAAATCAATGGAAAATTTTTTAACGCCCAGGAGAAAATTATGATGGCTTGAAAAAACAGGGGTGCAATAACTTTACAATTGGAAAAATGTAAAAGGTGCCGTTAATTTAATTTTTTATAAAATTGAGTTGGGCACGATATTCCTGTAAAATGATTGGCATCAGAGTAAAAAACCTTAGTCTTTTATTCTAGTCTTGACAGAGCAGATGCCTTGCTGAATAGAAAAGAAGCTTCTTCTCAATCAAATTTACGAATTTTTGATGAATTCACTAATCAAAATGAAAAATTTTACAAGTTCCTACATATGCTTTATTGAAGGTAGTTAGGTTCTACATGTGTTACACAAGATCACTAGAGAAATTTCAGAATAATCATGACATATTCCTCCTATCACAGAGAAAAATGGGAAAGTTAAATAGGATGAAATACAATGTTATATATCTATGACAATATGCTAAAAACAGTCTAAATCATGAAATATTCATATTGCATTTGCAAAGGTTGGGAGAAAATCCTAGAGAAAAGACCAGAAGTGATCAGAGAAGTTGACGACATCGGGTGGACTCCTATTCATTATGCTGCTTGCTTTGGCAATGTCAAAGCAGTTCGACGGCTTTTGCAACATGATACTTCTGTGGTATACGACTTAGATGAAGAGGGGGAATCGGCTCTTCACATTGCAGCATTTCGTGGCCATGTCAATATCATTAAAGAGCTCATTACATCTTGTCCCGATGCTTATGACATGATATACAACAAAGTGCGAACGGCTCTTCATTCAGCTGTCATCGGTGGACGAGCAAATGTAGTCAAGCACATACTAAGGACGCCAAACCTAGAGGATGTTATTGACCAACAAGACACTGATGGAAACACGGCTTTGCATTTGGCTATGCTTCACAGAGAATACCTTATCGTGCCCACACTTGCAAGAGATAAGAGGGTGAATTGTTTTGCCACAAACAAGGATCACAAGACCGCCCTTGACATTTATTTTGCTAGTGAGGAGGTATGCTTGCTTGAACACTAGAGCCCGATTTTTTAACTCGCAGAGTAATTTCTTTCGTATTGTTTAGAAACTGTGGCCCAAGTGATACTCATGTCACGCAAAAACAAACAACCAAATTGAAGTCTTTTTGCGTCCACTCTGTAGACAGATTGTAGCAGAGATTGCTCTAGTGAGTGTGACCCACATTTGAAAAAGGGGCACCGTGTGAAGGGATTTCATACTACATATCTAACAATATTTAGTAAGGCCGCTGGGTAGAATTAAACTTTGTGGTTGAGCCACATTATCCCAAAGCTTCATATCCGCCCACTTCACTGAACATTAATGAGCACTCCAACTATTACATTAATTAGACAAAAAAATAAAACGGCTATTTTATCTTCCCCCCCCCCCCCCGGGCAACAATAACCTTTAAATTAGTAAGCTACGGGAATTAATTTTGATGACTTGATTTTTTTTTTCTTGAGTAAGCTACGGGAATTGATTCTGATGAGACATCAGAATCATTTTCCAGAGCTTACTAATTTAAATGTTATTTGATATAATAGTCAGTATATCTAAATTCATGGTTTGAAGCTTTTATGGTTCTTTTTTATATATGAGTTGGTACATAATGTTTTCATTTATTATTAACGAAAATGTACAGGGGCATATGTATTTTTTTTTTTCAAAATACAAATAAATCTATGATTTGATGTTTACACAAAAATTATTTAGCGACAAAGAATATGTGAAATTTTTTAGACTATTGAAAAAATTGCTTAAGCCACGTATATAAGTATTGCAAAAGTAACACAAAATTTGTAGCTACATAAGTTGTATTCAAATATTTCGTTTGAGTCTAGAAAATATTTATTAGTTTGAAAGTAAAAGCCCCGCTAAAAAACAGATTACTTAAAGAAAAGCAAATATTGTATTAATAGCCAACAGTTAACTGCATATAATAAAAATAGTATAAACCAATTTTACTGCCCAGCTATTTATGAAGAAGTTCATAGATCTCGATGCTCCAAAACTTGCATTAGGTGGACGGCCACCTGATCTTCCAAGAGCACCTAATAATCTTTGTATTTGCTTAGTTCAAAGGGAAAGTTCTGGGGGGTACTCAAGAAAAAATTAAAAGAGATAATAATACCTGATTTATTCTCCCTTTTTCTTTTCTTTCTTATATATGGACTGCTTAATGGACCTTGTGCTGAGATGTCAGCCACTATATCTCGTATAGTCAACCGTAACTTTAGAGGACCTCAATTCAAAAGTTTATATGCGCCTTCTGACTTTGAAACAACTATTCTGCCATATTAATATAAGAGAAGCAGAACGTCTTATACAATGTTTACCCCAAATCCTTCTGTTTTTTTCTGCCCCTTTTCAAATAAGTTTTGAGATAAAAGAGATAACCTGCACTCTGCCCAATTTGAGAAAAAGGACTTCAAAAAATCCCTAGACAATATCATTCACATACGGCATACCCGAATGTGTAATTGTTTACCCAGGAAACTCTATTTACCTGTTTCATTTACTCACTACATCATCTAAAGGAGATGAATTGATTGATTAATAAAGTGAGGGTCGTGAAGTATTTTGCTGATAAAGACCAAGCGTTAATTAATACTTTCTGTACATTTTCAGGTCAAGTGCACATCTATTATTTATGGTGTGCTGAGAAGAAATTCCGGATTCCCGGTTATGCAAGAGTGGGTTTCGGAACATGTTAAAAAGAGATTAGACAAGCAATCTGTTGAGGGCCAACCAGTTGGGTCTGAAATCACAGGAAGTAATACTCCCAACCGAGAAAATTTCGATTCGTCACTGAAAAACGTTATCGAAATTGAACAAGTAGTGGCAGGGTTCATAGTTACAGCGACCTTTGCGGCAACCTTCACGATGCCCGGAGGTTATTATAGTGATGGACCCAACCAAGGAATGGCAACTCTTGCTGGCAGGGCAGCTTTCATAACTGTCACAACCACTTTTTTTCGGCGCCCGCAATCGGGTACGGGTGCCTAAGGAGGCTAATGGCTCGGCTGAATTTATTAAACCCGGACTCTCCCCAGTCCACCAATTCATGACTTAATGGTTCAAGTTTTTAACCTGTAAATCAAATTTTAAATTGGAGTCACCACTAATCGATTTGGGGTGGGTTGATTCGAAACCCAAGTGAAGTATTGTGAGAAATACTCACTCCTACGCAACCAGAGAAATTAGGATCGGGGACTTGATTACACTAGTTAATCACTCATGCCCTTTCGGTACCTAATCTTGTTTAAACCCTGAGGTTTTTTTGGATGCTCGAGGGATTTTCCAGGCATTTTGGGAGGAAAAACATTGTCTAGGTCTTTTTCTAATTTTTTTGGATATAAAAGGGATTTTTTGGACCTTTTTTGGTATTTTTGGAAAAATACAAGTCTTTTTGGCCTTTTTATGATTTTTTTTGCTTTTTTTGGATTTTTGGCATTTTTTGGAAAAATATGAAATATTTTGATTTTTTATTATTTTTCGATTTTCTGGAAATTAAAACATTTTTTAATATATTAAAAAAAAATTCGGTTTTCTGGAATTAAAATATTTTTTAATATTATTTTTTTTGAAAATAAATTATTTATTTTTATTATTTTTATTTTTATTAAAGTATTATAAAATAATAAAAGGCCGACCCGGGTCGGATCCGCGGGTTGGGTCCGACCCAGGTCGAAGACCCAAACGCGGACGAGCCCGCGTTGCGGGCCCGACTCAGTTTTTTTTTTTTTTTTTTAATGAGCAAATCGCAGCCCAAAAGCGAAATAGGCCCACTTCTCTTAGGCCCGCACAAATTTGGCCCGTGCGACTAAACCTTAGAGGAACCGGGTCATCCGCCCGACCCGACGACCCGACTTCCGGTCGCCCCAAATCCGCGAAACCCTACCCGGATCCAACCCACCTGACGACCCGTCTTCTTCCCTCGCCGACCCGGCTTTGGAATCCTCGAGATCTGGCGATCCGCGGCGCCGGGAGGGGTAGCTGGAATGTCACCGAGCGGTGACTCGACGA
The DNA here is from genome assembly GCA_004368105.4 of Eucalyptus melliodora. NCBI lineage: Eukaryota > Viridiplantae > Streptophyta > Magnoliopsida > Myrtales > Myrtaceae > Eucalyptus > Eucalyptus melliodora. Next base: position 15,136,641 of record CM023405.3, read on the forward strand.
CGGACGGCAGCTAGGGTTTCGGCGACAACAACGGGCAGTTGCTGGCTCCTTAAAAACAACGGCGGCAACGATGACGGGTGGCTACTGGGTTTTCGGGGATGGCAGCGGCGGGCGGTGGTTGATACCTATCTGTAGAGGGAGCACGGTGCAGGGGCTTTGTTGATTGCGTCGGGGCCGTGAGCGCAGGCGGTTTCGTCGGTGGCGACTGAACGATGACGACGGCGTCGAGGAGGGATCGTAGCACCGCGGTGGACAGATCCAGCCCTCCTCCTTTCTAGTTTCCCTCTCGCTCAGACCCCCTCCCTGTTCGACCAGATCTCTCCCCCGCCGGCGAGCCTCGGATCTGGGCTTGCTCGACCTCGGCTCCCCTTCTGAAGTCTCTCAGCAGGAAGCTCGAAGCTTTGCAGCCTTCGATCATTCTCGGCGTGCCCCTCAACGACGGAAACGGGGGCCTATTTATAGGCGAGGGGCAGCCGGTCGATGAAGCTTCGACCGCCGGTCCTCGTGCGCCAAGCGGCCTCCGCTGGCCGAACCAGCGTCCCATCCACCACCTGTCCGCCAGCTGCCCCCCACGCGCGTCGCCATCCGTCCGCTCATCCGGCGTCGCGTCCTCTGCGCGTGCGCTGCAGAGGCAGACGGAGGAAGAAGATGACCCGGATGGGCCGGGCTGAGGCAGAAATGGGCCTCTCAAGCCCATGTGAGGGCTGCTTCTACTTCTTTTTCTCTTTTGTTTCTGTTCCCTTTTTTTCCTTGTTTATTTATCATCCGAAAAAGGATAAAAAAAAAAGAGTAAAACCTAATTAATTAAAATGAAATTTTAGGCATCAACAGCTGCCCCTCTTTGAAGGTGAGCTCGCAGAGGTTGCATTCAAAGACAAACTGATGCCTAAATTTTGTCCATATATGCGTAGTGGATTATATTTAATTTGGGACTTATTATCCTATGTAAAAAGAGCAATATAACATTACATATATTAAGACAGATAAGAAGATACCTGTAGTTACTTACCGAGAGTGAGTGAGATAGGGTATGAACCCCGAGTTTGGCAAGTATCAACGTGTCATCTTACTTGGTGATATGAGGAAGTTGCTTTTACAGGGCTCGAATCATTATTCGGTTGCCTGTTAAAACAATCAATGATTTGTCTAGGACCCGAACCTTTCTTCGGTCGCCTTGACGAGAACCTTTCTTCGGTCGCCTTGACGAGAGATTGCTCCTTCAGGACCCGAACCATTCTTCGGTCGCCTGTTGGAGTAACCAGTGGTTTGTCTCGAATCCGAACCATTATTCGGTCGCCGTGATGAGAAATTGCTTTTTCAAGACCCGAACCATTCTTTGGTCGCCTGTTAAAACAATCAATGATTTGTCTAGGACCCGAACCTTTCTTCGGTCGCCTTGACGGGAGATTGTTCCTCTAGGACCCGAACCATTATTCGGTCGCCTGTTGGAGTAACCAATGATTTGTCTCGAACCCGAACCATTTTTCTGTCACCGTGACGGGAAATTGCTTCTTCAGGACCCGAACCATTCTTCGGTCGCCTATTAAAACAATTAATGATTTGTCTAAGACCCGAACCTTTCTTCGGTTGCCTTGACGAGAGATTGCTCCTCCAGGACCCGAACCATTCTTCGGTCGCCTGTTGGAGTAATCAGTGATTTGTCTCGAACCCGAACCATTCTTCGGTCGCCGTGATGGGAAATTGCTTTTTCAGGACCCGAACCATTCTTCGGTCGCCTGTTAAAACAATCAATGATTTGTCTAGGACCCGAACCTTTCTTCGGTCGTCTTGACGGGAGATGCACTGACCTTTCTCAGGGCATCTCATTTGTGGGTGCCTGATTTGTATCGAGGACACCAGTTGGTACCTGACCTTTCTCGGGAGATGCGCCGACCTTTCTCAGAGCATCTGTTTTGTGGGGGTGTCTGACCTTCGTCAAAGACATTCGTTGGAACCTGAGCTTTCTCGGGAGGATGCGCTGACCTTTCTCAGGGCATCGATTTATGGGGTGTCTGACTTCTGTCATAGACACCAGTGGGAATCCGACCTTTTTTCAGGAAGATGCGTCGATCTTTCTCAGGGCATCGATTCTGGAAGGTACCTGGACATTCACAGGCATATCAAAAAGTACTTGGATATTCATGAAGTACTAACTTGGAGGATATTTGGGCCTTTGCAGGCGTTGAAGGGGTACTTGGATGCTCGCAAGTACAAACTCTTGGAGGGTGCCTGGATGTTCGCAGACGCTTGAATATTTTTTGGGAAATATCGAGGGCGTACCTGGGATATTCGTCAAGGTCTCTCACCTTCTGATAATGGGGAATATCGAGGACGTGCCTCGCATATTCACAAAGGTCTCCCACATTTTGTCAATGAGAATATCGAGGAAGTACCTTGGATATTCATGAAGGTCTCTCACCTCCTGGTAATTGGGAATATTGAGGACGTACCTGAGATACTCGTGAAGGTCTCTCACCTCTTGGTAATTGGGAATATTGAGGACGTGCCTCGCATATTCATGAAGGTCTCTCACCTCCTGGTATTTGGGAATATCGAGGACGTAGTGGGGATATTCATGAAGGTCTCTCACCTCCTGGTAATTGGGAATATTGAGGACGTACTTGAGATACTCGTGAAGGTCTCTCACCTCTTGGTAATTGGGAATATTGAGGACGTGCCTCGCATATTCATGAAGGTTTCTCACCTCCTGGTATTTGGGAATATCGAGGACGTACCTAGGATATTCATGAAGGTCTCTCACCTCCTGGTAATTGGGAATATTGAGGACGTGCCTCGCATATTCATGAAGGTCTCTCACCTCCTGGTATTTGGGAATATCGAGGACGTACCTGGGATATTCATGAAGATCTCTCACCTCCTGGTAATTGGGAATATCGAGGGCGTACCTAAGATATTCGTGAAGGTCTCTCACCTCCTAGTAGTTGGGAATATCAAGGACGTGCCTCGCATATCCATGAAGGTCTCTCACCTCTTGGTAATTGGGAATATCAAGGATGTACCTCGCATATTCATGAAGGTCTCTTACCTCCTGGTAATTGGAATATCGAGAACGTACCTTGGATATTCATGAAGGTCTCTCACCTCCCGATAGTTGGGAATATCGAGGATGTACCTCACATATTCATGAAGGTCTCTCACCTCCTGGGATATTGAGAATATCGAGGACGTACCTGGGATATTCGTGAAGGTCTCTCACCTCATGGTAGTTGGAATATCGAGGGCGTGCCCCGCATATTCATGAAGGTCTCTCACCTCATGTTAGTTGGAATATCGAGGGCGTGCCCCGCATATTCATGAAGGTCTCTTACCTCCTGGTAGTTGGAATATCGAGGACGTACCTTGGATATTCATGAAGGTCTCTCACCTCCTGGTAGTTGGAATATTGAGGACGTGCCTCGCATATTCATGAAGGTCTCTCACCTCCTGGGATATAAACTTGACTGTGGTATGAGGTTTACTTGGATTGCTGCAGGCATTTAAAAGGGTGGGACGCTTGGATAGCTATAGGTGTACAAAGTACTGGAATACTTGGATGAACACAAGTATCTAATGATATGATCTGGGACCACTCAAGCTGGTCCAAGTACTAGAAAACATACCTGGATGGTGGTGCCAAGCAAAACAATGGAATGCTTGAACAGCTGCTATATTACTTGGGGACAACTCGAGCAGGTTGAGTGTCATGAAAAGGAAGTACCTGGACAACGGTGGGTACTTGACGATATGGGGATATCTAAACAATAGTAGGTATTCAACAATAAAGGGATACTTGGTCAATCACAAGCATTAATACTCTAAGGACAATTTGGACAGGTCGAGTGTCAAGAAAAGGGAGCATCCGAACGATGGATGATATTCAAAGACAATGGGATGCTGAGACAACTGCAAGCATCCAAACTCAAGGGACAACTCGAATAGGTCGAGTGTCAATAAGAGAGTAACTGAATAGTGATAGGTACTTTAAGACAAATGGGGATAGCGATATGCTTACCTGGCAATATCTCTGATCTTTGAGAGTATGTCTGCTATTTGCACAATATGCACACATGATTGTATATAATGTAAATTCATAAATTCAAATGTGATTTATGCATGATAATTTTATCAGTTTCGTATCGTTCGAATTCCATTGGGGAAGATTTTGAAAGACAACATTTATTCGGAATATAGATGCTTTGAGTATGCCAAATGAGGGACTTTCAGTCTGAAAGGACTTTTCACTCACTCTCATGGAGAAGGCTATCCTGACCATTGATGCAGGATTTATAAGGACCACACTATCTCACTGTCATCATGTCAATAGGGGTCCGAGTATTCTCGCAAACAATACGACTTTACCAATGTGAGAGGTCTTTGTTAAAACTGTAATGAAGTCTTGGTTAGTGGCTCATCAAAGGGGACCATCAAGGTCAAGGCTTATCAACAGAGTGCCGCACGATCGTCTCCGGGTTTGCAAGTCAAGAATCCTGCGAAAAGAGATAGAGTAATCTTGCCCGTACTTCTTCGAGCGAGGTTTATAGACATATGAAACCTTACATTAATTGAAGTGCCCCTAGTCTGAAGAGACTTTTACAATGGGATGCAACGTAGATTTGGCTCATGTGTAAAAGGGTGAGAGCTGGTGATTGCCTTGGCATTTGTCACCGGTCTTTCTTCTCACGGTTCGATGAAGGTTCTATGGACCACAACAACAATTTCTCTTGGGAATACAAATGACTGTGTTTTTGTTTGGGGCATTGGCCTTGCTTTTACCAGGCACACTGCTTTTTTCATGCCCCTATTTCTCATCTCAAATTTTCATTCATGGGCATTGACCTTGCTTTTACCAGGTACACTGCTTTTTTATGCCCCAGTTTTTACTCTTGTTGCTTGAGGAATCGATCTTGGCAAGTTCAAGCAAACGCCTTTGTTAGACTATGGAGTCTTCATCTTTTGTTGGCACTCTTGATTATGTTGCTCAAACGACAGTGGCTTTTGCTTTGCCTCCATGTGAGGGTGAATTTACAGACTCAATTGAGTTGTGCCATGGATACAAGTGCGTAAATAAAGAATTGCTCTTCACGACTCTAGGGTACTTAAATTAACGCGAGTGTTCATATGCAATAAAGACACTCGAGGATTGATGCAAGTGCAAGCAAGAAAATTTCTATCCCCTTTCTCACCTTGTGATGCTGATTTGCTTTTGACTTGCCCCAGTGTGGGGTGGTTCTTTGTCAGGAGTATAGCAGAAATTTGTCAGTGTATGGGGCTCAAAGTGAGTGATGGAATGCCTCTCACTGGTTTGATCATTGTACCATTCACGAGAGAATTCTTTACCCTATAGTCATAGAATCTTCTGCACTCATCTCACAAGTGTATAGATGGGGGGACTGTGTGTAGGATATGGCTTGCCTTTCATCATTCTGACGTGCCTCATCCAACATGCTCGATTAATCTTGTATTCTTCATTTAGTTGTCTTTTCTAATAATTCTCAATGGAATCAGTGATTTAGACAGACAAAATCATTATGCAGAATTCACCTAGAAAAATGCATGCAGTGTATGATGTGATGGAGTTTGTACTCTCAAAATAAATGAATGGCTTTTTACTCAAGAAGAACTTATTAATAGCTTTAGGGGTGTTTACCTAGGTGGAACGGTATTCACAAATGTGTTGAAACTTGAACATTAAGAGAGTTATTTACAAAAGGGTGTTGATGGTTGTCCCTATTGATTAGGGATATGACACATGAATGATCAGCCAAGGATTGGGAATCTAATCATTGATTTGATGGGCCTTTTTTGGCCCCTACAGAAGAGAAGATGTACAAGTAGATCAAATATGAGTTGCGGCCTGAAGATTTTCTGTCATTTGCTTTGGCGATACTTGAGACGCCATTTTATTTGAGAGAGCTTGTCATGCCTCTCATTGATTTGTTATCTGTATTTTTGGTAGTCGGGTGATCCTGCAACAGACAAGAGGGAGTGCGTTAGTCATGAACTCTTTCGAGAGTCGAATAATTGGAAGCGATACAACTTTACCCTTCACTGGTTTGGAGACGATTGGGTGAACCTGAAGCGAGAGGGGGACACGAAGTCCTATATCCCTTGCTTCGTTAGGTCAAATATTGGCTCCTAGATGACACGTTATTTCACACGAAAATCAAGTGAATTCGATGTGGGTCATTTCCACGTACTAGCTTGGCCAATATTGATTTGCCAAACCTAACCATCAAGTTTGGCTCTTGAATTCCGATGCTTCCTGTCAATAGGGAAAATATGTCAAAAGCAGGTTTGAGTAGTGGGAGTATTGGAAACGATACCAAGTTACCCTTTCCCAGAGTTTGTATTTGTTGATTCCTAAGGATATTTGAATGTCGATGATGGACTCCTTATCTTGACACAGTTCAATGCTTCCTTCAATTAGCCCTTCTCATTTATGGCCCTGTATGCATGATTGATGGTTGTTGATTCATCTTCAACGCCTTCCTTCTGTGGAATTTTCTTTTATCTTTGACTATATGACCATTAACGGTATTGAGCAAAGTCATGTACTTCAAGCTTCTATGGAATCTGAGATAAAAATCTCAAGCTTTCTGATGGCAATTACTTCTTGGAAGAATATGCGTCTGGAGTGAAGCTTCTAGATTCTAAAGTCATTGTCCAGGGTGTGGGGCTATAAATCGCTTTGATTGTCTAGATTTTCTCCCTGTTGACAGCAGCCAATTCAGAGAAAAGATCCCTTCCTTATGCTTTTGGGCTTGTCGAAGCTGGAACTGTAACATCTAGCTGTTTGGGCGTGTCGTGCGACAAGATAGTCTTTTGGCTTAGGATGGAGCCGGGCAAGAGTGAGGCATGTCATGGATGCTTCGATCTCAACTCTATGCCTGTACCTATTACGTTTCATATTTTGTATCCTGTAAATAGAAGAGGGAGGACATCATTTCCTAATTATATTAAGAGAATAAGACTTACCTTCTTTTGGTGTAGGATGATTCTTTCTATTTGCCCCTGTTTTCTTGGCAGGGTGTCTTTGAATTTGGCGAGTTCACCTGATGTGCTTGCTTCAAATGCCCCCTGTCACACTAAGTCAAAGGGGATGGGAATGATCTTCTAAGACATGAAGTGAATGAGTCAGAAAGACAAACATGGTTAAATTTATCATCTTGTTTTAACAAAAGCTTTTGGGTGATGTAATTTTTTTATTTTCAAATGCCCCCTCAGTATTCTCCTTGGATGATATTTTCTTTTCATGGTTGGATAACATCACTGGGTTAGTTTGGAGTACCGCCTCATGCTCTTAAAAAAAAATATTAGAACTGTACAATAGAGTACTTGGAATGGAAAATACAATAGTAGCGCACTAAACAAGATAAGAGACATGAAATTATAAAAACAAGTAAAACGCATGAAAACTCCTGTGTAAAGGAGCGCTTTGATAGTGTTGGTTATGAAATCAAGCGTCTTTGAGTTCCTCGCCTCCAGTAGACTCGAAGTATTCGCATGCGATGACTACCTCGCTGAAGCTATGGAAGTGTAACCCATGCAGCCAACAGCGATGCTTGCAGGACAAAGCTTCTATGAACTGCTTCATTAACTCCTCTTCAACCAGTTAAGGACGGGTATGCATCATGAAAGCCCTCCACCTCCCTACGTATGCTCGGAAATTCTCCATTGGTTTTCTTGTGAAGTGAGCCCAGCTCTCACAAGGCAGTTCAGTTCCGATCTGGCTTTGGTACTGATGCAAGAATGTGGAAGTCAGCTCATTCCAATCCTTTAGAAGATAAACATTTGCTGTGATGAACCATTGCAATGCAGACCCCGTAAGAGTTTCTTGGAATGCCTGAGTTGTGAACGACATTGGGCCATAGTACCGACTCATTTCCGCATGGAGATATTGCAAATGAGCCACGGGACAAGTTGTGCCATTATACTTACGGAGATCAGGTATCCACATCTCTCCAGGGGTCATGATCCTATAAGCGCAAGACGGGCTTGATGTATTTTGGTTAGGCCACTGGTTTTCCCACTGCATATATGTTGTAGTGGTGAATTTTTCTGTTTCAGGGAAGTTGGATTCTACCGAGATTACCCAATCGCTTTTTCTTGGTCAAAATTTCTGAATGAGGATAAAGTATTGAAGCTATCCTCATGGTCAGAGGATAAGCTTAGTACTTCGTTAGGATCGGAGCGGATAAGGGTGTATGCTTCCTCTTCTGACGGGCCTTCATCCCCAGATGAGAGTAGGAAACAGTTATACGATAAATCGTCAGTTTCATTGTCAAAATAATGCTGGAAGTCCTTGGGATTGTATTCTGGAGCCGGGAAGTCTTCAGGGTTGTACTCTAGAGGATGGTGGCCTTCAAAGCTGTATTCTTGGGAATGCTCAAAGCTTTGGTGCGGTGGCTCGTCGGTAGATGCTGAATCGATCTGCTTAGGCTTTCTTTTCTTGCCTCCCGGTCCAGACCTTTTGAGTAAAGCCCTTCGTTTTGCCAGCTCAATCCTGTCCAGGGGAGTGAGAGATATTAGAGTGTCGCTCTCTGATTCACTTTCTAGGTTGATAGGGGTTGGTATTCTTTGGACCCTAGCTCTTGGAGTAAGCTTGGGGAGTCGTCCAGTCGTGCCTCGGTCTTGAACAGGCTCTGTGTCCTTGATCTTATACAAAGGCTCATTGCCTTTCCTAGTGGGAAATTTTCTAGTAACAAGATGTTGCTCAGCTGCCCATTTATCATGCAAGGTTTCATTGACATGCTCTTCTCCTATCTTAGCGACTAATAACTCCTCGTGCTCCGCGATCATCGGCTCTTCGTAGGGCAAGGCGACGTCAGGGGTGATGTCGATATTATACTCTTGGTGAAAAACATGAATTAGTTCCCTCCAGGTTTTAAGGGGACTAATCTTCCTGACAATATACCATCGCAAGGCGGGGCCAGTCAAGCTTGATTGGTACGATTGAATCATCTTTCGGACCAAGTAGGTCTGCAAGTAGGTCTCCGGCCGGGAGGTATCAGCATACCTTTCGCATTCAGGTGCTTTGAGTTTTTCAGGGATCTCAATGCCGGCGTAATTAGACAGGTCCAGGGGATTCTGCTCCTGCAACTGACTTAACTTTTTCATGATCCTTTCAAACTGTCTATGGTACTAGCTATTTTCTAGCGAATTTGCGGGTGTCACGATGGCGTTTAAGGCAACTACAGAGTTGGGTTCGACTTGAGTGGATTCCATTTGTCTTGAGAGTTGTTGAAGGACAATGGACATTTGTCCTACGCCGTCTTCAATGTTAATAAGGCAATTTTGTACATCATTCTAATCGGGCCCTAGCGCATGAGGCCATTCACGAGCTATTGGTGGCCGGCGATTCATAATTACCTACCGTTTGCGAAAACAATGAATGAGTATGAAAGTAAACAAAAATTGACTCATGGCAATGATCTAACTGCTTTTTTATTCATCAAAAGAGGATTTCATAGACCGCAGACTTCTGACATCTAGAACTCGAAATTGAAATGACAGAATAAAATACTATATATTAAACAAAAGTCCCTAAACAATGGGACAAAACTTTAACGATATTAACACTAAGGGAGACACGACTGCTAATCTATATGCGATAAGGAGCCTTGTTCTTGCAAAGGCTGCTTGCTTTCTTGGACTGGCTTTGAGATGAGTATCTAGCCTATTCCCATATCCTCTACATAAGCCCTGCTTGCTCGTGCGGGCTGCTCTCTCTGATTGAGCGAGGGACCGATGGCTTCCACCTTGTCGGGATGTGATGATTGTGGACGTAGGACGCAGAGGCGTGGTGGGCTTTTTATTCTCCCTCAAGCCCTTCAGGTACCACGATCCTTTTGCGATGGCACTTGTCCCAAGTTTCTTCACGATAGAAATTTCGACCGCATAGTCACGGCTTGTGTTGAAAAGAACTGGAGGAATTCTCCTCCTGGAAGGCGGTGGAATTTCTTGAAGGGCTCCAAATTGTCGTGCCACCCGATATGGGTAATAGGGAATAGCGCCGGTGCAGCCAAGCAACGGAATTGGGTGGGTGCGTTTGTAAGCAAAGTGGGCCCTCTTTTCATGGAACCAACCAGCACACCATTGGAATGCCTCAGGAGTTGGGTTTCTTAGGAAGTCAACCCAATTTAAACAGCTTTGATTGGGAATATATGGTCCTAAAATCATAAATTTTTGTAATGGATTTTCGAAAGCATTTATTTCAGACGATCGCATGAAGTCTCGGAATTCACTTAGGTGAGAAAAGAACCAGACTTGTAAAATTTCAGGAGAGACCCGCATGATTTTCTCCGTGTTGTCTTTAAAACGATTAAAGGACAAGAATATTTCAGTTTAAATCATGTTGACATAATTTCCCCCTTTAATATCTGATCAACTATCCATGCCATCTTAGGACTTATGGCATTTCTTTGATGAGGGAAAATGATGAGTCCGAAAAAGGCCAGGAGGAAAATCTCGCTTTTTTGGGTTATAGGTTGATTTTGAAAACAAGCATTCATAAATTCAAATGGGCAAGTACTATGGTTGTTTTCAAGAATTTGTGTCATAATATGGACTTCAGTTCTTAAAATTCGCGCCAGCCCACGCAATGGGATAATGCCTGTTGATGGCTTGACAAGCTTTTTCTCAAGAGGCATTCTAGTGATGATGCTGTATTCCTCCAGGGTTGGGGTTAGCTCAAACCTATCAAACATAAAAGTAAGTGTCCTCGGGCACCAGAAATGTGCCATGGCTTGTATGACTTCGGGACGAACAGTGATTTGGATCAGCGATAGGAGATGACCGAGTTTGGCATTCACGCGCTCTTGGGCAAACTGATCCAATTGACCCCACCATCTAAAGAGCTCCGCCTTGGGAGCAGGAATGAACTGGATATCATCTTTCCCCATCACATATAAACTGGGACTTTGAAAAGCTTATCCTAAATTGCCATGGGCCAAATAAAAAGACTGAGTAAAAGTGAAGAAATCGCTTTGCTTTTAAATAAAATGACAAGCACAAAGACATGCACATGAGATGTGTGGCTCGATTTCTAACTCAGAAGGTTTGATGAAATTAAAAAGGTATCTGCCCGTCGCAATCTCGCGTTAGCAGCATACCCCCTTAACCTCGGCTAAGAAATTCGGGGAAAGGAAAGGCAAACTCTACATCGCAGTCTCGCGTTCGAGGTCGTATCTTTCTTAATACCATCCTAAAAATCCTATGGCGGCCCAGGTCCAGCGGTCGGGTTGTGTGTGCCATGTGTAGTGTTAAAACAGTAAAGCATGCACAACAGTTTATAATCACAAGATAATCTATTTTAAACAAAATTAAAATAAATTTCTAAACTACTGACCTGCATAAATAAAAAAAAAAACAAGTCAGTAAAGAATTTAAACAAAACAAAAATGGCCTAAGTCCGCAGGCCGTCCCCAGCGGAGTCGCCAAGCTGTCGCGACCTCTTTTTTTTGGCGCCCGTAATCGGGTACGGGCACCTAAGGAGGCTAATGGCTCGGCTGAATTTATTAAACCCGGACTCTCCCAAGTCCACCAATTCACGACTTAATGGTTCAAGTTTTTAACCTGTAAATCAAATTTTAAATTGGAGTCGCCACTAATCGATTTGGGGTGGGTTGATTAGAAACCCAAGTGAAGTATTGGGAGAAATACTCACTTCTGCGCAACCAGAGAAATTAGGATCGGTGACTTGATTACACTAGTTAATCACTAATGCCCTTTCGGTACCTAATCTTGTTTAAACCCTGAGGTTTTTTTGGATGCTCGAGGGATTTTCCATGCATTTTTGGGAGGAAAAACATTTTCTAGGTCTTTTTCTAATTTTTTTTGGATATAAAAGGGATTTTTTGGACCTTTTTTGGTATTTTTGGAAAAATACAAGTCTTTTTGGCCTTTTTCTGATTTTTTTGCTTTTTTTGGATTTTTGGCATTTTTTGGAAACTATGAAATATTTTTGATTTTTTATTATTTTTCGATTTTCTGGAAATTAAAACATTTTTTAATATATTAAAACTTTTTTCGGTTTTCTGGAATTAAAATATTTTTTAATATTATTTTTTTTGAAAATAAATTATTTATTATTAATTTTATTTTTATTAAAGTATTATAAAATAATAAAAGGCCGACCCGGGTCGATGACCCAAACGCGGACGGGACCGCGTTGCGGGCCCGACTCAGTTTTTATTTTATTTATTTATTTTTTATGAGCAAATCGCAGCCCAAAAGCGAAATAGGCCCACTTCTCTTAGGCCTGCACAAATTTGGCCCGTGCGACTAAACCCTAGAGGAACCGGGTCATCCGCCTGACCCGACTTCCGGCCGCCCCAAATTCGTGAAACCCTACCCGGGTCCAACCCACTTGACGACCCGTCTTCTTCCCTTGTCGACTCGGCTCTGGAACTCTCGAGATCTGGCGATCCGCGGTGCCGGGAAGGGTGGCTGGAATGTCACTGAGTGGTGACTCGACGACGGTTGGCAACTAGGGTTTCGGCAACGACAATGGGCGGCTGCTGGGTCCTAAAAAACAACGGTGGCAACGACGACAGGTGACTACTAGGATTTCGGGGATGGCAGCGGTGGGCGGTGGTTGATACCTATTTGTAGAGGGAGCACGGCGCAGGGGCGTTGCTGATTGGCGTCGGGGCCGTGAGCGCAGGCGGTTTCGTCGGTGGCGACTAAACGATGACGACGACGTCGAGGAGGGATCGTAGCACCGCGGTGAACAGGTCCAGCCCTCCTCCTTTCTAGTTTCCCTCTCGCTCAAACCCCCTCCCTGTTCAACCAGATCTCTCCCCCTCCGGCGAGCCTCGGATTTGGGCTTGCTCGACCTTAGCTCCCCTTCTGAAGTCTCTCAGCAGGAAGCTCGAAGCTTTGCAGCCTTCGATCGTTCTCGGCGTCCCCCTCAACGACGGAAACGGGGGCCTATTTATAGGCGAGGGGCAGCCGGTCGACGGAGCTTCGACCGCCGGTCCCGGTGCGCCAAACGGCCTCCGCCGGCCGAACCGGCGTCCCATCCGCCACCTGTCTGCCAGCTGCCGCCCCACGCGCGTCGCCGTCCGTCCGCTCATCCGGCGTCGCGCCCTCTGCGTGTGCACTGCAGAGGCAGACGGAGTAAGAAGAAGACCCGGATGGGCCGGGCTGAGGCAGAAATGGGCCTCTCAGGCCCATGTGAGGGCTGCTTATGCTTCTTTTTCTATTTTGTTTCTTTTCCGCTTTTTTTCTTTGTTTATTTATCATCCGAAAAAAGATAAAATAAAAAATAAAAAATAAAAAACAAAAGTAAAACCTAATTAATTAAAATGAAATTTTAGGCGTCAACAATAACCTTTGTGATAGCTAACGCTCTAGCATTCAGTTTCTCCACCTTGGCATTGTTCTTACAATTTGATACTTCGGCGTTTTTTTTTTTTTTTTGGCAAATGATACTTCTGCGTTGAGCGATCATAAAAAGGTGAAATTCACGGAAAGGGCCGCAAAATACATTTACTTTGCGGCGCTTGCGATGGTGCTAGCCTTTGCTTCTGGGACGTATGTGGTGTTGACCAGAACCATTGGGCTCGCGATTGTTCCTTGGGTTGTGTGTGGATGTGTCGGGAGTTATTACATCATCGGTTTCTACGGGGACTTCCGACATCGTTTTACGATTGTATATCTAAATCCCGATATATTCATTCCAGAGGGAGAGCGTGCTTATGGGATACGCTAAGAGAGCTGTTAAGAGCTGGGCTGACTTTATAGTCCCTGTGAGGTTGTGCACGGGAAATTTTCTTTTTGCTTTGTCAGTCGTCAAGTTCGAGCTTTCCTATGTCAACTGTCCGATTTAAAACCTGTCAACGTCAACCTGTTTGATCGAGCGCCAGCAAAATTTGCCGTTCTCCAGTATCTGGAGCGCAGCCGAGGCCACCAAGTGAAGACTTTTCCAGTTAACCAAATGAAAGCCAAGAGGGTTAGCAGTTGCTGTGCTATTGTGGTTGAACTGCCAAGTTTGGTATTTGTTTGGTGATTATCTGGAGGTTGCAAGGAAAGTGTTGGATTTTGTGTGTATTTTAATTAAACAAAATGCTCTTCATAGCATTAACGAGTTTTATATATTTATACCAGTTGATTGCCATTACTCCAATTTCCGTAATTTCCTTGAACACTCTTCAACCCCCGTGGGTCTAAAATTTATGCAATTTGGTCCCTAAATGACCAAATTGAAAAGGAATTTTATCATTTTAAAGAAGAAATTGGTCAATTAAGATACAATTAAGTTAATCAAACCTTATTAACGTTATATATGGGTCTTTTATTGACCTAATTGAATGATTATCATGAAAAACAATGAGTTGAAATCATGGGTGTTTTACATTGGGCTTAAAGGGCTAAAATGATAAAATTTGCAATTCAATGGGCAAAATTGTAGATTAACTAAAATTAAACTCAATTAGTATCACAATTATCCTATTTAATGAGTTACCCATATGTAAGATCACTTATCATATTCAAATTGACCTTGAATTGAAGCACTCAAGCTAAGGTCAAAAATGGATCTAAGTCTAATATTAAAATTGCACCTAGATTCATGAAATTAAATCATAGCCATGAATGGGTCAATTCGATTTTTGTCGATTGAAGCTTAATTGCTTGATTTTATAATGCTTGGGAGCATAAAATTCTTCAAATTGATAAGTCCTAGTGTGAATTTCACAAAATCGATTTCGAAGTTGGACTTATGTTAAGGAAACGAGTGAGGAACAATTGTCCGTTCGCAAGTTATGAAACATCAATTTCGATCCCCCAATTAGGACTCAAAACGACAATTAGCATTTTGACTCAATAAATCACAAAATTAAATGCACAGGCAAATTTCAAATAGTCCATAAATCATATGTCAAAGAAGTAACTACGCCTTATTATGACTAGAATAAAAGTAATTTTATTTTTAGTTAATTTAGAATCTAAAATTGAAAAATTCAGAAATCAAAGTTCTTAATAGAATTTTGTGAAATTTTTGACACAAAAGTTAAATTAGCATTAAAACAAATGTGTTTGTGCATTTTTTATATTTTATTTATTTATTTTTTTTTTTTTGGTAAAGGTAAGATATATATTAAGAAAAGCCAAATGTACAAAAGATCTCGTCACCAGTAACTTGCACTCCAAATGTAGTAACAAAAGAAGTGGAAGGGTGACGAGATGCAAAAGCCGCAGAGGCGGCACAACAACTACAACAACAAGGCCAAACTAAGCACGGCTAGCTCGACCAGCTATCAAGCAGAGACAAAAAACAAAGAGGAGGCCATCGTCTGATCTAGGACCTAAGGGTCCCCATTGAAAATAATCGGGTCTAGACTCCAACTTCTCTGCAGCCTTCTGTTTTTGAAATTGTCTTCGACGTTCCTGAAGGTGATAGCCTTGTCGCGAACCACTTTAAAGAGGTGGTTTTTAATGGCCGGAATAGAGAGAGGCTGGTCTCTAAAGATGATGGCATTCCTATTTTTCCAAATGATATGACACAACGCGCCAAATGAAAAACGAGCTATGCACTTATAGAAATCTTTCCCCATCAAATAGGTAGTTGTCCATATGAAATTCTCCCCCCAACCTCTGTTGCGCTAGGGTAAATTGAATCTGGACGCCCAAAAGAAGGCAACGCTAGCCGTGACACAGCAGTCAAAAAACAAGTGATAAAGAGAGTCAGGCACATTCTTGCAAAATGCACAGGTAGCATTTCCAATAATACCATAAGCCAAAAGGAGGTCCTGGGTTGGAAGCCTACGTCTGGCCATGAGCCAAAGATTGAGTTGATATCGAGGCACTATGGCATTGTCCCATACAAAGGAGTACCAGTGGACCCGCGTCCTCTTCTTCCTGATGAAGTTCCACGCCGATGCCATAGTGAATTGGCCCGAAGAGCTTTCTCGCCAACAGCAACGATCCGGGTCATTTGTCAGGGTCGGAAGAGGTTGCCCCCACGATTGAAGCACCAATCTAAGAGCTTGGCCAGCATCTGAGAAGAGGTCAGCAACACAAGCTTGTCTAGAGAGCCCTGAGCTATAGATAAGAGAGTCTGAAAAGAACAGGTTCAAGGGCCCTCTAGGATGCCAGTTGTCAAACCACAGAGAGGTTGTTTGGCCATTGCCAATTTTCCAGACGAAGGCCATCCTGAAATTCCTTCTTAGGGTCAACAAGCTCTTCCAGGCCTAGGAACCAGAAGTTGGCTTCCTAGCAACCCAAAAATTCTTGTTTTTTAAGAACGTGGAGTGGACCCATCTACACCATAGCGCTTCCTTGTCAGAGAACAAGATCCAAATATGCTTTAGCATGGAGGCTTTATTGCAATCTTGGAGCCTCCTAACACCTAGCCCTCTTTCATCCTTTGGAAGGCAAACGTCATCCCAGGCTACCTTAGCACCACCCCTGCCTAGGTCCGGACCTTTCCATAGGAATTGTCTAAATATTTTCTCTATCTGTTCTATCACAGCTGAAGGTAAGACAAAGACACTAGCCCAATAGGCTTGTATAGCATGAAGAACTGACCTGATAAGCTGAAGCTGACCAGCAATAGAGAGGAAACGGTGAGTCCAAGACTGAACCCTTGCAGTGATGCGATTGACCAGGGTACAACAGTCTGCTTTATTGATTCTCGAAGTGATAATGGGAACCCCCTGGTACCGAACTGGCAGGCTTCCTTCTCGAAAGCCCAACTCCAATAGAATATTATTCCTTAGGGAGGGATTGCCACCCGCCAAGAAGATTTCACTCTTGCACGAGTTAGGACGAAGGCCACTCCAGGAGGAAAATATGTTTAGAGCTTCCTTAAGGAGAGTTATCGAAGGAAGGTGCGCCTCACAAAAAAGGAAGACATCATCTGCAAAGAAGAGATGTGAAAGACCCACTGCCTTGCACCTCCAAAAGAATTTGAAATCAGGCCTCGAGGATTGCTTAAGAATGATCCCTGAGAGCACTTCCATGACCATAGTGAAAAGGTAAGGAGAGATGGGATCCCCTTGGTGAAGACCTCGACCGCTCGCAAAAAACCCGTGGAGCTCTCCATTCAAAGCAATTGAGAATTTAGGAGTGCGAACACACGTCATAATTAGGCTAGTGACAGAGTGAGGAAAGCCAAAGGCCAGCATCACATTCTCAAGGAAGCTCCAATCCACCGTATCATATGCTTTCCTGAAGTCCACCTTTATCGCACATTTGGGTAGATAAGGCTGAAGGTGGAAGCTAGAGAATAGCTCCTGGGCCAGTAATATATTGTCCCTAATTCGTCTACCTTTTATAAAAGCAGTCTGAAAAGGGCCTATCATGTTCTTCAAAGCTAGGGCCACCCGATTAGCTAGCACCTTTGTAATACACTTGTAGATAGTGTTACAGCAGGCGATAGGCCTATAATCCTCCACAGAAGTGGCGTTGAGCACTTTCGGAACCATTACCAAGATGGTATTGTTAACCTCCCTCAAGAGTTTTCCGGAATTGAAGAAGTCCAACACTGCAGTCGTTACTAAAGGACCTACCGTGTCCCAGTTTTCTTTGAAAAACTCCGCTGTGAAACCATCTGGCCCAGGAGCCTTTCCCTTGGGCAAAGAGAAGATAGTGTTCCGGATCTCTATCTCTGTAACTGGTTGAGCAAGAAGAGCAACCTGATCAATCGAAAGTGGATGTTGGATAACCTCCCTCAAGTCCTCTAACGAAGGTCTAATAATCTCCCCTTGTGGCATCAAGAGGTCCTCAAAGAACTCTACAAACCTTCGTTGCACCAGGTGTGGCTCCGTCAATATGTTCCGCGAAGAGTCGAGGACGGAGAGGACTCTGTTCCTCAACTATCTTTTGTTGACATATTGATGGAAGAATTTGGTATTTCGGTCTCCCTCCTTGAGCCATCTAACCCTGGACTTTTGCCTGAAGAAGGACTCCTCCGAGGAGCGCAACTCTGCAAAGATACATCTTTGGCTTTTCTCCACCTCAGCAAGGTCGGCAGAAAAGGGATTTAGTTGTAATTCTGCTTGAGTGGCCTCCATCATCTTCCGCGCATCAAGAGTTCTAGCAAATATATTAGAGAAGGAATCTCTGTTGAGTTGCTTAAGCCGACATTTGAGAGCCTTGAGTTTAGAGACAAGCTTGTACATAGGGACACCATTCCCCGGCGCATTCCACACTTGTGAGACAATTTCATTGAACTCCGGGTGCTTCATCCAAAAGTCGAAGAACTTGAAGGGCTTCCTTGTATGAGTCGGATTAAGAATCTTCACCACCATAGGCGAGTGGTCTGAGATTCCAGGAGCAAGGAAGGAAGCTCCACTTTGCATTCACTAGAACCCTGTCAATCTTCCTTGCTTTCCTAGTATGCCCTGAAGACGTAGTCCAAGTGTATCTAAACCCAACGAACCTCAAGTCTTCCAGCTCAGCTTGCTCCAAGCACTGTCCAAACTCATTGAAACAAGGGAGCCAATCTTCGGAGCCACCGACCCGGTCCGATGGATCCTTAATAGCATTGAAGTCCCCCAAGACAAGCCAAGGAGTGTCTCGGAGATGGGTGCTTTTCATGATGATGTCTTCCCACAACGGTCTCCTCAGCGAAAAGGAGTGATCTCCATAAACAAAAGAAACACAGCAAGCCACCCCAGAGTCTAGGCTCTCAAGGTTCCCATGAATTGCCTGCTTGGAAAGAGAGAAGGTTTCAAACTTGACTCTCATGGGGTCCCATCCGACCCAAATTCTACCCCTGGGGAAGAAGTCATAATTTGCAGTCCAACACCAACCTCTCAATAGAGCTTCGGAAATGGAGTTAAAGCGATCCTGTGGCACCTTAGTTTCCACCAAACCAACACAGCACAAGTGGTTCGAAGTAATAAAATTACGAATCTCCGCTTGTCTAGTCGAATCAACCATACCTCTAATATTCCAGCAACCTATATACATATGCACAAAAGAGGAAATGAGGAAGGGTTACCTCCTTTTCGGAGGCTTGCGACGGCTCTGAGTGGGAGCCGCTCGAGCCGCTGGAGGAGGTGGGTTAGGAGGAAGCACCAGCGGCTTGTCCTGGGTGTTCTCCTCCATGTTTTTCGTTGGAGGAGCCTTCGGCGATAGATCTGGAGGGGCCTTCGGCGATTGACAAGGCGAGAGAAGATCTTCATCTGAGCTAAGGTGGTTGACAGACTCATTCAACTCCGCTCCACTCCCTAAGCCTGCCTCTGGATGGCTAATGGGATCTTCCTCCATTGTCGAGGTGTGGTCATCCACACTGATTAGTGCTTGAAACCCACTCTGAGCCCTCCGGGTGGAGGTTGATGGCAAGCTTTTAAGAGCTGCTTCTGACTGCTTGAGAGGTGGTTCCTCTTCTCCAGAGCTTGCTGGATGGTCCAAATATGTCTCCTTGGGGGGGGGGCAAGATTTGTTCTTCTTTCCTTTGACTTGTTTCCATCCAAAATCAGCCTCATTCAGGTCTACCACCAGCATTGGTGAAGTCTCGCAGGGGCGGGCCTCCACTGGTGGGGGGGGGGGGAATGGTCTGAACTTGCTTCTAGCCTTGCACCGCCTTCCGCCCATTCAAAGAGGTTGCACAATTATGCCCAAAGGAACCACACTTCAAGCATTCCGCTGGCTTCCACTCATACTCAATGGCAATCGACCGAACAACTCCGTTTAGTCTTACCCTGGTCAAGTAGAACCTTGGCTTGTTTACTTGAATCTCCACACAAACTCTTGCAAAAGAGATCCTTTGAGATTGCTTCGTGCGTTGATCAACAAATAACAGCTTGCCAATGGTGCTCGCGATGGCGCTAATTGCCGGGGCTGTCCATAGGTCAAGAGGTAGGTTCTTCAAGCGAATCCACACTGGCACCGTGGTTTGCTTCTCCCTCTTCAACTCTAGGAGCGGCTTCCATTGTTGCAAAACAAGTGCAACCCTTGCAACCGTTATAGGACCTTCTTCCAGAATCTTCCTTCTGAACTCGGGGTCAGGGATGCGGAAGAAAAAGAAACCCTGGTCATCGGCAAAAGCCTCAACAAGCTTCGGTCCCCAACATAGCTTGAGCGAGTTCTCCGTGAGCTGGAACGGCAAACTCTTTCCTACATAATATCCAACCAGACACTCATGCCATTTGGGATCCACCGCATCTAACACTTCTTCAGGAAGATCCACCACCGGGACATCATCCTCAAACGAGGGAGGAACAAAGGTAAGGTCATACCCTTTCGCTGCAAGTTTCGCAACATTTGCCCACGTCCGGACAGCCGGGGCGTCTGGTTTCTTCGCTTGTTTTTGCGAGGCTTGGGGCCGTTTGGAAGCCGACCTCGCTCTACTTCGTCCTCTCGAGCGCCTATCCCTGCCTATATCTTTGGGACCACGGTTTGAGGTCTCTGCTAGTGCAGGAGCCTTGCCCGTGTGCATGGAGGCCCGGGCTTCCTTGTCTCGATTGAGGGGGCTAGACGTCCTCTCCGATTCATTTCTCAATTGTGCCGTATTACTCGGCTCACCACCCACAGCCATTGGAGCAGCCATAACACTACCCAACCAGCTAAACCCAGTCCTCTACACATCAGCCATCTAGAGAGTAAGAGACTAACCGTTCGGACGCCTCGCACCTCTCGGGTTGGCGGGATGCAGCAAGGACGGGGCAGGGAGGAGGACCAACAGACCGCTCAGGAGCAAGGCGGCTTACCTGACGCCCTCTTCCCGCTTCGATCAGGTCCGGGACGCACCAGCTCTGCTCCTCAAGGGCCGAGCAACGTAGCAACTCGGTGCAGGGCGCTGCACAGCAGGGGCGGAGCAAGGGAGCGCCAGCAATCGTTCAAGAGCAGGAGCGGCACGGCAAGGTCCGAACAGGGGAGGTCCAGCAACCGTTTAAGAGCAGGGCGCGGCACGGCAAGGTCCGAACAGGGGAGCTCCAGCAACCTTTCAAGAACAGGCAGCGGCACAGCGTCGAGCACCAGCAGTAGTTCGGTGCAGGGCACGGCACAGCAGAGGAGCACCAGCAACCGTTCAAGATCTGAGCCGAGGGAGGCTTACCTAACGTTGTTGGGACGCCTGCGAAGCACGGACCCGAGCCGCACCAGCACCGCACCTCCAAGGGCCGAGCGGCGCAGCAGCAGGCGATTCCGTGGAGAGGAAGCTCAGATCTTGCCGCAGGGATGGAGAGAGTCTAATCCGTTCAGTGAGGAGCGAAGGCCTTCCCAAAGGAGCTGAACCCCCAATTTTCACGCCAATCGGAGGTCTGGATCGGCCGGATCGAGCAGCTGACGCCGGCAAGCTACAGTTCAAAACCCCAGAGGAAGAGAGGCGATGAACAGTACCCGAGCGAGCATTTTGGCTTTTATTTTATTTTATTTTTTAGGTCAAAGGTTTGACCAAAAATAAGCTATTTAGTTTATTTTTCCTAAAATGTCGATTTTTTGGTCAAATCTTTGAATTTTCAAGAAATTGATTTGACAAAATTGAAATCAAAGTTAAATTGAATCTTTTTGAGTAAAAAGTCAATTTTTGACTCGGGATTGTTCGAAAATCAACCGTTTGACTTTTCAAATTTTTCTTGAAAATGAGCTAGAAATTACTTAAAAACAATAATGCAAAACAAAGAAATGAGAAACAACACTTTTTGGTCAGATACGGGATTCCGTTGCGATCAGAAACCCAAATCTCGATTTTTTTACCTTTTAATGACACGTCGACTAAAAATGAGGTTTCAATAAGGGGATACCATAAAGAGAAAAAAGAAAGAAAAGAAAAGAAAAAAAGAGAAGAAAATTGAGATTAAATCAGGAGTAGGATAGCACACTTGTAACTATAATGTTTACTTTAGGGAACTCCATTTTTCTAAAAGAGATGATTTGAATGAATTCTCCATGACGTTTTAATAATTGCCAGGAGTCTTATTTGTTATATATGGATTTTGAGTGTGTAAATTGAGGCTCTTGAATTATTTCGTTGGAAAACATTCAAACGTTAATTGATATATTATGTACATTTTTAGATCGGCTACTATGCAACGAAAGTTTCTTACCTGTTGAAAGGATCTCATGGACTCCCGGGTTTTCAAGGCTGGTTTGTTGAACATGGCAAGAAGAGATTACACAATCAATTTGCTCAGGGTCAACCCTCTATATTGATAACTACAGGAAGTAATATTGCCAATAGAGACAATTTCACTTTGTCAAAAAGAGGCATTATGGATGCTCAACTACTAGTGGCAGGGCTGATAGCCACCGTAAGCTTTACCGCGGCCTTCACAGTTCCGGGAGGTTATAATAACGATGGAATGGCAGTTCATGCTGGCAGGCCATTTTTCCAAACCTTTGTGATAGCTGACAATTTTGCGTTCGTTTTCTCCGTCATGGCAATATCCTTACATTATGAAAGTTTAACGTTCAGCTATGGTCAAAAGCCGAAATATATTCCGACCGTGGAGGTTGCATTCAAATTGCTATGCTCGGGCTGTTCGTAGCCTTTCATGTGGGGCTGAATCTGCCAATGGTGAGACCCCCCGAGAGTATCGAGAAAGGAGTCCATGTTTGTGTTACGTATGGACTTCTCTTTGCCGTGCGCTTCTTGTATGATTTATCTGACCACGAGGCTCATGCGTGGTTGCTATGTAGGTCTGGCAAAGGATATATACGAAAGTTCTTGCTTGATTGCGGGATACACCGTATCTTTTGATTTCCCTGACGCCGAGGCTCCGTTCTGGTCGCTAGGAAATCTAATAAGTTGACCTTGTGCACGGGAAATTTTCTTTTTGCTTCGTCAGCCGTCAAGTTCGAGCACTTTTATGTCAGTTGTCCAATTCAAAACCTGCCGTTATCGATTGTTGGTTTGTACTCCGCCGAAGGTTTGTTGAAGAATGTGATGTTTACTAGCATATAGTTGACGTTGCCATAGAATTGGGACTTACCTTCAACTTCTATGCATCTCTCTTTCGTGGCACAGTTGCGCAAAACCGCAGGAAGTAACATTTTCTGCATCTATTAAGAGCAAGAGTCATGGGCGATGCTTCCAATTATTTCAAAAGCTTCATAGGCCTTCATAGAAGTAGTGATGTCATCTTTCTCTGTAGCCTCAGAACTTTCAAATCAATCCGGTGAGTAATACCAGAAAATATTTAGGCACACGAGGCCAAAGATGTATCACAAAATCAACCTATAAAAATTCAATCCCACACTCACGCCAATAACAATAATTTTACGACTTGATTTTACTTTTGTAACAAATTCATTACCTCTAAACCTATCCATCCCTCTTGAGATGTCGGGAAAAGATAGATTTGATTACTTTGTTTGAAAGTTTTAGGATTTAATTATACTTTATGATAAATTTCATAGCTTAATTACATCTTTTGAAATTTTTAGAACTCAATTATATTTTCATGGTAAGTTTTAGGATTTTTAATACACTTATCTCAATACAAATTTGCTAGAACCGGATTCAGCCCAATCGTATCTTAAACCCATTCCTGAACATTACCACAGTAAACCCATCCCCATGACAAATACATACTAAGCCCACATTAAACTTATTTTCCATTGAAAAGGGCCTATTTTCTCTTTTTTGTTATTCTCCTCTCTTTTTATGATCGTTGTTCATCCTTGACGCCGAGTCTACCATTCCCAGATCCATTTCTTGTCGAAGTTCAAGAGCTGAAACAGTAAAATTATCAACAGGTATTCACCTAAATCAGTACAATTCAGTGACTACGGCCATCCTCCGTCACCATCAACTCAATCCTCCACAATCGCAACAGTAAAGGAAATGGACAGAACATAAGATTGGAGAAACAAACCGACACGAATGCTTCAATGGATCGACGCTCCGGCCATTGACTCAAATCCATTTACTCGCCATTGACCAGCACCCATCACCTCAGAGACAAACACGCATGGGAATAGAACAAGAATAGGCGTCAGTCTCGGTCAATGTGTAAAATTCTACAAAATCGTGCTTAATGACCAACGAATCAATCAATAATGTGCAAACTAAACTAGTATATCTTCTGATTTAGCAGAAACTCACTGATACACTTCGGAGTCATGTTATCAAAGGCGTTATGAACATTCGGTGGAGAAGTGAAAGCAAGCGCGATGACTTCGGGTTAGAGGTCAGATTCAAACAAAATCAGTCCATTGGGTTAGAGATCAGGTTCACACAAAATCAGTCCAAGTACGCAATCGTCAATATGAATACGAATTTGAGCAGATTCTATCCTAATCTAGGACATGCC
Organism: Eucalyptus melliodora; assembly: GCA_004368105.4. NCBI lineage: Eukaryota > Viridiplantae > Streptophyta > Magnoliopsida > Myrtales > Myrtaceae > Eucalyptus > Eucalyptus melliodora. Next base: position 15,160,847 of record CM023405.3, read on the forward strand.
ATTTCGGTTACTTTTATTCATCAAAAAACAGAGTAGAGTAGGGAAGAGAGATTACCTTGCCGATGAGGAGTTCTTGGTCGTGATTATTGGTCGAGTTCGCACCAGGAGGATTTGGAAAAGGTCGCTGGTGAGGATGAGCACCGGTAACGATGTTTAAGACAAACGCAAATTGCTTCAAACACAATTGGCAACGAAGAGGCAGGAATGGATTCAGAAGAAATAACCGAGAGAGCGACTTCTGGACGCTCAAAAACCTCGCCAGTTCAAGTTCACTTTCCAGTACGTACGTTAGTTCAAGTCCACTTTCCAGTACGTACGTTAGTTCATGTCCGGCGATGGTAAACCGATGATGATTGCCGGCGCATCCCTTTTTTATCTGTGGAATTGATTATTATTTGTTTGCCTATTTATAGTTTTAGTTCTTTTTGCTATTGCCTTGCTTTTTTTTTTTTTTTTTTGTATTTTACAAGAATAAATACTTAAACTGTCGACTCAAATGAGGCTTCAACAAATAAACGTTGATGAATTTGACTTTCCTAGCCTCATCCAAGGTCTTCAAACTAATCCGATCCTCGATGTAAAGCTTGGTTTGCAGGAAATGCATCAGTTAGACTCATTCATAGTTGTTTTTCCCAATTGATTAAAGGTAAAAAGGGATACAAATTGTAGCATTGAGTAAGGCGCAAAAGCATGATATGACAATATTACACCATAATGATGACACCATATCATTATATGCTCTTTCATCCATTGCATTATGTCCATTTTTCTCATGTAAATGCAATTTTTCTTAGATCACCAACTTTACAAAGTTGGATGCTTAATGATCAAATGAAAATCATAAATCACTGCACAATGTAATCACGGACCATGTCATGGATTTACAACTCCTACACCATAAGATTGTAGAGGAAGCTCAGGAAACTCGATTTCGTAATCCTCAACATTAAATTTAACATGGTTGCTTTTTCATATATAAGGCTTAGAAGATGTTTCAACTACTTCTATATCCTGTCTTGGTTGGCCATACAAGATGCAACAAAAATAGGTTTATTACCATTAAAATCTCAAATTGATACCTCTAATATATTTATCCTAAACTCTGTCTTCATCTCGCAAACAATCTTGATACTAGTTCCTCATAACATATTTTACCTAAATCGGTACCTTGACTCAAATCTAGCATCCATTAATAGTTTAGGATCAAATGTTGAGAGTTATCTTCAGTCAGGTTATCAATTTTGGGATTTTTCATAAGACAAAAATTTGTTTGGGGTAAAATGTGTTGTAGATTTTTTGTGATACGAAAACTAATTTGGATAAATTTGTTACGTGGATACAGGTTTTGAATTTTTAATGACATAAACGTAAAAAAAAAACAAAATAGAACAGTCAAGTCCAAGTCAATGTCAATGTTACCCGTAATTAAAAATATTATAATGCCCTAGTTTTTTATATATCTATGCGCAGGCAACTTCTCAAGCGAATTCTTAATTTTGGAATTGGTTTGAGTACAGAAAATAATTCTCAAAAGAATGGAACCATTCAAAATGCATGCTTTCTAAACCATTAGGGCATTCTACCATGATCTAACTTAAATACTTTACCACTCCTTATCAATTTCTGTTTCAAAGAGCATTGGTAGGAAAATAACACTAAATGTCATATTTTTTTAGTGCCAAAATTTTTCAAGTAATTACTTAAGTATTATATCAGTGGAAAAACGATTGTTCAAGTGCTTCCAGCGGTAAATTCCAACAAATTTTACGTTTTTTATATAAAGTTTTATTAATACGTGGCTTTTCTTATAAAAAAGAAGTCCGACGCAGAAACTTTTTCATCTAACACGGCAACGTGAACAATACAACTGGGCTCCCCCCACAACCCAAAAAAAAAAAAAAAAATCTTCTCTGTCACCTTTGTGGCGTTTTGGATAAGCTCAGTTTATTGCTTGCATAAGTGATGAGCAAAAGGGCAAGAGAGAAATAAGAACACTAAAGAAAATCTCAATGTTCTTGCATTTGTGCTCGCATGCGTTGAGGAAAAAACAGAGCAAACGCAATGGAGAAATAGAGCTCTGTTTTCTCGATAGAGAACAGAACCCTCTCATTTGTCTTCTTGATGCTTCAATTCTCCTTCGCTACAGCTCGGGATGACGAAATTGGAGAATGGGTGAAGAAGGGAAAGATTCTTCTGCCTTGGAGGAAAAAGAGGAGGCCTTGCAGTGAAGATGAGGCCATGAGTGGAGGATTGAAAATAAGGCCTTGTAGTGAAAACGTATCGTGGACGAGTTTTGAACGTTTCCCAACTTGTTCTTCTTTGTGCAAGATTTGATAAGGAGATTTTGATAAGGTGATTTTGCCCCAATTTGAGAAATGTGGGTTAGGTTTTTCAAGAACACATTGAATTTGCCCCAATTCCTTAATTTGGGCAAATAATCTCTAAATGGCGTTTAAAAATTTAATTTGGGCAAATAATCACCTAGATCTAGGTGAGGGCCCGATGCCCTTGCTCGTGGCGGGCGAGGGCGTCATGCCCTCGCCTGGATCTGGATGAGGCTGCCACACCCTCGCCCGCCATGAGCAAGGGCCGTCGAGCCCTTGCCTATGGTCAGCGAGGGCACAGAGGCCCTCGCTAGCTAACGGGCAAGGGTTTCGTCCCTCACCTAGATTTGGGTGGGGGCTGATGCCCTTGCTTGTGGCCGGCGAGGGCGTGGGTCCTGTCACCCCTCACCCTGACTAGCTTGTGGCCGGCAATGGTTGGCCAACCGATGACCTCGCCGACCAAGGGATAAGGAGAAAAAAAAAAGAAAAGAGAAAAAAATAAAAAAATAATTTAAAAGATCTGAAAATAAATATAAAAAATTATAAAATTTGTTCACGTGGCACCACATAAGACCGCTGGCAGCCACATTAGCAATTTCTGGCTTAAATTAGTCGGATGGACTAAATTGGTATCAATGTAAAAAGGTTTATGATTAAATTGATCAAATTGAAAAGTTTAGGATTGAATTAGTACCAATACAAAAGATTTAGGACTATTTTGGTACTTTTTTCATTGATGGATATATCGATTTAGAGTTTTACCATTCATTTGTCACTTGCATATTAGTTATGTTTTTTCGTTATATTAGATCAATTTAATAGAAATTAATACGGGATAAAATGGTTACAAATTTATAAGTATGTGGGTTTTTTTTAGTAAAAAAAAAATAGTTTGGAATAAATTTGTCATAAATATATCAATTTGGGATTTTTTATGGTTAAAAAATTAATTTGAGGTAAATTTATTAAATGTGTATCACTTTGGATTTTTTCACAATATTAACCCTATATATTTCCGAAAGATTAGGGTATGCATGGAATTTTTTTTTTAATTCTTGAAGGCAAATCATGACGACCTGAAAAATGGGAGTGCAACAATTTTACCATTGAAAATATAAAGGTGCTAAGTCCTAATTCAATATTGACATTTCTATAAAATTGAGTTGGCCACGATTGTTCTGCAAAATGATTGGCATCAGAAAAAAAAAAAAAAAAAAAAAAAACATTGGTCTTTTATTCTAGCCCTAACGGAGCAGATGCCCTCCTGAAGATAAGAAAAGCTTCTTGTCGATCAACTTTACCAACTATTAACAATTTCATTTATCAAAAAGCAAACCTTTATAGATTTCTGCATTATACTAGACTGAAGGTTAACACGAGATAACTAGAGAAACTCCATAATAACCATGACATATACATTGCTATTACCGAGAAAATGGATAGACCATTGATATGTGTTTTTGATGGAGATTATTCAATGGATTTGACCATTGATACTGGACTTTTGATGGCAATTTAAATGAGTTTTCCATATTAGTATAAAGCTTTGATGATGAGAAATAAATTTTATATGATTCGATATGTATTCTATATATTGAATTGGCATTATGAGATTTGGTATTATTTTGTATACATGCATAGGGGTTGTTCGATCTGCTTAGAAGATATGTACTACTCACTGAGCTGTGGTTGCTCATCCCATTACTCCTTTGATATTTTCAGGTTCCTCGGTTAGCGGAAAATAGACCGAGAGCGCCGTCGGTGGGAAACTTTTGGGGAGTTCTATTTTGTTTTTGGTATGGTTTAAGGAAGTGGTGCAATGATCCTTACTAGTGGTTGAATCATCTCAGTTTTAAATGCATATCTCTTTTTTCCTTTTGGTGGATTATAGTGTCACGCCCCGATCCTCAGGCACGCACACATCCCTTACTTTTGATCGATTTTAAAATGCGATATCTCAGGACTATGTATCGCCGACCCTTTCATTTATATATGCACATGCGGAAACAATTATAATTCCCCAGACAATAAAGCAATGGGATAGAAAAGCAGGCCATATATTTCCTTTACTGAAAATTCACAACTACATCTTTTTCCATGCATCTCATAGTATTCTACAATACTATATATACGCAACTCCGGTTTAACGTCTATTCACATGCAAACAAAGTCTGACAAGATAGGACAGGATCTCGGTCCTCATCTGGGTCGTACTTGGGGTTATCCTCGAGGTCCTCCTCCACATACTCCTCTTCAGGTTCCTCAACAAGGTTTTCCTCGTCAGGTTCCTCCTCCTTAAGCTCCTCATCCGGGTCCTGAAATGATTATTCAATAACCACTGAGATAATGTCTCAGCAAGTTCTACCCCCTAAGACCCGATTAGTAAACTAATACACCTTAAGGCTGCCTATACATAACATGAGTTAGAGGACTTACCTTGGCCTCATATTTCACCTGCATATTAGCACAAATCAAATAAGCACCCAAGCAATCACATCACAGATCGAAGCATTGATCTAATCGACTTAGTCGATTACACGCCAACAAGACCACTCAATGTCATTTCCATTCAATCAATCAAGTCACAACATCAAATCAAGGCAATGATCAATCACATTAAATCATACTCAGATCAAATCATCAATCAATCGACCTAGTTGATTACAAGGCAGTTGGACCATTTCTAGGTCATCTCACTCCACACCATAAAATCCCCAATAGTTCACTCAGTTACAGAGTTACAATAATGCTCTCGGGCGTCGATTCGCCAAGGTGATGTACAATAAACACTTTATGTGCATGCTCTTAGGCATCCCAATTACCTTCAACCACACGGGCACGACACTCGACACACAGAGATACGGCCACACAGGCACAATCTACACCACACAGGCACGATCAACTACCGCCACACAGGCACGATCAATTATCGCCACACAGGCACGATCAACTATCACCACACAGGCATGATCAATTATCACCACACAGGCATGATCAACTATCGCCACATAGGCATGATCAATTATTCAACAATTTACGTGCATTCTCTAAGGCAACCTCTTTGCCAATATGACATATTCAACCACTGAACACACGTGTATTCTCCTGGTGATATTCCAATTCACCGAGCCACGTGTCTTTCCCAAGTAACATTCCAATTCACTAGGCCACGTGCATTCTCCAAGTGATTTACCAACTCACTTTCGATACTAACAACCGATACCCGACCAATTCTCAATCACAAGGCCAAAATTTCATTATTTAATAACATAACTCAAAAATGCACAATTAAATCAATTCGACACGAATTAAAGCTCAAATAAATAAACGGACTGCTCCACCACAATCAGCACGAAATTCCGGTCACTGGCCATCCCGGTTGAGCATCTGGGCTCGGGAAGGCGGCCAAAACGGGCCAAAACCCCACTGTCATACCCATTTCTGCAACCCTCTGATCATTGCTGGTCGGGGCAGATTCAGGGCCAGTTGAGGCAGCCAAGGGTGGCTGAGGGTGAAGCGCAGCTCCGGCGAGGTCGACGGTGGCCGGAGGTGGTCGGGCGGCAGCCTGAGGTGGCCGAACGAGACCGACCAAGGTGAAACAGAGGCTGGACAGAGGCGGTAGCTCAACTGGAAGAGGCGGACGACGTTCGAGCGGGCGAGAGAGGGAGACGAACGGCAGCGAGGCGTCGGCGCGCGGCGGTGAGGCCTCAACGGTGAGCTAGCTCCACCAGTCTTCTGCTGGTCGGTTCTGTTCGAACTAGAGGGAGGAGAGAGGTGGAGGCGCACGGACAGCAGCTCGACGGCGGGCTCGGGTGCGTGCGAGCAGCTCCGGTGGCTTATGGGCATGCGACGATGGCGGCGAGAGGCGGCGATGGCAGCTCGGTCTTAGGCTTCCATGGTGTCGAGCAGCCGAAGAGGAAGATGGGGGTTCAGTCAACAAAGGAGAGAGAGGAGGAAGAAGAAATCAATTTCCGCTCTTCCCCTCACACACACACTCTCTCTCTCTCTCTCTCTCTTAGGTCAGCCACACGTGGGCCACCTTGAGCTGTCATCCACCCACATTTCTAGCCCAAAAATGCCCCTTTTAGAAGCCTTTAGATAGGCCAAAATGTGGGGGTAAGTGTGGCATACGAATTTTGCTAGATTTTCAATTTAATTGGGCCTTAATTCCTCTTGAATTAAATCAAATTGACCCCCATTAATTTATTCAACACCTCATCATTCCAATTGGTATTTTCCCTTACCAATGTAGCCCACTTGCATCCTAATTTCACAATCCCTGGCTTCAATTGAACGAAAATAGCCCTATTCATCCAGTCGAAATTAGAACCAAAAAATCTGGATGTCACATATAGAAACTCTGATGTTGCAACCAATTTGTTGGTTTATCTGATATATATAAGTTAATATCAGTTTGTTGATTGTGTTTGAGGCTGCGTCCTTTGTAAAGAAGGACAGCCGTGTCATCCCCATTCTTTGTAGTTTTGGGGTGTGACGTAAGTGGTGTCAAAGTCGACTCCCAACCGCGTGTGGGACCACAGCTTGAATGCTGTTCTGACACCTATGGGGCCATAGCGAGGACACTGTTCTGTTAAGAGGTGGAGAGTATGAAAGCTTCCTCTCTTGTTCCACATCGCCTAGGGAGGAAGGTCTTGGTTAGCTTATAAGGCTTGGGTCTTTCTAACCTGTGTAATGCGTTTTAAAGTTGTGAGGGAAAAGGCCGTGGCTGGGATGGCGGTTCATCTGCGTCAGGGCGGGTGATCCAAAGCGGACAATATTACACAGTGGAGCCCGGGATGTTACAAGTGGTATCATAGCCTAAGTTTTAATCTTTTTGGGTGTAGTTATGGGAAGTTGTGAGGTTGTGTGATAGATTTTATTTTTTGCGTTAGTCTTCTAGAGGCAAACGAGTCGCTACCCCTGAGGCTAGAGACATGCCTCAAGGTTCTCGAGATACGTCTTTGAGAATGAGACTTGAGGACCGCTATGATAGGAGTCTTGACTTGCGCGAAGTCAGAGAAGAGGATTAAGAGCCAACCCGTTCAACTGAATTTGAACAAGCAATGATTCATTGGTATCGCCAAGCAAAAGAATTAACTGGAGATGGAGCAACTGGTTCAGGCACTTTTGCCCATTTTAGAAAGGAGAAACCACCCACTTTTGATGGGAAAGTTGATCCTCTCGCGGCTGAGCGTTGGATAAAAAAGATTGATGGGATCTTTGAAGCTAAAGAGGTTCTCGAGGATCGGAAAGTTAAATTTGCCACCCAATACCTAGAAGGTGAAGCAAAGTTTTGGTGGGATGGAATGAAGCCAAGTCTTGGAGGTAGGGATGTTATTATATCCTGGGAGGACTTTAAAAAGGCGTTCAATGCTCAATTCTTCCTAAAGTCATTCCAGGCAAAGATGAAGGGTAACTTTGTACATGTATCTCAGGGTGACTCCACAGTTTTGGAGTATTCAGTCCGCTTTAATCAATTGAGTAGATTTGCGGAGCACTTGGTAGCAAATGAGGAAGATAAGGCCAACCATTTCCTAGGAGGGCTCCGACCTGAAATAAATTCTGCACTTGCACCTTTCGTATTAACAACTTATAAGGATGTGCTAGAACGAGCAATCAGGGTGGAACAAAGCATTCTGAAGCACAACACACAAGGAGCGCCTCAACCCAAAAGGTTTAAGCCCACAAATGTGCAAGGTAGCCATACTGATGGTAGTGGAAGGCGAAGAGGCTTCAATCGGCTAGGACAGTTCAAAAATCCAAGTAACCAGGGCCCTTGTAATACATGTGGAAATTATCATCATGGTGAGTGTCATCGGAAAACTGGAGTATACTTCTCATGTGGAAAAGTAGGACACAAGCTGCGAGATTGTCCTACACGAAGGAATCCTCCTATTGGCAATAGATCATGTAATCTATGTGGGCGATAATGGCACCTAGCACACTAGTGTTTCAGGTGGAGGAATACCCCTTTTGTTGGTAGGCCCCAAGAGAACCAACAAAGAAAAAGTACAAGTGGGAAAGTTTTTGCAATGACGAAGGAGGATGCGGCAGCATCTGATGTAATTGTTGCAGGTAATATTTCTATTGCCTCACATTGTGCTTATGCGTTATTTGACCCTGGTGCTACGCACTCCTTCATTTCAACTGAATTTGCAAAAAAGCTTGATGTGTTGCTTGACCCTCTTGAATGTGAATTCTGTGTTGATACTCTTACTGGCGATTTCTTAGTTGGTCATCATGTGTTCAAGAGATGTGTGATTCTGATTAACAATGTTGAAAGGCTTGTGGATCTAGTGGAGTTAAATATTCGAGATTTCGATGTTATTATAGGGATGGATTGGTTATCTACCTATCGTGCTATTGTTGACTGTTTTTCAAAAAAAGTGATATTTAAACTTTCGAATCAACCCGAATTCTCTTTTTTGGGAAGTTGTCAAAACACTTCTCCAAGGTTGATCTCGGCTTTGCAAGCAAGGAAACTTTTGAGAAAAGGTTTCTATGGTTATTTGGCTTGTGTAAAAGACACAAGTAAGGTCATAGTAAAGTTGGAAGATGTTCCTGTCGTTAGAGAGTTTCCAAGTGTATTTCCTGAAGATTTACCAGGCTTGCCTCTTGATAGAGAAATTGAGTTTTGCACTGAATTGATGCCCGGTACAGCACCAATCTCTAAGGCACCATATCGGATGGCACCCATTAAATTGAAAGAATTGAAAACGTATTTACAAGAGCTTTTGGATAAGTGTTTCATCAAACCTAGTGTTTCACCTTGGGGAGCTCCTATTCTATTTGTGAAAAAGAAGGATGGTAGTATGCGGGTTTGCATAGATTATCAAGAACTTAACAAGGTAACGATCAAAAACAAATATCCTTTGCCCTGGATTGAGGATTTATTTGATCAACTTCAGGGAGCTCAGGTATATTCCAAGATTGACCTTCGTTCTGGGTATCATCAGTTGAAGATAAAGATAGATGATGTGCCTAAAACTGCTTTCAGAACAAGGTATGGCCATTATGAATTTCTCGTCATACCTTTTGGATTAACAAATGTGCCTGCTGCCGTCATGGACTTGATGAACAGGGTGTTCAAGGAATATCTAGACAAATTTATTGTGGTGTTCATTGATGACATCCTAGTATATTCGAAGAGTTTAGAGGAACATGAACAACACTTGAGGTTTGTCTTGCAGACTTTGCATGAAAAGAAGTTGTATGCCAAATTTAGTAAGTGTGACTTCTGTCTTGATCATATAGAATTCTTGGGTCATGTGATCTCGAAAGATGGCATATTAGTGGATCCAAAGAAGGTTAAAGCAGTTGTTAAGTGGAATCGTCCAACTAATGTTACAGAAGTGAGAAGTTTTCTTAGGCTAGCCGGCTACTATAGGCAATTTGTAGAGGGATTCTCTAAGATTGCTGGTCCACTTACCCGTCTAACTCGGAAGAAAGATAAATTTGAATGGTCAGACCAATGTGAACGCAGTTTTCAAGAGTTGAAGAGATGGCTGGTGTCAGCTCCTATTCTAACTCTACCGTCTGGAAGTGGTGGCTTCATAATCTACCGTGACGCATCCAAAGAAGGTTTGGGTTGTGTTCTTATGCAAGATAGCAAAGTTGTTGCCTACGCTTCTAGACAATTGAAATTACATGAGAAGAATTACCCCACTCATGATTTGGAGTTAGCGGCGGTTGTGTTTACCTTGAAGATATGGCGACACTATTTGTATGGTGAAAAATGTGAAGTCTTTACTGATCACAAGAGTCTGAAGTATATCTTTACTCAGAAAGAACCGAACATGAGGTAGAGAAGATGACTAGAACTTTTGAAGGATTATGACTTATCCATTAATTACCATCCGGGTAAAGCTAATGTGGTAGCGGATGCTTTGAGTCGTAAATCCTTTGGAAATATGGCAGCTTTGCTCACTTCTCAGAAATCTATTCTTGAAGATATGAGGAAGTTAGACTTGGAGGTGTTGATGCAGCAACTTGGTGCTCAATTAGCTAATCTTCAAGTACAACCTATGTTGATTGACAGAATTAAGGTTAAACAGAATGAAGATCCACAATTACAAAAAATTAGAGAAGGTGTGGAAGCTGGAAGACAAGCGGATTTTGGTTTACACGTAGATGGATCCTTGAGGTTTCGTGGTCGACTATGTGTTCTTGAGGACTTAAATCTGAAAAAGGAGATCTTGCAAGAAGCTCACAGTACTAGATTTTCAATTCATCCGGGAAGCACTAAAATGTATAGAGACTTGAGAGAAAACTTTTGGTGGATCAACAAGAAAAAGGATATTATAAAAGTTGTCAATCAATGTTTAGTTTGCCAGCAAGTGAAAATTGAGCATCAGAAACCAGGTGGACAGTTGCAACCCCTAGAGATACCTAAATGGAAGTGGGAGCATATTGCCATGGACTTTGTAGTCGGTCTACCGAGGACGCCAAGTGGTAAGAATGCTATATGGGTGATTGTCGATCGATTGACTAAGTTTGCTTACTTTTTGTCATATCGATTTGGCCTTTTAATGGAAGATATGGCAAAGCGATATGTTAATGAGATAGTGAAGCTTCATGGAGATCCAGTAAGCATTGTTTCTGATAGGGATCCTAGGTTCATGTCTAACTTTTGGAAGAGTTTGCAAGGAGCATTGGGCACTAAACTCAACCTGAGTACAACTTTCCATCCACAAACAGATGGACAGTTAGAGAGAACCATCCAGACATTAGAGGATTTGTTGAGATCATGCATCATTGACTTCGGCAATTCTTGGGATGAACATCTACATTTGGCAGAATTTTCTTATAACAACAGTTATCACTCCAGCATTAAGATGGCACCCTTCGAAGCTTTATATGGCCGAAAATGCAGAAGTCCTATTTGTTGGGACGACGTTGGTGAGAAAAGACTAATTGCCCCTGAGTTCATTCAATAGTCAGAAGAGAAAGTTAGGTTGGTTCGGGAACGTCTCAGAATGGCTCAAAGTCGTCAGAAAAGTTATTTGGATCTGAAAAGACGCAAGTTATAATTTAATGTGGGGGATCACATATTCTTAAAAGTTTCTCCTACGAAGGGTGTAATGAGATTTGACACATGTGGGAAGTTAAGTTCAAGGTACGTGGGACCATTCTTGATCTTAGAGAAAATTGGTGAAGTTGCTTATAAATTGGCTTTACCACCAGCACTATCAGGTGTCCATAATGTGTTCCATGTCTCTTTGTTGCCAAAATATGTGCCAAATCCTGAACATGTGCTAGACTTTACTCCATTGAGCTTATGGGAGAACTTAACATATGAGGAGCAGCCTATTCGCATTATCGATAAGAAGGAACAGGTGTTGCGGCGACGAACTATCCCTTATGTGAAAATACAATGGCAAAACCATACCGAGAGAGAGGCTACTTGGGAACTCGATGAGGTGGTAAGACACAAATACCCTCACTTGTTTCACGATTGAAGTACATGTAAATTTCCAGGATGAAAATTTTTAAGGAGGGTAGAATGTAACATTAGGCTAGTGGGCCCCAAAAGAAGTAATTGAAAAAGAAGTTGAAAATGCCCCAAAAGAAGAAACTGAAAAAGAAACTGAAAAGTTATTAAAGCAAAAAGAAGAGGGGGAGGGTTCGGTTAAATAGAAGCTGAGGGGTCCTCGACCAAAAAGAAAAGAAAGAAAAGAAGAAGAAGAAGAAGAAGAAGAAGAAGAAGAAGAAGAAGAAGAAGAAGAGAAAAGGGAAGAAAGGAAAGGGGTTTTGGCACGTGCATGCCTCGGATGCCTCGTCAAGCCAACTCAACTCCATAATGCCGCACCCGGTAAGAGATCAAGCCCCTCGTTCGTCCGATTGAAGTAATTTTTGGATTTATGACTCAAATTCGGAATTTTTGGAAAATCGAGCGGCGAAGTCTAATTTTGGAGTCGTTGAGCCACATATTTTTGTAAGAATGGTAGCTGAGGGTGTTGTGGAACCGTGGGATTTTACGGATTATGATTTGAGCTTATGGTTTGTCCGAAACAAAATTTCAAAGTTTCCCGCGTGCAGTGAACAGTACGCGTCCAGCAGCTTTGGGCTCGTATTTTGTCATTTTTCGGCTTGATTTTGGGACGGCCAAGTTGGGATTCTTCTAATATGTGTCAAGGGCTCTCTATTGACTATATGTATGTTCAGATCGGGGTTCGGAAGAGAAAGTTAAGGCGTAATCAATTTTTGCACTTAAACTTCGTGTTGTGAATGGCTTGAACAATCGCTTTGGTTATGCGATTTGTTAGCGCGTAGAAGTTCTTTTGTTAGAGTTAAGGTGTAATTTAGTTGTTTCATAGTGGAGACAGAGTTTTATTAGATTTTAACATTTTTCTCGGTTATTTGATAGGACCTTGAGTTCGACGATACAAGTATCGTTCGTCATTTGGTCGTCGACAACGAGGTGAGTGGTACTATATCTTCTTTGGTTTTATAAAATCATGTTTTGAAGTATGTATGTATATATATTGAATCGAGAAGAGCATTTTTATTGCATAAAAGCCAGATCGAGCAATTGCTACTCTTTGGTTGATTGTAAATTTTTGAAAAGCATGTTATACAAGGTTTGTGGAGAAATATATATGAAATTGCTTTGTGATTGATTTATGGAAAGATTTATGATGATTTGAGAAACGGATATGAAATGGATGATGGGCTATGTTGCAAAATGTTATTTGTTTGATTTAAGATATTGATTTTTGGATTAGATTTTTGGTACTGGAGAATGGTTATTTATGCTTAATATGACTGTGAACCCAGTGAGGAGTTTTTGGGGTATGCATACCAGGTTTAGGATATCCTTCTGGGCCCATCCATTGATTTTGTAGGTGGAGACCTTGCCAAGGGGAGAATCTTGGTCGCCTTGTCACAAGGCGTTGTGTCATGACCATGGTTAGTTATTGAGCAAAAGATTGATCAATGGATAGACCATTGATATGTGTTTTTGATGGAGATTATTCAATGGATTCGACCATTGATACTTGACTTTTTATGGCAATTTAAATGAGTTTTCCATATTAGTATAAAGCTTTGATGATGAGAAATAACTTTTATATGATTCGATATGTATTCTATATATTGAATTGGCGTTATGAAATTTGGTATTATTTTGTATACATGCATAGGGGTTGTTCGATCTGTTTAAAAGATATGTACTACTCACTGAGCTGTGGTTGTTCTTCCCATTCCTCCTTTGATCTTTTCAGGTTCCTCGGTTAGCGGCGAATAGAGCGAGAGCGCCGTCGATGGGAAACTTTTGGAGAGTTCTATTTTGTTTTTGGTATGGTTTAAGGAAGTGGTGCAATGATCCTTACTAGTGGTTGGATTGTCTGAGTTTTAAACGTATATCTCTTTTCTCCTTTTGGTGGATTATAGAAACTCTGATGTTGCAACCAATTTGTTGGTTTATCATATATATATATATATATATATATATATATATATATATGGTTTGAAATATATATATAAGTTAATATCAGTTTGTTGGTTGTGTTTGAGGCTGTGTCCTCTGTAAAGAAGGACGGCCGTGTCATCCCCATTCTTTGTAGTTTTGAGGTGTGACACATATTCATATTGTATTTGCAAAGGTTGGCGGAAAATCCTGAAGAGCAGATCGGAATTGATCAGAGAAAGAGACGAAATGGGTTGGACTCCTCTTCATTATGTTGCTTTGAGGGGCAAATTCGAAGCAGTTCAACAAATCCTACAACACGATATCTATGTGGCATATGACTTAGACAAAGAGGGACTATCGGCTCTTCACATTGCGGCATTTGCAGACTACCCTTTTGTCATTGATGAGATTGCTAAATTTTGTCCCGTTGCTTGGGATATCATAAACATCAAAGGGCAAACAGATCTTCACGCAGCCGCAATGAGTGGAGCAGCAGATGTAGTCAAATACATACTCCAGACGCTAAACTTGGAGTATCTTATCAAGGAATAAGATACCGACGGAAACACAGTTCCACATTTGGCTGCACTTCATAAAAACTACATCATCATAGATATACTTGCATGAGGCAAGAGGGTGGACCATTTCATCACAAACAAGGATTATATGACCACCCTTGACATTTTTTTTTGGCTCATAATGAGGTATGCTTCCTTGCTTGAACCCTATAGAGCTCAATTTGTTCACTTGTAGACAATTTCTACAGTATCGTTTAGAAACAGTGGCTCAGGTGATACTCGGTGCAAACAAACAGCCCAATTGGAGTTTTTTTGCGTCTACTTTGTTTTGCTTAATCGATTGTTTGAGCAAATAGTAGCATAGATAGCTTTAATAAGCGTGATACATTTGCAAAGGAGCTCGGAGTGAAGTGATGTCATATTTCACATCGAACCATAAATAAGAAATTTGGGCAGAATTGAATTTTGTGGTAAGCCACTTACAAACAGAGCTTCATTCCCTCCTGCTTCACTTGACATTAATCGACACATTATTACATCAATTAGGCAAAAATAAAAAGGCTTTTTTATCCACCTAATCTATCTGTAATGTTCCTACAACAAAATATCAATATGAATTCCCATAGCTTACAATTTGAATGTAATGTGATCCAATAGCCAATAAATCTACATATCCATTTATTATAAATTAAATGTGGAGGGACATAATTTCTTTCTTTCAAACAACCATTTAATCTATATGTTGGATATGTGCACACAAACGATTTAGTGACAAAGTAAAACATAAATATTTTAGACTATTGAAAAAAATTGGTTAAACAATATTAATGAGTATTGCAATATTAACAAAAAGCAGTAGCTAAAGAAGTTGTCTTCAATATTTTAGTTTTGATCTATAACATGGTGATGAATTTGATTCGTCATATAGAAATTATGCCTTACAAGATAATTATCTTCCCAGTAGTTATTGCAGTAAAAAATTAAAATTGAAGTCCTTATAATTTAATTTATACTTATAATCTGAAATCATCTAACTTATTCCCACATATAAAAAGCCCTATTTAAAATCTAATTGCATAAAAAAAAGCTGAATATTGAATTAATGGCCAACAGTTAACTACACACTATTAAAAAAAAAGTTGAAAACATATATATGTTTGAATTTTTTTTATTAGAAGGTTTTTTTTTTTTTTGTCTGTCTTACTTTAACTCTCAATCTATTTTTTGATTTTTACCCTACCTTTTGTAAAATATGAGAGTTGAACCCCACACTTGAAATTATACGTTCTCACCTCCTAACCATATGAGAAGGCGGGGAATCAAACTCCCCACCTTTCTTTTCTCATGTGGGAAGAGTGACCACTTGGACAACCCCAGTTACAAAGAATTCAATAAATGGATATTCAATATTAGTTAATTATGTTGTTTGGTTGATAAATATATATTATTTGTTATATGAAGTTGGTAACTATGGATTGTATAATCATATTATCTCATCAAATCTAAAACTTTCATTGAGCATAAATTTTAATTGCGTGCGACAATCGGGTCATCAAAGAGTTCACAAATAATTGTCATCTTATTTATCTTGAAAACAATGCAAAACATTGGGGTTGGGATCCTCCAAAGTTAAGGGATAAGCTAGAGGGAGGAAAAAAAAAGAACAAAAGAAAAATGGAGAATAAATGTGCTGTCTAATGGCCCTTGTGTGCTAGGGGGTCAACCATACAGCGGTGACTTTAAATGTAAGATTAGAAGTAGCTTTAGAGAATCTCAATTTAAAAAGTTTATTTGCACCTTCTGACTTGGAAACAACTATTCTGCCACATTCACATGAAAATATCAGAATATTTTAACACTAATTGGCTATAATCGTTCTGTTTTTTGTCTGCCCCCATTCAAACAATTCTTGAGATAAAAGAGAGAACATACACTCTGCCCCATAATATTTTATGACTCGCCGGAAGTTCTGTTCGTTTATAGATTAAATTTGAGTGCGTAAAGTGAGTTTCATGAAGTATTTCGCCGGAAAAGTTCACCCTTTAATTAATACATTTTCTAAATTTTTTAGGTCGGCTACCATGCTGCCAAAGTCATATATCTATTGGAACAATCTCGAGGAATATCGGATTTCCAAGGCAGGGCTATAAAAATAATGAAGGAGACGTTGGACAAGTAATATGTTGAAGGTCAACCAGCCGTGTCTATAACCATTGGAAGTAATACCGCCAACCGAGAAAATTCCGATTCATCAATAAGAAACTTTATCAACCTTCAACAATTAGTGGCAATGCTCATTGCCACGGTGACCTTTGCTGCAACCTTCACCATGCCCGGAGGATATAACAACGATGGACCCAACCGAGGGATGGCGATTCTTGCTGACAGGGCAGCTTTCAAAGCCTTTGTGGTATTAAATATTATAGCGTTCATTTTCTCAGTCGTGGCATTGTTCATACAATTTGATACTTGTTTCACGAGCTCTCGCCACGAGGTGAGATACACCCACCTCGTGGGACTTTGCATTTTCATTGCGATATGGACGATGATGCTAGCCTTTGCTTGTGGTACTTACGTGGTATTTACCGGAACCATCGGGCTTGGAATCACTCCTTATATCATTGGTGGATGTATCGTGATTATGTACTTTATCGGTTGTTTACTTGAACCTCAAAATCCTTTAAATCGGCTACCTCACTCTCCCGGAAGATATGTCCGAAACTTATTGTTTAAATATAAAATTCTCTAGGGAAGCTGCTAATAAATTGAGACGGTTCTACAGTCCTATGTCTTTGTGCCCAGGAAATTTTCTTTTGGCTATGTCAGTTCGAGCACTCTTATGTCAGCCGTCTGATTTAAACCCTGTCAAAGATATCTGGAGCACAGCAAAGGCCAACAAGTTGAGGCTTTTCGCGTATGTGAAGGATATACAACTAGACGGCATCTCAGTTGATCAAATGAAAGCCAAGAGGGTTAGCAGCTGCTGAGCGATTGCGGTTGGACTGCCAAATTGGTATTGTCTACCGCTTGGTGATAGTGATAGATGTTTGGTTGCAAGGGCATCGGATTTTGGGGAATTTGAATTAGAAAATAAAATAAAAAATTGATTTTCATAGCATATATTAAGTTTTAATTGACTTTACGTTGATCGCAATTACTATAATATCTACGAATTCCTTGAACATTCTTCAACGGTGGTATATGTTTGAAGAAGTTTATGGCGTGCATTCGCCAAATCAAGTTACTGGTTAGCAAATTACCAGTATATTGTAATGAATTTACTAAAACCAAGTTGATATGTATACAAACATCTTTTAAATTTTAGAGGAGGACAAGGTAGAGATTAATAAATTATCGACACCGTAAGGAAGTTAACAACTTCTAAATTTATAAGCAGATTGGGTAAGAGGTTAATAAGTTCCTGACATGGTAATGAATACATCAATGTCAAATGAATTAAGTTGACAACCCATTTAAGTTTTACAAGTGGGCGCAGTTAAAAGTTAGTAAGATAGCACTATTGTAATGCATTTACCAACGCCAAATTGCTTCTTAAGTTTTACAAGGCGGCTTGGATAAAGGTTAGTATACAGCTGAAGGTTTGCCGAAAAATGTGATATTTACTAGCATATATTTTTAAGTTGCCGTTAAATTGGGACTTGGCTTCGACTCCTATGCTGTGACATCCTGAAATTCAACCCGTTTCGATAAAGTGAAATGAGCATGTCGTCAACGTGCCTATGGTCCTTTTTCTCTGAGCTAATCGCTCACGAGTTAACTAATCTATTGGGTCAAGCCGTTAAGGGATGTATCTGCAGTAAAATCGCTA
Organism: Eucalyptus melliodora; assembly: GCA_004368105.4. Taxonomy (NCBI): domain Eukaryota; kingdom Viridiplantae; phylum Streptophyta; class Magnoliopsida; order Myrtales; family Myrtaceae; genus Eucalyptus; species Eucalyptus melliodora. Next base: position 15,178,928 of record CM023405.3, read on the forward strand.
AAAGCTACTCAATTGGTTGGATTGGACTAAAATCACGTCTGATCGATTTTAACCATGAAATTTAAATTGGTTTCGGGAATCAAATCTTCGAGCGTGTCACAATTCATTTTTAGGACCATCTCATCGTTTGTCAATTTATTGACGAGTCCGAAATTTCAAGAAATAAATTATCGGAGGAGAAATCGAAGACCAAAAGAAAATAGAAAGGAAAAGAGAAAAGAAAAATAACAATAATATTATTTTTTATTTCTCTCCATTTTCTCTCTTTTTCTCTCTCTCTTCTCTCTCCTCTCCCCTCCCCCTTCGTGCGGACCCCCCCCCCCACCGAACACTTTCCCTTCCCAATTTCAAATTGGTTTCCTCTTCTCTCTCTCTCCTCTTTTTGACTAGTCAACCCCCTTATCCTTCTCTCTCCTCTCTCCTTCTCTCTCGACGCTCTCTCTCTCTCGGTACTCTCTCTCCCCCTCACCGTTCGAACAAAGACAGAAGCAGCAGCGCTGAGAGAAGAGGAAGACCGGAGCAGCTCGCCGAAGCCGTCGTCGCTGCCCGCACGCCCACCGCTCGCCGCCGTTCCGCTGTTCCCGCATGCCCGCGCGCCCGCTGCTCCCTGCCATCCCTCCCCCATGCGACCCAGCCCTGTTTCGCCCTTGTCCAGCTTGGCCCAATGCCTCCAGCCGCCCCGCAGCTCCGCCCGGCTGCCGTCCTGACCTCCTCGGCATCCCCCTCACCCTCCGCCGGCCTCCCCTCGCCGTTTTGGCCACCAGAACAGCTCTGGCCAGCCAAGGGCAGAAACCCACTGAGTGGGTTTCCAGCGACTTCGGGCTCGCTTTTGGGCCGTTTCCGGGCCCCGAACCCGAGCCGTGCTTTGGGGTTTATCGTTCCTCGCGTCGTCCCCGTCGGATTGATCCAATTTGTGCGCGATTCCTGTGAGTAATCTCACTAATCCCTGCTTAGTTTGCTAATTATGCTTAGGGGTTGGTTAGGTTTAATTAAATGCAATTAGGTGGTTAGATTAGAATAGATTAGTGATTATTAGTTAATTGTGATGCAAATTAGACAAATTGAATGTGTATTTAGCAAGTAGACATGGTCTACTATTTAATGAGGGTAGCTCGGGATTTTTCCGACCCTTTATCGGGCTTCAATTTGACAATTCGGGCCTAAGTGGAATTTTTGGTATTTAACTATTATTTTTCGGAATTAAATTAAATAATTATTTATTTTCCGAAAATTCAACTGGGATGGCCCGTGACCGGAATTTTATGCTGGTGATGGTGGTGAAGTCTGTTTATTTAATCGGGCTTTATTTTGAGCTAAATTGAATTTTTAATATTTATAATTAATTTTCGAAATTAATTAATTAATTAATTATTTTCGGAAATTAAGATTGAGATGGCCAACGACCGAAATCTCGTGCTGATTGTCGTGACGCAGTCCGTTTATTTAATTGAGCTACAATTTGTATGGAATTGATTTAATCATGAATTTTTAGGAGTTATTCATATTGAGTTGATTGTTAATTATTTGATTGAGAAATTGTTGGGTATTAGTTATCAACTGAAAAAAAAAAAACACGTGGGCTCGGTGAACTGGAATATCACCTAGAGAATGCACGTGAATTCAATGATTGAATATGTCATCTTGACGAAGAGGTCGCCTAAGAGAATGCACGTGGTTCGGTGACAGAGTTTGGCCTCTAAAAGGGCACGTGGCTCGGTGACAAAGTTTGGCATCTAAAAGGGCACGTGGCTCGGTGAATTGATGCATCACTTTAGTGAGATAGCACCTAAGAGAAGGCACGTGGGCCTGGGCATCGTAAAAAGGACACGTGGCTCAGTGATATAATGCGTCACCTTGGCGAACTAATGCCTTAGAGAATGCACGTGGGTCCAGTATTCGGAAATAGCATCTAAAGAGGCACATGGCTCGGTGAATTGATGCATCACTTTGGTGAGATAGCACCTAAGAGAAGGCGCGTGGGCCTGGGCATCGTAAAAAGGACACGTGGCTCGGTGATATAATGCGTCACCTTGGCGAACTAGTGCCTTAGAGAATGCACGTGGGTCCAGTATTCGGAAATAGCATCTAAAAAGGCACGTGGCTCGGTGACTTGATGTACCACCTTGGCGGAGAGGTCGCCTTAGAGAATGCACGGGGGCCCAAGGTTCGAGGCACGTGGCTTGGAGACTTGGGATGTTGTCCTGGAGAATGAGTGCGGCCTAACTTTTAGATATTCCTCAGTGGGGAATGATTTGTGTGACATGTAATCGACTGGTTCGATTTGTTTGGAGTAAATGGATGCCTATTGTGAATTGTACTGACTTGCAGGTGGGATCTGAGGCCAAGGTGAGTCATCTGCCCTGTGCGTGTTTAGGCAGTCTATAATATAATGGTTTACTAATCGGGCCTTAGTGGGGTAGAACTCGCTGAGACGTAGTCTCATCCCGGTTTGGGGAAAACATTTTAGGACCCCGATGAGGAGCTGAGGAGGAGGAGTCTGAGAAAGAGAACTTGGAGGTGAAACCTGAGGAGAAGGATTTTTGGAAGAAGAAGATAATACCGAGAGGGATCTTAAGTACGACCTGGATGTACTGAGATTACATCTTCTTTTAAGAATTTCATTTTGATGTGAATAGTTATGAAGTACTTTGGTTTGCGTTTTGTATAAAAGTTTGGTTATAAGTTTCAATATGAAAAATATGGCATTGCTTTTCTATCCCATCGTATTTATTGTCTGGGGATTATAACTGCTTCCGCATGTGCTTAATAAATGAAAGGGTCGGCGATATATAGTCCTGGGATATCGCATTATAAAATCGACCAAGTGAAAAGGATGTGTGTGTGCCCGAGGATCAGGGCGTGACATATGCACTGCTCTTTAATGGCATGGTTGTACAAAACTGCAGGAAATATCATAATATTTTCAGCATCTATTGAGAGCAAGAGTCATGGTTGATGCAAGATCCTTCCCTTCCGATTATTTCAAAAGTTTCGTAAGCCTTCATGGAAATGGGAATGTCATCTTTCAGAGTAACCTTAGAAATTGCAAGTCAATCCAGTAATTAACATCATCAAATAATTAGGTGCACGGGGCTAAGAATGTATCACCCTATCAACCTATGAAAATATAATCACACAGTGATGCCAAAAACAATCATCTTGCTTTGTCTTTTGTGTTTGTACGTGGAACACGTGCATCGCTTGCCAATGCACAAAGAGGAGTAGCGGCTAATCCTCCAACAACCTAACCATTCTTCAATACAAACCCTGAAGCCATGGGGTCCAACTACTAGAAGCCGTCTCTGTTGCCATGTTGTTTGCTAAAGTTGCATCATCCACCAAGTACAGTACTATATATTTTTGCATGTTAGAGAGAGAGGGATTTGGAGACAGCTCCCAAGGTGTTGTGACCCTCCCGACACGTCTAGAGAAAGACAGATTTAGACATAATGCCAACAATGGACCGACGATTCTCTAATGGCTCGAGTTCTCCCTAACCCTTACCTCACACAACACGAGAATTTCCAATGTTTTAGTGCAATTTAATTTACAAAATGAGCCGCCACTAGTCTATTAACACTGACTGGAAGTTAAGTGAGATATAAGAAAATATTTCACTTTCTACACAACTAGATATTCTAAGATTGATGACTTGATTACACTAATTATCTACCTAGTGCCCTTTCAATACCTTAGCTAGATTGATTTGGTACCTAAGATATTCCTGCAATCTTTTAATAGTACCCTATGCCACTAAACGATATCCATCCACGAGTGCAAAATCAAGAGCAAATAAACAATCACAATCAATACGATAAAGTAAAGTAAAAAGAAGTAAACCCAATAAAGTATCAAGCAAAGGATCATCATTAAGCCCCTCATACAGCAATCCCCATGAGCTAAATTCAAGTTGAATCCAATTCCTTGTCCAGAAGATCAATCTACTAAAACTAAACTCTATCAAAGTTACTAATTTCTTTAAACTATATGTATGCTAACTAAATGAAACTAAGCCAAATCTAGTGCTAAAAATTAACAGCCTAGTCAAGGCCTCTATTTCTAACCATTTTTTAAAATTTTCAATTTTTTTACAAAATTTCAATTTTTTATTATTTTTTATTAATTTGGATAGAAGGGGACGCGGGCTGTGCCCTTGGGCCTGGTTCGTGTATGAGTCAAACTTATACTTCGAGGTCGGGGCCGTAAAAGACCTTTGGGCTATATATCTATCTAGATTCTTCCCCTAAGAAAATCGAATTGGGCTCAACTCGTTGAATTAAGCCCAAATTCCCTAAAAGAACTCATCAAATCCGAATTTACTTGAACCAGATTCAGCCCAATCGTTTCTTGTCAAGTTCAAGACCTGAAACACTAAAATTATGAACGGATTTTCACCGGAAACAGTACATTTTAGAGACTCACTGCCTACGGTAGAGACTCACTGCCTACGGCCATCCTCCGTCACCATCAACTCGATGCACAACAATTGCAACAGTAAAGGAATTGGACAGAACATGAGAATGGAGAAACAAACTGAAACGAATGCTTCAATGGATTGACACTCCAGTCATTAACTCGAATCCATTTACTTGCCATTGATCCCCATCCATCACCTCGGAGACAAACGTACTTGGGAATAGAACAAGAATAGGTGTGGCAGTCTCGGTCAATGCGTAAAATTCTACTAAATCACGCTTAATGACCAACCAATCAATCAATAATATGCAGACTATACTTCGGAGTCATTTTATCAAACATGTTACGTGCACTAGGTGGAGAAGTGAAACAGAGCGCAATGACTTCGGATTAGAGATCAGGTTCAAATTAAATCATTCCAAGCACGCAATCATCAATAATGAATACGAATTTGAACCGATTCTATTCTAATCTAGAACATGTCATTTCGGTTACTTTTATTCATCAAAACAGAGTATAGTAGGGAAGGGCGGTTACTGGTCGAGTTCGCACGAGAAGGATCTGAAAAACTCAGCTGGTAATGAAGTTTCGGACAAACACGAATTGCTTCAAGTCTTCACGGCCAAAAACACATTGACAATGAAGAGGTAGGAAAGGATTCGGAAGAAATCTTAATACCATCGAGTGATTTCAACCGGTGCCTTCTGTTCTAGTCCTCTTTCAGTGCGTACGTTAATCGATGGCCAGCGATGGTAAACCGATGGCAATTACTGGCGGATGAGGATGACCGAAGAAAAAGAAATTCAAAAGAAGTGCGCTAAGAGAGTGCGAGCTTTTTCCTCTTTTTCGATCGTCCTTGCCCGTATGGTTTCTCACAAGGGTGCATGCGTGCCTCAAAAATGGTTTTCTCTCCGATCAGTGTTTTTCCGAGAATGATGATCGATGATGGCTGGAGGACGCGAGCACCGTCCGACGGCCAGGGGAGGAAGGCGACGTCCAACGGTGGCGGGGGAAGAATACACAAGCTTCTCGAACGGAGCTTCTCTTCCAGAGCAAATTTTCTATTCCTCTCGTGGGATCAACGAATTTGGACATGGGCCGTCCGAACTGATCCGGGCTGAAGCTTACATGTTTGGCGAATGGAACAAAACTCCTCTTGTGGTCTATATAGAATATAGATCAAGACCAAATTAAACCCCCCCTTTTTTTTAAAATTTGTTGATTTGCTTATTATTTGTTTACCTATTTATTTCTTGGGTTCTTCTTGCTATTTGTTTGCCATAAGATTGTAGGGGAGGAAGCTCGGTAAAGATAATGATTTCCGTAGTCCTCAGTATTACATTCAACATGATTTTTTTTTTTATCGTACATCCAACATGGTTAATCATTCGTATATAAAGCTTAGAAAAATGTTTCAATTCTATACTATGTCTTGGCTCACCATATATGATGCAATTAAAATAGGATTAATACTATGAAAATTTTCAAATTAATACTTTATAACATATTTATCCCATATTATATTTTCGTCTCTCGAACTAATTTCTCATGACACATTTATCCCAAATTGGTAACCTAACCCAAATCTAGCATCCTTTAGCAATTTAGGATCTTATGTTGATGGTAAATTTCGGTCAAGTTACCAATTTTGGGATTTTTCGAGAGACAAAAAGTAGTTTCAAATAAATGTGTCGTGAAGCTTTTATGAGACTAAAATTAATTTGGATAAATGTGTCAAGAGGATAAAGGCCTCAAATTTTTAATGGTATAAACCTCCAAAAAAAAAATAGAACAATTAATTCCAAGTTAATAACAATGTTACAAGAAATTAAAAATATTCCAGTTCCTTGGTACTTCATTTATCTATGCCTGTGCAAGTTCTCAAGTGAATTATTAACTTTGGAATTTGAGTACATGAAATAATTATCCAAAGAATGGAATCTTTGAAAGGCATGCTTTCTAAACCACAAGGACATCTCACCCTAATCTAGCTTAAATACTTTACCGATGCTTATCAGTTTCTATTTCAGAGAGGATAGGTGGGGAAAAATGACAGTAAAAATGCCACAATTTTCAATGCTTAATTTAAGGCTACAATTTTTTGAGTGATTATTTGAGTGTCATATCAGAAGAAAAATAATCACTTAAATGCCTCTCGAGATAAATTTCGACAATTCATCTTAGGTAGCTTGTTTAGTAAAATTTTTATTCATGCATGGCTTTTCACATAAATAAGAAGTCCAACCGGGAAGAATTTTCATCAAACGGGCAATACAAACAAAACGACAAGGCTTCTCTCTCTCCCCTAAAAAGAAAACGGGGTAAGTACACTATCAGTGCCAAAATTTGTGTACGACGCTTACTTCAGTGCCAAAAATTTATTTTGGATCACTTAAGTACCAAATCGGAGAAAAAACGATCACTTCGATGCCACCAGTGAGAGATTCCGACAAAAATGATTACGTGGCTCGCCCGCCATTGCTCACCTACTATCGCTCGGCCACCACTGTAGTTACACCGTTGTTCATGGTAGTTTACTAGCTGTGGCCCCAACTGTCGCTCACTCAGGTTTGTCATGTTCTCTATGTGGATCAATTTAGTGAAAAATTTAGGGTTTCGACGGGTAAGTTAGAGTGCAGAGGGCAAGTTGAGGGCTTGGCTCAGGGAGAAAGTGTGGGGATCTCACTTTTATGGGGACTGAATAGAAAAAATTAGGGTTCCATCGTTCGCTTTCTTTTGTGAAGATCGAATAGAAAAATAGGGTGTGGGGGGAAAAATGGGGGCTCGACTCGAAGGGAAATAGTGGTGAGACCTTACTTTGTTTAATTAGTTGGACTACTTCTATGGGGGACCAAATGTGATTGAATTGAAAAATGGGTGTTGGGGATCTCACTTTGTTTATTCAATTCGGCTTCCTTTGTTTCTGTAAAGGGACCGAATTGAATAAATTGGTTGCATTTGTTTCTTTCGACAAAACGACAAGGACTTACATGTGAAGTTGCTGATTCTGTCATGTGGTCCTAAAAGCTAATGAATTTTTTTTTCTCATTGGGTGCAGCATCGACATAGACGAGAATCAAGTAGGCGTCATTATTTGTTGCAGTGGAGAGTTTGTTATTAGTGCCAAGGACTGTGAATATACTAATGGAAATGAAGGTACTATCTATGTCAATGTTCGGAAGTTAACATATATTGATTTTATGAGAGATTTGGTGTATTTTTTTACAATGCAAAGTGCAAAAACTACATTACTGTGTTCTTGGGAAGGAATTAAATGATGACTTGAGATTTTTTAATGATGATAATGGTATTAAGGATATCATTTACCATTATCTTCACGGCGACAAAGTTAGGGTATATGTTTAGTATTATAGTGATGATGAGGATGGTGAGGATGAGGATGAGGAGGATGAGCAAACCACCACTGAAAGAGGAAGTGATGGATCCTACTCAAGCAAGTAATCCGGTTGGGGATGAGTTTATGTTAGATGAAGGGAAAAATGAGAGAGAGAGAGAGAGAGAGAGAGAGAGAGAGAGAGAGAGAAGTCATATTGATAGAGATGAACAAATATGGAGATGCCCTGAATTCTCGGGTGAAGATGTGGGTGATGAAGACTTCATCGAATTAGAATGGGAAGTTGCTATATCCAATGAATCAAAAGATGAATATTTGACTTCACTAAGTTTTCCAAGTGATGAAGATGATGATGAACTCGCACAGTCAAGACAAAAGTAAAAGGAATTAAAAAAAAAAATTGCAGCTTCAGGAAAGAGGCTCGACCTGGTAAATAGGGATGAAGCTTCAGCTGAAGGTAATAGAAGTGAAGATGAAGAAAGATGTAGTGATGAAACTGTCGGTTCAGAAAATAAGCTTGGCAACCCGAGTTCGATTCTTTGGTGTTTCATCAAGCGATTTACCTAGCAGGCAAGGGTGGTGGTGACTCTACATGTCCCCAGACTTTACTCTGCTATGAAGCGGCTCACGGAGGTTTCCTGGGTCACCAAAAAAAAAAAAAGAATCTACTCATGGAAGAAAAAGTAAGTACTCTTACTATGTTTCGACTGTTGATAAGCCTGTTTTGTCTATGAGCATGAGATTTGATGATACCAAACAGTTAAAGGAAGCTGTTGTGAAAAACTCTATTGCTGAGTAGAGGAGCATTGAATTCATTAGAAATACGAATGAATTTGTGAGAGCTAAGTGCTCACAACCCAATTATTTATTAAAGCTCTATGGCAAGCTGAGTAGGAAGGGGTCATTCCAGATTAGGTCATTCTAGGAGGAGCATACTTGTCCAATTATATTTAATAATAAAAGAGTAACATGTGTGTGGTTATTGAAGCATTTTTTCAATACTATCAAAGCAATACTTGAGATCAAGAGTCCTTAGTTTCAACTGTTAGTGAAGAAGCAATTAGGGGTTAATGTGTCAAGGAATCAATGTAAGAGAGCTAAGCTAAGGGTGATGAAAATATTGATGGGGGTATAAGGAAGAATATGCGCAAGTATGGAATTATGTCAACGAATGCATGTTTCAAAACCCATCTAGTAGGGTATATGTAGAGGTTGTGAAGAGACCACTTCCTACTCTTTAGCCTATATTTGATAGATTTTATGTCTATTTTAATGCATGAAAACGATGTTTCTTGGCTAATTGTAGAAGAGTTATATGATTGGATGTATGTTTTCTAAATTGTTTATGCAATGGGGAGTTGTTGGCTGCTGTGGGAAGAGATGCCAATAATCAAATGTTTACGATAGCTTGGGCGGTGGTGAAGATAGAGAACAATGATACTTTGTCCTAGTTCCTAAAAAATTTAATGGCTGACCTTGAGATAATCGATGGGGGATGATGAACATTCATGAGCGACCAACAGAATGTAATACCGTTGTCAATTAATTCATTCCCTTTTAATATTAATCACTTGCATATTTTTCCTGATTTATGTTTATTGATTTCAATTTTTGTAGGGACTTATTCCTGCATTAGTTGAGTTGATGCCACATGCTAAGCATAGAATGTGCGCAAGGCACATACACGCAAACTGGTCAAGAAACTTCAAATGAGATAAGTTGCAAAAGAAGTTTTGGTAGATAGCAAAAAGTACCAACATGGTTTATTTCAAATTAGCCAAACAGGGATTGTTGTAGCTGACCAAGGAAGATTTTGATGCACTCTTCTAGATAGAAGCTAAGCACTAGTGTCGAGCCTTCTTCAGCGAAGAGTTCAAATGCGATATTATTGATAACAACCTCAATGAAGTTTTCAATTATAGAATTTTAAAGGCCATGTGCAAACCAATCATCGGCATGCTTGATGATATTCAAGTTATGGTCATGACTAGACTACATAGGCAAAGAGATGAAGCTACGAAGTGGACTAGAGACTATGGTCCTAGGATTGTGAAGAGATTGGATGCAAACGTTGCTGCTAGTAGGTTCTGCCATCCAATTTGGAATGAAGATTGTTGCGACCCATTTTTCAGGTGCACCACTTAAAACTAGGCCAATGGACTGCTAAATCTAACTTAGCTCGGGCTCTCCTAAGCCCATACCAATTCGCGACTTAAGTTTAAATTTCTTAACATGCAAATAGATTTTATCTAGGAGTTGCCACTAATTGATTTTCAGCAGGTCAATTAGACACCTAAGTGAAATAATGAGATAATTATTTTACTCTTACGAACTAGAGATTTTGGATATAGGGACTTCGTTACACTAGACTTTTCTAATGCCCCTTCGGTACCATTTGTTTTATTTGCAATTTTTTTTTTTTTTGCAGGCAGCTTGAATTAATTTGAAGTTATTTCCCTAACATGTGAGACAATCATGCGGGTGTGCAGACAACCAATTTAACACCCAAGAAAGCAATGAATAAATTGCAGGACTTACCTTATAGTAACGAAAGCATTTGCGTTGTTAAATCATAATTCACATCGCCAAAAATATATATGATTTCTAATTAACACTCAATTTTTTTTTTCACTTTATTTAATGAAAGTCATGCAATATGCAATGCAATATAACTAAATGACCTAATTCTAATGACATGCAATTTCTAATTAAATGGGCCTAACAACAATTATCAAATCTAATTCTATATGACATGCAATGACATTTTTTATTTTTCCTAAAAGATGCAATCTATCCTAGAGAATGAAACTAATTTATTCTAAGACATTTTTTGCATCTTTTTTATGAAATTCGAAATTAGAAAATTGTGAAAATTATCTAGCTAGATTAAGATTCTATTCAATTTGTATTAGGAATTAGGTTGAGCCAAATCCTAATTAAAACTAAAATATTATCTTAACCCAAATAATCCGAAAATGCCTAAACTTATAATAAATTAAGAAAAAAAATTATGTGAAATTAAACTAAGTGTAATTTTACCCTAATATGCAATGATGTACAAAATATGCCCTAATTCTAATGACATATGCATGATGATTTTTTGTTGTTTTTCCTTTTTTTTTCCCTTTTTTAATTTCGAAATTAATAATTTCCAAATAATTAAACATGCAATCCAAGTTAAAAAAAAAAAAAAACTAGAAGCCTAAATTAATTGATTTCATTTTTAAATTTTTAATTTTTTAATTTTTAAAATTCGAAATAAATTCCTATTCCAAATATGTAAACACTAAAACAGGGAATAAACCTAATTCTAACCCACATTTTTTTTTTAAATTAACTTAAGTGACACGACAGTAAATCAAGCAATATTGATACCCAAATTGACGAACTATATCTTGCGCATAAGATCGGGTTGGCCAATTTTACATAAATCGCCAATCAAATCTTGGGCAGGAGATCGGATTAGTGATTTTTTCAAGTGATTGCGAGTCGGATTTCAGGCGTGAAAATCGGATTGACAATCACAAATTTCACAGGCTATTTCATGTCGGACAATTCATCATTGCATCAAGGAATAATTATACTAAATAACAATAACAATAAAAAATAAGATAAATAAATAATAGAAAAAAGAATTACCTAAATTGTTGTTTTTATTTTGCTTTTTGTTTTGTTTTCTTTTTATTAGAAAAAGAAAAGGAAAAAAAAGTCAGTTGGCCGGTCCTGTGAGGAGGGGAGTCACTGGCGAGGGTTCCAGCGAGGGCATAGCAGGACGCTAGATCTGATGGCGTCGAGAAAGGGAGTGGCATCGCAGGTCGGCATGGGCTAGCATCGTGTGCCAGCATAGGGAGACCGGTGAGCAATGAGCTATAGGGGTCTCGGGGTAGATTTGCTGCAAGGAGTGTCAGCGAAGGAGATTGGAGGGTTGCAGATCGTGGGCTGGGTGATTGTGGACTGAGCAGAGGCGTTGCTTGGGTGGCGGTGGCTCAGCAGATCGAGGGAGACCGGCGCAGCCGCGATGGACGAACGGCGGCTGCTTCTAGATCTAATGGTGTTGCGGCAAGGCCGCGATGGGGAAGCAACAGTGTCGGACGCGAGGTGGCTCGGCGAGTGTTGTGGGTGAGACCGGTGTAGCGGCGGTGAAGCAGAGATGACTCGTGGGTCGCCGACAAAGCAGCGGTGGGCGGTGGCTCGGCTGCTGGTGCGGGTGGTGCCTGATGGAGGTGGTGCCGATGGAGACCGGGGGGGCGGAGTAGCGAGGAAGACGAAACATCTTCCTTCTTTCTTTTTATTTATTTTTATTTTTTTCTCTTTTCTTGCTGCACATGACTTCTGCCCTCTTTCACTTTTTCTCTTGTTTTTTTTCCTCTAAAAAACCGAAGGCCCCTCACCTTTTTTTGTTGTAAATTTTTCGAATTTCGCCGCCCCTGCGTCTGTACAAGAACAACTCCTTTTATAGGGGAAAAAATTAGACCTATGTTGCATATTTTATTTCCAATTTTACCTGTGCATAATCCCTTGAATATATCGTTGCACCTCGTGCGATATTCTCTGTTGTATTTTCCAAATATTCCATTCAAAAAATTTCATTTCTGCTCAAAATACATTCCCCAGTGTATATTACCTGAATACGTGAAAAATCTGAATAGAATATGTGAAAATTCCTTCCCTCACCAGCGGTCTAAAATAAAATAAAATAAAATAAAACAAAAATAACATAAATGTTCCTAAACTATATGCCATGTGATTTTTAGTTTTTTATTTTGGTAAAAATTAACCCAAAAATTATGCAAAAATTTAGGTGTCAACAAAGATAATGGATATGAGATCTTTCAAAATTATGATAAGTATGTTGTCAACCTAGATAGAAGAAAGTGTTTATGGAGAGCTTGGCAACTAAATGGAATTTCTTGTGCCCATGTCATTTGTGCTATTCAGATGAAGCAAAAAAAAACTAGATGATTACCTAGATGATTGGTACAAAAAAAAAACTATAGAAAATTTTGGGAGCCAACAAATCATGAAAGCTCTCTACCTTGGCCACTGAAGAAGCAAATAGGAAGGCAAAAAAGGAGACAAAGAATGCAACAGGAAGTGGCATTAAGTTAGAGGATGAGTAGGACTAGAGTAAAGATGACATACTCTTGTTGCTGCAAGGAACGAGACAATAAGAAAGGTTGTAAGTTGAAAAAGCGACATCAACAACAAGATGTAATGGCTGATTTAGTGCTAGGAACATGACTTACTGAAGAGCTTCTTGTTGGGCTTACTGAAGGGAGGATAGAAAGCCCTGTTGTATTGCCTACTGAAGGGCAAACAGAAAGCCCTGCTATAAGGTAAGTATCATCTTTGCCTCATAAACTTTTCAATTCTCTTATGCTTTTCCTCTATCGTGCATTTGTAATATGATAAGTTTTTTCCATTTGTTTCCACCATAAAAATGAGTAGATGTTTAATTATTTATTCTAGTTCATCATAATCCCGATACAATATATTGTTGTAAGGCCTACTAAAGGGCCAAAAAAAGGCCTTGTCGTAGGCTCAAAAGTAGGGACAAGGACTGGAACAAGCATGACAGTAATAACAAAAATTGAGTCCATTGTTGAGCAAACGAGAAAAAATATATTGTAAATTGTACATCGCTATGTTTGTCTTATATGGGCTAAAATTTAAATTTACTATTTGTTTCTCAGGTGAGAAGATGAGCAATTGCACAAATTGCACAGGTTGCTCCCTCATTTGTTGCTGCTATTGAAAATGAAGTACCACAGCGAACAAAAGGGGCTTTTGAAAAAAGATTAAGGTAATATGGTTATGGGATTTGCACAGATAAACGTAATGGAATGACTATTTTGAATGAAAAATTTGTAGGCCTTATGCATTTAATTTGTTGTACTTCAATTCATTTCATTTGGTTCACAATATGGACATGTTCTTATAGCCTAGGAGAACTTCGGAGATACTTATCTCTCAAGGTGGGCCAACTCAAAAATCAAGGGCACAACAAAAGAAGAGTGCACCAAAGAAAAAGACAATGGATATAGCTGCAAAACAACAATCCAAAAAGAACCTAGCACAAGTTCCATCTCAACCAACTGATCATGGGAGTAATAGTGATCATATGGACCAACACATGATACGTGCGAGAACAAAAATAGCTGCTGTCAAGAACAATGAGAATGAGTGCTCGAATTATGAATCAATTCAAAGCTCCAAGAGGAAAAATGGGATGGGGGTGTTGTGCATATTGACTGATGGAAAGGTGCTGTTGACACCTAGATTTTGACGGTCCGTTTAGTCATTTATCGCGTAGCATATAGATTTAGGTGCATTTTTATTATTTTATTTTAATTGGCGTTTTATTTTTTGGACCGGTGCGGATGGGTTCAAATTAGTTGGATTAAGCCCACAAAAGGAACAAATTAGCCCAAGCCCGTTGCTTTTTAATTAATTATCTCGTGGGAAATTGAGATTTGATGCAATATTATGGTGATTTTTTACATTTAAAAAAATCATATTGCAATCTTATCTTTAACCTTTTGGTGGTAAAATCATTGGGAATATTAAGGAGGATAAGGAATATTCTAAAATATTTTGTTGCGGATAGAAATTTTAGAGTTGGTTAATGGAGCTTTATCTGGAAAATCTTCACAAAAATTTCGGATTATCTTCAATCGCTGAGTCAATATATGAAATCTTCGTTGGTAGAACATATTGATTTGTTCTTGCTCTATAAAAGGGGGGGCTTTTTTTTACCAAAAAAAAAGGGGGGGCTTTTTCTGAGCTTCTTTTGGGTCGAAAGAAAAGGAAAAAAAAAGTTGAAAAAGTGAGAGAGAGAAACCGGTGAAGAAAAGCTGCCGAGGGAAAGGGAACACAGAAAGTGAAAAGTGAAAAAAACAGAGCAGGAGATGACGTGAGAAAACAGGAGGCAAAGGAAAAAGAACACTGTTCTTCTTCTCTGGAGATTTGCTTCCGTTTACTCGCGCCCTGTTCGCTCGCTGCTTGCTCTGCATCGCTGCCGCCGCTTGAAGCCACAGCCATGCCACCTCTGGTTCGACGCCCAGCGGTCCCTTCCATCTGGAGCTAGACCCAAGCAGATCTGTAACTGCACAGCCTGGCAACCAAGCTCGAGCTGATCGCCCCACCACCGTGAGCCCAGCGCCCGAGCTCCGCTCCTGCAGCTAGATCTAACCACTGCAACCTTCGACCTGACGCTGCAAACCAAATTGATCCGCCCCGTCCGTTGCCGTTCGGCCCTCTGTTCTGTCCGGCGAAGCTGCTGCTGATCCGAGCTTGACTGACCCGAACAACCCTCTGCTCTGACGCCCATCCGACTGCTGTGACCTCTGATCAGCGACCTAGGTCGCAAGCCAGGTAGACCTGCGCCGCTCGATCCGACCCGCCGCTGCTCAGCTCGTCCGCCAACAACGACCCGTGACGCCCAAGCCTACCATGCCCACGCCGCCGAGCACCGACGCCGATCCGCCCAACGCTGGCCCTGCCCATCCAGACCCGAGCCTCCCCAGCTCTGCTCCTGTGTTGCTGCCACCGTTGGTTCACCTTGGTTGGAGCCTCCTTTGTTGAACCGATTAGCCGGATCCCTTTGGAGATCCACAGTTGTGCGTGGAAAGGAAGGAAGAAAAAAAAAAGGAAAGACAAAAAAATTAGATTAGGTAGTTTTTTTATTATTTTATCTTTATTATTTTTATATAGTTTATAGTTTCCTTGTTTTTTTAGTGTGATTATTCATTGATACATGACTGATATTCCAACATGAAAGTGCCCTTCAAATTAGGGATTGACAGTCCGATTTCGCGCCCGAAATCCGATTCGTAATCTCTTACAAAAATCGACAATCCAATCTCAAGCCCGAGATTCAATTCGCGATTTAATTTAAAATTGGCCAACCCGATCTCATGCGCGAGATATGGTTCGCTAATTTTTTGATATCAATCTTATCTTGTTTCATTTGCCATCGTCAAGTTAGTTGAGTCAATCTTATATTCGTAAAAGAAAAATCAAAAAAATACTTGAGTTAGGAATATACTTGCTTTAGAATATTCCTAATCTTAGTTTTCGTAAAAGAGCAATCTTATTTCGAATTTTGAAATAAAAAATCCAAAAAAGAAAGTGCAATCATTTAGGTTGTTAGTTTTGCATGTTAGTTTTAATTTCGAATTTCTTAAAGAAAAACACAAAAAAAATCATTGTGCATATTATATTAGAATTGCATGTTTCATTTTAAATTTAGGATCATTTTTTTATAGATAAATTGCATTTTAGATTTAGATAATGTCTTCGTTTAAATTAGGAATTAATATGGCTTAATCCCTAGTTTAAATTAGATAGAATCTTAATCTAGCTAGATCATTTCAAATTTCATAAAATTTGTCTTTGGATAAATTATTTGCAATTTCTAGGATAGATTGCATTTTTAAAATAAAAAATGTCATTTGCATGTCATATAGAATTAGGTTCATGAAATGCATGTCATTTTAGTGATTATTGTTAGGTTAATTTCTAATTAGAAATTGTCCGTCGTTAGATTAGGTCATTTAATAAATGTTGCGTGACATATAGCTCGCATATTGAATTATATGTCGCATGTCATTTTAGTTGAAATAATTTTGTACGTCATTGCATTGCATTGCACGTCATTAGAATTAAGTCATTTTGGTTAATTCAAATTGCATATTTAACAATTGCATGTTCATTAAGAGATCATAAAATTTTTATTCATATGTTTAGGATATGTTGCCATGCCATATCATTTTATATTAGATTAAAAGCATTGCATTGCATATGGATTATAGTCTCGTTTAATAAGTGAAAACAAAAAGAAAGAAATTGCTTGTTAATTAGAAACCATATCTAGGATTGTTGATGTGGATTTTAACTTAACAATGCATATGCTTTCATTACTTTGAGGTAAGTTCTGCATCATTTAATTGCTTTCTTGGGTGTTAAATCGGTGGTTTGCGCACCTGCATGAACACCTCACATGTTAGGGAAATAGATTTAAAATCAATCCAAATTGCTTGCCAAACATTTTTCAAAAATAAAAAGAAAGGTACCGAAAGGGCGTTAGAGAAATCTAACGTAACCAAGCTCCCGTACCCTTAGTCTTTGGTTCGTATGAGTAAAGTAAATCTTATGTTGCTTTACTAGGGTTTCTAATCGACCCACCAAAAATAGATTAGTGGCGACTCCTAGTTAAAATTCAATTGCATGTTAACAATTCAAACCTAAGTCGCGAATTGGTATGGGCTTGGAAGAGCCCAAGTTAAGTCTAGGCTTAACAATCCATTAGCCAAAACCTAGGTGGTCCAAACCCCGAAAATTTTGGTCGCGACAACTTGGCGACTCCGCTGGGGATCCAGAGTTGAAACTCTTAGTGGACTTAGGCCAATTTTCTTTTTTGAAAAAAATGCTTTTGTTTGGCAGTGAGGATTCCAGGTACGTCCCTAACATTTAAGGTGTTAAATGTTTTTGCAGATTGGGAGATATAAATGGAAGTGTTTGCTAACCTTTGTTATGCAGGGAGGTGTAGGAATGTATGGTTTATTTTCATGAACGAAGTGTTGTTTGATTTAAACTGCTGTGCATACTTTGCATTTATCACTACACTTTGCACACACAACCTGCCGCCGGACCTGGGCCGCATAGGATCATTTAGGATGGTATTGAGATGGATACCACTCCGACTGCATGCTCGCGGTACGAGTTGCCCATCTCAATCCCGAAGTTTCTTTCATGGTGTCAAGAGTACCCACCTTGATCCACATGCCCGTGACTTAGGTTGGCTCTTTGACCAAGCCGGAGTCATGAGGACCCGACTTACTCCACACGCCCGCAGCTAGTCTGATCATCCTTGTGGCTTCACTTTGCTAAGCCTGTCTAGAGTAGAAATCGAGCCTCACATCTCATGTGCATGTCTATGTGATTGCCATTAATTTTCTTTGGTGAAGTAAGTCTTCTATCCCTATACCATGCAATTTATTTTGTCATGCTTTTGGTCTGTCCATGACAATTTAGGATAGTCATTTGATCTAATTCCTTTCAAGAATGAAATGATGAAATTTCCATGCAATAAATCATTTGGAAAATAAAAAATTTGGAGAATTTGTTTTCAATTCATGTCTAGAAAATTTGATCTTACTAGGATGTCTATTTTTCTAGCTCTCTTTAGGAAATTCTCTTCTTGTAAGAGCTTTTCATGAAAAAAAATGATGAAAAAAAGTTGATAGATCATTGTTATGGGTTGATTCTTTATTTGCACCTTGTACTTATATATTTTTTCATTCATTTGATTAGGTGATAATGGATCCTTCACGTTCGCCTATCATTACGCGATCAAGAGCAAAAATGGCCGACCAAACTAAAATGTATGATCGTATCTCCGCTATGGAATACCAATTCCAACAGTTGCTCACCTCTATGTAACTCATGACAGCCCAAATCCAATCCCTCCGAGCAGATTTGACTCTTGCACCTGCTTTCCCTAAGGTAGTAGTTCGGAAACGGGAATACAAGACCCAAATGAGCAATAATGACATGCCTGAATTGGAAGATAACCCACTAGTCATTGCCAAACTTGACAATGTCCCTAAGACAAAGCAGGATGAAGTGGAAGTGATGGACACTCTAGGGCAGCCTAGTGGCAAGTTTGATTACCTGGTGAAGTATTCAGCTCCTCCCAGCTTTTACTTTGACTCCCGCAACATAGTTCCAAGTGGATGGGATGACATGGACGATCTGACGCCTCCAAAGACAAAGAACTCTAATGACGCCCTGGAAGGAATCACAGGTCTGTTCGATGACCTCTTCATAGGAGCCAATGATAAAGGACCTTCGGAAGACATGGATGTTAGCATGCAAGAGTAACTTGTTACTGTTGCACATTCCCCTGCGCGGGAATTTTTATCTCTTTCTAGGAATTTTTATCACTTTTTAGGATTGGTTTCCGTTTTTAGGAATCGTTTTCGATTTTTTCTCTTTTTAGAGGTTTAGGAATTACAATTTCCATTCCAATAATGTAATTCATTTGATTATATTCAATGAAATTACAATTTTATTTCCAATTTTGAGGACATGATGGAGTACTCCAAACCAGTCCAATGACGATATCCAACCATGAAAGAAAATATCATCCATGGAGAAATCCTGAGGGATGGACTTTCTCATGTTTCCTCCCAAAAACCTTTTTTGAAAACAAAAGCATTTCATTGTAAAAAAAAAAAACAAAACAAACAAAAAACATTTTCCTAAAGCTTGTAGCAGATTAAACCTATTTGTTTGTCTGACTCATTTGCTTCTTGTCTCAAAGCATGATTATATAGCTTGTTATGACAAGGGACATCTGAGAATGGTGTATCAAGTTTCAATGATCATAAACTTGACTTGTGATCGACAAGTTTAGAGCGCACTTGTAATGAAAAGATTTGGGGCAAGTAAATGAGAACCATCATTCCCTGGTGGAAGAATTGACAAATTGGGGGCATGACAGGTTTTGGTAGTGACCCGACTGGGATAAAGTCTCAACCCGAGCCAAAATGGATGTGCAATTTGAATTTACTTTGATGTTGCATAGTATTGTACTAATGCACGTTCTCTTGTGCAGGGGCAAAAGTGGATTTTCAATCTTGAATGATAGGGACAATCCAAAGACATCAACTGCTGAGGCAATTCCCATTATAGAGGAATCCTTGAATGAATGCTTAAAACCATTTTGCAGTATAGAAAACTGTTTGAAGTTGACATGCTTAAAAGCTGTTGAGTTCTTTTTAAAAGGGTTTTGGATGATGACTCTTACATGTTTTATCCACCAATTCCACTAAAGAACATCAAGATGGACTAATTTAATGAATAATGTGAAATTGATTGAGCATACTAAATGAGGCAAGTCGAGATGATGAAAGTCAAACCCTATCCTATACACAGTCCCATATTCATACATTTGTGAGATGAGTGTAGGAAGGTTCATATTCATAAGGTAAAGAGTTCTCTCGTAAAATGTACGGCAACCGAAATGATGAGAGGCAATTCATATCTCTATCCCAAAAACTACATCTGATCTGTTGCTTAACCCTTTTGAGCCCATACACTTATGGATATTCTTTTCAAATCACCCCTATCAAGAATCAGCCCACATCGAGGCAACTAAGAGATAAAATTGCATCATGAGGTGAGGAAAATGAATTGAAATTTTCTTGCTCTCACTTGCATCAATCTTCAAGTCATGCTATTACATTGAATTCATATGGTAATTTAAGTGCCCTAGGATAACGAAGAGCATTTCTTTTTCTCTATCCTATACACTTATATCATTTGCTTAGCCCAATTGAGCCTGCAATTTCATTTCTTTAAAGCCAATTGCTGATCATCCCCCACACTGGGGCAAGGCAAAAGGCAGATGAAGACTCTTGAAAAGTTCGAGTGTCATTCAAAGTGTAATTGCTTGACGCATGCATAGAAATCAAAATAGAACTAAGGGATATGAAAAGCAGTGTGCTTGGTAAAAGCAAGGCCAATGCCCATGAAAAGAAGAAAAAAAAAATGCATGAAAACTGGGGGTATGAAAAAGCAGTGTGCTTGGTAAAAGCAAGGCCAATACCCATAGATGAAAAGAGAGAGTCAAGATAGGTGACTGTCAATTGTAAGAATTGAATTCCAATTGAGCAAATACTCAAAGAACTCAAATGGTGAGTTTTTACAATCAATAGGGCATTTCATGAAGACAATCCCCGATGATGAAAAAGAAAACCGGTGACAATGCCAAGATGATCATCAACTCACACCTTTTACACACATTTTGAGCTTAATGATCCTTTCCTTTCTCAACCCATGAACCCAACCTACGTTACGTCCCTTAACAAAGTCTCTTCAGATTATGGTACTTGAATTAACATAGGAGTTCACATGTTTATAAGCATTGCTCGAGGAAGTGCGAGCAAGATTATTTCTTTTTCATGTTGCAGGGTTCTTGACTTGTAAACCCAGAGATGATTGCAAGACTGTTCATTCAATGGCCTTGACTCAAAGAGTCCATTTATTAAGCCGTCAACCAAGCCCCCATTATGGTCCCTATTAAAGACCTCTCAGTTGGTAAGACCGTACCGCTTACGAGAATACTCGGACCCATGTCGATATAATGAAATTGAGTGATTCGCGTAAAATAGTCATTCTAAATGAGAGTGAATGAAAGTCATTTCTAACCGAAAGTCTCTCATTTAGTATTCTTAAGAAATCCATGTCATGAGTGAAAATTGTCTTGAATGATAATTCTCTCCAGTGGAAATTTGGGTGATGCAAAGGTCATTATGCATAAACCCTGATTGAGTTGATGAAAACCTCACTGAATTTTGAAATGTGCATTCTAGAATAGCTCAGATTATCTATCTCTTTGATGAATGCATATCAGTTTTTGCTCTAAATCATGTCTGACAAGTAATTCAAGTTCCTTTCAGAATATTTCATGATATTAGGAGATGAGAAAACTTTACAATGAGGTGAAAGACATCCACAGGATATCTAAACTCCAAAGGACATATCCCCAAGAATCAGAGATATCACCAGGTAAGTATATCTCTACCATACTTTAAAATACTTGTCATTGTGCAGGTGTTCTCTCTCAAGTGCATCGACACTTGACTTGGTCAAGCTGTCCTTTATATTGACCTGGCGTGCTTTTGTAGCCTGGAGTCCCTTTATATTGAATCGGTGTGCTTCTGTAGCCTGATGTCCCTTTTAATAGACCCGGTGTGCTTTTGTAGCCCGGTGTCCTTTATATCAACCTGGCGTGCTTTCGTAGCCCAGAGTCCCCTTCATCGACCTGGCGTGCTTTTGTAGCCCGGAGTTCCTGACCTGGCATGCTTTCGTAGCCCGGAGTTCTTGACCTGGCATGCTTTCGTAACCTAGAGTCCCTTTATATTGAATCGATGTGCTTCTATAGCCCGATGTCCCTTTTAATAGACTCGACGTGCTTTTGTAGCCCGGTGTCCTTTATATCAACCTGGCGTGCTTTCGTAGCCCATAGTCCCCTTCATCGACCTGGCGTGCTTTCGTAGCCCGGAGTTCCTGATCTGGCGTGCTTTCGTAGCCCGGAGTTCCTGATCTGGCGTGCTTTCGTAGCCCGGAGTTCCTGACCTAGCGTTCTTTCGTAGCCTAGAGTCCATTTTATTGAACCGGCGTGCTTCCGTAGCCCGGATTTCTTTTATCGACCTGGCGTGCTTTCGTAGCCCAGAGTCCTTTACATCGACAATCAATGGAGTTGTCCCCTAAAGATTTTTCCTCCAGATTCAGTCTGATTAAGGCGACCGAAGAAAGATTCGGGTCCTGGTCAGATGATCTATGCTACAATGCTAGGCGACTAAAGAAAGGTTCGGGTCCTAGCCAAGCAAAACCTCAGTTTAGGCGACCGTAGAAAGGTACGGGTCCTGGAAAAGCAATTACCTCAGTTCAGGCGACCGTAGAAAGGTACAGGTCCTGGAAAATGATTCCTTATTCAGGTGACCGTAGAAAGGTACGGGTCTTGGAAAGTGAATCCCCGTTTAGGCGACCGTAGAAAGGTACGGGTTCTAAACAACAATTATTGCTCTAACAGGTGACCATAGAAAGGTACGGGTCCTAGAAAAGCAATTTCCCCATTTAGGCGACCGTAGAAAGGTATGGGTCCTAGAAAATCAATTTTTTCGTCAAGGCGACCGTAGAAAGGTACGGGTCCTAGGAAAGTAGTTTCCTTACAAAACCTTGCTGCCCTACTAGGCGACCGTAGAAAGGTACGGGTCCTGAACATGTAACACCGACTATCTTGAATCGCTCTACCCTCCATGAAGGTAAGGTATTCCAAGTAGGTTCCTTTACCATTTGCATTCAAATTGCATTCCAAAATTTTGACATCTCAGTCTGGATCTGGATGTCTCAATTCTCTTCGTTGAACATTGCACTCTGGATGTGAATGCTCTTCAACTTTCCTCGTTATACCTTAGTCTTCTAGGTATTTCGAGCTTCTAAAATCATGACATATCTATCTGGACCTGGATGTCTTGATTACTTTTGTCTAAACATTTCACTCTGGATGTGAATGTTTTTTCGACTTTTCTCGTTATACTTAGTTTGGATCTAGGTATCTTGAGTACGAAAATCTTGACATCTTAGTTTGGACCTGGATGTCTTGATTATTTTCATTCAAAAATTTCACTCTGGATGTGAATGTTTGTCAATCCTTCTCATTATACCTTAGTCTGGATCTAGGTATTTTGAGATTTTCAAAAAATCTTAACATCTCAGTCTGGATCTAGATGTCTCAATTTTTTCCATTGAACATTTTACTTTGAATGTGAATGTTCTTACCTGTTACACTTTTCAAGGAACCTGAGTGAGAGTTGGGTACTTGTGGAGTAAATAGGGATTTATCAAGTACCTAAAGATGCTTTACCGCACTGACTGGTAGGTAATTGTAGGTACGCTCTTTCCTTTCACATCATGCAGTTGCATTAGCATTTACATGCATCATATGAGTTGCACTTTTAAAAAAAATGGGATTCATTTCCTAATAAAAAAATCAAAAAAAAAAAATTTAGTGCATGTGCATAGTCAAAATTTAGGTCTCAATTTATCTTTGAAGGCAACCTCTTCGAACTCACCTTCAAAGAGGGGTAGCTATTGACACCTAGATTTTGACGGTCCGTTTAGTCATTTATCGCGTAGCATATAGATTTAGGTGCATTTTTATTATTTTATTTTAATTGGCGTTTTATTTTTTGGACCGGTGCGGATGGGTTCAAATTAGTTGGATTAAGCCCACGAAAGGAACAAATTAGCCCAAGCCCATTGCTTTTTAATTAATTATCTAGTGGGAAATTGAGATTTGATGCAATATTATGGTGATTTTTGGCATTTAAAAAAAATCATATTGCAATCTTATCTTTAATCTTTTGGTGGTAAAATCATTGGGAATATTAAGGAGGATAAGGAATATTCTAAAATATTTTGTTGCGGATAGAAATTTTAGAGTTGGTTAATGGAGCTTTATCTGGAAAAACTTAACAAAAATTTCGGATTATCTTCAATTGCTGAGTCAATATATGAAATCTTCATTGGTAGAACAGGTTGATTTGTTCTTGCTCTATAAAAGGGGGGGCTTTCTCTAAGCTTCTTTTGGGTCGAAAGAAAAGGAAAAAAAAAGTTGAAAAAGTGAGAGAGAGAAACCGATGAAGAAAAGCTGCCGAGGGAAAGGAAACACAGAAAGTGAAAAGTGAAAAAAGCAGAGCAGGAGATGACGTGAGAAAACAGGAGGCAAAGGAAAAAGAACACTGTTCTTCTTCTCCGGAGATTTGCTTCCATCTACTCGCGCCCCGTTTGCTCGCTGCTTGCTCGCATCGCTGCCGCCGCTTGAAGCCACCGCCGTGCCGCCTCTCGTCCGACGCCCAACGGTCCATTCCATCCGGAGATAGACCCGAGCAGATCTGTAACCGCACAGCCCGGCAACCAAGCTCGAGCTGATCGCCTCACCACCGTGAGCCCAGCGCTCGAGCTCCGCTTCTGCAGCTAGATCTAACCACTGCAACCTCCGACCGGTGACCTGACGCTGCAAACCAAATTGATTTGCCCCGTCCGTTGCCGTTCGGCCCTCCGTTCGTCCGGTGAAGCTGCTGCCGATCCGAGCCTGACTGACCCGAACATCCCTCTGCTCCGATGCCCATCCGACCGCTATGACCTCCAATCAGCGACCCAGGTCGCAAGCCAGGTGGACCCGTGCCGCTCGATCCGACCCGCCGCTGCTTAGCTCGTCCGCCAACAACGACCCATGACGCCCAAGCCTGCCGCGCCCACGCCACCGAGCATCGAGGCCGATCCACCCAACGCCGGCCCTGCCCGTCCGAACCCGAGCCTCCCTAGCTCGGCTCCTGTGTTGCTGCCACCGTTGGTTCACCTTGGCCGGAGTCTCCTTTGCCGATCCGATTAGCCGGCTCCCCTTGGAGATCCACGGCTGTGCGTGGAAAGGAAGGAAGAAAAGAAACAGAAAAGACAAAAAATCAGATTAGGTAGTTTTTATTATTATTTTATCTTTATTATTTTTATATAGTTTATAGTTTGTTTGTTTTTTTTAGTGCGATTATTCATTGATACATGACTGATATTCCAACATGAAAGTGCCCTTCATATTAGGGATTGACAGTCCGATTTTCGCGCCCGAAATCTGACTCGTAATCTCTTACAAAAATCGACAATCCAATCTCAAGCCCGAGATTCGATTCGCGATTTAATTTAAAATTGGCCAACCCGATCTCATGCGCGAGATATGGTTCGCTAATTTTTGGATATCAATCTTATCTTGTTTGATTTGCCATCGTCAAGTTAGTTGAGTCAATCTTATTTTCGTAAAAGAAAAATAAAAAAAATACTTGAGTTAGGAATATATTTGCTTTAGAATATTCCTAATCTTAGGTTTAAAATTGCAATCTTATTTCAAATTTTTAAATAAAAAATCAAAAAAGAAAGTGCAATCATTTAGGTTGTTAGTTTTGCATGTTAGTTTTAATTTCGAATTTCTTAAAGAAAAACACAAAAAAAAAAAATCATTGTGCATATTAGATTAGAATTGCATGTTTCATTTTAAATTTAGATCATTTTTTTAGATAAATTGCATTTTAGATTTAGATAATGTCTTAGTTTAAATTAGGATTTAATATGACTTAATCCCTAGTTTAAATTAGATAGAATCTTAATCTAGCTAGATCATTTCAAATTTCATAAAATTTGTCTTAGGATAAATTAGTTGCAATTTCTAGGATAGATTGGATTTTTAAAATAAAAAATGTCATTTGCATGTCATATAGAATTAGGTTCATGAAATGCATGTCATTTTAGTGATTATTGTTAGGTTAATTTCTAATTAGAAATTGTCCGTCGTTAGATTAGGTCATTTAATAAATGTTGCGTGACATATAGCTCGCATATTGAATTATATGTCGCATGTCATTTTAGTTGAAATAATTTTGTACGTCATTGCATTGCATTGCACGTCATTAGAATTAAGTCATTTTTGTTAATTCAAATTGTATATTTAACAATTGCATGTTCATTAAGATATCATAAAATTTTTATTCATATGTTTAGGATATGTTGCCATGCCATATCATTTTATATTAGATTAAAAGCATTGCATTGCATATGGATTATAGTCTCGTTTAATAAGTGAAAACAAAAAGAAAGAAATTGCTTGTTAATTGAAAACCATATCTAGGGTTGTTGATGTGGATTTTAACTTAACAATGCAGATGCTTTCATTACTTTGAGGTAAGTTCTGCATCATTTAATTGCTTTCTTGGGTGTTAAATCGGTGGTTTGCGCACCTGCATGAACACCTCACATGTTAGGGAAATAGATTTAAAATCAATCCAAATTGCTTGACAAACATTTTTCAAAAATAAAAATAAAGGTACCGAAAGGACGTTAGAGAAATCTAACGTAACCAAGTCCCCGTACTCTTAGTCTCCGGTTCGTAGGAGTAAAGTAAATCTCCCGTTGCTTTACTAGGGTTTCTAATCGACTCATCAAAAATAGATTAGTGGCGACTCCTAGTTAAAATTCAATTGCATGTTAACAATTCAAACCTAAGTCACGAATTGGTATGGGCTTGGAAGAGCCCAAGTTAAGTCTAGGCTTAACAATTCATTAGCCAAACTCTAGGTGGTCCAAACCTCGAAAATTTTGGTCGCGACAGGTGCTAGACATGGTCTTCTTTTTATGTGGTGTTGAACATTGTCTCTTTTTATATTCTTTTTTTAAAAGGGTGCTGGATATTGTATCTTTATTGATAGTAATCGCTGCCATTATTATTTAAGGAGGGTGTATATTACCATTTTTTTTAAGAGAGTGCCGAACCTTTAGTGATTGAAGAGTGAAGTCAAACATGTTTTAAACTTTGTAAAGAACCAATCAATGTCAATGGCAATAGTTGTTTTTGTTAGTTTCTCTGGAATTGGTTTCAGCTAGTAATGCCGGCAAGATAGTTATTGGTTTTGCTGTATAATTTTTTGTTGTTAGTGCAATGTTCTTATGAGACTGATATTGTTTTTAGAAGTGATGTGTGCATATATTGTTGCTGACTGAAATTGTGGATGCTAATGAATTTGTGGACTCTGGTTGGTTGTATGTACTAGTGCAAAAACAAAATGCACCAGCTCACCTTGGTGTAGCTGTGGGAGCTGCATCTTCTTGCATGAGCAATTTTAGGTGCTGGTGCATCTTGTTGCATCAACACTTGTATGGGCTGGTGCAAGAACAAGATGCACCAGCAACCCAATTGGTGTAAGAACAAGATACACTAGCAACCCAACTGGTGCAACAAAATGTAAGATGCACCAATACTAGTGCAAGTCAAGTAACGTTTGAAACTAACATGTTTTTTATTTATTTACAAAAAAAACAAAAAAAAACTTGTGTAAGACAAGATCACTTTGTAATCACGATTAACACTTAAATCATCATTTTTATAAAAACTTGGCACTCGAGCAATCACTATTTACAATTTATGACTCTGAAATAGTCAATCATGAATTTGCCACCATCCCTTAATTTCACCATGGTTTGCAATAATAAGTTACAACAAATTAGCAAACCATTACTAGATAAAAAATGCAGTAAACCATTATATTTAAAGAAAAAAATAACCAAAATAAACATTAATAATACACAACTAAGCAAGAAAACTTTTAGGTACTCACAACTAATACATTCCAACTCCAACCCTCAATTTCTACCATAGATTACAACAAAACCTTTTGATCTATACAAAAATTGCAATAAACTAAAAACACACTTTACTTATAAATAATCCAATACAAGTGCATATTCCACATCTTCAACTATGATGGACATACAAACTTCTTCTCATTACTCACTTCACATTTGAATAGACTACACAATAGAATAACAACACAATCAATGCTCGATAAAAGTTTCTTTTAATTTTCAGCCTTGAAATCTCTCTCTTCAAATGGTCAACCATAAATGTTAAACCCTACATTTGAGCTTGCATTGAGTTGACATCCTCCAACGCATCCATTAATGTAGGTGGAGGTTAATGTCGGCTTTCAAGTAACTCCAAGATCACCTCTGTCGCTCGATCAAAGAATTTCTCATCAACCAATTTAAAATATTTGCACTTCGAGCATTCTCTATATCTGCCACACCCATGGAATCTTCTCTCGGGGTTCAACCGAGTCTCAGATGTTCTTCTCAAACTCGGTGACCCACAATAATGGTAACACTCACCATCTAATTCGTTTTTTTTTAAATAGGAATGTGAGCCCTACTTAAGCTTCTGCCTTCCATTTGTAAGAGTGAGTTGGTAATTTTGAGAGAAAATCAAAATATGCACTTAAATAGGGGATTTAGGGTTTTGAACTTCCGATTCTCTCTCAATTTAGGGATTTATGATTCTTACTTGGGGGAAACGACGCTAAATGGCATTGTCTTGTTGTTTGTTGGCTGACTGTACTCTTCAGCGATCCACGTTGGCTTCAAAAATTAATAAAAAAACTGTCGCGTCGGATTTCCAACCAACTAGATTGACGTTGGCACTAAAATGATTGTTTTTCAAAAGTTTTGGCATTTAAGTGATTCACAATAAACTTTTGGTACCAAAGTGAGCGCCATACACAAGTTTTGACACTGATGGTTTACTTATCCCAAAAAGAAAACTCTTCTCTATTAACTTCGCGACATGCAAGCAAGAACTAATTCAAAATGAATATACTGCAATAACCAAACAAATGAAGCGGAAGATCACGAATTTGGGACATAAAATTGGAAGAAGAGTTTGGTTTTATGTAAAAAGAGGGGTGGATCTGAAGAATTCAAAGAAATTAGAAGGTTGTTTCAGTCATGTTTTGGAAGAGGAAAATAATTACATGTTGGAGGTTTGTTTTGGATAAACACAGTTTCATGTTTGCATAAATGATGAGCAAAAGGGCAAAATAAAAATAGTAACACTGAAAAAAATCTCAATGTTCTTACGTTTGTGTACACGTGCAGTGAGGAGAACATAGAGCAAACACAATGGAGAAATAGAGCTCTCTTCTCTTAACAGAGAGCAGAGCCCTCTTTCTCACCTCTCGTTCGTCTTCATGATGCTCTGATTCTCCTTCGCTACAACTCAAGATGATGAAACCTGAAGAATGGGTGAAGAAGGGACCGGTTCTTCTAGCTTGGAGGAGGAAGAGGAGGCCTTACAGTGAAGATGAGGACATGATGGAGGATTCAAGATAGGGCCTTGTAGTGAAATCGTATGGTGGACAAGTTTTCAACATTTCTCAACTTTGTTCTTCTTAGTGCACGATTCAATAAGATGATTTTGCCCTAGTTTGACAAATAAGGATTAGGGTTTTTCAACAACACTTTGACTTTGCCCAAATTCCTTAATTTGGGGCAAATAATGTGACATTCTGAATTTCCAATTCTGTTTTCAATTGAATGAGTCGGGCTTTTCATTGATGCGCCTATAGCCTTTTTCTCTAAGTTGACCACTCACAAGTTAACTAATCGATCAGGTGAAGCCGTTAAGGAATTTTAACGTTACAGACTCGAGAATTTGACTAGAAACTGACTACTCGACCGTGCTAATTTGCAAGGACCAATACGCCACTGTCAAAATCAATCAGAGATCAGAGATATGTCGATTTGACTGAGATATGTGATCAGTGTTTGGGTGATTCCACCTGATGGCAAAATTCTCGTTGAACGACGCTGGACTGATTATTCTGTCTTTTATGTACCTTGTGTCCATATTTGAAATCTCGAGATTTTCATGACAATCGAGAGTCGCCAATGTGTCGAAGATGTACATTGTGGCTTGAAAATAATCAACCATTAGTCAAATGCACCAAAAATTCCTAAAAGCTATCCTGTAGATTAAGACGCGCTAAAATCACGCCAAATTGAAATTAACCATGAAATTGAACCCGATTTCAAAAATTGAAAGTTCTGTCATGTTACAAATCATTTTAGGAACGTCAACTCATCCTCAGAAGATTTTTTTGCAAACTGAGATTTTTGGCAAAAAGTTCAAAGTTAGGCCGTTTGAACCGGGAACTTCGAGGGAGCATTTTTGGTCGCACTTTTGGGAGGCAAGTTGGATCATTTGATGGGGAAAAATCATAAGAAGGACAAAGACACATAGGCTGATTTATTTGGGCTTCAATTGGTTTGATTTGAAGAGGATTGGAAGAGGAATTGAATGAGATTGAAGGGGAATTGCCCAAAATTTGTATGCCATGGACTCTTTGGCAAGCTTGTTGGAGAAGATTGGCGGCTGCAAAGGGCAAAGGGTGAGGGCCATGGATGGTGGGGGCAAGTCAAGAGAGATTGAGACAAGTGTCGAGGCCTTAGAAGCCCTTGGGGTCCCCCTCTCTTCAGTAGCCTTCTTCTTCCTTGAATCCCTCCTTTCTCCATTGTTGTTGTCCATCTTGAGCTTCAAAGAACCAAAGAAAACCGAGCACACTAGCCCCTCCATTGTCGCACACCCGCAAGGCCACTGTCGACCGCTATTTCCTCCTCTGTTTTCTCTTCTGCTGGTTTCTGCTCCAGCTGACCTTTCTCCAAAGATCTGAGTTAAAAGTGGTCTTCATGCGCAAATCAGCCTTCGTGCCACCCAGTGTTGTCTTCAACACATCCAAATCGTTTAGAGGAGCCCAACCTCATGCCAACCGGAGTCGTCGGCCAACCTGTACGCCGGTGCCAAGGAACCGGTCGCTGATCCGTTGATCTGCCCGGCAGCTTACACTACTTTGCCTTTTTCACCCATTTCAGCCATTTTTCTTTCATTCCGACCCTACCTCCACCCATACCAACCACTAGCAATGTGACACCCCAAACCCCGAGCACGTGCCCATCCCTCTCTAGTCGATAATATTTTGCGACTTCCCAGGACGAGTCGCCGACCCATTCATTTTTAAGCACATGTGGAAGCGAAAATAAATCCTCTGACAATAATTATATCGGGATAGAAAAACAGGACATCAATTCACGAAAGCACACTTGTATAAGCAACAAGATTCAGGTACAAATCGAGTCTAGTTGAAAGCCTACAAAAAGGTCGACTCTCAAAAGAGGTTGTCCTATGACATACTAACAGGACACATCTGCTAATCCTCTATACTCCTCCTCAGACTTCGAGGCCTTGGTCCTCCACGACCACCTTCTAAGGACCTGAAAATGGTTATTCAATAACCAGTGAGACAATATCTCAGCAAGTCCATGCTCTAAACCCCGATTATGAGGGTAATACACTCAGAGGCGTCCTAACCACACAATCACGCATTCGGTACAGTGGACTTACCTCGCCTCAAATCCACCATACATGTCAGTATAGTTTATATCACAGATAGCCATACTGATATGAGCAATAATTAAGCTCCAACAACTGGAATGCCACACTCAATTCTCAAATCAGCATAGGGATCCTGATTATAGGGCCAAATCGTTATGACATGTCCCATTCCATGTCACATAATTTTTTCCCATAATCTGGCGCAGATATTTCACTCAACACGTGTTCCAATTAATAATTATGCTCGCTCTAGGGCACAGCCTACTTGAAGTTCGACGGTCTATTGGCATAACTAGGCATCGTCTCTTCCCCTTTAAGCACGGCTATGTCTCTCAAAGACGACTTTCCCAAAGGAGCATAGGTCTAGAATCTATCGCAACCCGAAACCCAATGAGTGGGTAACCCATATAGGGTAACGTCCATCCGACACAGTTGAGGGATGGGTTCTCTTAACCAACACACGACCAATTAATCTCGGCCCAGGACATCGTGCATTGCACTCAAATGCCTCAATTAAAATAGTGTTCCTAACCTATTTTCTTCATATTAAAAAATTCCGATGAAAAATAGTCATGTGTGGGCACACGGTCAGATTGGACCTAGAAAATTCATAACCTTCTTTTCAAAAATCCCACTGGTTTATATAGTATATAAAACTATTTTCGATGTTTAAAACCCGACACCTGGGATTTTCTGAATAAATATCAAAATTTACAATTTTTGGATTAATTGACCAAATTTCCAATCGGCACTCAAATTTTCACAATTTAACACTCGATTGCAGACATTAACCACATTATTGCAATCAGCACGAAATTCTGGTCACCGACTACCCCGGCCTAATTTCCGGAAAAATATTTAATAATTAAACTAATTGCACTCAAATAAATCTAAACACCCCTTAGACGTCATTAGCCTACTAAGAAGAGTTTAGTGCATAAACTCACTAGATTAGCAAATACACTGGTTCATGGCGACAATGACTAGACAGCGATGGAATCTCGGGCCTACGGCAATGCGGGAGGTTGGTGGCGCGGTTGGTGCGGCGGTGTGGTGCGAGTGGTTGATGAAGTACGGGCGGAACAACAAATTACGATTGACATGGTGAAGGAATTCTGGGTTTTCTGCGATGCAATCACCGCTGGAAATGAAGAAAGAAGACAGAGAATTTGGGCGCCGAGAGAGAGAAAAACACCGAGAAAGAGAGAAAGATGGGCATCGAGGGATTGAACAACTGCCGAGCGTGAGAGGGAAAAGTGAGGTCTTCGTGGGTTATTTTTGTTGACTTTAAGAGTCAACAATGTGCTGATTCGGTGGCTCTTCGGGTGAGCAGCAGATAGAGAGGACGTGTCTTCCGCATGCATGAGTTTCGAAGCCTGCTGGCCGAAGAAGGATAGGAGCGCGCGCACGTCAACAGTCCAAATTTCGTGGCAGCAGGGGACGGGGACAACTCCATGTTTCCGTGTCTTTGCATGGGAAGTTCTTTCCCCTTCGTCCAGGACACCTGCTGCTCCATGCACGTACGTGCCCATCATTTAGTTGACTGCCCCATTCAACTAAATGGGGTCCAAATGGCTGTCCATGGGAAAAGCAATTTGGTGCGAAGTGTCTTCGTATGCTGCATGAAGAAGGACCGGTTCGTGAAGGCTGCATGGGTCAACAATTTCCTCTTGGTTGACTAGTTAAACAAAGGAAAAGACGTGGCCGTGGGTTCCTTGTTTCTGCATGCACATGGACTGAAGAATTCTCGGTCCCTTGCCTTGTGCACGCACGCGTGAGAGACAACGGACGTCTTCACGAAAAATGGCTTGGCAACGTGTTAGTTGGAAAGAATCTTGGTCTCGCGGATGGTGTTACGTTAGAAGATTTTCGACGAGACGATAAGATAGATGAAAATCAGATTGTCTCGACGCGGCAAAGATGCGACCATGAGGGTATGTCATAAGACCATCACGAAACGTGATGTCTCGGTCTAGCGATGGTGATGAAATTGGGTCGTAAGTGGTGCCTATGACGTAGTCCAACGATAAATTCGTCAACCCGTCTTGGACAGTTACATATTCGAGATACAACGAAATTTGGATGTCACAAATCTCCCCTTCTTAGAGAATTTTGTCCTCGAAATTGTACGTCTCTTACATCTCTTTGAAAAGATGAGGGTATCTTTGCCTCATTTCCTTTTCGCATTCTCACATAGCTCTTCCACATTGTGGCGTCACCATAATATCTTAACTAGTGGAATTCTCTGTCTTAAGAACTTGCTCCTTTTGATCTAGTACTCGAATTGGTTCTTCTCGGTATCTCACTTTCTCATCCACTTTGATGGCTTCATGATCGAGTATATGTCCAGGTTCAGGTTGATATTTCCTCAAAATCGATACATGGAACACATCATGTAAATTTTCCTACTTCTCATATCCTTTCAAGTATCTCAAAAGGTCCGACAAATCTAGGGCTCAACTTGCCCTTCATCTCGAATCGTGATACTCATTTCATCAGGGATACCTTAAGAAATACATGGTCTCCTATCTTAAATTCTAAAGGTCCTCTACACTTATCAGCATATTCTTTCTGTCAGTTTTGGGCTGTCTTAAGTCTTTTCCTGATAATCTCTACAGCCTCTGTAGTGACTTGTACTAGCTCGGGTCCTGTCCGTTTTCTTTCACCTACCTCGTTCCAACAGACAGGGGTCCTGCATCTCCTCCCATACAATGCTTCATAGGGAGCATGCCTATACTTTTCTAAAAACTAGTATTATAGGCAAATTCCACTAAGTTTAACTCTTCATCCCAACTTCCTTTAAAATTGATAATGCAAGCTCTTAACATGTCTTCTAACAACTGGATCACTCTTTCCATTTGTCCATTCGTCTGCGGATGAAAAGCAGTACTGAATTGGAGCTTAGTCCCTAAGGCAGTTTGAAGACTTCGCCAAAGGTTTGAAGTGAATCTTGAATCTCAATCCGACGTGATAGTTACAGGGACACCATGTAAGCGTACTACTTGGCTTACATATTTCTCAACATATTTATCCATCGGATAGTCTATGCGGACTGCTAGGAAATGGGCAGACTTAGTCAAGCGATCTACTATCACCCAGATAGAGTCGTGACCACTTGATGTCCTTGGTAATCCTTGCACGAAATCCATCGTCACATGATCCCATTTCCACTTTGGTATGTCTAACGGTCTCAAAAGTCTTGTGGGTTTGCAATGTTCTGCTTTCACTTGTTGGCATGTTAAACATTGGGAGACGTGTTTAGCTATATCTGCTTTCATGCCATTCCACCAATACTGTTGGCGTAAATTCCTGTACATCTTTGTACTACCCGGATAAATACTATAATTACTCCTATGTGCTTTCGACGTGATTTCCCTTTTTATTTCTTCATTGTTGGGAACACAGAGTCGTCATTGACATCTTACCACTCCATCTTCAGAGACTTGAAATTCTGGTCTTTTTCCTAAAGACACAGCATTTCGTACTTTCACAATTTCCGGGTCAGATTCTTGTAGAATTCTAATTTTCTGGATAATTTCCGGTTCAGTTCTTAGTGCAGTAAGCACACCAGTAAGGGGATTTACTTCCAGTTTAAACTCTGAATCTGCTACTAAGTTTAACAGATTCCATTATATTATTCTCATACTGGCCATGTCTATAGCCGACTTACGACTAAGAGCATCTACCACTTTATTCGCCTTTCCTAGATGGTATATTATTTCACAATCATAATCCTTTAACAACTCCATCCATCTCCTCTGTCTTATGTTCAGTTCTTTTTGTGAAAATAAATATTTCCGACTCTTATGATCTATATAGATTTCAAATTTCTTTCCATACATATAATGCCTCCATATTTTCAATGCAAAGACCATAGCTGCGAATTCTAAATCATGAGTTGGGTAGTTCAATTCATAGGGTTTCAATTGTCTCGATGCATAGGTTATGACCTTGCCATACTGCATCAGAACGCATCCTAGTCCTTTGTGAGATGCATCACTATACACCGTAAATCCATCAGATCCATATGGTATAACTAGGATTGGAGCCGTGGTCAATTTTCTTTCAAGTTCCTGGAAGCTCCTTCCACCCTCTCCATTCCATTCAAACTTTACATTCTTCTTAGTCAATCTCGTTAATGGACCAGCAAGTCATGAGAATCCTTCAACAAATCTCCTATAATAATTTGCTAATCCCAAGAAACTTCGAATCTCAGTCGGCGTTGTCGATCTCGGCCAATTTACTACCATCTCAACTTTCGCTGGGTCTACCGAAATTCCTTCTCTTGACACCACATGTCCTAAAAATATTATCTGTTCGAGCCAAAATTCACACTTACTGAATTTGGCATATACTTTATGGTCTCTAAGGGTTTGGAACACTACACTTAGATGTTGTGCATGTTCTTCGGGTACTTTAGAATACATCAGGACATCATCAATGAATAAAATCACAAATTGATCCAAATAGGGCTTGAATATCCTATTTATTAGATCCATAAATGTGGCTGGGGCGTTCGTCAATCCAAATGGCATAACTAGGAACTCATAGTGTCCATAACGAGTCCTAAATGCGGTCTCGGGAATGTCTTCTTTCTTAATCCTTAATTGATGGTGCCCTAACCTCAAGTCAATTTTAAAAAAGATCGAACTTCCTTGTAGTTGGTCAAATAGGTCATCAATTCTAGGCAATGGGTACTTATTTTTAATGGTCACATGATTCAATTGCATGTAGTCAATGCACAAACGCATCGATTTGTCCTTCTATTTCACAACAAGAGTTCTACAAGCTTAACCATACTTCCGCTGCGCCACTCTAATAAAATTATCCTAGAAACACTGCCCTCCCAGTTCAGTTCATAGTTCGGTTCATTTCTGTCCCCTTTTGCCATCCTAGAAGCCTGCTAGGAGTCGCTCCTTGCTCAGGCGCTCTAGCCTCGGCGTCCACTCCCCACCCTCATCGGACCGGGTCGTTATAAGTCCACCAGTTTTCGCCTGGTTCAAACCCAAACTACACATCTACTGGAGGGTCTCGTTTCAATAGGGACTAACTTACAGAGATATTATCCATTTTGGCCTATCCCATACTAAGTCTCACGGTTTTATTCTTGGTGCATAGGTAGTCACTATCCCAGGAGATGATCCATCCTAGTTCGTTGCTCACGGAGCTAGTCCATCCCTATGATGACGTCGAAGCCATACATAACTATCACTACCAAGTCCATTTCCAAATCTTGTCCCCCTATGGTTATCTTACACGTTCCACATACTAACGTGGACAACACCATGTTCTTTAGTGGTGTAAAAATACAAAGAGGCATATCTAAAGATTGGGTTCCTATTTCTTACAATCATCTATATCTCTCAAACACAAATGAATGCGTGTCACTCGAGTCAAATAACACATATACCTTTGTATCATCTATAGAGATTGTACTTGGGTTAACGTTTTTGGAAGCTTCCTGTTGACACTTAAATTTTGATTAGGTTTTTAATTAGGCCTTAGTTTCTTTATTTATGCATTTTTCCTCTTTTTCGGATAAATAGAAAATTACAAGAGAAAGCAACAAAAAACAAATAGAAACAACAAAACAACCAAAAAAGAAAATAAGAAAATAAGAAAGCAGAAGCCCGCAGCTGCTGGGGCTGGGCTTGAGCCCAGCCCCTCCCCTCTTTTTCTCTCCCTCGCGCAGGCCCCCACGGCCCAGCCCACATGACCCAGCCCTTCCCCCTCCTTCTTCCTTCTCCTTCCTTCTCCTTCTTTGTGCCTCTGTGCATCACGCGCGGCGGCCGGCGACACGCTCAAGCGTAGCCTATAGTAGAGAGGAACGGAGGTAGGCTGCCGAAGGAGAGGACGACGTGCATGCGCCTTCAATGCGCACCTTTAATGCTGAGATGAGATGCTGGTTCAACCGCGGGGGTTCGGTCAACAAGCAAAAGACCGGTGGCCAAGCCCCTCCATCGATGAAAGACACGAGCTAGCAGGCTCAGAGGGGTCCCTGAGAGACTTCGGGGAGCTCAAAGAGTGAGTAAGGCGAAAATCGGGTCGCGAGCTCAAGCGACCTCCCTCCGAGAGACTTTAGGGGAGGCTGGTGGTGAGTGAGCCCAAGAGGGTGAGAGAGAGAGAGAAGCGGCGAAGGATCGAGGGCTGTAGATCTTCGAAACCTCCCACTAAGAGACTTCAGAAGGGGGGCCGAGGACGAGCACGCCGAGATCTGAGAGCTCATGGCCGGAGAGGGAGAGGGTTGGGTCTAAGTGGGAAGGCCAGAGAACGAGGTCATTCTAGTGCCAAATATGGGAAATCGGAGGGCGGAAGGCCAAACCCGAGGGGAGAAGACTCGTCGTCACCAACACAACCACCGCTCCACCACCGAAGCCGTTCCTACTACTGTTGCGGTTGCCACCTGAGCTGTGCCACGTCGTTTCACTGTCACCACCACCGTTCGCCACCTCGTCATTAACAGGCGCCGTCGCCAGTCACGTCGTCGCTGTTGCATTCCCCTCCTCGAATCGTGCCGCCACTGACCACACTAGCAGCTACATTCTCGCTCATCCTTGCCGTCCTCGTAAGCAATTTATAGCCGCTGTCACCGCCATCATCGTCGTCTAACCCATCGTCGCTGCCGTCGTCATCGCCATCTACTCGGTGACGCCTTAGTCCCCTTCACCAGTGTTGTGAGCGAACAAAGGAGAGAGGAGGCCGGGAACTAGGTCGATTCGAGCGTCCGTCCGACCCGGTTTCCCTATTTCCGAATAGGGTTTCGCAAATTAGGGGCGGCCGGAAGTCGGGTCATCAGGTCGGGTGTATGACTCGGCGCCCTAAGGTTTCATAGGGTCAGTTTTGAAAGTTGGGCCGGGTATCCCTTTTTTAATTCAAATAGGTCCAATTCTAGTGTGTGGGCTGAGGTTTTTTTAAGAAAAACAAAAACAAAAAAATCTGGGTTGGGCCTGCGTTGCAGGCCCGTCCGTGTTCTGGGCGAATGACCCGAGTCGGACCCAACCCTCGATCCGACCCGAGTCGTTAAATATATTATATTATATGAATATTTTAATATTTTAATAAAATCAAAAATATCATATTTTCCCAAAAAAAAGGCCAAATAAATCAGAGAAAAAGCCAAAAAGACTTATATTTTCCAAAAAGATCAAAAATCCAAAAAATGCTTTTTATGTTCAAAAAATGAGAAAAATACAAAAAAAAAATGTTTTTCCTCCACAAATGCATGGAAAATCCCTCAAGCATCCAAAAAGCCTTAAAGATTTAAACAAGATTAGGTACTGAAAGGGCATTAGTAATTAACTAGTGTAATCAAGTCCTTGATCTTAATTTCTTTGGTTGCGCGGGAATGAGTATTTCTCCCGATATTTCGCTTGGGTTTCTAATCGACCCACCCCAAACTGATTAGTGGCGACTCCTTTTTAAATTAATTCACAGGTTAAAAACTTGGACCATTAAGTCGTGAATTGGTGGACTTAGGAGAGTCTGGGCTAAAATAGACTTAGCCGAACCATTAGCCTCCTTTAGGCGCCCGCCCCAAAACTGGCGTCGAGAAAAAAAAAAAGAAGAGGTCACAACAACTTGGCGACTCCGCTGGGGACATTTGAGGACTTAGGCCATTTGATCTTGTTTAAGCACTTTCCTAACTTGTTTTTGTTTTTTATGCAAGTCAGTAGCTTAGAGGTTTTTTTTTTTGGTAAAGACTTAGAGGTTTATTTTTCATAATGTTATGTGATCATAAACTATTGTGCATACTTTACTGTTTTAGCACTACACATGGCACACACAAACCGGTCGCCAGACTTGGGCTGCCATAGAATATCTAGGATGGTGTTAAGAAAGATACAGCCTTGAACGCGAGACTGCGATGTAGAGGTTGCCTTTTTTTTCCCCGAATTTCTTTAGCCGAGGTTAAGAGGGTATGCTGTTAACGCAAGACTGCGACAGGCGGATACCCTTTTAATTTCAACAAACTTTCTTAGTTAGAAATCGAGCCGCACATATCATGCGCATGTCTATGTGATTGTCATCAATTTTCTCACATGAAGTAAGTTTTTATCCGTGCACTTTGCAATTTACTTACCTTCCTGTATATATTGACTAGTCCATGATTAGTCTAGGATTTAATACCATGGTCATTTAAATTTGGAAATAATTATCATAAAGTTTTTTCTTTTTCTTTAAAAAAAAGAAAAAGAGAGAGCATTGACAAAGGAAATTACTTTCAATTGGTGTTTTTTCCTCAAGCTTGTTACAAATTCCCTTTCTGCAAGAATTTCGTTTGTTTCAAAATCGTTTACTTCAAAAGAGATAGAAGTCTTTTTCAAAATTTGTTACAATTCATACTTTCTTCGCCTTTCAAATTGAGTATCTTTTTAGCCCATGTTAACATGTCACATGCCCTTTTTCAATCCATGCTTAGGAAATCCTCTACCTTTTCATGAATAAATAAAAAGAGTAGGATTAGGTCGTCATCATGGATTGACTCCCTATCTACGCCTTGTCTTCACACATGCTTGTTTATTCATAGACAGGTAATCACGGAATGTCAATGTTTGCCGATCCAGACTTGTTCAAAAGCAAGAGCAAGAATGGCCGAAGAAAATGTACCAAGCCGTATTGCGGTTGTGGAAAGTAAAATGAAGCAAGTCTTCAATGTGCTTCAACAACTTTCAAAGCAGATAGACTCCATCCAGGGCAATCTCACTCCCGCCTCGGCCTCAATCGAGGTATTGTTGCCACAATCATCTACTAGGGGTGATCAAGGTGGAGATACCGACGATAATATGCCTGAATTAGAGGATGATCCGCACCAAACCGCGATTGAGAAAGAGAAGCCAGGTAGTTTGTCTAAAACTGAGCATGACAAACGCCTCGAAAAGCTTAAGAAGAGGCTGAAACAATTGCAAGGCCTCCAAGATCCTACTTTGACGGACCTCTCCATTTATTCCAATGTCAAAATGCCGGAAAAATTCAAAATGCCTGAGTTTGAGAAGTACGATGGCACGACTTGCCTTAGGGCTCATTTGCAAATGTACTCGGTTCGAATGACCCAATACGTTAATAATGCACCATTAATGATTCGGTTGTTCCAATCAAGTCTAATAGGCCATGCCTTGAGGTGGTACATTATAAAGAACATGAATCTCCTCGAAACATGGAGCAAAGTGAGTGAGGCATTCCTCAAGCAGTAGAAGTTCATAATGGACATTACCCCTTCTCGTGAGGATCTTAAGCGTATTGAAAAGAAAAAGCACGAATCATTCAAAAAATATACTATTAGATGGAGGAATCTGGCTACCCAAATCAGTCCTGAACCAACCGATTTCGAGCTGAGAAAGATGTTTATCAAAACCCTCCCTTACAAGTACCACAATCGAATGGTAACCACATCACCAAATCATTTAATCAACTCATTCCAGTGGGGGAGCAAATTGAGATAGGGTTGAGGGATTGTTGATTCACTAAACCTCCATCCATGGGCAGGTTCAGCATGAAGAAAAGATAAAGAATCCCTGGGAGATGTCAATGCGACCTACAATCATTCTCCAACAATTCAAACAAGTGCAAGACAGCAACATACCACCAGCCGTCAACCATCCCAGAATTACAACAACAAGAGACAATTTACTCCTCTTCCTGGATCTCCGTCACAGGTACTGGCAATCCTCCGGAAGAAGAACCTCCTTTCAATTGAGCCAAAACGACCCAACGCTGAAGGTTTTTCCAACTATAACCCGTCAAAAATATGTGACTATCACATGGAAGAAGTGGGGCATTTGATTGATGAGTACTTCGCCCTCAATAGTCGGATCCAGAACTTGTTAGACACTAAAGCTTTCTCATTCCAAAGCAATCCGCTCCCTAATCACACCGACAAAGTAAACGCGATATTCAGTTCAAAAGATAGTCAGAGCAAAAATGTCGAAGCACATACCGCTGACATCTATCAAGGGCTGGTAGAGGCTGGGTATTATTCAGGCAATGAAGTTCCACCCTTAGCAACAGAGAAAGAAGAGCCAGATGACATGACTACCATGTTTGGAGACCTTTTCATGGACACCATCAACGAAGGACCGTAAGGGAAAATGGGTGCAAGCCCGCTCAAGTAGAACCCTTTTTTATTTCCTCGCATACTCCCCAACGTGGGAACCTGTACATCTTTCTTAAGTCTAGCTTGTTTTATTTTCAACATCAGTTTCGCTTGAGGGACTAACTTTTTAAATCACTCTTCCAAAATGTAAATCCACCTATTAAATGAAGTTGAAAATATTTCAAGAGCATGAGGCGGTATCCCAAACTAGCCTAGTAATGCTATCCAACCATGAAAAGAAAATACCATCCAAGGAGAATACTGAGGGTTGGGCTTCCTCATGTTTTCTTCC
This sequence comes from Eucalyptus melliodora, assembly GCA_004368105.4. NCBI lineage: Eukaryota > Viridiplantae > Streptophyta > Magnoliopsida > Myrtales > Myrtaceae > Eucalyptus > Eucalyptus melliodora. The sequence continues at coordinate 15,220,416 of CM023405.3, forward strand.
CCTCAAAGATATATACTTTTGAAAACAAAAAATGTTTCATTACCAAAGCTTTCGTCAAAGTAAGATGTTAAATTTAATCATGTTTGTCTTTCTGACTCACTCACTTCATGTCTCAGAATATCATCCCCTTTGACTTAGTGTGACCAGGAGGCATTTAAAACTGGCACATCGTGTAAGCTCGCCAAATTCAAAAACACCCTTCCAAGAAAGCATGCGCAAATAGAAACGATCATCACGTTTCAAAAGGGTAAGTCCTATTCCCCGAACATAATAGGTACAAGCATACGATTGAAATCAAGCCGTCCCCTGGAGTCCTGTGCAGTCCACCTCGCTCCTACCCAACTCCTTCTCAAGCCGGAGCAATATCTTTTCCCCACAATGTGCCTGAGCAACTAGATGATGTGGTTTCATCAACGGGACTTCCAATTTTGACAAGCCCAAAAGCACAAGGAAGGGATATGTTCTCTTTCTTTGAATTAGCTACTCTCAACAGAGAGGAAATCTAGACAATTAAGGCATTCTCTAGCCCATTATTTCAGACGATGACTTAGGGCCTAGAAACCTCACTTCATGCTCCAAACACATGCTCTCCCAAGAAGTGATTGCCTTCAGAGAATTGGAGAGGTTGGGACACCTGGAGTGCCATAACTTGGCACCAGGGGACACTTAAGTACCATAACTTTAGAATGGTACACTTAAGTGCCAATATCGGAGTAAAATGGAACACTTAAGTGCCACTTCGGCGAAAATCCAGCCGAATGGCTGACGTGGCAATTTTCTGGCGTGTTTGGTCCAAAATGGCGTCATTTTGCACATTGACGTGGCGGAGAAAATGCAAAAACGACGCCGTTTCGCGTCTGACATGTAAATGATAATATAAAATTTAATTTAATTTAATCTAAACTTAATTTTATGTAAAATATTCAAAAAATTAAAAAAAAATTAAGAAAAATTTAAAAGATTAAGAAAAAAAAAGGGGCAAAGGGGAGATCGAACGGGCAGCTGAGGGCTGAGCCCTCACCGCCGTCGCCTCCCCTCTATTGCCGAAAAGGACCGGCGACGAGAAGGGAGGGGGAGGGTCGGCCGGGGGCCGGCGACCCCGGCCGACCCTCCCCCCTCCCTTCTCGGCGACGGTGAGGAGGCGGCGGCGGGAAGGGCTCAGCCCTCAGCCGCTTGTTCAATCTCCCCCCCTTTTAATTTTAATTTTTTTTAATTTTTTAATTTTTTCTTAAATTGTTTTTAATTTTTTGAATATTTTAAATAAAATTAAGTTTATATTTAATTTAATTAATTTTTATATTATTATTTACATGTTAGACGCGAAACGATGTCGTTTTTGCATTTTCTCCGCCACCTCAACCTGCAAAACAACGCCATTTTGGATCAAACTCGCCGGAAAGTTGCCACGTCTGCCATTTGGCCGGATTTTCGCTGGAGTGTCACTTAATTGTCCCATTTAACTGCGAAATTGGCACTCAAGTGTACCATTTTGAAGTTATGGCACTTAAGTGTCCCCCGGTGCCAAGTTATGGCACTTGGGTTGTTCTTCTGCCGAGAATTGGAAGTTTTGATTGTCCATCTCAGATTCCATAGAAGCTTAAAGTACGTGACTTTGCCCAATGCTACTAATGTTCATATAGTCAAAGACATAAGAAAATTCCACAGAAGGAAGGCGTTGAAGATGAATCAATGATCATCAATCATGCATACATGGCCATGAATGAGGAAGGCCAATCGAAAGAAATGTCGAACTGTGTCAAGACGAAGAGGCTGTCAGCAACATACAAAGATCCTTAGGAATCAACAAATACAAACTCTGGGGAAAGGTAACTTGGTATCGTTTCCAATACCCCCACTATTTGAACCTGTTTTTGACATATTTTCCCTATTGACATGAAGCATTGGGATTCAAGAACCAAGCTTAATAATTAATTTGAGCAAATCAAGAGACCTATATCAATTTACCTAACTTAGTATCAAAGGACGTGTCGTCCAGAAGCTGGTATGGTTAAATGAAAAAGAAAATGCCCTACGGACACCACCGGCACCTTAGCCTAGTGGACTTCATATCCTCCCGATGCCTCAGGTCTATCCAATCAATTGCAAACCAATGAAGGGTAATATTGTATCGTTCCCAGTTGTTCAACTTCTAAGAGAATTTATGACTGACACGTTCTTTCCTATCTTTTGTAGAATCACTTGACTATCAAAAACAATGATAACAAATCAATGAGAGGCATTGCTAACTCTATAAAAATAGAGTTATTTTACCTATTTTAGGCAACAATTAATGCATTATCTATGAGAAAATATTTGGATTTCCTTCTGATTATTTAAATTTTCATTGTTTATGCAGAATAATGAGATATGGAGAAGATAAGGAAAAGAATGGCAATTATCAGGAATTCAAATAAAAGCAGTAGTGGAAGATGGATATCAAATCAGGAAATTCTTGATTTTATTCCCTGATATTATCTACAAGCATTGAGAGATATATATTTTAGATTTCCTATAAATAGGAAGAGAGAGCAACTAGGGTTTTTTTAGTTAGATCGTTTTCCATTGTTCTGAGAGTTTTTTCAAGTATTTTGAAGAGAAGATAAAAGTGGTGACATAATTCTTGTTCTTTGATTCAAGATGCTGGGTTTGATTTATATTTATATTTTTTCTTCTACTATGTTCTAATTTTCTTTTGTTAGGGCTACGATGTAACCTAACTATGATGATATGAATTTCATGATTTTTATGTTTTACAATTGATTTCATTCATGTGAGTTATATATTATTGCGTTTAATGCTTTTGAGTGACTGGCCACCACTTGAATGATCTGACGTGCATGTTTGAGACTAAGAGGTGATAATATGCAATTGCTCATTATAATATATAACCATGTATTAAACATGGATAGAGATATACCGCGTTATTTGTGTAGCTTTCGGTGATAAGGTGATCCAAAAGACTCATTATAAACCGAGAATATTCATAATTTTTAATGCACTCATATTTATTTTAATTCACATAGAGATATAGTGGATTAATAAGCTGAGTAGGTTTGCTATACCTAGAGATAGGATAGTAAATAGATTAGGAAATTCTGCTATCACATGTTTGATATCGTTCTTGTATTCACAACAATCTGAAATTCATATATAGTGTTTATGGTGAAATTGGATGCTCTAACATATTTATCTGATTGATTTTACTGCATTTAGTCTACAAATTTCGTTTTTAATTTATTCTTAATTATATTTTGATTTGTTAGATAAATTTTAGAATTAGTCTATTTTAGTATTTAATTGGTTTATTAATCATCGATCTCCGTGAGACGATACTTTATCTCATCATTATATTACTTATTCGATACGTGCACTTGCGTTTAGAATTTTACGAACAAGTTTTTGGCGCCGTTGCCGGGGATCGTTTGTTTAATACTAATTAATATTTATACCAGATAATTCTAAGTTTAATCTAGCTTTCGTTTTGTTTTATTTTTAAGGGTGTACATCGATTTAGGACACGTAGCCAACAAGGGGAACTTGTTGAACTTGATCAATAAATCGAGCGTACATTCAAAAGGCGACTAAGAGAACAGAAAAATTACGCTAAGATGGCAGACGGAGATAATGAAAATCCACGTAGACTCTTAAGAGATTATGCTGCGCCAACAGTTCAAGGCACTGCATCAAGTATCAGAAGACCTGCAATTCAAGCAAACAACTTTGAGATTAAGCCGTCACTTATTCAGATGCTTCAACAATCAGTGCAATTTAGTGGGCTACCAAGCGAAGATCCAAACGCTCATATCAATTCTTTTCTTGAAATCTGTGACACCATTAAATATAATGGAGTTACAGATGATGCTATTAGATTGAGATTATTTCCATTCTCTCTTAGAGATAAAGCTAAGAGTTGGCTTTCTTATCTTCCTGCAGGATCAATTACTACATGGAATGATATGGCTCAGAAATTTCTTGGTAAGTTCTTTCCACCTGCAAAGTCTGCAAAGATGTGTAACGATATTACTAATTTTATGCAGATGGATAATGAATCATTATATGAAGCATGAGAAAGATTCTAAGAATTTCTTAGGAGATGCCCACATCACGGACTACCCGTATGGATGCAGGTACAAACTTTTTATAATGGCTCTAGTGCGAATCTTCGTTCTATGATTAATGCAGCTGCAGAGGGGACTTTAAATAATAAAACACCAGAAGAAGCCTACAATTTATTAGAAGAGATGGCGTCCAATAATTATCAGTGGCCTACTGAGAGATTACCAATGCGAAAAGTTAGCGGAGTTCATGAAGTGGATGCTTTTGCTGCAATTGCTGCACAATTTGAAGCAATCAACAAAAAGCTTGATAATATGAGTGTTTCAGCCATGAAAATTCACACTTTGACATGTGATTTTTGTGGTGGGGGACATGTTAGCACAGAGTGTCAGGTAGGTAATACTTTCAAACAATTTCATGAAAATTCTAACTTTGTTGGGAATTTTAACAGGTCGCAGAATAATCCCTACTCCAACACATACAATCCGGGATGGCACAATCATCCAAATTTTTCATGGAACAATCAGAATGTGACAAGACCACCTGGATTCAAACAATCAAAAGAGACAAAGTCAAATTTGGAAAATATAGTCACCAAACTTGCTAACACAACTCATGACTTCATCAAAAGCACGGATGTGAGATTTCAAAACCAAGAGGCTTCAATCAGAAATATGGAGATGCAAGTGGGTTAGTTAGCAAGCATGATATCAGGAAGGCAATAGGGTTCTTTACCGAGCAACATAGAGAAAAATCCAATTGAAAACATGAAGGCTATTACCCTGAAAAGTGGTAAACAAGTAGGATAAGAAGATATTGTCAGAGACAAAGAAGAGATGATCAATAAACAATCGAAGGAGACAAGCAAGAGTAAATTTTTTTCCAGATAATCCCAAGCCATATGTGCTGCCAATTCTATTCCCACAACGTCTCCAACAGCACAAAATAGATAAGCAATTTTCTAAATTTCTTGATGTATTTAAAAAATTGCACATTAACATTCCTTTTGCAGATGCTTTAGCGCAAATGCCTAGTTATGCAAAAATTTTGAAGGAGATTTTGGCAAACAAAAGGAAACTGGAGGATTATGAAATTGTGAAGTTAAATGAGGAGTGTTCAGTCATTCTACAAAACAAATTACCTTCGAAATTAAAAGATCCAGGAAATTTTACTATTCCTTGCACTATTGGGGATTCTTACTTTGAAAAAGTATTATGTGATTTAGGTGCAAGTATTAATCTGATGCCTTATTCTGTTTTCAAGAAATTAGGATTGGGCGAGGTAAAAGCAACCACAGTGTCACTTCAACTGGCTGATCGATCAATTAAATATCCGAGAGGTATTGTGGAAGATGTTTTGGTAAAAGTTGACAAATTTATCTTCCCTGCAGATTTTATAGTTCTTGACATGGAGGAAGATTTTGAGGTACCACTTATCTTAGGTCGACATTTTCTACCAACAGAAAGAGCTATTATTGATGTACAACAGGGGAAGTTGATCCTTAGAGTTCAAGATGATCTTGTTTCATTTAATGTTTTTAAAAGCAATGAAATATCCATCTGATGATAATTCTTGTTTTAGAGTTGAGACAGTTGACAAGTTGGTTAATAAGGTTTTCCAAGAAAATATTTTTGAAGATCCACTTGAAGCATGTCTGATTCAACCAAGGGACAAAGATATTCATAATGAGGAGATAAAGGAGTACACAAATTTCATGGAGGCAATTCCACCATATTCAAGGCAAAAGGCAATTAAATTTGAAGAGTTGGGACAACACATTACAAAGCCTAAACCATCAATTGAAGAGCCTCCAATTCTTGAACTCAAACCCTTACCTTCTCATTTGAAATATGCTTATTTAGATGGAGTTTCTTTTTTACCGGTAATTATATCTTCTTCTTTGATAGATTTGATGGAGGAGAAATTTCTCAGAGTATTAAGAGAGCATAAATGTGCAATTGGATGGAAAATAGCTGATATCAAGGGAATTAGTCATTCAATTTGCATGCACAAAATTTTGATGGAAGAGCAATATAAACCCACTATCCAACCTCAAAGGCGTTTGAACCCGAAGATGCAAGAAGTAGTGAAAGCTGAGGTAATTAAGCTATTTGATGCAGGTATCATCTATCCTATCTTTGATAGTTCTTGGGTAAGTCATGTACAAGTTGTGCCAAAGAAAGGTGGTATGACTGTTCAGAAAAACGACAATAATGAATTGATTCCAACTAGAATAGTTACTGGGTGGCGTGTGTGTATGGATTACAGAAAATTAAATGATGCCACTAGAAAAGATCACTTTCCTTTACCATTTATTGATCAGATGTTAGAAAGACTTGCAGGGCATGAATTTTATTGCTTTTTGGATGGATATTCGGGGTATAATCAAATTCCTATTGCACCAGAAGATCAAGAGAAAACTACTTTCACTTGTCCCTATGGTACTTTTGCTTTTAGAAGAATGCCCTTTGGTCTTTGTAATGCACCAGCTACTTTTCAAAGATGCATGATGGCTATTTTCTCTGATATGGTTGAAAAATATATTGAGATTTTCATGGATGACTTTTCCGTTTTTGGCATATCATTTGATTCTTGTTTAAATAATTTGGCTTTGGTCTTACAAAGATGTGAGGAGACTAACATTGTTTTGAATTGGGAGAAGTGTCACTTTATGGTGCAGGAAGGAATAGTGCTCGGGCATAAAATTTCTCAAAACGGAATAGAAGTCGATCGAGCCAAAGTGGATGTCATTGCAAAATTACCTCCGCCAACATCTGTGAAATTGTCAGAGGATTTTTGGGGCATGCAAGATTTTACAGGCGATTTATAAAAGATTTTTCAAAAATTGCTAAACCTCTTTCTAATCTTTTGGAAAAGGATGCTCCTTTTAATTTTTCTGTTGAATGCATGCAGGCTTTTAACACTTTAAAAGAGAAGTTAATTTCAGCACCAATCATGGCAGCACCAAATTGGGATTTACCTTTTGAGCTGATGTGTGACGCTAGCGATTCTGCAGTAGGAACTGTTTTGGGACAAAGGAAGAATAAAATTTTTCAAACCATATATTATGCCAGTTGAACCTTGTCAGGTGCACAATTGAATTATTCAACAACAGAAAATGAACTTTTGGTGGTAGTATTTGCTTTTGATAAATTTCGTTCTTATTTAATTGGCTCAAAAGTTATAGTTTATTCTGACCACTCTGCTCTTAAGTATCTGCTTGAAAAGAAAGAATCAAAACCCAGGTTGATCAGGTGGATTCTATTGCTGCAAGAATTTGATTTGGAAATCAAAGATAAGAAGGGGACTGAAAATCTAATTGCAGATCACTTATCAAGAATTCCAAATTCAAAGGAAGAGGTAAGACCAATTTTGGAAGAGTTCTCTGATAAGAAATTTTTTTCCATCAAGTCAATTCCTTGGTATGCTAACTTTGTAAATTATTTGGTAAGTAGTGTTCTTCCTCTTGAATTATCATATCAACAAAAGAAAAAATTCTTTTCTAATGTTAAAAATTATTTTTGGGAAGAACCTTTCTTGTTTAAAGTATGTGCAGATCAAGTCATAAGGAGATGTGTTCCAGATGAAGAGAAGGCAAACATTCTACATCATTGTCATGATGGAGAGACAAGTGGCCATTTTGGTGCCACAAAAACTGCAGCTAAGATTTTACAATCTGGATTTTATTGGCCTACACTTTTTAAAGATGCATACTCCTATGTAGCTTCATGTGATAGGTGTCAGAGAACTGGAAATATTTCAAGAAAAAATGAGATGCCTTTAAACAACATTATTGTGTGTGAATTATTTGATGTTTGGGGTATTGATTTCATGGGACCCTTTACACCTTCCCATGGAAATTTATACATTTTAGTGGCTGTGGAGTATGTGTCTAAGTGGGTAGAAGTTGTAGCATTACCAACAAATAATGCTAAAGTTGTGGTGAAATTTTTGAAGAAAAATATTTTTACCCGATTCGGCACTCCTAAGGCAATCATAAGTGATAGGGGGACACATTTTTACAACAAGCAATTTGAAGCACTTTTGAGTAAGTATGGAGTCACACATAAGGTTGCAACCCCTTATCATCCTCAGACTAGTGGTCAAGTAGAGATTTCAAATAGGGAAATCAAGAGAATTTTAGAAAAAACAGTGAATGCCTCTAGGAAAGATTGGTCAATAAAACTTGATGATGCACTTTGGGCCTATAGGACAGCATTCAAAACTCCAATTGGGATGTCTCCTTTTAGGCTAGTGTTTGGAAAGGCTTGTCACTTACCAGTGGAATTAGAGCATAAAAGCATATTGGGCATTGAAATTTCTGAATTTTGATATGCAGTCTGCAGGTGAAGAAAGATTATTGCAACTGAATGAATTGGAGGAATTTTGCAATGAGGCCTATGAAAATTCTAAGTTGTACAAGGAGCATACAAAAAGATGGCATGACAAGCACATATTCAGAAGAGAGTTTAAAATTGGTCAAAAAGTCTTACTTTATAACTCTCGTCTTAAACTTTTTCCAGGAAAGTTGCGATCTATATGGTCTGGTCCTTTTATAGTTATACAGGTATTCCCATATGGAACAGTTGAAGTTGCGCATGACACTAAGGGCACATTCAAAGTGAACGGTCAACGTTTGAAGCCCTACTTTGAAGGTGGTTACAACAAGCAAAAAACCACCATTGAACTTCATCCTCCAGAATAGCGACAACTAAGATAGTTTGGCTGAAAACTATAGAGCAAGCGCTTCTTGGGAGGCAACCCAAGCATTTTAATTATGTTTTTATTTATTTTTAAGTTTACATTTTGCAAAAAAAAAAAAGATTAACTTTTCTCTATTTTATCCAGGTTAATTTTTAGGGAGCACCTTTCAAGAGTTTAATCATCAAAGTCATCTATGGACTTATCCTACAACCAGGGAAGTTTTCTTCTTCCTATTCTATTTTTCGCATTGAGGACATTGCTTAATTCAAGTTTGGGGGGGAGACAAATTTTTGGATAATTTTTTTATCATGGTTGCTTTCCTGGTTGTAAATTTTTATGATTCTTAGGAAAATTTAAATTTTATTTAAACTTGCAATTGAGGTATGAGTTAATCTTAATTCTGATTATGTTGATCCACTTATTGAGCACTAAAAGTCCTTACTTTTTGAATTATGTGTAAATCTAGAAAACATTCATGTGAAATATGTGATTTTCTTAAATTTCACCCAAATCTTAGAATTTATTTGATTTTCTCTTGAGGCGAAATCCTAAGCTAAATCTAATTGAGAAAATGATATAGGCAGTTTTTGGATCGATTGAGCCTTTCAAGCCAACCTTATTTATTTATCCCTAGTCACCCCGTTAAGCTTTAATTATTACCCAATTTTTCATTAGCACCCATATATGTTTAGCCTAGCCATGATCAAATTATATCATTATCCCATGCCCTATGAACACATTGATTTTCTTTTGGGATAAAAAAAAATTATTTGAGCTTGATAGAAATTTGGGAGGAATGATGGAGTAAAAAAAAAAAAGTGATTACAGTGGTTGTTTGGGGTGTATTGTCAAAAAAAAAAATTCTTTTATGGTTCCCTATCCAACTTTCAATTGAGTGAGCCTTTTGGATACTCAATGGGTTGGAAATTTTTATGTTATATTTGGAGGGACTTTGGGAGAAACTCCACCATAAAGCAATTCAACAGAAAAAAAAAAAAAAGGAGAAAAGAGAAAGAGAAAAGGAAAGAAAAAAAAAAGAATGATGATATATGGCGGCAGAAAAATTATCTTGAAGGAGTGAAATTGGACAGTGACATTGGCTCTAATTAGATCCTCGAAATCAATGTGTTGATGGGTGATTTGAGCTTAAAATTCTTGTTATCTCACCTTTAGCCCATCCTTACATTACAACCCGAGAAAAGTCCTATTAATTTTTGATTTGATAATTAGCTTACATTAGTGGAGAGAGGAATGAAAAGCAAACCTATGAGATTTGGTCACAATTATTGAGAATTTTTTAGAAGTTGCATGTTAATGTGAATTTATTTGGATTGCATATAATTCGAAAAAGATTGGGACTTTCACACACACATTTGGATCATATAGTTAGAATTGGTCTTAACTTATAAATCGATTTCAATGTTTGGATGAAATTTGTGTTTTTCTTTGAATTATGAATTTGAGCAATTATGGAAAGATGTCATGGAGAAGGTTGTTAGGTTGAATATGTGTTATGTCTTGATTTTGCTCGAGGACTATAAAAATGTTAAGTTTGGGGGTTTGATAACTCTATAAAAATAGAGTTATTTTACCTATTTTAGGCAACAATTAAAGCATTATCTATGAGAAAATATTTGAATTTCCTTCTGATTATTTAAATTTTCCTTGTTTATGCATAATAATGAGATATGGAGAAGATAAGGAAAAGAATGGCAATTATCAGGAATTCAAATAAAAGCAATAGTGGAAGATGGATATCAAATCAGGAAATTCTTGATTTTGTTCCCTGATGTTATCTGCAAGCATTGAGAGATAGATATTTTAGATTTTCTATAAATAGGAAGAGAGAGCAGCTAGGGTTTTTTTTAGTTAGATCGTTTTCCATTGTTCTGAGAGTTTTTTCAAGTATTTTGAAGAGAAGACAAAAGTGGTGACAGAATTCTTGTTTTTTGATTCAAGATGCTGGGTTTGATTTATATTTTTATTTTTTCTTCTACTATGTTCTAATTTTCTTTTGTTAGGGCTACAATGTAACCTAACCATGATGATATGAATTTCATGATTTTTATGTTTTACAATTGATTTCATTCATGTGAGTTATATATTATTGTGTTTAATGCTTTTGAGTGACTGGCCACCACTTGAATGATCTGATGTGCATGTTTGAGACTGAGAGGTAATAATATGCAATTGCTCATTATAATATATAACCATGAATTAAACATGGATAGAAATATACCGCGTTATTTGTGTAGCTTTTGGTGATAAGGTGATCCAAAAGACTCATTGTAAACCGGGAATATTCATAGTTTTTAATGCACTCATGTTTATTTTAATTCACATAGAGATATAGTAGATTAATAAGCTGAGTAGGTTTGCTATACCTAGAGATAGGATAGTAAATAGATTAGGAAATTCCGCTATCACATGTTTGATATCGTTCTTATATTCACAACAATCTGAAATTCATATATAATGGTTATGGTGAAATCGGATACTCTAACATATTTATCTGATTGATTTTACTGCATTTAGTCTACAAATTTCGTTTTTAATTCATTCTTAATTATATTTTGATTTGTTAGATAAATTTTAGAATTAGTCTATTTTAGTATTTAATTGGTTTATTAATCATCGATCTCCGTGAGACGATACTTTATCTCATCATTATATTACTTGTTCGATACGTGTACTTGCGTTTAGAATTTTACGAACAGGCATGATAAACTCTCCTAAGCGAAATGGCGTCCTGAGTAATCGCTAAAGCAAATGACAGAGATCCTTCAGGCTTCAATTCACCTTTAATTTTGGCCCTGTTGATTGATCCCTTTACTCTTCTCTCCTGCAGGGGCAAAAGCGAAAACACTCATCAGATCAATGATCAGATTCCTTTCATGTGTCATATCCCTAATCAATAGGGACAACCATTGACAACCCTTTGTGAATAACCCTTTTGATATTCAAGATTTAACTTATTTGGAAACACCATTCTACTAACCCTTAAAGCTGCCAACAAGGTCTTTTTGAGCAAAATCCATTCATTTGTTTTAAGAGTACAAACTCTCTCATGTTTAAAATGTTGCATGCATTTTCCAAATGGATTTTTGCATGATGATTTTGTCTATCTAGATCACTGATTTCTGAGGATTATTAGAACAGATAGCTAAGTGAAAAATGCAAGATTGATTGAGCATGCTGGATGAGGCACGTCAAAATGATGACAGGCAAGCTATATCCTACACACAGTCCCCCATCTAAACACTTGTGAGATGAGTACAGAAGATTCCATGGCTGTAGGGTAAAGAGTTCTCTCGCGAATGGTACAATAACCAAAGCAGTGAGAGGCATTTCATTACTCACCCCTTTGAGCTCCTTACAATGGTGAAGCTTCTCTCATGCCCCCATCAAGAACCACCACACACTAGCGCAGATCAAAAGCGAAGTAGCATCACAAGGTGAGAAGAGAGATAGAAATTTTCTTGCTCGCACTTGCATCAATCTTCATGTGTCTTTATTGCATATGAACACTCACGTTAATTTAAGTGCCTTAGAATGATGAAGAGCAATTCCTTCTCTATGCACTTGTATGCATTGTACAACCCAACTGAGTCTATAATTTTACCCTCACATTGAGACAAAACAGTAGTAATTGTCATAACATAGAGCGCCGGCTGAAGATAAAGACTCAAGAGTCTAATAATGGTGCTTCGATTGAACTTGTCGAGGCCAGTTCCTCCAACGACAAGAAAAAACAGGTGGTTAAAAAAGCAGTGTACCTGGTAAAAGAAAGGTCAATGCCCATAAATGAAGAACTGGAATAAAAAATAGGGGCATGAAAAAAGTAGTGTGTCTAGTAAAAGCAATGTCAATCCCCCAGTCAAAAATACAGTCAAGAAAAAGTTGCTGTTGTGGTCCATAGAAACTCCATTTGACAAGAAAGACCAGTGACAAATGCCAAGACGGTCACCAACTCTCACCCTCTTACATGTGACCCAAGTCTACGTTACATTCCCATTGTAAAAGTCTTTTCAGACTATGGCACTTCAATTAACGTAGGATTTCATGTGTACATAAGCATCGATTGAAGAAGTACGAGCAAAATTACTATATCTCTTTTCACAGGATTCTTGACTTGCAAACCTGGAGATGATCATGTGGCACTTCGTTTATGAGCCTTGACCTCGACAGTCCCATTTGATGAGCCGTTGACCAAGTCTTCATCACAATTTCAACAAAAATCTCTCACATTGGTAAAGTCGTACCATTTGCGAGAATACTCAGACCCCTGTTGACATGATGACAGTAAGATAGTGTGGTCCTTATAAATCCTGCATCAATGGTCATGATAGCCTTTTCCATAAGAGTGAGCGGAAAGTTCTTTCAGACTGAAAGTCCCTCATCTGGCATGCTCAAGACATCTATATTCTAAATGAAGGATGTCTTTCAAAATCTTCCCCAGTGGAATTCAGATGATGCAAAACTAACAAAATTGTCATGCATGAATCATATTTAAATTCATGAATTTACAACATATACAATCATGTGTGCATATTATGTAAATAGCAGACATACTCTCAAAGATCAGAGATATTGCCAGGTAAGCATATTCTTATCCCCATTTGTCTTAAAGTACCTAACACTGTCCAGATACTCACTTCTTGACACTCGACCTATTCGAGTCATCCATTGAGTTTGGGTGCTTGCAACCGTCTCAGTATCCCATTTTCTTTAAGTACCCATCACTTGCTAGGTACTCCCTCTTATCGACACTTGACCTGTTCGAGTTGTCCCCAGAGTATTGATGCTTGCAACTGTCTAAGTATCCCATTGTCTTTAAGTACCCACCACTTGCCAAGTACTCCCTCTTATCGACACTCGACCTGTTTGAGTTGTCCTCAAAATATTGATACTGGTAGCTGCTCAAGTATCCCGTTGTTTTCAAGCACCTGACGCCCTCCAGGTATGCTTTCTTACACTTAGACCAGCTGGAGTGGTCCTAGATCATATCATTAAATACTTGTGTTCCTCCAAGTATTCTAGTACTTTGTACATCTGCGGCTACCCAGGTGTTCCAGCCCTTTTAAGTGCCTACGGCCATCCAGGAAGCCTAGTGCTACATTTAAATTGTCATTTACTAGGAGGTGAGAGACCTTCATGAATATGTGAGGCACATCCTCAATATTCTCCTTTACTAGGAAGTGAGAGACCTTCACAAATATCCAAGGTGAAAGTGCTAGTATGAACACCTAGAAGGGGTGAATAGGTGTAAAAACAGATTCTGCAAAATGCAGTGAAAGCCTTTACTTTTAACCTAAGTCTAAATAACAACAGACTTTTGAAACTGAGTCTAAAGAGCAGCAGATTTTGAGCGAGATCAGACTTTAGTACCTAACTAGAAGTACGAACAAAATAAAAAGATTCAAGGAAGAGAATAAGAACACAAGGTTTATAGTGATTCGACTTAATCCAAGCCTAAGTCCACTCTCCCACATTAACAGCCCTCTTGGCTAGATTCCACTATGCAATCAACAAGAGATTACAACTTTGAGCTCAAACACTTAATAGATCACACTATCTCACTAAGTTACTCTTTTGGTATTTCTCTCACGATCACAAACGTTTAAGCTCACAAAAGACAAGTGTATGAACAAAGATTGCTTGGATTTTGGAATTATAAATTCTACGCTCCGTTTCTTACTTGCTCATTAGTCCTTCATCTCCTTAAATACTCCTCCACTTTCAAACTAGCCATTGGACAGTATCTTGAGGATCGTCTTCCAATCTACCCATTGGATAGATCTGTATCTAGAAGATTTGGTAGCCGTTGAGTGACAAAAGTAGAATCCCAAATTGATTATGATTGCCCATACAAACAGAATCTTGGTTTTCATAAGTAAAGCTTCTCCGTATATAAAGTTCTTGTCTTCAAGATCTAATTGTCAATCAATTAGATTGAATCAATCAAATCAATCTTGATGTGGAATTCAAACCAGATCACTAGCCGTTATATGATTGGGCTTGTATTACGTTCTGTCAAATCTGGATGTAAAGTCTGAGTGCAATAGACTTTACAATCTAAGTCTGAACATATTCTGCTTCTGAATAGATTTAGCTTTAAAGTCTGAATACAGTGTAAATAAGTTCAGCTTCAGCATAGAGTCTGTCTTCTGGTTCTTCATTCTTGTTCAGTTTGGAATTTGTGAAAGTGAGCAGATTTCTGATGTAAAACAAACTTTGACACTAAAGTCTGGCAATCTTCAGACTTTGACACAAAAGTCTAAAAATCTTCATAATATACTTTAGACATGTGTTACGTTCAGTCTTCTGGCCTTCTTCAGACTTTGACAATATCTTTTACATGTTCTATCATCTGCATGGTCTATTGCTTAACCATTAAACACATTAGTAGCCTTTGATTTATTTTGTCATCTTCAAAACATCATAAGGGATTTCCCTAACAATCTCTCTCTTTCTGATAATGACAAAACAATCTCTGAATATGCAGATTTGTAAACACGCTTTTAAAAATATTAATTTAAATCAAAGGATATCAGAAGATAGAAAATAGATTAAGCATAATAATATATAGAAAAATAATCGTAGCTCAATATTATGCAATAAATAATATCAACCAATCAACACATATGCATATTCATATCTTCTCCTCCTTTTTGTCATAATCAAAAAGCAATAATAGATATAGTATCAAGTAGAGAATATAAAATGATAACAATTATGTCTTGCATGAAACACAATTTTTAAAAAATCAGCTCTTATTGAATATTAAAATATATGCAATATAGCTCACTTCGATCATATTAGCAAATACCCAATAAAAATCACAAATGCATCATAAAATTCATGTACCCTTTTTGTCATAATAAAATGATAATACCAATAAAAGATTTGTTAATGACAAAAGGTAATAAAAGATGCACTAACTGGATTTTATAGAATTTAAATTTTGACACATTTACCTTCACCTTCCTTCCATAATAAGATCACGATCATGATTTATTCAAAAATATTTTTCTATAATTGATCAAAGCTCCCCCTCAATTTGTTGCCTTTTTGAGATGATCACAATTCTTTTCCTTTCTCTTGGATTCGCTTGCTCCCCCTATCATCATGATAAGATTTGCGAATAGAAACAATTGTGGCTTGTGCTTGTTAAACAGAATATTTTTCCATTATTCCCTTTGTAGCAAGAACACCCGCAATGATCACTTGCATTTTGAAATTCGAGGCAAAATTTTATTTTCTTCAATCAGGCTCGTCTCAAATTCAATGTGCATCAACTTAACAAACTTTTTTCCACAAATAAGCTGTAATAATATCCACGTAATATATAATGCCCTTTCTTCAAATAAAAATAATTGAATAGCATATATAAAATTATCAATTATTAAAAATTCAGAACTACTCAACCTTTCGTACAACACATAAAGGATTTCCTCAATAATTTGCAAAAACTTTGCACAAGGTAGAGAATCTTTGAACATCCAAAAGATAGTATTTTCAGATCAAGCTTTCGGAAGATTCTTTTGTCACCTGCAAAATCTTGTGTAATAGATAATAATCTTTGCAAAAATGTCACGTAATACTTTCTTCTGATTTGTTGCTCAAACTTGCTAGATATAATATATCTTCTAAGAATATAGCAAGAATATCCATGAATATGCAGTAATATCTTTCAAGATCAAAATGATTTCCTTAAGCATAAATCTCATATATATTATTGATGCATTTCACAAAAAGAAAGATGATATTGCTATCATGTGCCAAATCAAGTAAAAATTATTGCAATGCCTTATATTTATGACAAAAGATATTCGCAATATAATAAACAATCATCATGATAAATGCACGTAGAAATTTATAAGGCAGGATGATTAAAAAAAAAAATTCTCTTACCCAAGGTATATGTTTGAAATATACCATTGATTAAAAATAATAATTACCAATCTTTGCATGAGATACATTTTTGATTGCATCATGATTTGCATAGATTTGCGATCATCCTTCCCTTAAAGAATTTCCTGCAATCAACTCATTTCCCTTTTTGGTATCTATCAATTTGGATCCTTCTTTGATGTTAGAGTAAACAAATATTCTTTCTTAATTCATCATAACAAAGTATTCAAAGAAAGAATATTATGCACAATGATATTTTGAAAAATAAATTCTCACTTAGTCAAAGCACAATAAAATCAGGGAGAATGAAATCCTTGAGTATCTAGGAGTATTTTGCATAATTAACATCACATAGAATCAGATTTTTACTTTGTTAAATATGACAAAATATGAGAGTATAAAATCAAACCAAATAAATTCATTTGTCTCTAAACAAAATGATCACACGTATTATACCAAATCTCAACACACGAATAATAAATCGCACGATTCTTTCTTCAATAAAACAAATCAAAGAATATGATCATTATAAAATCTGAATCAACCAAGAATATATCAAATATCAAGCATAATGAGAATTATGTGCCCAAATTTAAAAAAAAAATACATTCCTTACCAAATTTCTTTCTTCTTCTCCTTTATTTCCTGCAAAAAATAACTCGTCTTTTCTTTGGTATCCATTTTTTCTTGGGTCCATGAGAGTTAGTAGAATATGCTGTTTTTATCCAATGTTTCTTAATAGATCTCTAGACTTTAGGACAATCTTTCTCAAAGTGTTCCAAATCTCCACAATTTGAACACTTGAGGGCATTTAGACCAACAGGTTTTGTAAAGATATTTTGAAGATGCTTCTTGTATGCAAGTTTAGGAGGTCTTTATTTAAGTCTCTCCTTAACTTTAAGAAAATCAATTAGAGAATCACTTTTCTTATTGAAACCAAGTCCCGACTTATTATAGTAAGGTACTTGTATAGAAATGATATGCTCTAATGTTTTTGAACCATTTGAAAATCTTGTCGAAATATTTGAAAATTCTTTCTTCAAAGAATCATTTTCTTTGACAAGTAAATCTCGACTTTCTTTTGTTTGTAGAAAATCTTTTTGCAAAATTTCAAAATTTTCTTTTTGAGAAAGATCATGTTGCCTAAGCTGAGAATTCTCCTTTTTAAGTTTGGACATCCTTTTAAGAGAAGATTTGAGATTTAAGCAAAGCTCATTTATATACTTAAGAACTTTAGTAGGAATTCTTAAATGGCTTACCTCGATTTCCTCATTGGATTCTAAGTCTGTGTCTAAGTCAGACTCTAATTCTGAGTCTATGTTTGAGTCAGACTCAGATTCTGAATGTGCCATCAAGCATATATTTTATTGCTCATCATCTTCTTTTATTGTTCTTTTTTGCACATTCTACTTGTATTGTCTTATTCCACTGAATCTGCTTCCTTTTATACTCAACTTTTTTAATTTCTTGATCATAAAAGCAAGTTCTTTGTCATCCAAGTCATTTTCTAAGTTTGTTTCATCAAAAACAGCATTAGATATTAATGCGATGGACTTATTACCTTCGGGATCTTCATCATTGAGCTGTTCCACTTCATAGGATTGAAGAGTGCCGATCAATTCATCAACGGAGAGTGGCATAATCTCTGAGTCTCCCAAATTAAGGTCTTGACATGTTTCCATTCTTTTGAAAGACCTCGCAAAAGTTTGTTGACCTTCATTGGGGCAGAAATTTGATGACCTTGATATGTTAAGCCATTTACAGTTTCTATAAAATGGCTAAACATATCTCCAATCGACTCTCCTTGCTTCATCTTGAATGATTCATATTTGTCAAGCAGGAAGTTTACTTTTGTCTTTTTTACATGATCAGTCCCTTCATATGTAACATGAAGTCTATCCCAAACTTCTTTTGCTGTTTCACATGAAGAGATTCTATTATATTCAAGAGGAGACAATGCGCAATATAAAGAATAAATAGCTGTTGTATCAAGCGCTTCTCTTTTGGACATCTCCATCCGAGACATAAAAGTGGGGGGGTTTGTTTTCTTTGTCTTTGCCATTCTTATTTTATGTAGACGTAGCAGTGGGATTGATTCCTTTTTCTATAACATCCCATTGCAAGGGATTTCTGGATCTTAGGAATGCTTTCAGTTTGTTCTTCCACACATTGTATTCATTTCCATCAAAATATGGTGGCCTGGTATTGCTTTGCCCTTCCATAAATCATGGTGCCAAGATACTAACCATAGAAAATCTTTAGCTCAAAAGTAAAAACACTTTTATAAACCAAGTACTTGGCTCTCATACCAATTGAAAGTGCTAGTATGAACACCTAACGGGGGGTGAATAGGTGTAAAAATAGATTCTGCAAAATACAGTGAAAACCTTTACTTTTAACCTAAGTCTAAATAACAACAGACTTTTGAAACTGAGTTTGAAGAGCAGCAAACTTTGAGCGAGATCAGACTTTAGTAGTTAAATAAAACTATAAACAAAATAAAAAGATTCAGGGAAGAGAATAAAAACACAGGTTTATAGTGATTCGGCTTAATCCAAATCTACGTCCACTCTCCCACGCTAACAGCTTTATTGGCTAGATTCCACTGTACAATCAACAAGATATTACAACTTTGAGTGCAAATACTTAGTAGATCACACTATCTCATTAAGTCACTATTTTGGTATTTCTCTCACGATCACAAATGTTTAAGTTCACCAAAGACAAGTATGTGAACAAAGATCGCTTAGACTTTGGAATTATAAATTCTACACTCCGTCTCTTACTTGTTCATCGGTCCTTCATCTCCTTAAATACTCCTCCACTTCCAAACTAGCCGTTTAACAGTATCTCGATGATCGTTTTCCAACCTACCTATTGGACAGATCTGTATCTAGAAGATTTGGTAGCCGTTGAGTGATAAAAGTAGAATCCCAAATTGATTCCGATCACCTAAACAAACAGAATCTTGGTTTCCATAAGTAAAGCTCCTTCGTATATAAAGTTCTTGTCTTCAAGATCCAATTGTCAATCAATTAGATTGAATCAATCAAATAATCTTGATGTGGAATCCAAACTAGATCAATAGCCGTTATATGATTGGGCTTGTATTACGTTCTGTCGAATCTAGATGTAAAGTTTGAGTGCAATAGACTTTACAATCTCAGTATGAACATATTCTGCTTCTGAATAAATTTAGCTTTAAAGTCTGAACACAGTCTGAATAGGTTCAGCTTCAGCATAGAGTCTATCTTCTGGTTCTTCATTCTCATTCAGTTTGGAATTTGTGAAAGTGAGTAGACTTCTGATGTAGAACAGACTTTGACACTAAATTCTGGCAGTCTTTAGACTTTGACAGGGAAGTCTAGAAATCTTCATAATATACTTTGGACGTGTGTTACGTTCAGTCTTCCGACCTTCTTCAGACTTTGACGATATCATTTACATGTTCTATCTTCTGCATGGTCTATTACTTAACCATTAAATACGTTAGTAACCTTTGATTTATTTTGTCATCTTCAAAACATCATAAGGGATTTCTCTAACACAAGATACGTCCTTGATATTCCCTTTACCAAGAGGTGAAAGACCTTCACGAATATCCTAGGTACATCCTCGATATTCCCATTTACTAGGAGGTGACAGACCTTCACGAATATCCAAGATAAGTCCTCGATATTCCCAATTACCAGAAGGTGAGAGATCTTCACGAATATCCAAGGTACGTCCTCGATATTCCTAACGACCAAGAGCTGAGAGACCTTCAGGAATATCCCAAGTACGTCCTCGATATTCCCATTTACCAAGAGGTGAGAGACCTTTACGAATATCCAAGGTACGTCCTCGATATTCCCTTTACCAGGAGATGAGAGACCTTCACGAATATCCCAAGTACGTCCTCGATATTCCCATTTACTAGGAGGTGAGAGACCTTCACGAATATCCAAGATACGTCCTCGATATTCCCAATTACCAGGAGGTGAGGACCTTCACGAATATCCCAGGTATGTCCTCAATATTCCCCTTTACCAAGAGATGAGAGACCTTCATGAATATCCAAAGTACGTCATCGATATTCCAACTACCATGAGATAAGAGACCTTCTCAATATTCCCACATACCAAGAGATGAGAGACCTTCACGAATATCTCAAGTACATCCTCGATATTCTATTATCCAAAATTTGTACTTGTGATCATCCAAGTACTCTTTCGACACCTGCAAGCAATCAGATACTCCTTCAACGTCTGCAAACATCCAAGCACCCTCCAGAATTCGTACTTGTGATTATCCAAGTACTCTTTCAACACCTACAAGCAATCAGGTTTTTCCCAGCATATAGTACTTGTAATCATCCAGGTACTCCTTCAACGCTTGCGAATGTCCAAGCACCCTCCAGAATTCGTACTTGTGATCATCCAAGTACTCTTTCAACACCTGCAAGCAATCAAGTACCCCTTCAATACCTACGAATGTCCAGGTATCCTCTAGGAGTTGGTACTTGTGATTATCCAAGCACCCTTTCAATGCCTGCAAAGGCCCAAATATCCTCCAGGTTAGTACTTGTGAATATCCAAGTACTCTTTCAAAATGCCTGTAAATGTCTAGGCACCCAACAAACAGATGCCCTGAGAAAGGTCGGCGCATCGCCCGAGAAAGGTCAGGAGCCATCTAGTGTCCTTGATGAAGATCAGACACCAAAAACCAAGATGCCCTAAGAAAGGTCGGCACATCTCCCTAGAAAAGTCGGGTATCAACCAGTATCCTTGACTGAGGTCAGGCACCCCAACAAATCGATGCCCTGAGAAAGATCGGCGCATCTCCCAAGAAAGGTTGGGTACCAACCGGTGTCCTTGATTGAGGTCAGGCACCCCAACAAATCGATGCCTTAAGAAAGGTCGGTGCATCTCCCGAGAAAGGTCAGGTACCAATTGGTGTCCTCGACTGAGGTCAAACACGCCAATAAATCGATGCCCTGAGAAAGGTTGGCGCATCTCCCGAGATAGGTCGGGTACCAACTAGTGTCCTTGACAGAGATCAAGCACCCCACAAATTGATGCTCTGAGAAAGGTCGGCGCATCCCCCGAGAAAGGTCGGGTAAATAACTTATTGCTCTAACAGACGATCGAATAATGGTTTGGGTCTTGCAAAAGCAATTTCCCGTCAAGGCGAATGGTACAATAACCAAAGCAGTGAAAGGCATTTCATTGCTCACCCATTTGAGCTCATTACACCGGTGAAGCTTCTCTCATACCCCCGTCAAGAACCACCCCACACTAGGGTTGATCGGAGGCGAAGCAGCATCATAAGGTGAGAAGAGAGATAGAAATTTTTTTTCTCGCACTTGCATCAATCTTCATGTGTCTTTATTGCATATGAACACTCACGTTAATTTAAGTGTCTTAGAATGACGAAGAGCAATTCCTTTTCTATGCACTTGTATGCATTGTACAACCCAAGTGAGTCTGTAATTTTACCCTCACATTGAGACAAAGCAGAAGTCATTGCCATATCCTAGAGCGCCGGCTGAAGATAAAGACTCAAGAGTCTAATAACGGTGCTTTGATTGAACTTGCCTAGGCCAGTTCCTCCAACGACAAGAAAAAGCAGGGGCATAAAAAAGCAGTGTATCTGGTAAAAGCAAGGTCAATTCCCATAAATGAAGAACTAGAATAAAAAATAAAGACATGAAAAAGCAGTGTGCCAAGTAAAAGCAATGCCAACGCCCCCAATCAAAAATACAGTCAAGAAAAAGTTGCTATTGCGGTCCATAGAACCTCCATCTGACAAGAAAAACCAGTGACAGATGCCAAGACGGTCACCAACTCTCACCCTTTTACATGTGAGCCAAGTCTATGTTACATTCCTATTGTAAAAGTCTCTTTAGACTAGGGCACTTCAATTAACGTAGGATTTCATGTGTACATAAGCATCGCTCGAAAAAGTACGAGTAAGATTACTCTATCTCTTTTCGCAGGATTCTTGACTTGCAAACCCGGAGATGATCGTGCGGCACTTCGTTTATGAGCCTTGACCTCGACGGTCCCATTTGATGAGCCGTTGACCAAGTCTTCATCACAATTTGAACAAAAACCTCTCACATTGGTAAAATCGTACCACTTGCAAGAATACTCGGACCCCT
This sequence comes from Eucalyptus melliodora, assembly GCA_004368105.4. Taxonomy (NCBI): domain Eukaryota; kingdom Viridiplantae; phylum Streptophyta; class Magnoliopsida; order Myrtales; family Myrtaceae; genus Eucalyptus; species Eucalyptus melliodora. The sequence continues at coordinate 15,243,232 of CM023405.3, forward strand.
GTTGACATGATGACAGTGAGATAGTGTGGTCCTTATAAATCTTGCATCAATGGTCAGGATAGCCTTTTCCATGAGAGTAAGCAGAAAGTCCTTTCAGACTGAAAGTCCCTCATCTGGCATGCTCAAGACATCTATATTCTAAATGAAGGATGTCTTTCAAAATCTTCTCCAGTGGAATTTAGATGATGCAAAACTAGCAAAATTTTCGTGCATAAATCACATTTGAAGTCTTGAATTTACAGCATAAACGATCATGTGTGCTTATTGTCCAAATAGTAGACATACTATTAGAGATTAGAGATATTGCCAGGTAAGCATATCCTCATCCCCATTTGTCTTAAAGTACCTACAATTGTCTGGGTACTCACTTCTTGACGCTCGGCCTATTCGAGTCGTCCCTTGAGTTTGGGTGCTTACTACTGTCTCAGTATCCCATTGTCTTTAACTACCCACCACTTGCCGGGTACTCCCTCTTATCGACACTCGACCTATTTGAGTTGTCCCCAGAGTATTGATGCTTGCAACTGTCTAAGTATCCCATTGTCTTTTAGTACCCACCACTTGCCAGGTACTCCCTCTTATCGACACTCAACCTGTTTGAGTTGTCCTCAAAATATTGATAATGGTAGCTGCTCAGAATTCCCGTTGTTTTCAAGCGCCTGACGCCCTCCAAGTATGCTTTCTTACACCTAGACTAGCTAGAGTGGTCTTAGATCATATCATTAAATACTTGTGTTCATCCAAGTATTCCAATACTTTGTACATTTGCGGCTACCCAAGTGTTCCAGCCCTTTTGAGTGCTTGCGGCCATTTAGGTAACCCTTGTGCTACATTCAAATTCTCATTTACCAAGAAATGATAGACCTTCACGAATATGCGGGTCACGTCTTTGATATTCTCCTTTATTGGGAGGTGAGAGACCTTCACGAATATCCAAGGTACGTCCTCGATATTCCCTTTACCAGGAGGTGAGAGACCTTCACGAATATCCCAGGTACGTCCTTAATATTCCCAATTACCAAGAGGTGAGAGACCTTCACGAATATCCCAGGTACGTCCTCGATATTCCCAATTACCAGGAGGTGAGAGACCTTCACGAATATCCCAGGTATGTCCTCGATATTCCCAATTACCAGGAGGTGAGAGACCTTCACGAATATCCTAGGTACGTCCTCGATATTCCCAATTACCAGGAGGTGAGAGACCTTCACGAATATCCCAGGTACATCCTTGATATTCACATTTACTAGGAGGTGAGAGACCTTCACGAATATCCAAGAATGTCCTTGATATTCCCAATTACCAGGAGGTGAGAGGTCTTCACGAATATCCCAGGTACGTCCTCGATATTCCCCTTTACTAGGAGGTGAGAGGCCTTTATGAATATCCAAAGTACGTCATCGATATTCCAACTACCAAGAGATGAGAGACCTTCACAAATATTCAAGGTACATCCTCGATATTCCCACATACCAGGAGATGAGAGACCTTCACAAATGTCTCAAGTACATCCTCGAAATTCTATTCTCCAGAATTCGTACTTGTGATCATCCAAGTACTCTTTCGACACCTGCAAGCAATCAAGTACTCCTTGAACGCCTACGAACATCCAAGCACCCTCCAAAATTCGTACTTGTGATCACCCAAGTATTCTTTTGACATCTGCAAGCAATCAGGTATTTCCCACTATCTAGTACTTGTAATCATCCAAGTACTCCTTCAACGCTTGCGAATGTCCAAGCACCCTCCAGAATTCGTACTTGTGATCATCCAAGTACTCTTTCGACACCTGCAAGCAATCAGGTACCCTTCAATACCTGCGAATGTCTAGGTATCCTCCAAGAGTTGGTACTTGTGATTATCCAAGCATCCTTTTAATGCCTGCTAACGTCTAGGCACCCTTCAGAATTTGCACTTGTGATCATCCAAATACCCTTTCAACGCCTGCAAAGGCCCAAATATCCTCCAAGTTAGTACTTGTGAATATCCAGGTACTCTTTCAAAATGCCTGTAAATGTCTAGGCACCCAACAAACAGATGCACTGAGAAAGGTCAGCGCATCCCCCGAGAAAAGTCAGGAGCCATCCGGTGTCTTTGACGAAAATCAAACACCAAAAAACAAGATTCCCTGAGAAAGGTTGGCGCATCTCCCGAAAAAGGTCGGGTATCAACAAGTGTCCTTGACTGAGGTCAAGCACCCCAACAAATCGATGCCTTGAAAAAGGTTGGCGTATCTCCCGAGAAAGGTCGGGTACCAACCAGTGTCCTTAATTGAGGTCAGGCACCCTAACAAATTGATGTCCTGAGAAAGGTCGGCGCATCTCCCGAGAAAGGTCGAGTACCAACCGGTGTCCTCGACTGAGGTCAAATACCCCAACAAATCGATGCCCTGAGAAAGGTTGGCGCATCTCCCAAGAAAGGTCGAGTATCAACTGGTGTCCTTGACAGAGATCAGGCATCCCACAAATTGATGCTTTGAGAAAGGTCGGCGCATCTCCCAAGAAAGGTCGGGTAAACAACTTATTGCTCTAACGGGCGACCGAGTAATGGTTTGGGTCCTGCAAGAGTAATTTCCTATCAAGGCAACCGAAGAAAGGTTCAGGTCTTAGAGGAGCAACCTCCTCACATTACCAGTAAGAGCATGCCTTGATACTTGCCAAGCTCAAGATTCGCACCCTTATCTCGCTCGTGCCCGGTAAGTAATTACAGGTATCTTCTTATCTATCTTACTACATATAATATTATATTGTTATTTTCTGCATAGGACAATAGGTCCCAAATAAGATATAACCTACTGCATAGACAAAATTTAGGTATCAGTTTATCTTTGAATGCAACCTCTACGAGCTCACCTTCAAAGAGGGGCAACTGTTAACAGCTAAATTTTGATTAGGTTTTTAATTAGGCCTTAGTTTCCTTTTATTTATTTATTTTTCCTCTTTTTCGGATAAATAGATAATAACAAGAGAAAACAACAAAAAACAAATAAAACAACAAAACAACCAAAAAAAGAAGAAAAAAAAAGCAGAGGCCCGCAGCTGCTAAGGCTGGGCCTTCAAGCCTAGCCCCTCCCCTCTTTTCCTCTCCCTCACTCAGGCCCCCATGGCTCGGCTCGTGCGACCCAGCCCTTCCCCCTCCTTCTGCCTTCTCCCTCCTTCTCCTTCTTCGTGCCTCTGTGCATCACGCGCGGCGGCCAGCGACGCGCTCAAGAGCAGCCTACGGTAGAGAGGAACAGAGGTATGCCGCTGAAGGAGAGGAGGATGCGCATGCGCCTTCAATGCATGTCTTTAATGCTGAGATGAGACACCGGTTCAACCACGGGGGTCTGGTCGGCAAGCCAAAGACCGGCGGCCAAGCCCCTCCGTCAACTGGACCCCCTCGCCTATAAATAGTGGAGCACCTCCGTCGACGAAAGACACGAGCCAGCAAGCTCAGAGGGGTCCCTGAGAGACTTTGGGGAGCTCAAAGAGCGAGCAAGGTGAAAATTGGGTCGTAAGCTCAAGCGACCTCTCTTCGAGAGACTTCAAGGGAGGCCGGCGACAAGCGAGCCTGAGAGGGAGAGAGAGAGAGAGAAGCAGCGAAGGATCGAGGGCTATAAATCTTCGAAACCTCCCACTGAGAGACTTCAGTAGGGGGGCCGAGGATGAGCAGGCCGAGATCTGAGAGCTTGCAGCCGGAGAGGGAGAGGATCGGGTCTAAGTGAGAAGGCTAGGGAAGGAGGTCATTCCGATGCCAGATCTTGGAAATCGGAGGGCAAAAGGCCAGACCTGAGGGGAGAAGACTCGCCGTCGCTGACGCAACCACTGCTCTGCCACCGAAGCCGTTCCTGCTACTGCTGCAGTTGCCACCTGAGCCGTGCCGCGTCACTACATTGTCACCACCACAATTTGCCACCTCATCATTAACAAATAACAGTAGTCATCGCTGCCACCGATCACGTCGTCGCCATCACATTCCCCTCCTCGAATTGTGCCACCATTGACCACACCAACAGCCCCGTTATCGCTCATCCTCGCCGTCCTCGTATGCAGTTTATAGCCGCTGTCACCACCATCATCGTCGTCTAACCTGTCATCGTCACCGTCATCGTCGCCATCAACACCATCATCGCCGTCTACTCGGTGTCGCCTCAGTCCCCCTCACCAACGCCGTGAGTGAACGAAGGAGAGAGAAGGCCGAGAACCAGGTCTATTCGAGCCTCCATCCGACCGGTTTCCCTATTTCCAGTTAGGGTTTCGCAAATTAGGGGCAGTCGAAAGTCGGGCCGTCAGGTCGGGCATATGACCTGGCACCCTAGGGTTTCACAGGGCCAATTTTGGAACTCGGGCCGGGTATCCCTTTTTTAATTCAAATAGGTCCAATTCCGATGTGTGGGCTAAGGTTTTTTTTTTTAAGAAAAACATAAACAAAAAAATCCACGTTATGGGAGAATGACCGAGTCGGACCCAACCCGAATCCGACTCGAGTTGTTAAATATATTATATTATATTAATATAATAATATTTTAATAAATAAAATAAAAAAATTATTTTCCAAAAATATCAAAAATATCATATTTCCCAAAAAAAGGCCAAAAAAATCAAAGAAAAAGCCAAAAAGACTTATATTTTCCAAAAAGATCAAAAATCCAAAAAATGCTTTTTATGTCCAAAAAAATGTTTTTCCTCCACAAATGCATGGAAAATCACTCAAACATCCAAAAAGCCTTAAAGGTTTAAACAAGATTAGTTACCGAAAGGGTATTAGTGATTAATTAGTGTAATCAGTCCATGATCCTAATTTCTCTGGTTGCGTAGGAGCGAGTATTTCTCCCGATATTTCGCTTGGGTTTCTAATCGACCCACCCCAAACTGATTAGTGGCGACTCCTTTTTAAATTAACTCACAGGTTAAAAACTTGGACCATTAAGTCGTGAATTAGTAGACTTGGGAGAGTCCGGGCTAAAATAGACCTAGCCGAACCATTAGCTTCCTTTAGGCGCCTGCCCTTAAACGAGCACCAAAAAAAAAAAAAAAAAGAAGAGGTCGCGACACTTCCGCTTCCTCTTAGGTGATCGCGTACACCCTTCCTTATGCCGGTGGTCTCTGAGACTTCCTTTGTGGAGGTGGTCTGCCTACACTTTGTTGCATTTGTCGTACCGAGCTAATATTCGGTTGCAATCCTTATTGTGGACAATTTCTCCTAAAGTGTCATCTCTTATCGAGTATCATTCAATGTTAACTGGCTCCCTGATTCCATTTGCTCCCTTAATACTTCTTGCTCCACAAACTGTGTCCTTTCATAAATTTCACTATAATCTCTTATATTCAGGGGTACTAGGTGCCTCATAATATCCGTCCTCAGGCTTTTCAGAAATCTCTTAGTCTTTTCCTCTTGATCCTCTATCAATCTAGGGTTATACCTAGATAACTCAAAAAAATTTGCTTCATACTAATCCACCATCAGCTCCCTTTGTTCTAACTGAACAAATTCAGTAATTTTCTTATCTTTGGCACAATCAGAGAAATGCTTTCTATTGAAAGCTCTAACAAACTCATCCCAGTTTATGTCAGTACCGGGTGGAAAGATCATGTCTCTTGAAGCTCTCCACCAAAATTTTGCATTTCCCTCCTATTGGTACTCTGCCAAAATTATCTTCTCAGCATCATTACAATTCAACAATCAGAAAATATGTTCTATTCCCTCAATCCATTGTTCCGCCTTCTCAGGACTTTCCAATCCAGTAAACTTAGGTGGTTTCAACTTCAAGAATTGTTCCACCAGTCCTTAAGTATGGCATTCTGCTCCGGGTTGTTGCTGAGCTTGTCTTTCCATCAAACTTCCTATTGTCTATAGCGCCTGCATGATCCCGTCTATTCTCAAATCACCAGGGGCTGCTACCCCAGCACCAACTGGAGGTGGTGCTACTCCACTCGCGCTAGCCTCAACCTACGCTCTACCTAAGCCACCTCGGGTACCGATCCTTGTCGGCGTTCTACCCCGAGTTGTAGGTCTAATGGTCCTCTTACTAGGAGTCCTCTGCTCCTGATCACTCATAATCTACAATAATCTGTTCTCAATTCCATACAGAATTAGAAACTAAGTGATCCTATAACCAATCTACCAAACAGCTATCACTCACATGCATCAGCATAAAATAAATGTCATTCCTACTAACTATCCCATGAACCCATCGCACATTATCACTCTAGATACAAACTTCGCTCTAATACCATTTAAATGGGGATGTCATGCCCCGAGTCCTGAGCGCATGCCCATCCCTCTATGGTCGATAATATTTTGTGACTTCCCAGGACGAGTCGCCGACCCATTCATTTTTAAGCACATGCGGAAGCGAAAATAAATCCCCTTACAATAATCATCTCACGATAGAAAAGCAGGACATCAATTCACAAAAGAACACTTTTATAAGCAACGAGATTTAGGTACAAAACGAGTCTAGTCGAAAGCCTACAAAAAGGTCGACTCTCAAAAGAGGTTGTCCTATAACATACTAACAGGACACATCCGTCGATCCTCTATACTCCTCCTCCTCAGACTTCGGGGCCTTGGTCCTCCACGACCACCTTCTAAGGACCTAAAAATGGTTATTCAATAACCAGTGAGACAATATCTCATCAAGTCCATGCTCTAAACCCCGATTAGGAATGTAATATGCCCAGAGGCGTCCTAACCACACAATCACACATTTGGTACAGAGGACTTACCTCGCCTCAGATCCACCCTACAGTTCAATATAGTTTATATCACAGATAGCCATACCGATATGAGCAATAATTAAGCTCTAACAACTGGAACGCCACACTCAATTCTCAAATCAGCATAGGGGTCCTGATTATAGGACCACATCATTATGACACGTCTCATTCCATGTCACACAATTTTGTCCCATAATCCGACATAGATATTTCACTCAACACGCATTCCAATTGATATTATGCCTGCTCTAGGGCATGACCTACTTGAAGTTTGGTAGTCTACTAGCATAACCAGGCATCGTCTCACCCCATTGAGCACGGCTACGTCTCTCAAAGACGGCTTTCTCGAAAGAGCATAGGTCCAGAATTCACTGCGACTCGAAACCCAATGAGTGGGTAACCCATATAACGTAACGTCCATCCGACACAATTCGGGGACAGGTTCTCTTAACCAACACACGACCAATCAATCTCGGCCCAGGACAACGTGCATTGCAATCAAATGCCTCAATTAAAATAGTGTCATTGGCCTATTTTCTTCGTATTAAAAACTTCCGATGAAAAATAATCGTATGTGGGCACACGATCAGATTGGACCTGGAAAATTCATAACCTTCTTTTCAAAAATCTCACTAGTTTATATAGTATATAAAATCATTTTCGGTGTTTAAAACCCAACACCCGGGATTTTCTGAATAAATATCAAAATTTACAATTTTTGGAATAATTAACCAAATTTCCAATCGGCACTCAAATTTTCACAATTTAACACTCGATTGCAGAAATTAACCACATCATTGTAATCAACACGAAATTCCAATCACGAGCTACCCCAACCTAATTTCTGGAAAAGTATTTAATAATTAAACTAATTGCACTTAAATAAATCTAAACACCCCTTAGACGTCATTAGCCTACTAAGAAGAGTTTAGTGCATAAACTCACCGGGTTAGCAAATACACCGGTTCACGGCGACAATGACGTGATAGTGATCGAAACTCGGGCCTACGGCGACACGGGAGGTTGGTAGCGCGGGTGGTGCGGCGGTGTGGTGCGAGTGGTCGACAAAGTACCGGTGGAACAACAAATTACAATTGACATGGTGAAGGAATTCTGGGTTTTCTGCGATGCAATCACCGCTGGAAATGAAGAAAGAAGACAGAGAATTTGGGCGCCGAGAGAGAGAAAAACACCGAGAAAGAGAGAAAGATGGGCGTCGAGCGGATGGAACAACTGCCGAGCGTGAGAGGGAAAAGTGAGGTATTCGTGGGTTATTTTTGTTGACTTTAAGAGTCAACAATGGGCTGATTCGGTGGCTCTTCGGGCGAGCAGCAGCTGGAGAGGACGTGTCTTCCGCATGCATGAGTTTCGAAGCCTGCTGGCCGAAGAAGGATAGGAGCGCGCGCACGTCAACAGTCCAAATTTCGTGGCAGCAGGGGACGGGTACAACTCCATGTTTCCGTGTCTTTGCATTGGAAGTTCTTTCCCCTTCGTCCAGGACACCTGCTGCTCCATGCACGTACGTGCCCATCATTTAGTTGACTGCCCCATTCAACTAAATGGGGTCCAAATGGCTGTCGATGGGAGAAGCAATTTGGTGCGGCGTGTCTTCGTATGCTGCGTGAAGAAGGACCGGTTCGTGAAGGCTGCATGGGTCAACAATTTCCTCTTGGTTGACTGGTTAAACAAAGGAAAAGACGTGGCCGTGGGTTCCTTGTTTCTGCATGCACATGGACTGAAGAATTCTCGGTCCCTTGCCTTGTGCACGCACGCGTGAGAGACAACGGACGTCTTCACGAAAAATGGCTTGGCAACGTGTTAGTTGGAAAGAATCTTGGTCTCGCGGATGGTGTTACGTAAGAAGATTTTCGACAAGACGATAAGATATATGAAAATCGGATCGTCTCGGCGCAGCAAAGACGCGACCATGAGGGTATGTCATAAGACCATCACAAAACGTGATGTCTCGGTCTAGCGATGGTGATGAAATGGGGTCATAAGTGGTGCCAATGATGTAGTCCGATGATAAATTCGTCAACCCGTCTCGGATAGTTACATATTTGAGGTCTGGCGAAATTCAGATGTCACAAGCAAATCCCTCTTGACCCCCAGGTGTTGCTGGTTGCTAGCCACTAGCTCGCCGGAGCTCCGATCAGCCCTTCCTCGCCATTGAAGCCGCTGGTTCTCTCTCTATTGTTCAGCCAAGATCAGAAGCAAAAACCCAGCAAGCCGTGAGGTCTTTGTGGCCCATTTCTGAGCCCTTCTCGGCCTTGCTTAATGTTGCCACTAGGAGGATTGTCGCTGGCCTTGGTATTGCCGTCGCCGTAGACTCACCGGAACGCTATATCGGTGAGTTTACTCACTAAACCTTGCTTATGAGGTTAATTATGCTTAAGGATTGTTTAGATTAGCTTAATTATGGATTAGTGATAATCTAGAATGGTTAGATTAGTCTTATAATTGATTAGTATTAATCTAATTAGTGAGATTAGTACTTTTGAGTATGGTTTAGTCAAATTCAATGGTTGTTCCTCAGAAGTGATTCCTAGACCCTTTCCGTTTGCCATTTTTGTGGACCAAAATGTGTTGCGACTTTGAGGTTATTTCCTTCTTGAAAATTTTTTTAGATATCTCCAGCCATAACATATATTTTTCTCAAGAATTTTATGGATTTTAAAGAATGAGATATCAGCTCCGTCATTTGCAAACAAAATCTCGGACTGTGCTGGAATTTGTGACCTTTTGGGATTCTAGGGGTTTTTATCAACTTTTAGGGTTCGAATTTAGAAATGCTTTCTTCACAAAAGTTGTTTTTCACATCTTATAATTTAACATACTCAAATTTCAAATTATATGGACAAGTTTTGGACAACAAACCAAACTGATATTGGAAAACAGAGTTTCTGGAAACAGACTCAGTTTCTGTACTGGATTGAACGATTTACTGGGATTAATCTAGAAATATATGGGTTAAGTTATGTTCATGAAAAAGTTTCATTTATGTGTCATTTATAACATATTTAAATTTGGGAATTTTTCAAACTCGTCTGATTAGGTTTCTGGATTTAAACTCGAAGACGCGCGAGTGGGTCTTTTTTGCCAGTTAGGGTCAGTTAGGATTTTGTGGTGTTATGGGTGCAATGCTTGCTGGTTTGTGCATATTTAATGATGTGGTTGATTTGTGACATGCCTAGAGCTTATGCTTGATGATCGTATAATGATTTATAGTCATGGCAAGGTAACTATTGAGCGTTGAGGTGTTATGTGCTGGGTTAAGAAAACCGATGAGTTGTGAGTAGGTAAAGGACTAAGTACTACACAAGGATGAAAACTTATGTGGGTCACCTCTAGAGCCTTATACTATTTGCTTATACGTGAATATGTTTTGAGCAAGTAAAGGACTAAGTGCTACACGATAGTGAGACTACGTGTGAGTTACCTCTAATGCCTTATACTATTGCTTATTGTAACCAAGGACTAAGTGTTACATGACGACTTGAGTCGCATGAGAAGTACCTTTAGAGCCTTGTAGTATTATCATGCATAGTGAAGGGCTAAGTGCTACATGATATCGAAACTCGTGTGAGCCACCTCTAGTACCATGCACTATTACTATTTGTGGTTAAGGACTAAGTACTACACAATGGCGAGATTTCATGTAGGTCACCTCTAGAACCTTAGAGTATTGCTTATTGTAATCAAGGGTTAAGTGTTACATAGTGACTTGAGTCGCATGTGAACTACCTCTAGAACCTTGAGTTTGTTTATTGAGTGGGGATGTTGAGTGGAATTGGAAATTTGATTATTGAGAGTGAATATCGGGGGTAGATTGAACCACTGATATGATTTACCCGCGCTTGATTATGGGACGAAATTGTGTGACACAGAATGGGATGTGTCATAACAATTTGGCCTTACAATCAGGACTTTTGGTCTGATTGTGAGATGCTCCAATTGTTATGTGCATTAATTATATGCATTTGTAATATGAACTGTGCTGACGTGCAAGAATGAACTAAGGCGAGGTAAGTCATCTATTCTAATTGTGTGGTTGTGTGGCTAGAGCACCCTGAGATGTATTTTCTTCCTAATAGGAGTTTAGGAGGTGAACTTGCTGACATTGTCTCACCCCGTCGTGGGCTCATTTTTCAAGTCTGTAGGTGGAGGACTGAAGCCCCGAGTCTATGGAGGTGGAGTTTGAAGGATCGACGTTTGTGTCTGACGAGTAGGTCGTAGGACAGCTTCCTTTTGAGAGTCGATCTTTTGTAGACTTTTGACTAGACTTGTTTTGTAACTAAACTCCGTTGTTTATAAAAGTTGGCTTTGTGAAATGTGCCATGTTTTCCTATCCCATGTTGTTTGTTGTCAGGGGTTTTAATATTTCGCTTCCGCATGTGCATTAAAACGAATTGAGTCAACGATAAGACCTAGGAATGTCATATTTGTATTGACCATTGAGGGATGAGCGTGGGCTCAAGGACCGGAGCATGACAAGCAATCTCTAGAGGACGTCATTTAGAAATATACTTCTGACTTTATCATGCCGGCAAGTCACATTGGAGTTTATATAATAAAATATTGCCATGTAGAATTTTTCGACAACCCAAATTGTTGATGGCACTAAAGTTGTCTTTTCATTTTTTTTTTTTTTTTACAAGAGTGGCACTTTGAGTAATTGTTCCAAAAGTTTAGCATTGAAGTAAGCGCTGTTCGAAAGTTATAGTGCTTATAGTATCATTTTCCCACATTAATGGGTAAAGACATTGAAAACTGCATTTCAAGATGCTACTACTGAGGTGTTCTAAAAACTTTAAACTCATTGAGTGCAAGTATCTACTAATGATATGAAGTTCTTGACCAGTTCCACGAACAAAAAAACAAGCCTAGTATGTTAGAATAGTTAACAAAAGCACGTTGGAGAAGTAACTTAGATTCCTAATGAAATGAGTGACAAGGATCAATGAATTTAAGAGGAAGACTCACTGCTTGGTATTTGAATAACACAGCAATTTTAGGTAGTTGGTGTCTATGGCAATCAAAAGAAGCATCGAAACACACCTCCTCTATTGTCCACTTACTAAAAAATAAATACACAAATGGAAACCATACATAACTTTATTCTTTTCTTTCATCCTTGTTTTCTTTTCCTTCTTTACTGCATTTACTTGGAAATGAAGTGTCATCAATTGAAAAAGAAGAGAATGAATTTTCTTTTATGTGGGTCCACAAATTTTTCACTTTTCATAAGAAATTATAAATGTGACATGATTGGATACCGTCCTATCACAACTCCCTTTTTCTTTTATCATTTGCATTTCCTTTGATCAAACATAAATTTCAATTCAGGTGAAAGAGTCTAAAGTAACGTGGGTATCTTTGCAGGTTAAGTAGTAGGGTACTTTATTCCTTTGCCAATAACAGCAAAAAGGACCACAACACCAAGAAGGTAGATCAGCAGATCTATCAATTAGATTAGGCAAGGTTGTAGTAAAATAAAAAACTTAGCAAGCCCTACAATTGATTTAATTTGTGACATTATTTAGTTTCATGTCGGTAGTGTGGGAAAATATGCAGTATGAACAATTGAGATTTTCAACTACTAAAGAAGGAAAAATGACGTAACTACCATTACATATGAAGTTCTCCAGAATATCTAGCAAGCTGGTTGGCGATGGGGAATTGACACAGCAATGTGCTGCAGACCGTTTGAAATACACAAATGTAGAAGTTTATTGCATCATCCTTAAAACCCGACGTTCCCCTATGACGAAGTTAATCTTTCATTTCATGGAAATCATTCCCGTCACTAATTCCTACTTAAACATTCGCCAAGTTATTGTTCCTCTTCTCTTCCCCTAAGACAAAGTTAATCTTTCATTTCATGGAAATCATTCCCATCACTAATTCCTACTTAAACATTCGCCAAGTTATTGTTCCTCTTCTCTCTAGGCAGTCTTTCCTTGATGTCATGCTTGAAAAATGAAGACAGATTGAAGGAGCTTCAGATGAATTATGCCAACGTAGTTAAGGTCCTTAGTCTAGGCCCACAGCGTTACTAGCGCAGGCACAGTGTTCTAGGAAGAGTCTTGCTGTTAAAAGCTCACGACTGCAATCAAGCATTACTTCTAGGATCAAACTAGAAGTTGAAGATAAAGACATTACGACTTTCATAGTTTCTTTTAAAAACGTGCAGTTGAGTGTCATTATGGTTAATCGATCGCTTAAAAATCAAATTTTTTAAAAAAATGTTCACCCGAGTGCCACAAATTTGATGTAGTATAGCACTTGTGGTAAATGATTTTGAAAAATTATGGCATTTAATTGATCGATTGAAAATTTAAATGACACTCAAGTGGTCGAGAAAAAAAAGAGTTATGGTACTCAAGTGAGCACTATATATAAGTTATGACATTAAAATGATCGAAAGATAAAAATAAAAAGAGAGAATACTATATAAAAATTATGGCACTCATGACGTCCTTTTCACAAGAAAATGCAAAAATTTACACCAGAGTGACATGGCTCAACAAAGTGTCGTGCTGCAAAGTGGAATCGCATTTTCTTGGCAGACTCAAAGTATCATACGTCAACCACATGTTTAAGAAAAGAATAGACCAGAAAGAGAATTTTATATGCACATCTCAAAAGCTGGCCAGTAGTATAATGAAGAAGAATACTATAAGACTTGTGAAAGGAAAAAGGGGAATAAATTCTTCCAACAGTATAAAGTAATTCACCACATGTCTTCACCTCAATATTGAAAAGAAAGAAGGCATAGCACGAAAATGTGCAATTCACTCATTGCAGAACTTTTTCTCGCCAGAGGTCCCCCATCACAAAATTCAACAACGCCTCGACCAATCATGGTGCTTTGTGAGACAGGCAAGTAAGTTAAAATGATGGTAGACGGATAACTCTTAACCATGTACAGGAGAAACTAGGCAATAGGCAATAGGACAAAGACAACAGTAAGAATACATAGATTACAATATTATCTTTTATCCATTTATCACTTATTGAGCTAACTGTGTTACCCGAGAATTATTGGAGTAGAACACAGAAGGGCATAGAATAATTATAAAGAGCTGACCATTGCAGCATCTAGACCCCACGTTTTTAGGTAAATACTGGCTACTACAACTTTCATTTTTTAAGCTTTCAAAAGAATTTGTGTAGATTTTAAATGTACTTCAAGTTTTCCACGAGGATACTACCTTGAACTTTTTCACTACCCCAATAACTTAAAATAATAAATTTTATTTTAACTAAAATTGTTGTTAATAAGATGTGCAGTCATTATCAACGTCTTCTCTTTCCTAACATGTAAACTATTGAAGCTAGAGATGATGAAAAATTAAGTCCTGTCCTAACAGTTTAATCCAGTTTAAGTCCAGGCTCTTTGATGCTGTCAACCCAATTTGCTCACTCGACTGACAGCTAACGGATTTTCTCTTGCATCAAATGAAGGATCACAAACTTCTCAATATGTTCAATTTCATGTCCAATTGAGTTACTGTCTCCATTTCGACCAAAAAAAAAAAAAAGAATTACTGTCTCCATCAACAAGGGGAATGCATAATTAGCAACTTATAATGTGGTTAAGATCGACATTCAATGTCATTGCTTGAGAAAGCCCGACTATGTCGAAGCCATCGCTAAGTTCGTTCGCTCATGTTCTTCACCTGTGATATCAAAATTGCTCTAGTAAAAGTGAACTCCAGGTACCAGAAGATGATATATCTCACCGAAACTGTCAACACCTTCTCGCAAGCAACGTCAGTCTGAAAGGCAAGGAACATAACAGATTCTCACGGAATCATCATACGTAAATCATCATAATTGTAGCTAGTGTTCCATAGAGGTAAGAAGTTTAGAACATCAAAAGAATAGTCTTACGAATTCAACTCTACATATAAATTCACAATGACGAGCACTATGTGATACGGATGAGGGCCTACAAGCTCTCACTGACAACTCACCGAGGGTCACAGGCCCTCACTGACAAAGCAAAGCAGATTCGGTCTTGCCCTTCCTCCCTCCCTCTCTCTCTCTCTCTAATTTTTTTTTTTTTTTCAAATCTCCACATAGTAAAAATGATAGATAGTCATTGAACTATCGTAAATTTTTTTAGATTTCTATTCATTATGATAAATTATGCAAACATTACAATAGAAAAAAATATGATTATGAGCTCTGAGTTTTGCCAATGGATCATAGAAGTAGAGGCGATCCTCAAATTTGGCATCAACTAATTTTTACCTAAGTTCGTGCACCATAAAATTTTACATATGTAAATCTTTGAGCGGAAAAAGTTTATGTATGTAAATCTTCCATCACGTGTAGCATGGTGAGAATGCATGACTCACGAGGAACTAGGACCATGAAGACTGAAAAGAGTAAAGGACTTGTCGGTCAAATTAAAAAGAAAAAAAGGAAAAGGAAAAGGAAACTATAGCTAAAAGTGGGCCCACAAATGTCATTACTTTAATAAATAAGTTCAATCAAATTCGATTCTTCAAGAAGAATGTTTGAATCATACATGTCCGATGGTCCAAATTTTGATGAAGAGTGGAAAGCAGTCCGTTAACTCAATTTCATGCTGATATAATTTATTTACCGTTATTATTTTTGGTTTGTACTTGTCCTCCTTCCTTCTAACAAGAGTTGGCCCACTTATTATTGTTTGTGTGTAAAAACAGGAAGTCCAAAACGCATACTCATTAGACTTTTTGGAAACTATTCTCTAAACTTGATAAATTTATTTCGATTTTATAAGAATAATTGAAGAAACCACCATATGCATATAAATGTCTCCTTTCTAGTACTCCTGGGAAGCTCAACTAAATTTCCTCTCCAGCATCCTTCGTTTACACTAGTCCTCTTAGAAAGCTCAAAGAAATTCCTCCCACTTGAACTCATTGCCTATATTGATAAGTTTACTTGCAACTACCGCGTGTCCCAAGAATGAAAGAGAGACTGAGTATGCATCCTAAAGTATATAAAGCAGCAAAGTCAGGAGACTTTCATTCCCTGATGTCAACAATTTCGGAAAATGGAGAGGATATTTTCCACCAAACAACACCAAAGGGGAACAACATTCTTCACGTTGCGGCTCAATACAAGCAGGTAAATTTCATCCAAGATATTCTGCAACATCAATCAAGATCGTCCCTTCTTTGGCAAGGAAACTACATAGGAGATACTCCCTTACATGTTGCTGCTAAAGTGGGAAACGACCATGTGGTTCGAGTCTTCACAGATTTGGCAAAATCACTAGATCAACCCGATGCATGCAAAAAGCTACTTAGGAGACCGAATAATAATAAGGATACCTCGCTGCACTATGCAATAAGAGGAGATCACAAGTTGGTGGTTGAGTTGCTGATTAAAGAAGATCCTCAACTATGTGATATTACTAATGCTGTTGGTGAGTACCCGCTTTATCTTGCAGCAGATCGAAGCCTTCTTAATATCATTGAGCCCATTTTACATGCTTCTTCGTCGCCATTCTCTCATAAGGGCCCTAAGGGACTGACAGCTCTACATGCTGCAGTGCACTCCTCACTACCAAGTAAGTATCACAAGATTATAAACCCAGTGATACATAAATTTCAACCGAAGTTCTCTCTCTAATGCAAGGCTTCTCTTTAGTGAGATTGCCGGTGGTAGTAGTGATGGCCCCCATCTACACTAGTATCTTGTAAATATAATGATAAAAAAAAAATTAAGGCCACGCTTTTTTTCATTTTTTTGGCTTATACACTCCTTATCACAGTATTTTGACCATGCATTAATCTCTTTATTATTATTTATATTTGGTTAAATTCCCTCTTTTTCTTCTTTGTTTTTTTCCTCGCGGATTCCACTTCCTTTTTCATATCTTTCCACGCCTTTAGCGTCCCTCTCTATTCCTTTACTCCAGAGGGGCAGCACATTTGACCGGCCACATAAAGCACAATATGGTAAAAAAGTGTCAAAATTAAAAGAGTGGAAAGACCGTAGCCATGTAGGCTGCATTTGGTAATGCTCTCAAGAATAGGTGTTTTTGTTCTTTTTTTACGGGAGTAAAAATAGAATAGAAACACGTTTGGTAAGTCTTTTGTTCTCGGGAACAGATTTGGAAAAAAAAAAAGAAACAAAAAAAAGTTGTTTCTTTTTCCCGGGAACAACTCAAGAAACAAAAATCAAGAATCAAGCTTTTTATTATTTTCTTTTCTTCCTTTTCTTTATTTTTCTTTCTCTTCCTCTATTCTTCCCCTAGCTGGTCATTGGCCGGTGATAGGCCAGACAAGGCTTGGCGACCTCGTCGAAGCCTCGCTAGCCCCTGGCTGGGTCGCCCCAAGCTCGCCGACCACCAACAAGTCCCCCGAGCCTTGCCGTGGTCGAGTGAGGTTCCCTCGAGCCTCACGGTGGCCAAGTGAGGTCACCTCGCCTAGTCACAGCAAGGCTCAAGGTGACCTCGCCGGTGGCTGGCGAGGCTCCCCTAAGGCCAGCCCTTGTCTGGCCAATCCCCGGCCGGCAACTGGCTAAAGGAAGGAGAAGAAAAAAAAAATAGGAAAGAAAACAAGAAAAATGTAATAAAATTAATAATAAATTAAAAGAAATTCTAAGTCACAAAAATATATGAGGTTGTACCAAACACATATCTATCTTGGGAATAGAAATTTTGTATAATTATTAAACGCGTTCAAATGCTCGAAAACTGTTTCCAAGAACAGAAATAGAAAAAAAGTGTTTTTCAAAAAAATTGTTTCCCGAATCAAAAATGTTACTAAACGCACCCTTATTTATTTGTTATTACTTTTATATTGGTGAAAAAGGTCATGCTTTTCCCAAGGACATGCCTCTTGACCACTTCTGCGTGACCACTCCTGAGTGAGGATTATGTTTTGAAAATATTCAAGTTGCTATTCCTGTTACATTCTCTTTATTGTTATATTCATTGACAATTAAATAAGTTCCAACTCGTTCGTCTTCTCTTGGTTTGCGGACCAAAAGAAGAAGATTAGAGTTTGTACAGTATCATAAGACAGAATTTTTCTACATATTGTTCCCCGGGCACCATCGTCAACCCCTATCACCATCATACTCCCAACGTCTTCCCTTTTCTCTCTCATCCAATTCCTGTTTTTTTTTTTTTTTGGTATTCTTCTTCTTTTCGTCATTTTCTCCTTATGATTAATTGCTTTTCAATTTAAAATTGATGATAAGGCACATTGCAATATATTTCCAAAAGATCATGGTATGAATGCAAAAAATTTTAACCCTCGAGGGAAAATTATGATGGCTTGGAAAAAGGGAGTACAATGATTTTACCGTTGGAAGATGTAGAAGGTGCTAAGTCCTCATTCAATTTAATTTTCTGATTGGCATCTAAGTAAAAACCCTTGATCTTTTATTCTAGCCTTGACAGAGCAGATGCCTTGCTAAATAGAAATGAAGCATCTTCTCAATCAACTTTATGAATTTTTGACAAATTCATTTATCAAAATATAAAAATTTGCAAGTTCCTGCATTATGCTAGATTGAAGGAAGTTAGATTTTACATGTGTTACACAGCATCACTAGAGAAACTTCAAAGTAACCTGACATAGTCCTCCCTAGTAAGGAGAAAAAGGAGAAAGCTAAATGGGATGAAATGCAATGTTAAATATCTATGTCAAGATGCTAAAAACAGTCTAAATCATGACGTATTCTTATTGTGTTTGCAAAGTTTCGGAGAAAATCTTGGAGAAGAGACCAGACATGATCAATGAAGGAGATGATATTGGGTGGACTCCTCTTCATTATGTCGCTTGCTCTGGAAAAGACAAAGCAGTTCAACTACTCCTGAAACACGATTCTTCCGTGGCATATGGCTTAGACAAAGAGGGAGATTCAGCTCTTCACATTGCAGCGTTTCGAGGCCACATCAAAGTCATTAACGAGCTCGTTACAGTTTGTCCTGATGCTTGGGACATCATAAACAACAAAGGGCAAACGGCTCTTCATGCAGCTGTTATTGGAGGACAAGTAAAGGTAGTCAAGCACATAATAAAGACGTCAAACCTGGAGGATCTTATCAACGAACAAGATACTGATGGAAACACGGCTCTACATTTGGCTGTGCGTCATAAAAAATACAACATCATGTACATACTGGCACAAGATAAGGGGGTGGACCGTTTAGCCACAAATAAGGATCATTTGACCGCCCATCACATTTTGTATGCTCACAAAGAGGTATGTTTGCTTGAACACCATAGAGCCCAATACGTTCATTCACAAAGTAATTTTCTCGGTGTTGTCTTGAAACTGTGACCCAGGTGATACTCATTTCACGTGCAAACAAACAACCCAATCGAAGCCTTTTTACGTCAACATGGTTTTGCTTATTCAATTGTTTAACTATATTGATTATATTCTCAATTTTCATAGCAAATGGCAGCAAAGGTTACTTTACTGAGTGTGACACGCATTTGAAAAAGGGCCTCAGAGTGAAGTGATCTTATTAGTCATATCTAACTAGAAAGTTGAATAAAATTGAACTTTGGGGTTGAACCACGTATTAAAAAAAAGCTTCAATCCCTCCCACTTCACCTAACATTTATTAGCACTCTAACTATTACATTAATTAGGCACAAAATAAAAGGATTTTTTTTTTGTACTGCTTAATCTATCATTAATATTCCTACAACAGAATGTCAACATTAATTCGCAACACTATGTGAAGTGAATTGATATATATTTATGATTAACTAATCGTGAAGGGTCATATCTCTTTATTTAACTAATCGTGAAGGGTCATATCCCTTTATTTCTTTTTTCAAAATACCAATTTATCTACAAATTGGATGTCTGCACAAAAATGATAGGTATATTTGTTTTGTAGAAAATGAATGATTTGAAAAATATTTTCCTAAAAATGATCCATAATATTGTTTAAAAAAATGAATCAATAAAAAAATTATCATTGTTCACGTAATGTTTAAACATAAATTGTTATCGACAATAAAAATATTTTTCATTGACTAATCATTTTAAGTGATATAAACAATTATTTTTAGCAACATATTTTTCAAATCATTCATTGTCAAATGAAACAAATAATTTTTATAAAAAATGAATGATTTGGAAAATATTCACATAAAAATGATCATTTATATTATTTGAAATAATTAGTTAATGAAAAATATTTCATTATCAAAAACAATAAATGCCTAGACATTTTCATGGACTATAAAATAGATTTTCATTTGTTCATTTTGATAAGCGATACAAGCGATTATTTTTAGATTTCAAAATCATTTATTTTCCGCAGAATAGATGTACCTTTAGTGATAATGCAAAATGTCAAATTGGATATGGAGGTTTATTGGATCGTCTTCCTAGGTGGGTTCTTGCTGAGCCCATCACCCACCAAAAGGAGCTCGTTCAAGACCCCCAAAAAGTAAATTGTAAAATTAGATAGTCTATTTAAAAAATTTATGCAGACATACTAATGAGTATTGCAAAAGTAACCCGATATTGTAGCTAAAAGGTTGCAATCAAATATATATAAATTAATCTATAACATGGTTATCAATGTGCATTTTCATATACAAATTTCAGTTTACCAAATGATTATCTTGCGAGTAGTTACTATTGCAAAAATGTTAAAAATAGAAGTCTTTATAATTGAAGTAATACTTATAGTATTGAACCTTCTAACGAATTCCCACACATAAAAGCCCATTTAAAAATCTGATTACATAAAAAAAAAATGTATTAATAGATTAGCTAAATGCATAAAATAAAAATAGTTTAAATCAATATTGAGTTTGAATATTTTGTTAGTAACAAATTTTAGACAAACCACGTAGTAAAGTAATGTTCAATATTAGTTAAATTTTTTGTTTGGTTAATAAATATATATTAGTTCTCTAAAATATAATATCTGAAGTTTATAAATATTGTGTTGGATGATCATACAATATCATTAAAACTAAATTGTTTAATTAGTTTAAAATCCAAATCCATGCGACAGGCTGGTCTTCAACCAGTTAAAAAGTAACAGTGTCCTATTTATCTTGAAAGCAATGCAAAACATTTGGGGTTGGGTTCCTCTATAAGTTTGAAGACAAGGTAAAGAGAAAAAAGAAAGAAAAGTACAGGATAAATCTGAACTGTCTAATGGCTCCTGCGCTGAGGCGTCAACCATTTAAGAGGTGGCATTAAGGTGTAACTTAAGAAAATCCCAATCCAAAAGTTGACATACACCTTCTGAATTTGAAACGACTATTGGGCGACGTTCATAGAAATGAATCAGAATAGTTTGTACAATATTTAGCTAAAATCCTTCTGTTTCTTTTGTGCCCCGTTTCAAAGAGTTTTGAGGTAAAACAGAGAACCTGCACTCTGCCCCATCTGGGAAAGGGATTTCAACCAATTCGTAGATTATCTCACTTTATATGATTACCCAAAACTGTAATTGTTTAATTCAAAAGACTCTATTTACTGGTTTTATCTAAAAGAGATGAATTGAATAAATTCTTCATTCTTCATTATTCTTACCAAAAAAAAGAATAAATTCTTCATTATGTTAGCACTCCCTAGGACTTCTGCTTGTTGTAAAAGGGTTTTCATCGTGTAGAGTGAGGGTTTTGAAGTATTTCTCTGGGAAAGAGCACTCATTAATTAATACTTTCTGTACATTCTTTAGGTCGGCTGCACTGCCGCAAAAGCTCATCACTTGTTGGGAGAATTTGGCGCATTCTATTTTCAACGCTGGGTTATTGAGAATGTTAAGAATGATATCTCTATAATCACAGAAAGTACTATTGCTCACCAAGAAAATTACAATGAATTTGCCAAGTATCAAGTACTAGTGTCGGGGCTCATAGCCACAGTTACCTTCGGCGCGTCCTTGACAATGCCCGGAGGTTATAACGACAATGGAATGGCGATTCTTGCTGGCACGGCAGCTTTCCAAGCCTTTGTGATATTGAACTCTATAGCGTTCGGTTTTTCGGTGCTGGCATTATCCTTACTATACATTGCTACTGCCATAAGCGGTCGCCTAAGGGTAGGATACGCCAGCACCGCCTGGCTATGCACTTACATGGCGGAGATTGCGATGATACTAGCCTTTGCTTGTTGTACGTATGTTGTATTGCCCAGAACCATCGGGCTCGGAATCGCTTCTATTGTTGGGTTTGGATTAGGCCTGACTTTGTACTACATTGATCTTTTCCTTGACCCCAACCTAAATTTTCTCGGGTCGTCACATAGCTCTCACAAAAGATACGTCCGAAACTTATTGTTTGATTCTGATATTATCTTAGGAAAGTTGCTAACAAGCTGGGCCGATTCTCTAACCCCGTGACCTTCTGCACGGGAATTTGTCAGCAGTCAAAGTAAACCAACTGTGGCCATGCTCAAGATGACAGAAGCGCAGCAAAGGCCAACAAGTTGAGACTTCTCCTGTACGTGAAGGATGTCCAAGTCGATTCCGTCACAGTTAACCAAATAAAATCCAAGAGGGTTAGCAGTTGCTGAGCAGTTGCTGTAGGTATTCTTTGGTGATAATCGTTTGGTTGCAATGAAGTGTCGGATTTTGTAGCATGGCATGTATGAGTTTTATTTGATCTTACAGTGAATTGCCATTACTTTTATTTCCATGAATTCCTTACACATTCTTCAAGTTGGTTGATGTTTGGGGAAGTTTATGATGTGAACTCGCAAAATCAAGTTACTGGTTAGTGAGTTACCCGTATTGTACTGAATCTACCAATGCCAAATTGATTTGTAAGTTATCATCTTTATTAAGATTTTACAGCCGGACAAGCTAAAGGCTAATGAACCATTGACATCGTAAAGAATTTACTGACATCAAATTGATTTGTAAGTTAGATCGGGTAAGAGGTTAGCGAGGTTCCGACATGGTAATGAATATACAAATGTCAAATGAATTAGTAAGTTACCAATGCCTTCTTAAGTTTTCAAGTGGGCACAGTTAAAAGTGGGTAAGTTAGCAATATTGTAATGCATTCACCAATGCCTAATTTCTTTTTAAGTTTTACAAGAAGGCGTAGATAGAGGAAGGTTTGCCCAAGAATGTGATGTTTACTAGCATATAGTTGAAGTTGCCGTTGAATTGGGACTTGCCTTCAACTTCTATGCATTGCTCTGTAATGGCATAGTTGCGCAAAACTGCAGGAATACCATAACATTTTGAGCATCTATTAAGAGCTAGTCATGACTGATGCAAGATCCTTCTTTTTTGATTATTTCAAAAGTTTCCTGAGCCTTCATAGAAATGGGAATGTCACCTTTCAGTGTAATCTCAGAACTTTCAAGTTCACTAGACATCATCAAATAATTAGGTAGACAAAACCATGAATGTATGCTCACGGAGAAAAAAACATCATTTCGCTTCATCTTTCATGTTCCTGTGTATAATACATCCTGCATCACTCGCTAATGCACAGAGAGGAGCAGTGGCCGATCCTTGAACGGCCTAACCATTCTTCGATAGAAACCCTGAATCCAAGGGGTCCAACTACTGGAAGCTGCTCCAGTTGCCACGTTTTTCGCTGAAGCTGCATCATCCACCAAGTAAGGTAATATAAATTTGACTGGAGATGGTTGTCAGAGATGTTTGAGTTTCCCAGCTTCATCCAAGGTCTTCTATCCAATCCAATCCTCAATGTAAAGGTCGGTCTGCAGGAAATGCATCGGATAGGTACATTCATCTTTTTTCCCACTGGATTAATGATAAAAGGATGCATATTTTATCATCGAGTAAGGGTAAAAGCATGTTACGATGAGCTTAACCCACAGCAACAGCACCATATCGCAATAAGTCCTCGAGCAAAATCTTAATTATGGAATTGGCTTGAGTACAGGAAATAATTCTCAACAGAATGGAACCTTTTAAAATGCATGCTTTCTGAACCACAGAGAATTTACAATATGATCTAGCAAAAATATTTCACCTCCGCTTATCAGTGACCATCAGTATAACCCAAAAATAACCTAGTTTCTGTTTGCGAGCATCGGTAGCTAAAGACGCTGACAATCGCATTTCAAGGTACTCCTGCTAAGGTGCTTTAAAACCTTTAAACTGATTTGTCATCAAGATATAAAAGGTTTCTTGGCGGGGGAAAAAGACCGACAAACCATAATTCGATGACAAAACTACTGAATGTCAATCATGTGTCCAAGCAACACAATAATTACCTCCTGTGCAGGCAAGACAGGGTCAAAAGTTCCATCTGGATATATCCGAACCAGGATGTTTCCTTTGGTAACAACACGCTTACTCTAACAATGGGGAAATAAAATGTGTTAGCATCATGAAGCTGCAAAAGACAGTCCAAAATCAAAAACACCGTACAAAGCTCACCATAATAAGGACCAGGTTCTCCAAGTTAGCAAATCTTTCCTTGTAGGCTCAGTTTCTCTGATGCACGCATTCATTATTTAATTTTGGGAGAAATTTACAACCTTTTAGATAGTTAGCAAGGTCCTGCAGAAACAACAGGCAATTCCCACCTTGATTAATTGAAAGAACATGTAGACTTCGTGAGCCAATAGCAAGTGAAATGAGGTTTTGCATTGAGAAAAATCACAAGCAAATCAAACACATGAACCTAAAAACAGGGATTATGAACATATGCACGGCTCCTATCTTATACAAAGAGTATCGTGGACCACACCAACTTTGGAATGGATATACAATTTCTTCACTGGATAATATGGTAAGATGTACAAAATTAGGACCCTCAAGAAGATATAAACAAAAAATCATCCTTTCTAAATATATGCTCTTTTAACACAGAATCGCATTCACGATCAGAATCTTCAAATAAACAGCAGGTGCCAAGTGCCCTTGTGATTGTACGAAGGTTTACGAACCAGACTAGAAGATGCGGTAACACAGAGAAGAATGAAGAGAGTCAATTAGTTTGGCGCAGTATTTCTACATGTGGACATGTAAAGAAGCTAGTTCTTGATGGTGCAGAAATAGTAGCCTGGATATAGCCAAAGGGTAATGTAATTCAGAAAATGACAATGAAGACCGAGCCGAAGCTGGACATGGTCAGAGGTGACCCTTCGTAGCTCAATCAAATAGTCCACAAGATCGCAGAAAATACCCGAATGTAAAAGAAGGCCAAAAGATCAAACTGCAGTGATAAAAGCAAACTCCAATCCCCCTGACCTCAACCGAGAGAGCACTAGAGAATGGTCCATCCTAATGCCAAATCAATCTAAAACCACGCTGCAAATGCAATAAGTGGTATTTAGAAATAAATATAGGAAAGACTTGAGAAGACAATTTCTTCTTACCTTTGTCATGTATGATTCTACCAGAGAACTTCTCTAGAATAGCCAAACAGATTATCTCTTCATCAAATATATCAACTTACCAAGAAGTCTTTTGCATTTTGTGAAAGGCTATTTAACTTTCTCGCTTATGAGATCACAAATATAACAAGCTTCCTTTTATCTGCTAATAATTGGTGAAAGGAATGGATCAAACGGGAAAGGAATGAAGTACTTACTCCACAAAACGGTATAGATGCAATTCCAGCGTGGATACCTGCCATAGTCATGAAGTTCTTCACCTATTCCACAAACAGAGAAACAAGCCTCCTCTGTTAGGACCATTAACAAAAGCAATCTGGAAGAGTAATTTTGCTTCCTTATGAATTGAGTGATAAGGATAAAAAAAAATTAAGAGAATGACTCGCTGCTTGGTATTGACTGAAACAGCAATATGAAAACTATCAAATAGGTAGTTGATGTCAAAGCAAAGAAACTGAACCATGGCAAACCTCCTCTATTCAATTCTCCACCCCCCCCCCCCCCCCAAAAAAAAAAAAACAAGTGGAGCACACATAACTTTGTTGTTTTCTTTTGTTTTTTTCCTTCTTCCCCCCATTTACATAGATCGGAGGATTATTCAAAATATAAGAGACTGAGTTTCTTTTCCACAAGTCCACTAATTTTTCACTTTACATCAGAAATTCTAAATGAGACGTGGTATGATACTATACTATCGCAACCCTGTTTCTCTCTTACCATATGCTCTTCCTTTCATCCATCGAATCGCAAATTTCAATCCAAGCGAAATAGTATGAATTTACATGGCTCTCTTTGCGGGTTAAGCAATAGGATACTCTTTTCCTTGGCCAATAACAGCAAAAAGGACCACGATGTCGAGAAGGTTGGTTAGCAAATTGATAAATTATATTGGCTACAGTTGCAGCAAGAAGAACTTAGCAAGCTCTGCAGCTGATCTAATTTGTGACGTCACGTTGTTTCATGTCTGCAAAGTCGTAAAATATTTGCTACAAATCATTGATATCGACAAGCAAAGAAGGAAAATTGACAGAACTACCGAGTTCCATCCAAAGTTCTCCGCCTTCCAATGGTCATGATCGTGATTGTGGTCATTAGGAAATTCAAGTATCCCATATATGAAAATCTGTTGCAAACTTGCTAAAACTTCTCCATAATTATTCATTGGGGGAGGACAGTCTACACTCTCCATTCGAGAAAATATTGAGTGCTCGAGTAGTATCATATAGGATTTACAGTAGTCCATTCATTAGTTGCCATGTGTGCAAATTGGGCCCCACACTGACTTCATCAAACTCTTTTTTCTTCTTCCTTCTTCGCCTACATATCTGAATGTGATTTGGGAGGTGACCAACCTCCTATCCTTAAATTTATTCTCCCGTTGGCTCCTGTAATTCAACACCATCATAGACATTGGATCGTTGCGAACTGTTGAAAAACAGCTCATCTATTATGAAATTGGTAACTTCATTGTGAGGCCACAGTAATGTTGCTTTAGACAATTTTAATGGCCCTGCTAGTAGGCTCGAAACGAAATAGCAAGTCATCTACGGCAAAAAGATATGCCTCTGAGGACATTAAACGACTGCAGATATATAAAAGAAGTTGAAAGGGCCTCGGCCGAAGGATATAAACAGATCATATGGGAGACCACCTTGTAGAAGACCACGGAAAGGTTTGAAAGGGTGAGGGCACGAGCCATTTACCAAAAGCGAGAAAGAGACTGTGGAGACAGTTTGTCAATTGAAGTGACAACGACGATTTTGACCCTAGAAAAAGGAAGTGCCAACGACGATCACCAAAGCCCAACTCACCAAGAACCCTTCAAATTTAAAATCCTGGGTTTTTTTTTTTTTTTTGCTCTTGGCCCTGGAAAGGCTCAGGTGTAGTTTGAAGACCCATGGAGATGAAAATGGGCCCAAAGCTTTTTGCTTTTCCCTTTTCTTTAGCAGAGCCTGATTGATGTTTGATGTGTGAAAGTAGCATGTTCAATTTGTAAGGACAACCAATGCATGATGCTTTCATGCTGATGCACAAGGTATGCCTCATGATTAATACATTAGCTTTGGGATGAGAATCCCTTCCTTGATCATGTATGTTGATTTCTTTGTTGAAAGGTCTGCCAAAGAAGCATGCAGATCGAGAGATAAATGGAGAGAAGTGATCAGGCAAAACACCAGCTTTCACTGCAAAACAATAATCACGATTCATGCCCGTGTGCATGAGTTCTCTGGGTATCTGGCGCGAGATCCAGATGGCGCTATTCCTAATTGCCTGAATATGTTCGAATATATCCACATACGTGGGAATAGATATTCGGATATATTCTATATCATTTTGATCACTTATACCAATCACATTTTTATCCACAAAACAATAAGGATCAAAAAGATTTCTCGAAACCCGCAATAGGTATAAATGGGGATGATTACCATAAACCTATTATACATGTTCAATTCAGTTTTAAATATTTTAATTTAACCAATTTTATTCTAAACCTTTGACAATTTGTTAGTATATTTGGTCCGCCAATTTGGTTAGCAAATATTGACATAGATGCTGCTTTCTTACATGGCATGGGCAACCAAGGGCTTCGCACTCCTCACCCAGTGACAGGCGAGGGTTGCCAGCTTAGAGTTCGATAAAATGAAGAAAGAAAATAAAAGAAGTAAAAGGGAAAATAAAACAAGAAAGATAAAATAAAATTCGAAAAAATTATTAAAAAATTTGTAAAAATTGTCTACATTAGTGTTGATTATGTTATGGAAAATGACTGACATCCACATCACCCTTGGCCGAAATGATTGTATTAAGACTAGATTAGTCAAATTGAAAGCTTTAATATTGAATTGATATTCGTATAACATATTTATGAATTTTTATTTTTGGTTAATTTTGGCATTCACGTTGATCCTAGCTTTTGCTCATAGAAACTTCAATGTGCTCTTAATCCACCATGCAAACATCCCCATCAAAATGAACAATGATAGTGGCTCCATAAATACTAAGAAATTACATCGAAACCTCATGCTACATGGACAATGCAGTTGAATCCAGAAAGGCGCGCACTCACACTGGAGGTAGGGAGAAATTGCACTATTTTTTTTTTTTTTTTGGGCACTATAAATATAGATATATATTTATTATATATTTAAGGTATTTTACTATTTTGGTTATATTAGTATAGTCTACTATTTAATAAATTTTAATTAGAGAATCATGAGAGGGGAAAAAATAAAAAAGAAATTAGTTAATAAAAGAGAGGAAAATAAAATAAAATAAACCAAATAAAATAAAGTAAGCAAGAGTGTTGCGAGAGATTTTTACCATCTCCTTTTTTAAAATTTTTTATTTATTTTTATTAATGTGTTGTTTATACTAAACAATATACATGATATGATGTGAATATATCCGACTTTATTAATGGACCTAGACTTAGAACCAAGGAAGACGGAGTCAGTTTCCTACAGGTATGCCTTCCCTCTATAGGCGAACCTCTCGTTCAAGCCCCTCAGAGACAGCCTTTTAGCATAAAACCACTCTGACATTTAGTTCAAAGCCTAGAGACACTCAGAGATGCTAGGATGGTAACATTTATAATAACTCGAGCTACATTTCTCAAAGGATCCTACCAGGCTAGAGAAGAAGATGAGTTTATAAAGCCATTAAGAGTTTACAGAACACTCACTTTACTTCAAGAGATTCTGCCCCACACATTACATCCTCCTTGCCTCTTATAGACATTTGGAGGTTACACACAAACAAGAACCATGTTCACGAGTCCTGAAACAAATAGAGGCTTTGAAAATCCAAAATTATTTTCAGTGATATGAACAGTGACAATGAATAGTGATTTTCCTAGCCTACTGCTATAATAATGCTACGGTGACTTGCTACAGTGTTCTACTACAATCAGCGGTCTCGTCCGTCGCAAGCATTGTAGTCATAGTCTGAGTCATCAAAATTATGGATTTCTGCCATGAGATGTTCTTCATTTTTTGCTCAAGTCCTGCTAGTGAATCTAGTGAGAGAATTCGGGTATTTGCTTCGTTTGATGAGGATGCTTTCTCATGATTCCTGAAAGTCCCTATAGTGTCGGCAGGAATATATGATTGATGCCAATTGAATGGTTGAACATAGTAGGATATGTCCATACCTAGAGATAAGGACAAAGGTCCTTGATCATAGGGGTCTTGAGAAAGAGGACCTCCCCTCATAGGGGTCTTGAGAAGACTGTGTAGGGTCATATGTGTCTGTCATTTCTTGCTCATCTAATGATGTAGCTTGTCTGAATTCCTCGAGTACTTCATTGGCTTTTAGTGTAAGGCTATAATGATCATGTGTCACTTCCCTCGATCCTCATTGGTGATGACGCACCCATCCTTCTTTTTTGGTCAATTTTAGAATGCGATATCCTAGGACTATATATCGCCGACCCTTTCTTTTTTATACACATGCGGAAGTCATCTTCCTTCCAAATGAGAGGATGTATAAAATAGCCCAAAAGGATAAACAATAACACAATGGGATAGAAAAGCAAGCCATATCTTTCATATTGAAACTTATAACCAAACTTTTATACAAAACACAAATCAGAGTACTTTACAACTATTCACAACTTTTTACTCTAACTCTATTCACATCAAAATGGAGTTCACAAAAGAAGATGGAATCTCAGTCCATCCAGGTCGTACTCAAGATCCTTCTCGGTAGTATCTTCTTCTTCCAAAAATCCTTCTCCTCTGGTTTCCCTTCAGAGTTCTCCTTCTCAGATTCCCCCTCCTCAGCTCCTCATTGAGGTCTTGAAATGTTGTCCCACAACCGGGATGAGACTACATCTTAGCGAGTTCTACCCCACTAAGACTCAATTAGGGAACTAATACAGTACTCGGTTGCCTAAGCACAGCACGAGTCAGAGGACTTACCTTGGCCTCAATCTCAACCTGCAATTCAAGGTTATATATAGACACTTCATAAATCACAACGAACAATCAATCAAATCACAACAATCAGATCAAATCATTGATTAATCGAACTAGTCGATTACATGTCAGTCGGACCATTCCTAGGTCATTCGTTCCACACTATATAACCTCCCATGGTGCGATTGGTCACAGAGCCACATCAATGCTCTCGGGCGTCGCTTTCGCCAAGGTGACGTAAATAACAGACAATCTACGTGCGTTCTTTAAGGCGCCGTTTTCGCACAGTGATATTCCTCATCACCGAACCACGCCCGTCATAGATCACAGACAGTCTACGTGCGTTCTTTATGGCACCGTTTTCGCACAGTGATATCTTTAATCACCGAACCACGCCTGTCTATATTTCGTACTTAATCGGTCTCAGTCAATAGAATTCTCAGTTAGCTCTCACCACTCTCCCCACTTACCGCTCAACAAGGCATTAAAAATGCTAAATAGCCATACTCGGTCAATTACTAATCAATAATTCAATTTCAATCAATTTAGGGTAAATCCCTACAATATCACAATTTATTTAATTCCATGCAACGTAGAGCTCAATTAAATAAACGGATTGCGCCACGACAATCAGCACGGGATTTAGGTTGTTGGCCATCTCAACCTTAATTTCCGAAAAATAAATAAATAATTAATTAATTTCGAAAATTAAATAATTAATATTAAAAATTCAATTTAGCTCAAAATAAAGCCCGATTAAATAAATGGACTTGACCACGGTCATCATCATAATATTCCGGTCACTGGCCATCCCAGTTGAATTTTCGAAAAATAAATAAATAATTAATTTAATTCCGAAAATAATATTTAAATACCAAAAATTCCACTTATGCCCGAATTGTCAAATTGAAGCCCGATAAAGGGTCGGAAAAATCTCGAGCTACCCTCAATAAATAGTAGACCATGTCTACTTGCTAAATACACATTCAATTTGCCTAATTCGCATCACAATTGACTAATAAATACTAATTTATATTAATCTAACCACCTAAACATAATTAATTAAAACTAAACAACCTTAAGTATAATTAATCCACTAAGCAAGGATTAGTGAGATTACTCACCGGAATCGCGCGCAAATCGGATCAATTTGATGGGGATGGCGCAAGGGTCGATACTTCCCAAAGCACGACTCGGGTTCGGGGCCCGGAAATGGCCCAAAACCAACCATGAACCGGCTGGATACCTACATGGCGGGGTGGCTGAGTTGGTTGGAAAAACACACAAAACAACAACAAACTACAACAGCAAGGGCGGCAAGGTGCGAGGGCGGATAGGTGGAGGTTCGGTGAGGTCGAACGGCGGTTGGAGGTGGCCGAACAGGGGCTGGATAGCGATAGGGTAGAGCCGGCAACTCCGCTGGAATGGGGCAGACGGTGCACGGGCGTGAGGGGCGAGTGGCTGAACGTGCGGCGTCGCGTGGGGAAGGACGACCGGCGAGTGGTTGAGCTTGGGCGGCGACGGCGGTCTGCTCTGATCCCAGGCGAGTTGCTTCTGTTTCTGTTCTGCTCGTTCGCACGAAGAAGAAAGGAAGAAGAGGGGTTTCTGTCACGTGGGGTGGGGAAGAAGAGAGAGGAGAGAG
This sequence comes from Eucalyptus melliodora, assembly GCA_004368105.4. NCBI lineage: Eukaryota > Viridiplantae > Streptophyta > Magnoliopsida > Myrtales > Myrtaceae > Eucalyptus > Eucalyptus melliodora. Next base: position 15,274,818 of record CM023405.3, read on the forward strand.
AGAGAGAAGGGATAAGTTTGAATGGGTTGAAAAGTCAAAGGCGTTCGGTGGAGGCTTCGCAGGAAGGGGAGGAGAGAGAGAGAGAGAGAGAGAGAGAGAGAGAGAGAAAAGAAAAAATTGAAAAAGGGGGAGAGAAAGGATGCTTGGATGCTTGGCCAAGAAAGGAAAGAATTGGGAAGAAAAATAAAAGAAAAGAATTTCCTCAAGTAGGAAATTCTTATCCCAATTTCTTTTGAATTGGCACCTAGATAACCAAGGAAAAATATCCAAATTAAAGCACTTGGTCTACACTTACATTTTGCATCCAAAATCTCTCTTGAATTTCTCTCAAATAACTCTCCCAAAAATCAATTGATATTTCCTTTATCAAATTGATTATTTTTTTATCCAAGAATCCCTCATGCTCCTCAGTTTCACCATCAACAATAATTCCCGGCTTCAACTGAACGAAAATGGCCACACGACAACTTTTTCCCAAAAAGTGTTAGGTGTCAGAAAAATCTTTTGAGGCTGAGTCGACACTCCTAAAATTTATTGTGACATGATAGAAATTCCAATTTTGGACTTGAATTTATAGTTAATTTCACTTGGCGCGTTTTTAGCGTGACCTAGGCTACTAGGTAACTTTCAGGCATTTTTAGTGCAACTGACTCGTGGTCGATTTTCTTCGAGCCACTATGAACCCACTCGACTCATTGGCGACTCTCGATTGTTGTGAAAATCCCGAGGATCCAAATATGGACACAGGGTCCCAAAACAATAGGAAATCAGTCTAGTGCCGGTCGACGAGAATTTTCTAATTTAGTGGTTATCACCCACGATTAGTTACACATCTCAGTCGAACCAGTCTATCTCTGATTTCGAATCGATTTTATATTGTGCCGTATTGATCTCTAAAGATAAGCACGGTCGAGAAGCCGATTCCTGATCGAATTCTCAAGTCTATTTGCCTTAAAATCCTTAATGGCTTCCCCAGGTAGTCTAGTTATCTCGAGAGTGATCAGCTCTGAGAACAGCCCTATAGGCGCGTCAATGAAATGCCCGATTCATTCAGAAGAAAACATAATTGAAAATTTGGGATGTCACAACTCTTCCCCTCTTATAAAAATTTCGTCCTCAAAATTTAAACCTTACAGGACTTGATAAAAAAGGTGGGGGTACAATTCTCTCATTGACTCCTCATTCTCCCATGTCGCTCCTTCTGTACCGTGGTGTTGCCAGACCACTTTGACCAACAGAATGGTCTTTGTATGTAGGACTTGCTCTTTGCGGTCAACAATCTGAACTGGGTTTTCCACGTATGACACACGGTCATCCACATCCAATTCTTCAAAATTAAGTACGTGTGTCGGGTCAAGCTTGTACTTCCTCAACATCGACACGTGGAAGACGTCATGCACTTGCGCCAATCTTGGCAGCAATGCAAGATGATACGCTAAGGTCTCGATTCTCTCAAGAATCTCAAATGGACCTACGTACCTTAGACTCAGCTTGCCTTTCTTACCAAAGTGCGAAATTCCCCTCATTGGTGACACTTTTAGAAAAACGTGATCACCAACTTGAAATTCTAAAGACCTTCGACGCTTATCTGCATAACTTTTCTGCCTACTCTGAGCGGTCTTTAATCTGCCCTTGATTACTGCCACGGCATCCACTGATTGCTGAACCAACTCTGGGCCTATCATCTTCCTTTTCCCAACTCCATTCCATCACACTGGTGTTCTGCATGCTCTGGCATACAATGCTTCGAATGAAGCCATCTGGATACTCTGCTAGTAACTATTGTTGTAGGTGAATTCTACCAGATGAAGCTGATCTTCCCAACTTTCTTTGAAGTCTATTACACAAGCTCTTAGCATGTATTTGAGAGTCTGAATTGTCCTCTCGGACTGGCCATCCATCTAAGGATGATATGCCGTACTGTACTGAAGCTTTGTATCAAGAGCACTTTGTAAGCTCTTCCAAAAAGCAGCTGTAAATCTCGGGTCTCGATCTGACGTTATCGTAACCGGCACTCCATGCATTCGAACCACCTAACGGACGTACAGGTCTGCGTGCCTATCTAGACTGAGGTCCTTTTGAATTGCAATGAAGTGAGCTGACTTTGTCAGTCTGTCGACTACTACCCAGATCAAATCATTCCCTCTCTGACTTCTTGGTAGTCCAGTCACGAAGTCCATCATGATATGCTCCCATTTCTATTCTGGGATCGCGAGAGGTTGCAGAAGTCCTCCCGGCTTGCAATGTTGAGCTTTTACTTGTTGACACGTCAAACACTTGGCGACGTGTTTGGCGATGTGCGCCTTCATACCCAACCACCAGTAGTGTTGACACAAGTTCTGGTACATTCTAGTGCTTCTAGGATGAATGCTGTAACTACTATGATGTGCCTCAGATAAAATTTCTTCTCTAAGCTCAACATCGTTAGGTACAACCATACGTCCTTGGAACCTTAGAGTCTCGTCATCAGCAATCTGAAAGTCAGCCTTCCTTTTATCTGCGTCCTCCTGGAGAATTCTCTGTACATCTGGATCTCTCGGTTGGAGTTATTTGATTCTGACCTGGACCTCCGGTTCAATTCTGAGGGTGGCCATAAAACTAGAAAGGTGGCCTACTTCAAACTTGAATATCGAATCTTGAGCCCTCTAGATTAAGTTCCATTCCTTAATTAATATATGAGCAATTAAAGACTTTCGACTCAAAGCATCGACGACTTTATTCGCCTTCCCCGGGTGATATAGAATATCACAGTCATAATCCTTCAGCAGTTCCATCCATCGGCGCTGTCTCATGTTCAACTCCTTCTGAGAGAACAGATACTTGAGACTCTGATGGTCCGTGAAGATTTGAAACTTTTCCCCGCACAAGTAGTGCCTCCAAATCTTCAATGCAAATATGATGGCTGCGAGTTCTAAGTCATGCGTTGGATAGTTCAATTCATGAGGTCTCAATTGGCAAGAAGCGTATGCAACCACTCTATCACGTTGCATCAACACACAACGCAATCCCCTGAAAGACGCATCACTATAGATCTCGAATCCTCCCGGACCAAATGGAATCGTCAGTACCGGTGCGGTAGTTAGCTTTTCCTTCAACTCTTGAAAACTATGCTCGCACTTGTTTGTCCATATGAACTTCTCGTTTTTCTTCGTGAGCTTTGTTAGAGGCGATGCTAACGCTGAGAAACCTTCTACAAACCATCTGTAATAACCTGCCAATCCTAGAAAACTTATGATTTTTGTCACTGATGTCGGTCTCTGCCAATTGACCACGGCTTCGATCTTGCTTGGGTTGACGGAGATTCCTTCTCCGGAAATCACATGACTTAAGAACGCAACACGAGTCAACCAAAACTCGCATTTGCTAAACTTAGCATACAGTTGGTGAGTTCTTAAGGTCTGAAGCACTAATCTCAGATGATTTTTGGCTCTTCATCACTTCTCGAGTAGACCAAGATATCGTCAATGAACACGATTACAAACTAATCTAGGTATTCTTTGAACACTCTGTTCATCATATCCCGTCGGAGCATTCGTCAATCTGAATGGCATCACTGTGAACTCGTAATGGCCATACCGAGTACGAAATCCTGACTTAGGAATATCCTCCTTCCTAATTCTCAGTTGATGATATCCTGTCCTCAAGTCGATCTTCGAGAAAATTGATGCCCTTTGTAACTGATCAAACAAGTCATCAATTCTCGACAGTGGATACTTGTTCTTGATCGTTACCTGATTGAGTTGCCGATAGTCGATGCACAGACACAACGAACCATATTTCTTCTTTACAAATAGAACTGCTGCTCCCTAAGGTGATGCACTAGGGCGAATAAATCCCTTATCCAGTAACTCTTGCATCTGCACCTTCAGTTCTTTCAACTCAGATAACACCATCCGGTAAGGTGCCTTCGAAATCGGTTTTGTACCCGGTGCTAATTCAATTACAAATTCAATCTCCCTATCTGGCGGTAACCCTGGCAATTCCTTTGGAAAGACATTTGGAAACTCCTGTACCACTGCAATATCTTCCATTTTCAGCTCCTCAACTGTCATATCTACGACAGTTGCTAAGTACCCACGGCAACCCACGTCTAACAAACGAGTTGCTTCCAGCGACGAGATTAAGGAAATCGAGGGTCCTCCTCGATTCCCTACAAACTCGAAGCTCTTACCCTTTAACAGGTCAAACTGAATCGCTTTACGATAGCAATCTATTTTAGCTCGTTGATTGGTGAGCTAGTCCATGCCAATTATCAAATCAAAATCATACATGGCTAGGATTAACAAGTCAATTTTCCCCACTCACACACCAATCTCTAACTTGCACCCCAAACATCCCAAAGCAGTAATAACTTTATCTTTCAAGGGTGTAGATATGCAAATTGCCGACTCCAACAATACAAGACTTAACCTTAGCATCCTAACATATTGCTCGGCAATGAAGGAATGGGTTGCTCCCAAATCAAACAAAGCATAAGCAGGTTGGTCGTTGAGCGAGACCATCCCTGTGATCACGTTAGGCGCAGCTTCCGCCTGACCCTGTGTGATTGCATAAATCGTGCCTTGAGGTAGAGGTCTCTGCTGTCCTCCTTGCGGTACATTCTGTGGGGCATACCCTCTTATCTGTCTCATCGGTGGTGGCGGTGGCAATTGAGGTTGCCCTCTCTGCTTCTTTGGACAATACCTTGCGATGTGGCCCTGTTGGCCACATTTGTAACATGCGCCTGTCCTGGCTGGGCACGGAGCTGTCCCGTGTTGTCTTCCACATGAGCGACAAGAATTAACCCTATTAGGCATCGGTCTATTGAATCCGCTTCTCTTGAAGGGTGGAGCATTAGGCCTACCTCCAAGCATAGGTCTCTTCCCTTGACGAATATTCTCTTCATTGGAGCTAAACCTCGATCCAAATGAGGCAGCTTGTTCATTCAATCCTCGCTCTATCATCTGGGCTCGACGATAAACCTCTTTGTAATCTTTCAAGTCCCATGGTAGAAGAGGTCATTTCAATTCAGCACGAAGACCACTTTTGAACTTCCGAGCTTTCTCTTAAGGGTCTTCTATTAGTTTAGGAGCATACTGTGATAGTTCCGCGAACTTGACCCCATACTGGTCAACTGTCATTCTCCCTTGGTGGAGACGGTGGAACTCCTCTATCTTTTGTTCCCGAGCAGTACTCGAAAAGTATTGATCATTAAAGGCTATAAGGAAGGTGTCCCACACTTGGACCACACCTTTCGGGAACACTATATCCTTGGTGGATCTCCACCATATATTGGCGTTACCTTGAAGTTGGTACACAACTAGTAACACCTTTTCCTCCTCATTGCACATCAGAAGTGCAAATGCCTTCTCCAAATCCTGTATCCACAGAGACGCGGCGTCAGGGTCTCCGGTACCAATGAATTTCGGCGGATTCATTTTTAAGAACTGATCCACTAACTGGTGAATCGGCCTCCTAGCGTCCACAACTCTTGGTAGTATTTCAGCAGAAGCGACCACAGGTGCAACTGCGGGTGCTGCGACAGGGGCGGCTTGAGCAGTAGCGGCAGCAATGGTAGCGTTGGCAGTGGCAATGGCAGCGGCTTCAACAGCGGCAGTAAAGGCGGCAGTTTGATCTCGAGCCTATTGCCCCATCATCTCCCGCATAGCATCTAGAGCCTGGTTGGTTCCGATAGTTCCTTGCTCACCTGGGGTTGCTACCTCAGCACCAACAGGAGGTGGTGCTACTCTAGCATCTACAACAGGTGGAATCATTCCACTCGCGCTAGCCTGTGCTGGCGCTCGACCACGGCCTCCTCAGGTACCGACTCTAGTCGGCGCTCTTCCCCGAGTCACGGCCCTACTGGCCCTCTTTGCAGGAGTTCTAGGCTCTTGATCGCTCATGGTGTTACCTTAATCTTTTGACACTTGCTTCCAATTCAACACCGAATTAGAAACAGAGCAATTCAAACAACAGGCAATTCTAGCATCCAGCTAACACAGACATGCACCTCAATTTGTCTAATTTGCATCACAATTAACTAATAAACACTAATCTAACCACCTAAACCTATTAAATAAAACTAAACAACCATTGAGTATAATTAGCCCACTAAGCAAGGATTAGTGAGATTATTCACCGGAATCGCGCGCAAATCAAATCAATCCGACGGGGACAGCGCGAGGGTCGATACTTCCCAAAGCACGACTAGGATTCGGGGCCCGGAAACGGCCCAAAGCAGGCCTTGAACAGTGCTGGAAACCCACTTTTCCAGTCACTGTTCTTGGCTGGACGAAGCTCGTCCGGTGGCTGAGCGGGCGAGGCGAGGTCGGCGGAGGGTGAGGGGAGCTCCAGTGAGGCCGGACGGAGCTGGACGGAGGCGAGGCAGAGGCGGTAGCTCCGGTGGACGGGGGCAGACGGCGCACGGGCGCTGAGGGCGAACAGCTGAACGCACGGCGTCGTGCGGGGAACGATGACCGGCGAGCGGCTGAGCTTGGGCGGCGACAGCGGGCTACTCTGATCCCAGGCGAGCTACTTCTGTTTCTGTTCTGCTGGTTCGCACAAGCAAGAGGAGGGAGAAGAAGAAGTCGGTTACGAGGGAGTGGGGAAGAAGAGAGGAGAGAGAGAGAAAGGATAAGAGTGAAAAGTTTGAAAAGTCAAAGTGAAAAGCAAAGAGGGAGATAGCAAGGGGGGCATTCGGTGGAGAGAAAGGATGCTTGGATGCTTGGCCAAAAAGGGAAAGAATTGGGAAGAAAAATAAAAGAAAATAATTTCCTCAAGTAGGAAATTCTCATTCCAAGTTCTTTTGAATTGGCACCTAGATAACCAAGGAAAATCCAAATTAAAGCACTTAGTCTACACTTGCATTTTGCATCCAAATTCCCTCTTAAATTTCTCTCCAATAGCTCTCCCAAAAATCAATTGATATTTCCTTTATCAAATTGATTATTTTCTTTCTCCAAGAATCGCTCATGCTCCTCAATTTCACCATCAGAAATAATTCACGGCTTCAATTGAACGAAAATGGCCACACAATAACTTTTTCCCAAAAAGTGTTGGGTGTCAGAAAAATCTTCTGAGACTGAGTCGATACTCCTAAAATTTATTGTGACATAACAGAAATTCCAATTTATGAAATCGAACTTGAATTCATAGTTAATTTCACTTGGCGCGTTTTTAGCGTGACCTAAGCTACCAGGTAACTTTCAGGCATTTTTAGTGCAGTTGACTCATGGTCAATTTTCTTCGAGCCACTATGAACCCACTCGACTCATTGGCGACTCTCGATTCTCGTGAAAATCCCGAGGATCCAAATACAGACACAGGGTCACAAAACAATAGGAAAATCAGTCCAGTGCCGATCAACGAGAATTTTCTAATTTAGTGATGTCACCCATGATTAGCCACACATCTCAGTCGAACCAGTCTATCTCTGATTTCAAATCGATTTTATATTGTGCCGTATTCATCTCTAAAGATAAGAACGGTCAAGAAGCCGATTTCTAGTCGAATTCTCAAGTCTATTTGCCTTAAAATCCTTAATGGCTTCCCTAGGTAGTCTAGTTATCTCGAGAGTGATCAACTTTGAGAACAGCCCTATAGGCTTGTCAATGAAATGCCCGATTTATTCAAAAGAAAACATAATTAAAAATTTGGGATGTCATATATGGAGTCTAATGGTATTGCCACATAAGGTTTTCTAGATTTTCAATGAGGTTATCATTCTGAATTTGTTTGACAATCTCCTAGGGGTATTGCCATCTTGGCCAATCTCATATTCTTCAATCTCATACTTTTTATTATGGTGAAAAATATGGAAAGCATGCCTCATGATGTACATGTTGATCTATGTTGATGCTTTTGATCTTGACAAGAAGTTAGCAAGCATATTCTTCTTCCCAGCAATATGTTTGGTTTCAAATGAGTATTTTGAAAACCATTCAGCCCATTGAAGAAATTGATGGTAAGAGGTACTTATGTGCTTACAAAAGTGGAAAATTTTCCTAAGCTGAAATGTATTATCATTCCACTTTCAAAGATATCTTGGCAGTGAAAAATGGAATAAAAAAAATTCGAATTCCATCTCATTGGCCATCATTTCCTGGTAGAATTGGACATGGCATCTTTTTTTTGGGGGGTCTCAGCCTCAAAAGACGTCTTGAAAGGTGAGGGGAGCCGCAGGGGTTATAAAGCAGGCCAGAGGGCTTCTCCCAAGCAATGTGGGACAGCTAAGATCCCTTAGCATGCACCCAGATCCACCTTAACCTGGTTCTAATGCCAATCTGGGGGGTCTCAGCCTCATAAGACGTCTTGACAGGTGAGGGGAGCCGCAGCAATTATAAAGCAGGCCAAAGGGCTTCTCTCAATCGACATGGGACAGCTAAGATCCCTTAGCATGCACCTGGATCCACCTTAACCAAATTGTGAATAGGATATATCAAAATCCCTTGGATTTCATATCCTATCCTATCTGGTTCTATCATGATTAGAAATTCGGACGACCAAATGTAACCATAGTGAATTAAAAACTATCACATAAGCATTTCAAATGAAAATGGAAAGTTAAGACTTCATATTATTACATCAAGTTATTGGTGCATTTGATAGGGATGATAGAAAGTTTCTGGCTCTTGAATCAAATACCACTTGTTCAAATCTCATCAATTGTGTGCAAATTATTCTTTGTTAATGCAGCCTGCACATGCAAAAAGTCCCAAGACTTAATTGATTTATGGGACTTGCAATGTGGTTTACGGGCTTCGAGATATTGAGGCCTTTGCACTCATTAACTTATAAAAAAATAGTTCATTTATCTTTGCCGGTACAATGAATCTCTTTCTATATGAGAAAGACGTTCCATTCGTTGAACTCACGGAAAGAAGAAAAAAGATTAAATTTATGATGATCAAATGACAATGGTTTCACGAATGGAGCGATATGGTACTAATGTGCCGCATGTGCTCGCAACCAAGGAAGGCGATTGGACCAATAATGAACATTCAAATCACAATCATCATGGAACCTTGACAATCGCGAATGGAGCAAATTAAGTAGAATGGGTTGAGCTTGCTAGGCTGAGATTGCCAAATAACTCGATTAGCTTGCACGGTGGACGGACTACAATGATGTAGTGAGGAAATATTAAATTTAGATGGTCACAAGATTAGTGGTCACTTTCTTTTACAAATAATTTGAGCGTCATTCACTATGACATGTTAAAGACACTTACGAGGACGAGCCATGTTGGTCACAAATTGGGTGCCCGAGATGGTACTAATGACCACAAAATCAATGTAACGCTGGATGAAGCTGGATGAAGCATATATATTATATCCTGGAGTAAGTGAAGTTTATACACTTTTGAAGATCAAAGACTATCAAGGGCAGTAATAAGGGGGAAACACAAAAAAAAAAAAAGTTATCCTACTACATTAGTAGCAATTTAGTCATAAACATTTCAATTTGATCAATTTAGTCCTAAATATTTTCATATTTTATCAATTAAGTTCATTGAACCAATTTTGGCTGGAATTACTAAGGTAGATGCTGGTCATTTTACGTAGCACAACAAGCACTAGTGTGGATAATTTTTATAATTTATTTTAAAATTTTTGAAATTTGAATTATTATTATTATTATTATTATTTTTGGCCAGCAAGGGCCAACAAGCCCTCGCCGACCACTAACAAGGGTTGTGGCCCTCACCAAACCTAGGAGAGGCTACAATGACTCGGTGGCCCTTGCCCTAGGCCTTTACAGCCCCATCACATGGGAAGAGGCCAAAGAAATGGTACTACGCCCTTGGCAGTGCAAAGGAAACTTATCCGTTGGCAATTTTTTTTAGTAGAAGAGAAGTTTCATTTGATTTGATTTCATTCATTTCATTCAATTGTTATTGACTCCGAAGACTTGAGAAGATGGCATAGGAAGAGGTCGAAGAAATGACATAGCGTTTTTGGCAGTGCAAAGGAAACTTCTCTTCTAGCATCTTTACTTAAAGAGAAGTCGGTGCAACTTCCAAAAAGTTGGGGAAACTTATCTTTTAACATTCTTAATTAGAAGAAAAGTTGGCGGAACTTATCTATTAGAAGCCCAATGCAGATATTTCTAAGACCTTTCACACCGTGAGTCCATGAAAATCAAAAAGGCAAATTAGGGAAAAATATGATGTTATCGACCAATAAAAGCTATGATTAATTAAACAGATGATTCCATCCCTTTACATTCAGTCCAATAAATGCGATGCCTTGCCAATGAGCACCGCTTCTTTTGATAGTCGATGACGACACATCATGTTCTGTCAATGTGAAAGTTTGATTTTTTGTAGTGATTTTCAATTATAGAATGTTTATTTGTTGGGAGGGTCTTTTTTTTTTTTTATGTTTGTTCAAAGACTTCCAATACAAGAGTAGGTAAAGCTATGATTAATTAAACAGATGATTCCATCCCTTTACATTCGGTCCAATAAATGCGATGCCTTGCTAATGAGCACCACTTCTTTTGATAGTCAATGACAACACAACATGTTCTGTCAATGTGAAAGTTTGATTTCTTGTAGTGATTTTCAATTATAGAATGTTTATTTGTTGGGAGGGTCTTTTTTTATATTTGTTCAAAGACTTCCAATACAAGAGTAGGTAAAGCTATGATTAATTAAATAGATAATTCCACCCCTTTACATTCAGTCTACAACCAGTGCCGCACTGGTTCACCGCAGCGAAGAATCAGGAAAGCATCACCAACCGTCCCAGGGGGACCGTCCGTACAGTAGTCTTGTGTCATAACCTCCTTTCCAGTCCCCCTCGAAAACTCAAGGAAATTTCTTCTGTACTAACTATGCTGTCCAATCCACTAGGAAATCCCGAAGAAACTGCTCCTCAGTGCCCCTATTCCCGCTCAACTATTTTGGCCATTCCTCTTCGAAAGCCCAAAGAAATTCCTTCGCGATACACGCACGGTCTCTTTCGCTGAATGGCAGAAAAATATTTAGTAATAACTATGTGAATTAGCTGCAAAAGATTTTGATGACGGTAGCGTGGAACAGGTTGATTGATTGAAAACTTCCTTGACTATTCCTCCTATAAACCACTCTTACACTAAAATATTTTTTCCTATAATCCGAGACTGAAGATGCCACCTGGGAAGTAGTCCTAGTGAATTGATATTTTCTGATTTTTCTTATCATTTTCCAAGTAATAAATTTTGGAAAAAAGTATTACTCTGAAAAGTGTAAGTTTTATTATCAAAATCCGTTCAATCCAATGACACGCCTAATTGAATAAGATTAGGTACTTAAATGATATTAATTATTTATTTTGTGTAACTAAGTCTTAAACCCTAAATTTTCTAATTGCATAAGAAGTAAAGTATGCTCCCATGCTTCACCTAGTTTCTAGTTGACTCCAATAAATTAGTGGCAACTCTTTATTAGAGATTTCTTATAACATCATTTTGAATACTCAACATTGTATAAGGCATGGGTTTGGGAGAGCCCGTATGTAAAATTAAAAACCGTAAGCTTGTCTTTTAGGCAATATCCCTAAACCTATTTTTCTCCATACTAAGGGGTATGTCGCGACTTCCATTTTTTTTTTTTTTTTTGAATTTTCTTTCTTATATTAGAATTCAAATTTTGTTTTGTTTTTCCTTTTAATTCAATATGCTTTTTGTTCAATAAAAATAGTTTTTACGCTATAGATATAAAAAAATCTATGCACCTACCCCTTGTGATATTTTTATATAAGTTATTTCCCATTTATATCCGACTTTATAATATTTTGGGTAGGAACTAAACATAAGATATGATAAATTTTGTTATATCATGATTTTTATCTTATGTTTTATAGCCCTTTTAAATTTGACGCTTCGTAATTTGGGTCAAGAGAATATGTAACCTTTTATCTTAGGAAATCAGAAAATCCTCTCTCGTTATCCATGTGGACAGAAATTTCAAGAGAGTTGTCTCCAAGAACTTAGAATTTCATGGGCGATGCACATGTATGAAATTCGGATGTTGACCGGAAAAATTTTAATGTGGGTTTTAATCTTGGAAATCAAACTAAGATTAGGGCGCCCTTTGTCTTAGGTCCAAGTTCATTTAGCAAGTTGGCTAAATTAAACATATTCCATGACCGGACCAAGTTAAATAACATTTATTTGATGTGAACATGTCATTACTGAAATAAAATGTTGATTGCCTAAATGCAATGCAAATGCAAAATTGTGCATAATTGATATATTTATTTAGGGGTTAAATCCGATCTCTAATTTTTATGTAAGATAACCGGCAAGAATGAGAGCCAAAATTTATGTGTTAACATATATTCGCATATGGAAGAATAGAAAATTCAAAGGAAGATGCCAATTTACTTTTTGGAAACTATTATATAAATTTGACAAATTGACTTGAATTCTATCTAAATAATTGATGAACTATCCATATACATTATACGTATATAATAATCTTCCTTCCAATACTCTTTAACAAGTACTTGGAAAGCTCAATAAATGTTGGAGGGGCCTTTTGAGGAACAGTGGCCCATCGCCCAGATGTGATGGTGCAAAAGTGGGGATGAGAAGGGGTACAGAATGGAGAACGGTACGTTGCTCCCCGCTAGTACGTGGTGGCTCCTTCTCGACGCACTTGATTAAAGAAAGAAAATACCTAACCATCATTCCATGCCTCTTCCACGCAGTATCCTTGTCCCCACTTTGGCATGGAGCATTTTATGAGAAATATGATAATTACTTAGGATCTATTTTATAATAGTTCTATTCTTGAAAATAATTTTTATTTAAAAATGATTTTTTTATTCTATACCCAAGAATAATTTCTAACATTTTAAAAGCATTTGACAACTACTTAAAATTTTTATTTCTGGAATAGAAATATGTTTTGGCAAGATTGTTAAAAAAAAATTGTTTATTTTAATATTTTCATACTTTATTATATTTTTCTTATTCTTCTCTCTTTTTTTCTTTTTCTTCTTCCTTTTTTGTGGCTAGGCCACAAGCCTTGTCGTGGGTGGGTGAGGCTTTAGCCCTTATTTGGTCAATCATCAGCTATTGCCAAGGTTCGCAACTGGCCAAAAGGAAGAAGAAGAAGAAAAGGAAAGAGAAGAAGAGGCAAGAGAAGAAAAGAGGAGAAAAAAAATATATAGACTTAATTTTAGGAATTATTCCTGAGAACAATAAACACCATTTTTTTTTTTTACTTTTTTTTCCAAATCTATTCCTAGAAACTAAAAAAAAAAAATAGATTTTTGTTCTCGGGAACACAAATTCTACCAAATGAATTTCTATTCTTTTTTTGTTCTAGGGAACAAAATAATAGAATCAGAACAAACATACCTTTAATACTCGTAAATTTTTTAAATTTATATAAATTGTGGTATTTTTTTAATGAAAATTACAAGAAAACACGCATGATTATGAGCTATGACTTTTTTTAGTGAATCACAGAAGTGGAGACGATTACTGACCGGACTTTAATTGGGGATTTGACCTAAAGTTTTGTACCTAACTTCATCTATCATAAAGTTTACGCACACAAATCTTCTTGTGGGACCGGGCTTGGTTAGGGTTCATACGGACGAGACTTCATGACTCGCGTTGACCTAGACCTATGAAGACTAAAAAAAGTAAGTCAAGGATTTGTCAGTCAAAAAATTGGTCCTAGGCAGGATCTTAAAAAGGCCTTGACAACTCGGAAGAGACGGGATACAGAGTCAGGGTGGGTGACCCCTGGCGTTGTAGTCCTCAGCATGACATAAAACTGCGCAACCCCCATAACCAAAGGGACACCTAGGACAGGGCTTACGAGCCCGAAGCCCGTAAAATTGGTTGGTCATGAGCAGGATCTTAAACTATTTGGGAACATCGGGTAGGGTGCCCCGGCGGCCAGAAATGACGGGGTAAGGGGAAAGAACCCCTTACCAGCTGATCCGATCCCGACCTCAGCAAATCACTAAACTACGCAACCCTATAACCAAAGTGAACCTCAGGATAGGACCTATGGGTCCGAAGCTCGTAAAATTGGATTGGTCTTGAGCAAGACCTTAAATTGCTTGGGAACGCCGGGTAGGGTATTTCGGTGGCCAGAAATAACGGGGTAAGAGGATGTGGCGGGTAAGCCTGCGCGTTACCTGATTTTATCGAGGGGATAGCCGCACTCTAGCCCGTCTGTTTCCGGGCTGTCAAAGCCTTTTAAGGTCTTGCTTAGGACCAAGCCAATTTTACGGGCTTCGAGCTCGTAAGCCCTGTCCCGGGTGTCCCTTTGGTTATAGGGTTGCGCAGTTTTACGTCATGCTAAGGACTACAACGTCAGGGGTCACCCACCCTGACCCTGTATTCCGTCTCTTCCAGGTTGTCAAGGCCTTTTAAGGTCCTACCTAGGACCAACCAATTTTACGAGCTTCAGACCCATAGGTCTTGTCCCGGGGTTCCCTTTGGTTATAGGGTTGCGCAGTTTAGTGACTTGCTGAGGTCGGGACCGGATCAGTTGGTAAGGGGTTCTTTCTCCTTACCCCATCATTTCCGGCTGCAGGGGTACCCTACCTGGCATTCCCAAGTAGTTTAAGGTCCTGCTCAGGACCAAGCATCGCAAGTGTGTACGTCAATTCTTCTCTCCATATCATTCTATCAACATGTGAGTCGATTTTTTCTGTAAAGACATCACAACATATATTACACGTAATAGAGACAATCTCATGTGAAATTATTGATATAATTGTGTTCTCATTCTTGTTGAGTTTATTTTACTACTTATTAGTTTTGATTTAACTAAATAGATGTAATATTTTTACCTCTATTGACATTATAAATTTTTCTCTACTGATTTTTTTCTTGTTTTTTCCGATTCTCAAGGTCAACTTTACTATTTATTGTCAAGAGATTCTCCGCCAGCCTTTCATTTTTTCCTTGGGAAAAACTATTAAATTTTCCTTTGAAAAAGAAAAGGCTTCATCCAATAAAATTTAATGTGTTTAATGCGCAAATGTCACTCTTGGTATATTATATAAGATTAGCTTAGATGTTAGACTCTGAGTTAAATAGCGTAGTGAGAAAATTGCAACAGGAAATTGGCAGTGGTTCTATGGCCAATAGTTAATAGTAATGTCTATATAGAAAAAATTACAACCCTATTTGCAATAACAATATACTAGAATAACAAATAAATCAGTAATGGAAATCGAATGTTTCTGTCAATTCACACGGAACCACCATATAGTTATCTGCACGTGGCTTTGTAGAATTGCATGCTAAAAACGAATAGAAAATGTATAGGGAAAATTGTTTAATCGATTCTAAGTATATTGTACGGATGACAATTTAGTCATTAACTTTTTAATTTCATTAATTTGATTATAAACATTTGCGCGAATCAATATAGTCCTTCTAATAAGTTTCCACTAGAAAACTACTGACTCATCGGCCGTTTTATGTGACATACCATCACATCACTACTTTTCAATAAAAATTAGTCGAGAGGATTACATTGGAATTCCATGCAAATATTTATGAGTGAATTAATAAAATTATAAAGTTTGATATTGTATTAACATCCATGTAATAAATTTAGGGCCAGTGAATTATTTTTCCAAAATGTATACACGCACTCATTGGATATTTGATGATAATGATCACCTACGGTACGTAATTTTCGAGCGGTAATAATTTCTTAAGGCTCTAGTAGTTGCCACGCAAACATTGCTTAGCACTTTTCATCAAGGAGAGAGTAAACCCTCAAGGCTCTATCTATGCCACTTTTAGACTTTCCTCAAAAAATTAAATATATTTTAGTTATAATTATGTAAACTTATAAGCCAACTAGCTAGATGCCCATGAATTGCAGGGGGTATGAGACTTATCTTATTTTAAACGTTGGTAGTAACGTAAATTTTCATATGAGAAGTAAGATGCAGAAATTTATAAAAATAGAATATTTATCTCAATCAAATTATATGTTAGTGTTTAAGTAAGGTTTTGTTTAAAGTGGATCTGCGACCCATCATTTAATGTATCCTCTTTGATTTAAAAATGAGAAATAAAATCACAATGTTTATTAAGTCATAAAAAAAGTAATCGATAATAACGTGAAAGTGTCACTGGCTCATTGTTGGTCCCTTAATCGTAAGAACCTCGTGATCGTGACAAAAGCATAAAATAAGAATGTAAATCCGCGTCTCTTGTTGGCTCTCCTCTAGTAGTGGAATCTTCACTTTTGTGCTATGTATTTTAAGAAAATAATTTAAAAAAACAAAGCATAGTCAATATTTTTCATATTCGTGATGTTGTATAAAGAGCAATACGCCGCAATCGAATGATCATGAATAGTGTACAATGAGCACCAAGATTTGTACTAGGATTGATGCGTGAACTGGGGCGCGACAATCGAAAACCTCATAAATAATCGCAGCCAGCACAAAAATCGGAAACATGCTCCGTCCACGAAAGTGGGACTAATCTTCATGTTTAATTCTGCATCGGTTCTCATTCTCTACTTTTTTGTTTTTGTAAGTAAGATGAACGGTGTAAAATACAAGAAAAAGAGAAACGAAAAAATTTAAAAAATTATAAAGAATTTAAAATGAAAAATGAAAAATAAAAAATCTTCTACATTAGTACTGGTCGTGTAATATAGGATGGCTGATGACTACATTAGCGATTTGCTACCAAAATTTGTTAGAATGACTTTCTTGGAAAATCGTAAGAAAATTTAGGATTAAATTGAACATTATACAATATATTTAGAATTTTTTGAATAATTATCCCAGCATTTATACCTAGATATTTGGATGCCTGTTAGGAATTAAAATAAGAAAAATTGTATGAAAATCAATTTATAAAAGAGATCAAAGGTTTAAATAATGGACATTAGATAAAACTAGCGTAACCAAATTTCTAAAACCACAATCATCTAGTTTACAAAAGTAAGGCGAGCTCTCACATCTTATTAGGCTTCTAATTATCCCACAATAGATTAATTGCGACTCCTAAGTTTAATGTCAAATGAATACTTAATTGATGTACTCAGTTTCGATTGGTAGAATTTAAAAGCCGCATAAATATCACATTGCAAGATGGACCAGTCACACTTGTTTATCAATTCTTCTAACTCATGTAAAGATCTCACATCGTCAGAGTTGTGATCAGACCGGTTACATGTTTGTCCTTTTAATTTCACCTATCTTCCCCAGTTTTTTCCCATTTTACCCCAGGGTTCATCTACGTTGTCACCGGCGCACGCTACCCATGCACGCATCTGCACGAAAACGTCGCCGTAGCCATGGGCCCATTCCCAAGCACCCGCCCGCATCGTTTATCCCTCTTAAGTAGCTAGGAAAGAGGGAAGCCTCGCCAGATTCTCCCAAGCTGGCTAGCGATGTCGGAGTGGAGACGACCTCGATTTTTGTGAGGTCAAGACTGCCATTGAATGGTTGAAGGCAATCAATCCACGTTCACCCTACTACTAAGAGTTTTTACTGCCTAGGCCAGGGTGCACGTTGCTATCTTGATTAGAGTTCATGTGTTTCTAACACATAAATTGTTGTTTTCATTTCAAGTGACCCAGAATCTCCCAAGCTGGCTAGCGATGTCAAAGTGGAGACAACCTTGATTTTTGTGAGGTCAAGACCACCATTGAATGGTTGAAGGCAATCAATCCACGTTGGCCTCATTGCTAAGAGTTTTTACCGCCTAGGCCAGGGTGCATGTTGCTACCTCGATTAGAGTTCACGTGTTTTTAACACCTAAATTGTCGTTTTCATTTCAAGTGACCCAGATTCTCCCAAGCTAGTTAGCAATGTCAGAGTGGAGACAATCTCGATTTTTGTGAGGTCAAGACCGCCATTGAATGGTTGAAGGCAATCAATCCACGTTGGCTCCGCTGCTAAGAGTTTTTACTGCCTGGGCTAGGGTGCACGTTGCTACCTCGATTAGAGTTCACGTGTTTTTAATAAATAAATTGTCGTTTTCATTTCAAGTGACCCAGATTCTCCCAAACTAGCTAGCGATGTCGAGGTGAAGACAACCTCGATTTTTGTGAGGTCAAGACCACCATTGAATGGTTGAAGGCAATCAATCCACGTTGGCTCCACTACTAAGAGTTTTTACTGCCTGGGCTAGGGTGCACGTTGCTACCTCGATTAGAGTTCACGTGTTTTTAATAAATAAATTGTCGTTTTCATTTCAAGTAACCCAGATTCTCCCAAGCTAGCTAGCGATGTCGAGGTGGAGACAACCTCGATTTTTGTGAGGTCAAGACCACCATTGAATGGTTGAAGGCAATTAATCCACGTTGGCCCCGCTACTAAGAGTTTACTACTTGGGCTAGGTGCACGGTGCTACCTCAACTAGAGTTCGCGTGTTTTTAGCACATAAATTGTCGTTTTCATTTCAAGTTTTCCAAAAGGACTTAAAAAGGGCAATTAGGTGTCATCCGGACACAAGATTCACACTGACAGGCCTACGGACTCTTGTGCGATACAAAATTCGGCTTCATTGCAACTCCAACAAATGAAAGGTCATGCACATGTGCAGTACACTGCGTCACTAATAGCCAGAGGCGACTTTGACCATTCTTTTAGTCTCAAGACTAAGACAAACAAATCGTAATCAATAACTCTAGAGTCAATTTCTAATTCTTGGTCTTGCTTCATAGAAGTAAGAATCAAATCAAAATATAGGCATGATTACAGTGTAGAACCTTTTACAAATCAACGTGGAAGTAACACCTCAAGTATTCACGAATTCATCCTTTAGAGATTTTGTTTTTTGTTCATTTTTCATGTAAGTTAAATTGTTAGCTTCATGTTTACCTTTTACCATGATTATAGGGACGATATATCTCTAATATCTTTCTATTTATACTGTACAAAGTATTAATGAAATTTATGTGCCTCATTCGATTCTCTGTTTATCTTAAATCAGTGCCAAACAAAGGCACATTAATCTTGTTAAGGAAAAAAAATCAATGCAACCATGTTGTCTCCCTCTTCAAACTTGAAATTCTGATTTCCTTCCAATATCAATGTGGCAAACTTAGCGACGTTGAAGCTCAATGAAAACAAATATTTGCTTTGGGAGAGATAGGTTTTGTCTCTAATTGAATGTAGGAACCTACTTGATTTCTATATCAGAGAGATCCTAGCACCACTCCAAACTTAGATATAAGAAGAAATGGTCATAATAAATAAACCTGACTATATATTATGGATGTGTAGTGACCATCTCATAAAATTTTAGATTGGGGGTGTACTCTCAAAAAAGGTTCTTGGACATGTGTTAAACTTTGAACAACAACAAAAGTAGATGGAGTTATGGAGTATGATAGAGGAAAATAATGTTCAAACACAAAAACGATTTGATGAAGGCAGACACTTTCCAATAAGTCACCCATCCTGTCATGTTAAAGCAGATAATAGGGCTTTTACTGCTATTAATGGTAAAAATGTAATTTCCATCACAATTGTGTATGCTCTAGACTCTTGCTATATATAAGGGCAATATCTTTCATAATTAAAACATTGAAGCTTGTAACCTTAGACCTTGTAATGCTAATATTGATAGTAGAAAGATCACCTAATGCGATACTGTGGTTTTTCCTTTTCTAATTTTGGGAAGTCTTTTTCATGTAAAAATTCTTGCTTGTTTTTCTTCTCTATTTTTCTCTTCAAAGATTCACATTCCTAACAATTAGTATCAAATCTTGCTTTGGCAAAATAGTGGGAGCAAATGTGGACGAACAGAAGGTGAAGATTGATCGGTTCGATGGTAAGGACTTTGGTATTTAGAAAATGCAAATTGAGGATATTTTGTACCAAAAGAACTTGCATCAGTCTTTGTTTAGAGAGAAACTAGTTTCTATGAAGCAAAAATAGTAAAAATTGTTAGATCAGCAAGCTCTACATTTGATTCATCTCACATTAGCACAGAACATTGCTTTTAACATTGCCAATGAGGCAACAACAGTGGAAATGATAGTGGTGTTGTCCAACATGTATGAGAAGCCTTTTGTATCAAATAAGGTATATTTGATATGTCATCTTTTCAATGTAAAGATGGACGAGGGTGCTTCTATGATAGATCACATTAATGAATTCAACATAATCACAACTCAGATGAGTTTAGTAGATATCAAATTTGATGACGAGGTAAAAGCTTTAATTTTATTATCTTCTCTACTTGAAAGCTACAGTGCAATAGTGACCATAATGAATACTTTGTCTAGTAAGAAAAAGTTGAAACTTCAAGTAGTTTGAGATTTGATTCTTAGTGAAGATGTTTATAGAAGAGAGTCAAGTGAATTTTCGGGTGCTACCTTAAATACTAAAGGCAGAGGGAGAAGCAATTTAGAGGAGCGGAACTAGTATTGTGGTAGACCAAAGTCTAGAGGGAGAAGCAAATCGAGACTACGTGGTAAATTAATTTGCTAAAATTGCCAAAAGAATGGCCATTTGAAATGAGATTGTAGAGCCCCAAAGAAGAAACTTCATTATTGAGATCACAATCAAGAGGAAGAGAAATCCGTGAATGCAACTCTTGAAGAGACACATGATAGTGATGCCTTAATTTTGAGCATTGACAATCCAATTGAGTTTGGGATTCTCGACACAGGTACGTTGTTACATTCTACTTTGTGCAAAGAATTATTGCATAATTTTGTTGCTAGAAAAATTGGAAAGGTTTATCTTGCTGATGGTTAACCTTTAGATATTATGGGAAAGAGTGATGTTTCCATAAAATCTACAAATGGATATCAATGAAAGTTGCATGATGTTAGATATATTCTACTACTTAAGAGAAATTTAATCTCTATAATTCAATTAGGCAGTACAGGATACAAAACTATTTTGGGGGATAGTTCTTGGAAAATAGTTAAACGTGATTTGGTTGTAACACGAGGAAAAAAGTCAGGAACACTCTACAATACTGAAAGCAGTAGAGAAATCACAGTAATTTCTGAGTTAAAAGCTTATTCCAAATTATGGTACCATAGGCTTGGGCACATGAGCCACAAGGGGATGAAGTTGTCGGCATCTAAGGAAAAATGGCTTGATTTGAAGTTCATAGATATTGGTCTATGTGAAGATTGTACTTTGGGTAAGTAGAAATGCATTCGGTTTTTTGAAGAATAGAAGAGAACTAAAGAGAAATAATTAGAGTTAGTGCATACAAATAGTGGGGACTAGCCCCTGTGCATTCTCTTGGAGGTTGCATTATTATGTCACGCCCATTGATAACTCCACCATAAAGGTATGAGTTTATTTCCAGAAAAGATAAATCCAATGTGTTTGTTACTTCCAAAAGATGGAAAATTGAAGTGGAGAATGAGACTATCTTGAGAATTAAATGTCTAAGGTCTAATAATGGTGATGAGTTGCAAGGAATTTAAGCAATTTTGTGCAAATAATGGAATCAGAATGACAAGAACTATTCCCAACAAACCACAGCAAAATAGAGTTATTGAGAGGATAAACAAAACTTTGAATGAGCGTATAAGAAGTATGAGGATGCATGCAAGATTACCCAAGACACTTTTGGTGAATGCAATTAATACAGCAACACATTTGATTAATAGAGTGAAAAGAAAGGAAATCTTTCACAATGGAAAGTTTTGGGTTGTGTTTTGTATGTCCATGTAGATTGTGATAATAGAGATAAGCTAGATACAAAAGCTAAAAAGTGTTTTTTAATTGGATATAGTTTTAATTAATTTGGTTATCGATTTTGATATGAACGAAATAGAAAAATAATAAGAACTACTGATGTTACATTCAATGAAAACAAGTTATATAAGGATAAATATGTGGTAAAATCTAGTGTGAAGAAATAAATGGTGGAGAAAAGAGAGATTGAATTACAATAGGTTTCTAAGAGTATTTTGGTTTAAATTCTTGAAATTATTGATGTAGACTCCAATATAAAACCATAACAAGAATTTCGTACAGCTGAACCTACTTTGAGAAAACCTATTAGAACACCTAAACCTATACAAAGATATTCTCCGTTATTGCATTATTTGCTTTTGATTGACGCCGGTGAACCAAAAAAACAATTTGGAAGCAATATAGGTTAAAGAATTTGTTAAGTGGGAGCTAGCAATGCATGATGACTTAGATTCACTCAAGAAAAGAACTTAGGTGTCAACTTAGTAACCAAATGGGAAAAAGGCATTGTAGAACAAGTGGTTGTATCGGGTCAGAGAACCTCATGGCAACAAGAGGTACAAAGAAAACTAAGTAGTTAAAGGGTTTTAACCAAAAGAAAAAAAAAAGAAAAAAAGAATTGACTAAATAGAGATTTTCTCTCTAGTTGTGAAATTGACTACTATTAGGATAGTATTGAGTATTATTGCTACTAAAAATTTGCATTTGAAGCAATTAGATGTTAAGACCGCATTTCTCCATGGTAATTTGAAGGAGGATATCTACTAGTACAACCAGAAGTTTTTTAGGTTCCTAGAAAAGAAAATTTTGTCTACAAACTAAAGAAAAGTTTGTATAGCTTAAAACGAGCTCCTAGACAGTGATACAAGAAATTTGATACATTTTTGTGTGGCAACAGTTTCACTAAAAGTAATATGAATCATTACTGTTACTTCAAGAAATTTGATGGCTGCTATATTATATTGCTGTTATATATGGATGATATGTTCATTGGAGGATCTAATATGAGGTAGACCAACATACTAAATTAGCAATTGTCAAGAGAGTTTGAGATGAAAGACTTGGGCGTATCGAATCAAATTCTTGGGATGAGGATCACGTGGGATAGATCCAAAGGAATTCTAAAATTATCTAAAGAAAAGCATATTGAAAAGGTGCTAGACAAATTCATAGTTCATAATGCAAAGCCTAGAAATACTCTGTTATGAGGTCCCTTCAAGCTCTCAAAGAAGCAGTCATTAAAGATAGATGAAAAGTGCTTATGCATCAACTGTTGGCAGTTTAATGAATGCAACGGTGTGTGCTAGACCGGGTATAACTTATGCAATGAGAGTTGTAAGCAGATACATGGCAAATCCATGATTAAAGCATTAGGAAGCTATAAAATGGTTATTTAAGATACCGGAGAGACACTTCAGGTATGTCACTTTGTTTTTATGAAAAACAATGTAACTTTACAATGTTTTGTTGATGTGGATCATAGTTGTGCTTGGATAATAGGAAAAGCATCTTGAGTTATGCTTTTACCTTAAGTGACATTGTAATCAATTGGATGTTCAGACTTTAGATATGTGTGTATGTCTCAACTATTGATACATAGAATGTTGCTATGCTATATCTAAAGTCAGTAAGGAGATGATTTGAATGAATTTTTTTTTTTTTGAAGAAGAAGATAGGCAAGGAGTAGAATAACAGTGTTCTTTTCAATGAAATATGCCTTGCAAAGAATTTTGTATTTCATTTAAGGACAAAACACATTTAGTTAAAGTATCATCAAATTCGTTAGTTGATAGATGATAGGACATTGTCATTGGAGAAGATTCTTAGTACAGAAATCTAGCAAATATGTTAACAAATGTTGTCACCACGAGAAACTGAGGCTCTACATTGCCTTAGTTGGCCTCTGCTATACTAGGACATATAGGGTTACAAAGATAAAGACTATGAAAGATGATGATGATGATGATGATGAGGATTATTATTATTATTATTATTATTATTATTATTATTATTATTATTATTATTATTTTGAATTTTACTGATGGAATTGTGGAGTTTGATAGAAGAAAATAATATTCAAACGTAGAAATAATTTGTTAGGGGTAAGCATTTCCCAATAGGTCACCTATCCTATCATGTTAAAGTAGATAATGGGACTTTTATATCGTTAATGACATACATGTGATTTCCATTAGAATTATGTATGCCTTAGACTCCTGCTATATATAGGGGCAATATCTTTTATAGTTGTAACATTGAAACTTGTAACCCTAAGTTTGTGTAACAACCCCAATTCCATTTTTAGGGTCACGAGTAGCGATGGTTGTTTTCGTGATATCCCAAGTGCATCATCAACCTGTTTCTTTTTAATCTTCAATTTAAGCACATGCGGAAGTGCAACAACATTGACATTCGACCATAACACAACAAACAAGCAGCTAGGAAAACACTACACAAAGTATATCCCTACTATATTACATCAATATATTTACAAGCCCTTCTCTACAGGCCTATTTCCTTCCATTTTACACCACTCAAAAAGACATAGGCCGAGGAATCCTTGGCTCCTCTACGAGGTTACAACCCACAGGGGAAGACTTTCATACCTATAAATCTAGGAAAAACAACGTGGTAAGTCAAAGACTTACTAAGTAAAATCATTAATCCTTAGATAGGAGGACATCTCATGGTTGAACCTAGCATGCGAACATCACTGGCGTTATAGTATTGATGGCAGATTAATAGTAAATCTATTGCTACACCTCAACTATATGCAGGTAATCGATTCCCACTTATCATCAATGCATAATCTACCTCGATATATCAAACAAACGCATCAAATAACACATAGTAGCATGCATAGAGGTCCATTAATCGTCTCAAACGGTTCTTCCCATACTTTTAGCGACTTCTTGGCTCAACTAGGACATCCTATTCTCTGTTGGTGTGGAGCATCTCGTTCTCATTAATGGGGCATCCCGTCTTTCCGATGAGACATTCCGTTGACATGAGGGCATAATGAGGCATCCCATTGGCATGGGGCATCTCATTCTCATTAACAAGACATTTCATTGTTGTGGGGTCATCTCATTCTCATTAACAAGGCATTATTATCATCTCAAATGGCTAAGGCATCCTATTGACGTGGGGCATCGTCACCACCTTACATGGCAATGGTTCTTATCTTTCATTAGGTGATTATATGTTGTGCATCGCACAACTTTGTTCATTATCTCTCATCTTAGGCAATACAAACAAGGCTCGAATGATAACACAACCAAGGCTTAAATAGAAATTTGTGAATTTCCAAAAATGGACAGAGTATAATAGTTTCGAGTAATTTTTGAAATCAATCTCATTAACTTACCAAATGGGCTCAAAAAACTATAAAAATTTAATATGTGTAAAGAAGACCTTAAATAATATTTTTCATGAAGAAAGCCAAGTCTAATTCATTTTGTGAAAAGAGTAGCAAATCGCCGAAGACAACCCACAGGTTCATCCATTGAACAGATTCAACGACTGTTGTAAAAAACCCATTTCGAATTCTAATTCTTCATAAAACACTTTAAAATTTTTATATTTTGTAAATATGGATGTCCTTTACAATTTTATGAATGAAGCATTCTAAATTTGAAATGGAAAATTTTATAAAAAAATCAAGAAGATAATTAGGTTACCGTTTTTACTACACTGGACAGTTTTAACATAGTAAAATATTAGGTTTTCATATCAACTATTTCACCTCAAAAAATTTGAAATTAAAGTATATTATAGATCAAGATATTTTGAACAACTTTTATGAGGAAGTTTCACCAAATTCGAACCACGAGAAGGTCTATAAAATAAAATAAAAAATAGTGATGGTCTAGCAATTTTGAAAATTGGAATCAAAGTGAGAACTTAAAAAACCACTCAAAGCTTTGGTCCCATGAATTTCAGTTCAAGAACACATCAAAACTAGCACCTCAAAGACAAACTCATCGATTTGTATGAGAGCAATTCAAGATAGCATAGTGGATTGAAATTCACTTGCAAATCCAAGGACATGAGCAAACCATACAAACAACCATTAATATGCATACAACTAAGTACGGATGAGGACATAACCAAGCCCAACAACGTAGCACATTGCCCTAACTAAGGGTTGGGGCTTCTACTTACAACACTTCAAAAATGGTAATTTACACAACTTCTATTTACAACACTTCAAAAATGGTAATCCACACGATGTGTGGGCGAGCAGTGCGGCAAGATCTAGGCAAGAGGGGTGCGATGAAGAGAGAGAGTGAGTGGCCGAGAGAGGAGAGAGGGTAGCAGTGAGGGTGAGGGTGTGAGAGGGAGAGGAAGATGGGGGTGGTGTAAAGAAATAAGATGTGGATATCTCTATTTATAGGACATTTCTTCTTCACCTACTAACTTGCTCTCCAAGTTTGGTTCTCAAGAACCTTCTAACTTGCTCTCCAAGCCTTAAGTCAAGACTTGCTATCCAAGTTTCTTTACATTCTCTCTCTCTCTCTCTCTCTCTCTCTCTCTCTCTCTCTCTCTCTCTCTCTCTCTCTCGATTCAAGAAGCACTCTTAATGGTTAAACTTGTCTTTGTCTTCAAGAAAACTTGTTCTTGAAGTTGTTCTCCTTAGACGTGTCCATCTCTTCCTTGTACTGATGTTTATCCTCTTCCAAGACTCAACTTAGACTAATAGTGATCCTAAATGGCTAGACTCCAAGAGAATTTAAGACAATTTGCCTTCCAAGGAGTCCTCCAGGCATGAGACAACTTCTTGCATTAATAATCTTAGATTTTAGCTCATTGACTTGGAGAAGACTTGTTTTCAAGAGGGCTTAGGCATGAGTCCTATCTTGACTTGGTGGATTTGGTCTTTTCTAGGAGGCTTATCTATTAAGAGGTCTTGACTTGAGGTGGAGTGGATTCTTCTAGAAGCCTTATCCTAAGAAGACTTGTGGTTGACTTGCTTATCCTAAGAAAACTTGAAGTTGACTTGCTCTTTAATTTGCTAACTTCCAAAATTCAAGGTCTTCATGAGAAAGAACTAAACTGGAGTGCTGCCTTGTTAGATGGAAGTTTCTCATATTTGTCCATGATCGATGGTCCTATCTGGATCAAGGTTCGTGACTAATTCATGAGTAGATGAGGTCCGATACAACTCATCCCATGAGCAAGACTAAGTCTTAGTCAACCTTGTCTTGCTTTCCAAGACAAGACATGAAGCACATGTTCTTTGGAGGCTTCTATCTTTTTAGAAAGTCATTAATATCTTATGACACTT
Organism: Eucalyptus melliodora; assembly: GCA_004368105.4. NCBI lineage: Eukaryota > Viridiplantae > Streptophyta > Magnoliopsida > Myrtales > Myrtaceae > Eucalyptus > Eucalyptus melliodora. The sequence goes on from CM023405.3 coordinate 15,301,752, forward strand.
AAGCCATATGACTCATCACTCTTTATTAATTACTAAGTTCCAAGAATCATGATTACTTTGACTTGGTTGACTTAGGTATGGTTCTAAGATAACATGTGAAACATATAATTTTTTTTTATGGGTGAAAGTTTGTCTCGTCTATCTTCGACTGATTACCCTATTCTCATGGCCCGAAAATGAGGATATTATAGTTTATAATGCTGATAATAATAGTAGAGAGATTTCCTAGTGCAACATCATAGTTTTCCCTTCCTGATTTTGGGAAGGGTTTTCCAAGTAAAATTTCTTGCTTATTTTTCTTCTCTTTTCTTTTTAAAAATTCACGTTCCTAACAAAAGTATGGAAAGCTCTCGCTGATCATTGATGCAAAGCTTGGTGAATTGTGAACTTGACCTTCTTGGACAACTTCTATTTATCTTCGGGAGTTGAATTCTATTTACGATCAATTGCATTCCATTTGTAATCATGTGTCGACTGCCGATGAAGTACTCAAATTCCTTGAAGGACTTGATGATAGCTATGGGTCATTTAAAACGATTATATTTAGGCTTCTTTCTATCTCATGCTGAAGTGGTTGTAACACTTCATAGCTATGAATTGTGAAACAAGAAAACTTCAACCATGCTCCTGAATAATTCAATGGCATTTCTCTCGTAACGATACAATAAGAGCAACCAAAAATAACCCCGGAGGTAAGAGGTAGAGGACCCATATTTCTCAAACAAACCAGTAAACGGGACTTTTCAAGAAACTACAATGCTATTCAACCAACCAAAACCACTGGTGCAAACCAAATTCAACAGTACTATCTCTCATATATTAGATCTGTAAGAAGGGGCACGATGCATTGAACTATTGTTTTTGTTGTATTTTCCTTGATAGATCTTCCCTTTTGGTTGTACAGTCCACCTCCAATTATAAATGCAGTTATGGTAATAATATAAGCACGATTTCCTTCCTAATTGTATCTTGAGACACACTTTATAATTCATGTTATACATGCTAAGATATATAGAAGGCTTTCGCTCACATGATAACTCAAATAATTAAGGGACGGGGATTAGTGAGTGGCAGACTAGGACGTCAGAGCTTTGTTTTGTGTTATCATAGCTTTAGGTTAGGACTTGGAATGATAAGGCATGTTAGTGGTGGAGACGATTAGAATGATAGTGTGCAATTTAAAACTTTAAAACATTGAAAACTTTAAACACATGTGTTTGCCTTGTTTGAGAAACAAGTAATGTATGTTACTTATGTGATATCAGTATCGGATGTTACTTATCTTCTGATGTTAGTAACATATGTTACTTATGTGATATTGGTAATGGATGTTACTTATTAGTTGGCTGATGATACATTGATTGTCAATGTGCAGAAGCTTTGTACTATAGAATGAGGAGGTTAGGTGGATTGTCTTTCGGGGGAGATCCTCGAATGGAGGTGATTTTTCAATTGGTTGTAAATATAGGAGCTCTATTGGAGAGACAACCAAATAGCAGGCTGGCCGTGAACATCGTGTGCAAGGACTAATTGAACATTTCTTAAAACTGAAACCACATAGTTTGCTGGGAAAAGAAACCCAGAGGAGGCCGAGGGGTGGATAAAGAAGATGGAAAAAATATTCCATCTGTTGACCTACGCCAATACCGAAAAGATGATCCCGGTTGAGTATCAACTAGAAGGAAATGCTAAAAATACGTGGCAGGCGTCAAAATATACTATGTTTCCAACTGATGCTGAGGTAACTTGGGAAGTTTTTTTTTTATTTTTTTTATTAGAGCATTTTGTGGAAAGTATCTTTCTAAGTGTGTTAAGGATAGGAAAATAGCAGAGTTTATGCAATTAAACCAGAATAATATGACGGTTGATCAGTCTCAGGCAAAATTTGTAGAACTTTCAACGTTTGCCCTTAGGTTGATTGAGAATCGAGAAGATAAAGCTAGGAGATTTTGAAGGCTGATATCAGAAATCTGTTTGTGCCCTTCAATATAAAGAATTATAACGAACTCCATGAACAGGCTCAACTCAGAGCAGGAGTCAATGAGAGGAGGAATTGGAACCATGACTCAGGTGAGGTCAAGTGACCAAATTGCTCATGGTAGTATAAGGCGTGATAAGATACATAACCCTACTAGGAAACTACCCTTTTTCCACAGTAAGGGACATAATTCTGGAAATCACGGAGGAGTTAGGAGTTGCCAAATGGCAAGACAATGCAATACTCGAGTAGTACTTGTCGTAGGTGTGGTAGATTTCATGGCAATACGCCTTGTACTATGCCAAGGAGATGTTATGGTTGTGGACAACCAACCATCTTTGGGTGGAACCCCATAACAAGGAAACCTGTAAAGACCACCACCTCAAGGACAAGTATATGCAGTTACTCAGGATGAAGTTGAGGCTTCCAAGACTGTTATTATAGGTATCATTTCTTTGTGCGATTATAAGGCTTATGCACCATTTGATGTGGGTGCAACAGATTCGTGGCAACGCAATTTGCGCAATTATGTGGATTAGAACCTAAGTTAATAGAAGTACCCTTGAGTATTTCAATGCCTTTAAATGATGTTATTTTGTCTACCCTAATTTGTTTGGATTGTAAGATTATTATAGCAAGATGAAGTTAGATGATAGACTTGGTAATAATAGATATGTACAACTTTGACATAATTTTAGGAATGTATTGACTTCGTAAGCAATGAGCTAATATGGATTTTTATAAGAAAACAATTCAGTTTAACCTACAAGACCAACCTAGCTTCGAATTCTATGGGAATGGAATGAATCTTTTGGTAATGCTTATTTCTGCACTTGAGGCACATAAGCTTTTGGATAGTAGCTATCGAGCATATCTAGCTTTGATAAGTGATCATAACAGGAATGAGGCAAAATTTGAGGAAATTTCAATAGTGCAAGAAATTCCTGATATATTTCATGAGGAATTATCAGGATTACAACCAGAGCATGAGATTGAGTTTGTGATTGAGTTGCCTTTGGAACAGAATCGATATCGAAAGCTCCCTATATAATGGCTTTGACAGAACTAAAGGAAGATGAAGAAGGATAAATCACTACGTCTATATATAGATTATAGACAATTGAATTAGGTGACCATTAAGAATAAATACCTATTGCCCAAGATAGAAGATCTGTTCGATCAACTACAAGGAGCACTAATATTTTTGAAGATTGACTTAAGATTAGGATATCAAAAATTGAGAATCAAGAAGGAAGATATCCCTAAGACAACATTCAAAACACGCTGTGGACACCATGAATTCTTGGTTATGCCATTTGGTTTAACAAATGCACCCATGGCATTCATGGACCTGATGAATAGAGTGTTCAAACAATGTTTGAATCAATTTATGATAGTTTTCATTGATGATATTTTAGTATACTCGAAAAGACCTGAGGAACATGGACAACACTTGATGATTGTACTTCAGACCCTTAGAGAACATAGATTGTATGCTAAATTTAGAAAGTGCAAGTTTTGGTTAGATTGAGTGATATTTTTAGGTCATGTGGTCATATGTGAAGGGATATAAGTGGATCTAGCCAAAGTTGAGGCAGTATTCAATTGGCCAAGACTGATGACGGTAATGAGATACGAAGTTTCTTAGGATTAGTAGGGTAGTATGGGAGATTCATGGAAGGAGTCTCCCGCCTTGGAGGTCCATTAACTCAATTGACAAGGAAAGACAAGAAATTTGAGTGGACGAAAGAGTGTGAGTATAGTTTTTAGGAACTCAAAAGGAAATTGACTTTCAAAAGGAAATTGACTTTGGCACCTATGTTGACAATACCATCTAAATCAAGAGGATTTGTAGTATATAGTGATGCTTCACACAAAAGTTTAAGATGTGTTTTAATGTAATACGGGAAGGTCATTGCTTATGCTTCAAGATAGTTAAGACCCTATAAGATCAACTATCTGACTCATGATTTAGAATTAACGGCTATAGTCTTTGCTCTCAAGAAGACATTATTTGTATGGAGAAATGTTCAAAATTTATACGTATCATAAGAGCTTAAAGTAATTATTTTCACTAAAGAAATTGAACATGAGACAGAGACGATGGATGAATTGTTGAAATACTATGACTGAAATTTCGTATCATCTAACGAAGGCAAATAAAATGGCAGATGCTCTTAGTCGGAAATTGACGTTGATAAAGGCGAGTTTGATGATTAAGGAATGGAACCTCCTAAAAGAAATTTCAAATGCTGAATTTAGGATTGAGATAGACAATCTCATGAGCGTGCTAGCCACACTTAGAATCGAGCTAGAGATTATACAAAGAATTAAAGTCTTACAACAGTCTGACCCAAAGATGGCAAAAAGTACGCAAAAGGGCATGAAAAGGTAAGAAATTGGATTTTCAAGTTACAGATGATGAAATAGTAAAAATTATAAATTTTGTTTTAACCAAAATTGGTGTTAATTAGACGTGCAGTCATTCTCAACATCGTCGCTTTCCTAACACGTTGTAAACTCATTGAAACTAGAGATGATGAAGAATTAAGTCTTTTCCTAACAGTTTAAGCCAGTTTTAAGTCCGGGCTCTAGTTCTTTGATGCTGTCAACCCAATTTGCTCGCTCACTCAACTGACAGCTGCGGATTCTCTTGCATCAAATAGAATATCACAAACTTCTCAATATGTTCAATTTCAAGTCCAATTTAATTACTGTTTAGTATATCTAACAAATTGCCCACTTGTCTATGACTACTATACAGAATCCACAGAATGTCTCCATCAACATGAGGGAATGCATAGTTAGCTACTTATAATGCGGTCAAGATTGACATTCCACATCATTACCTGAGAAAGCGCGACTATGTTGAAGTCATCGCTAAGTTCGCTCATGTTCTTCAACTGTGATTTCGAATTTATTCCAGCAGAAGTGAACTTCAGGTACCAGAAGACTATATATCTCACCAGCAACTGTCAACACCTTCTCACAGGCAACGGCAGTTTGGAAGGCAAGGAACGTAACAGATTGTCACGGATTCATCAGATGCAAATCAGTAAAAATAACAAGCAATAGTCGTATGACAACTTACCTGCTGTAGAAGTGGTATAGTCCAAGACTCCCATGAGCCGGTTCCTATTTCTCTACGAAGTAAGAGACAGTAGAAAGAGTCTATCGACAAAAATAAGTCCACTTTCTAATGAACTAACAAAAATTATTCATGGCACCAAGGTGGGAGCAAGGCCTAGGCCAACATACACCCAAAAAAAAAAAAAATTAAGTTAAGTTAAGGAAAAAAAATAACTCATTGCCAATGCAGTTTTGCTGTTAACAAAGAATTCAGTTCTACATACCCATAATGTCGATGTGGTTCTGCTAAGACGCTAATTGCCAATTCGCGTACATAATTGAAGCTAATGTTCTATGGAGGTGCAAGTTCAAAATATGAGAAGAATAGTCTTAATTATTTCAAAATGATGATCACTATGTGTGATGCAAATGAGGGCCTACAAGCTCTTGTCCACAGACACCCAGCAAGGGTTGTTGCCCTCATTGAGACCTTGACAAGGTTCACTGGCCCTTGCTGACAAAGCAGAACAGCTTCGGTCCTACCTTCTCTTTTTTATTTATTCAAATTTAAACTTTTATTATCTCTCTTCCACATTTTAAAAATGATAGATAGTCATCGAATGATCATAAATTTGTTTGGATTTTTATTTGTTATAGTATAGTATGCAAACATTACAATGGAAAAACATATCATTATGAGCCCCAACTTTTGCCAATGGATCATATAAGTAAAGGTAATTATTGGATGAGCTCAAATTCATCGTCAACTTATTTTTACCTAAGTTTCTTTTTTGGTCTAATTTTACCTAAGTTCGTGCTCCATAATAATTTACGCATGTAAATCTTCGAGTGGGATTAGGTTGGGTAGGGTCCATCGTGTAAACCATAACGCAAATGCATGACTCATGACAAACTTGGACCGTGAAGACCGAAAAGAACAAAGGACATGTCGGTCAAAAAAGAAAAAAAAGAAAACTACAACTAAAAGTGGGCCCATGAATATCATTACTTTAATAATAAGTTAAAACAGATCCGATTCAAGTCAAAAAGAAAAAAAGAAAAAAAAAAAGAAATTACATCTCAAAGTGAGCCCAAGAATATCATTACTTCAATAAACAAGTTAAATCATATCCCATTCTTCAAGAAGAATATTCTGGTTTTGATGAAAAGTGGAAAGCAATCCGTTAACTTAAGTTCATGCTTATATAATTTATTTAATATTTATCATCATTATTTTTGGTTTGCACTTGTCCTCCTTCCTTCTAATAGTCCAAAACGCATACTAGTTATACTGTCTGGAAACTATTCTCTAAACTTGATAAATTTATTTCAATTGCATATGAACAATTGAAGAACCACCATATGCATATACAAATCTCCTTTTTAGTACTCTTAGGAAGCTCAACTAATTTTCCTCTCCAGCATCCTCTCTTTACACCAGTTCTTCTAGAAAGCTCAAAAAAAATTCATCCCACTTGAACTCATTACTTATGTTGACAAGTTCACTCGCAACTACTGCATCTCGAGAATGACCGAGAGCCTGAGTATGCATCCTGAATTGTACAAGGCTGCAAAGTCAGGAGCCTTTCAGTCCCTGATCACAACTTTGGAAAATGGAGAGGATATGTTCCACCAAACAACACCGAAGGGGAACAACATTCTTCACGTTGCAGCTCAATATGAGCAAGTGAATTTCATTGAAAATCTTCTTCAACGTCCATGGGGACCATCCCTTCTTCGGCAGGGTAACTCCAAAGGAGATACTCCACTTCATATTGCTGCCAGCGTGGGAAGCTGCAAATCTGTTCAAGTCTTTATTAATCTGGCGAAACTGCATTGTTTTGTTGAAAACGGACAAGTTGATGCATGTAAAGAACTACTTAGAAAGCCAAATTTGCAGAAGGATACTGCACTGCACTATGCAGTAAGAGGAGGCCATGAATCGGTGGTGAAGTTGCTGATTGAAGAAGATCCTCAATTGTGTGATGTTACTAATGCTGCTCATGAGTCCCCGCTTTATCTTGCAACAGATAGAGGACATTTGGATATCATGGAGCTGATTTTAAGTGCTTCCTTGTTGCCATCCTCTCATAAGGCCCCTAAGGGATTGACAGTTTTGCATGCTGCCATCGCTCGCCCACTGGCTGGTAAGCATCACAGGTTTTTATTCCACTGAAACAAATTTTAACTAAAGTTCTCTCTCTCGGGCAAGGCTTCATTTAGGTGAGACGTGATGGCGTTAGCAGTGATGGCCGCCAACAATATTTATTATTCATTGCTACTTTTATCTTGGTGAAAGGCCATACATTTTCCCAAGGACATGGCTCTTGAGCAATTATATATGGAGGTTATATTTTGAATAATTTTAACTTGTTATTCTCGTTGCATTTTACTTTATTGTTTTATTCATTGACTATTTTTTTGTGGTCGGATATTCATTGACTATTAATTAAATTCAAACTGGCTGGTCTTCTCTTAGTATACGGACTAAGGAAAAAAGACTAGAGTTTTTCAAAGGAATCAACTACATTTTGGATTATGTATCCATTCAGGAAAATCGTTGTCTTTAAAGTACTTTGTACACGCACTTAATTTCTTTTTACGTGTTTTTCTAGATCTTGTTCTCTCAGTTGACACCTTCGATGGCAGCGGCAGCAGCAGCCACCATCACTGCCTTAACACTACTACCTCTCCCCATTTCTCTCTTCTCCAGTTCGGTTGTTTTACTTTTTTTTTTAATTATCTTTTCTTGTATTCTTCTTTGTTTCGACGTTTTCTGGTTATGATTAATTGCTTTTCAGTTTACAATAAATGGCATGGCATGCAAATATACTTGGATTAATACTATAAAAAACTTCAAATTTGTAGACATGTGATAAATTTATCCGAAACTAGTTTTCTGACTCTAAATTAGTACATCTATAACACATTTACAAACCGTTAATTTCTATTAAATTTCATTGTCAAATTACTGAGTGTGATGATATAACATTTGATGGATATACCAATTTGGAGTTTTACCCTCCATTTGTAACTTGTATATTAGTTTGGTTTTTTTAGTGATATTAATCAATTTAATAGGAAGTAAAGGGGATAAAATGATCGCAAATATACTAGTTTGTGGGTTTTCTATGGTCAAAAATTTAGTTTAGAATAAATTAGTCGCAAGTATACCAATTTGGAGTTTTTAATATTCAAAAAACTAGTTTGGAGTAAATATGTCACATGTGGACCAGTTTCAGTTTTTTCATAATATTAACCCTATATATTTCCAAAAGATCAAAGTACACATGCAAAAATTTTCAATTCTTGAAGGCAAATCATGACTACTTGAAAAAATGGGAGTGCAACGATTTTATCATTGAAAACGTACAAGGTGCTAAGTCCTCGTTCAATACTCAAATTTCTATAAAATTGGCAGCTTATTCTTAGCCCTGACGGAGCAGATTCCCTCCTGAAAATAAGAAAAGCTTCTCATCGATCAACTTTACCCACTATTAACAATTTCACTTATCAAAAAGAAAACCTTTATAGATTTTTGTATTATACTATATTGAAGGTGGTCAAATTCTACATGTGTTAACATGAGATAGCTAGAGAAACTTCAGAATAACCATATCATATTCCTTCCTAGTACGGAGAAAAAGGGGAAAACTTCATGGGAGACAATGCAATTTTAAAATCTATGTCAAGATGGTAAAAACAGTCTAAATTATGACATATTCCTATTGTATTTGCAAAGGTTGCCAGAAAATTATTGAGAACAGACCGGGATTGATCAGACAAAGAGATGAAATAGGTTGGACTCCTCTTCATTATGCCGCTTCCCTAGGCAAAGTTGAAGCAGTTCAACAACTCTTGCAAGGCGATGCTTCTGTGGCATATGAATTAGACAATGAGGGGCAATCGGCTCTTCACATTGCAGCATTTTTAGGCTATTGCCGTGTCATTGACGAAATTGTTAGATTATGTCCTGATGCTTGGGACATAATAAACACCAAAGGGCAAATGGCTCTTCACGCAGCTGCAAGGGGTGGATGAGTATTTGTAGTCAAGTACATACTCTGGATGTCAAACTTGATGTATATTATCAAGGAACAAGACATCGATGGAAACACAGCTCTACATGTGGCTGCACTTCATAATAACTACTCAATCATATACATACTTGCACGAGACCGGAGGATGGACTATTTCGTCACAAACAAAGATCATATGACTGCCCTTGACATTTTTTTGACTCATAAGGAGGTATGTTTACTTGTTTGAACCCTATATAGCCCAATTTGTTCACTCGTAGAGTAATTTCTTCAGTAACGGTGGCTCAGGTGATAGCCGGTGGAAGCAAACAACCCAATTGGATTCTTTTTGCATCAATTTTGTTTTTCTTAGTCGATTTTTGAGCAAACAGTAGCATAGATAGCTTTATTAAATGTGATACACATCTGAAAAGGGGCTCGGAGTGAAGTGATGGCATATTTCACATCGAACCATGAATAAGAAATTTGGGCAGAATTGAACATTGTGGTTAAGCCACTTACAAACAAAGCTTCATTGCCTCCCGCTTCACTTGACATTAATCGACACACTAACTATTACATCAAATAGGCAAAAATTAAAAGGCTTTTTTATCCACCTAATCTATCATTAATGTTACTACAACAAGATATCAACCTTAATATTTTAATGTAATTTGATCCAATAGTCAATAGATCAATATTCATGATTTGAAGTATTTATGGTTCTTTCATATATAGGAGTTGGAGTATAATGTTTCAATTTATTATAAACTAAATGTGGAGGGACATATCTTCTTTCTTTCGAACAACCATTTAATCTATAAATTGGATGTGTGCACACGAACGATTTAGTGACAAAGTAAATATAGATATTTTAGACTATTGGAAAAAATTGGTTAAACCATATTAATGAGCACTGCAAGATTAACAAAAAGCAGCAGCTAAAGAAGTTGTATTCAATTTTTTTTTTCTAAACTATAACATAGTGATTAATTTACATCTTCATATAGAAATTTCATTTTACAAAATAATTATCTTACCAGTAGTTATTAATGCAAAAAGTTAAAATTGCAGTCCTTATAATTTAGTTAATACTTACAGTCTGAAATCATGTAACTCACTCCCGCTATGAAAGCCCTATTTAAAATCTAATTACATTTAAAAAAAAAAAAAAAGCTAACCATTGTAATAATAGCAAACAGTTAACTGCATATTTTAAAATAGTTTAAAACCAATATAAGTTCGAATTTTTTTTATTAGAAGTTATACGGTAACAAAGAATTCAAATAAAGTTTTATTCAATATTAGTTAGTTCTGTTGTTTGGTTGAGTATATATATATATATTATTTGTGTATAATATAATGTATAAAGTTGGCAAATGTGGGTTATATAATCATATTATCTGATCAAATCAAAAACTTCCATTGAGCATAAATTTCAAATCCATGCGACAATCAGGTCTTTAAGGATTGACAAATAATTGTCCATCTTATTTATCTTGAAAACAATGCAAAACATTAGGTTGGGATCATCCAAAGTTAGGGGATAAGGTAAAGGGAGGAAAAAAGAAAGAAAAAATGGAGAATAAATATGTGCCGTCTAATGGCCATGTGCTAGGGTGTCAACCATACAGGGGTCACTTTAGATGTAAAATTGGATGCTTTAGAGTATCTCAATCCAAACAGTTTATTTGTACCTTCTGACTTTGAAACAACTAGTCTGCCACATTCACATGAAAAAATAATAATACTTTGATCAATATTTAGCCTAATCCTTTTGTTTAGCCTAATCCTTTTGTTTTCTTTTCTGACCCCTTTCAAACAGTTCTTGAGGTAAAAAAGAGAACCTACACTCTGCCCCATAGGGTTTTATGACTTATCGGGAGTTCTGTTTGTTATGGATGGATTTTGACTGCATAAAGTGAGCGTCTTGAAATATTTTGCAGGGAAAGTCCACTCTTTAATTTATAGTTTTGTACATTTTTAGGTCGGCTACAGCGCTGCAAAAGTTATATATCTGTTGGAAGGATCTAATGGAGTGCCCTTTTGTCGAAACACCTTTATTGAGTATGAGAAGAAGTTAAACAAGAAAGTTGTTGAGGGTCGATCAGCTCTCACAAAAATGTCAACTAAAGATGTGATCCAGCTTCAATTAATAGTGGCAGCGCTCATAGCCACAGGGACTTTCACTGCGGCCTTCACGATGCCCGGAGGTTATAACAACGATGGACCGAACCAAGGATTAGCGATTCTTGCTGGCAAGGCAACTTTCCAAGCCTTTGTGATAAGTAACGGTACAGCGTTCTGTTTCTCAATCCTGGTATTAGTCTTACAGTGCCTTACTTGGTTTAGGTTTGATAACCATCAGGCGAGGTACACCTGCGTGGCGGGATGTTGCCTTAACATTGTAATAATCGGGATGGTGTTAGCCTTTGGTTGTGGTACGTATGCAGTATTGACCAAAACCATCCGGCTTGGAAGATTTCCTTATGTCCTGTCTGGATGTCTCTTGATTATGTACATTATTGGTTATTTACTTGACCCCGACACTCGTTGCATGAGGCGATGTCTTTGGGTAAGACGTGTCCGAAATTCTCTGTTTGATTGGAGGATGTTCTAGGTAAGCTGCTTATAAGTTGGGCCGGTTCTATAGTTCCGTGACCTTTTCCATGGAAATTTTCTCTTCTATCTGTCGGATGTCGAGTTCTAGCGCTTTTATGTCAGCTGTCCAATGGAAACCTGTCAACGTCTACCACGGGATTGCTGCTCTCCAGGATTGCCGCGCTCGGGATGACTGGAGCGCAGCAAAGACAAACAAGTTGATTGCGTGACGGTTCACCGAATAAAGGTACGAGGGTTAGCACTTAGCAGCTGCTGAGGAATTGCGCTTGAGCTGCCAAGTTAGTATTGTTGGGTGATGGTCGTTAGGTTGCAAGGAAAATGTTGGATTTTGGTGTATTTTAATTAATAAAAATGCTCTGGTAGCTTCTTCAACGGTGGCGTATGTCTGAAGAAGTTCATTACATACACCGGATCAAGTTAGTGGTTTGTAAATTACCTGTATTGTAATGAATTTACAAACACCAAATTGCAACTCCTTTAAAATTTAAAAGATGGACATGGTAGAAGTTAATAAAATACCAACATCGTGATGAATTTCCAACATCAAATTAAATAGTAAGTTAACAACTTCTAAATTTTATAAGTGGATAGGGTAAGAGGTTAGTAAGTTACTGACACCGTAAGAATATACCAAAGCCAAATGAAATAGTAAGTTACAAACGCCTTTTTAAGTTTTACAAGTGGTACGGTTAAAAATTAGTAATGCATTTACCCACACCAAATTTATTTTTAAGTTCTACAAGTCGGCATGGATAAAGGTTAGTATACCGCCAAAGAATGTGTGTTATTGGCATATATTTTAAGTTGCCATTGAATCGGGACATGGCTTCGACCTCTATGCATTGCTCTTTAATGGCATATTTTTGCGTAAAAGTGCTTGAAGTACCATAATATTCTCTGTATCTGTCGAGAGCAAGAGTCATGGCTGATGCAAGATCCTTCCCTTCTGATCAAAAGTTTGATCAGCCTTCATAGAAATGGCACTGTCATCTTTTGGCGCAATATTAGACTTTCAAGTCAATCCAGTGAGAAACATCATCAAATAATTAGGTACACAAGGCCAAGAATGCATCACCATATCGACCTATAAAAATTAATCATGCACTCACGTCAAAAACAATCATTTTGCCTTGTCTTCCCGTTCGTGCATGGAAAACATGCATTGCTTGCTAATGTACAGAGAGGAGCAGCAGCCTATCCTTGAACAGCCTAACCGTTCTTTGGAACAAACCCTATACGACAGGGTGCAACTACTATAAGCCATTGCTGTAGCCACGTTCTTCACTAAAGCCGCATCATGGAATTGACTTAAGTCCAGGAAATATTCCCAAAAGAATGGAACCTCTCAAAATGCATGCTTTCTGAACCACAAGGAGTTTCTGTTTTGAGAGCATTGGTGACTAAAGATGCTGATAACTGACTTTGAAGTCACTACAGCTAAGGTGCTTTATAAATTATAAGCTCATTTGTCATCAAGATTTAAAAGGGTTCTTGAGGGAAAAGAACCAACAAACATAATTCAATGACAAATTATTGAATGTTAATCATGTGTCCAGGCAAAAAGACAACTACCTTCTGTGTAGGCCAAACAGTATCAAAAGTTCCATCTGGATAGTATCTGAACAAGGATGTTTCCTTTGGTATCAGCACAGTGTCTTGTTCAAACTAGAGGGAAATAAAAAGAGTTAGCATCACAAAGCTGCAAAAGACAAGAGTCCAAACGCAACAACATATACAAAACTAACCATAATGAGCACTCGGTTCTGCAAGCTAGCAAATCTCTCCTTGTAGGTAGAGTTTCTGTGATGCATGTGTTCATTGTTTAATTTTGGGAGAAATTGACAACCTTATTGTTAGCAAGATCCTGCAGAAACAAAAGGCAATTCACACGATGCTTATTTGAAAGAATATTCAGACTTAGTGACATAATAGCCAGTACAATGAGTTTTGCATTGAGAAAAATCACTAGCAAAACAAACACCTGAAGCGAAAAACAGGGAATCATGAGGATATGCATAGCTATTACCTTATATGAAGAGTGTTGTGGACCGGATCTATTTTGGGATGGTTATTGACTCTTTTCACTAGATAATATAGTAAGGTGTGTAAAATCAGGACCATCAAGAAGATACAAATGAAAACTCATCCTATCTATTTAGGTATTTCTCTGTAAGAAGAAAATCATAATCACAGTAGGAATATTCAAATAACCAGTGGAGGCCAAGTGCTCCCGTGAATATATGAAGGTTTCCCAACAAAACAAGAAGATCCAGTAAACAGTGACGTATGCAAGGAGGGAGTCAATTACTTTGGCACGATATTTGTACAGGGAACATGTAAAGAAGCCCTTCGTTAAAGGTAAAGATACAGTAGCCTGGATAAGACTTTGAGCAACATTAACTGGGGATATCGACATAGCAAAAGTGTAATGGGAGTCAGAAAATGACTAAGAGGACCAGCGAAACCTGGACATGGTCACGGTAGACCCCTTGCTCAATCAAATATAACACAAGAATGCAGAAGATACTAGACTCTGAAAGAAGGCGAAAACTTCAAACGATAGTGATATAAGCAAACTTCAATCCCCCTGTGACCTCAACCAGGAGAACATTAAAGAATAGTATATCCTAATGCCAAATAAATCTAAAATGACGCTAGAAATGTATGTTAGACCTCACCCTAAAAGAAGCATCCTCTGTCCCAAACTGGGAGATCAATGATATCTGGAAATAAATATAGGAAAGACCTGGAAAGACAATTTCTTCTTACCTTTGTCATGTAAATTCTATAGGAGACATCTATTCTCAATTAGCCAAACAGATTATCTCTTCAACAAATATGTCAACTTACCAAGAAACCTTTCGCATTTTTGGAAAGGATAACTTTCTCGTTTATGGGATCACATACAGACAAGCTTCCATTTATCTGCCAAATTGGTAAAAAGAGTGGATCAAATGGGAAAGGAATGAACTACTTGCTCTACAAAACAGTATAGACGCAGTTCCAGCATGGATACCTGCTAGTGAAATGAAGTAATTTCACTTCCAAATGAATTGAGCAATAAGGATCGACGACTTCAAAGAATGATTCGCTGCTTGGTATTTGAATAACAAAGCAACGTGAATATTTTCAGATATATCGTGGGTTTCAAAGGAAAGAAACAGAATCCCAGAAACAAACCTTTTCTATTGTCCACTCATCAGAAAAATACACAAGCGGAAAGCACGCATTTCTTGCTTTTTTACTCATGTTTACTTGGACCGGAGAGTCATTACTCAAAGAAGAAGATTGAGTTTTCTTTTCCACAGGTCAACTAATTTTTCTATTGGAAATTCTAAACGCGACATGACATGATGCTGTGCTATCACAGCATTTTTCTCTTTTCCTCTGTCCCAAACTGGGAGATCAATGATATTTGGAAATAAATAGGAAAGACCTGGAAAGACAATTTCTTCTTACCTTTGTCATGTAAAATTCTATAGGAGACATCTACTCTCAACTAGCAAAATAGATTCTCTTCAACAAATATGTCAACTTACCAAGAAGCCATTCGCATTTTTGGAAAGGATAACTTTCTCGCTTATGGGATCACATACAGACAAGCTTCCTTTCACCTGCTAACAATTGGCAAAAAGAATGGATCGAATGGGAAAGGAATGAACTACTTGCTCTATAAAACAGTATAGATGCAGTTCCAGCGTGGATACCTGCAAGTGAAATGAAGTTCTTCAGCTGCTCCATGAACAAAGAAACAAGCCTGCTCCATTAGAACAGTAAACACAAGCACTCTCCAGAAGTGATTTCGCTTCCAAATGAATTGAGCAATGAGGATCGACGACTTCAAAGAATGATTCGCTGCTTGGTATTTGAATAACAAAGCAATTTAAATATTTTCAGATATGTAGTGGGTTTTAAAAGAAAGAAACATAACCCCAGAAACAAACCTCCTCTATTGTCCACTTATCAGAAAAATACACAAGCAGAAGGCACGCATAATTTTATTCTTTTCTTTCTTGCTTTTTTACCCACATTTACTTGGAAAGGAGAGTCATTACTCAAAGAAGAAGACTGAGTTTTCTTTTCCGCAGGTCGACTAATTTTTACCTTCTATTAGAAATTCTAAATGTGACATGACATGATGCCGTGCTATCACAGCATTTTTCTCTTTTACCATCTGCACTTCCTTTCATCAAACATATCGCAAATTGCAATCCGGGTCAAAGAGTACAAAAGTAACATGGCTCACAATATCAAGAAGGTACGTTAGCAAATTCATATATTTTATCATGTATAATTGTAGCAAGAAAGAACTTAGCAAATCTGCAGCTGATTTAATTCGTGACATCACGTTGTTTCGTGTCTGCAGTGCAGGAAAATATGTGCTAGGAATCATTGAGATTTCCGACTAGCAAAGGACATTTGACAGAACTACAAGTTCAATCTAAAGTCGTCCAGTTTCCAATGGTCGTGATAGCGATTCTGGCCATTAGGAAATTCAAGTGTACCATGAGTGAAGATTGCAAAAGTACCGGAATTTTCCATAATTGAATTCAAATGAAGGCTAAAGGAAATGACTCCTCTAAAAATCCATTGTGGGTAGAGTTTCCACTCTCCAGAGGAGAAAATATTGGGTGCTTTACTAGTGTCTTGTAGGATTTCCAGTAGTCGACACATTAGTCGCCATGTGTACACACTGGGCCCCTCTCTCTCTTTTCTCTCGCTTTTCCCTTCTTCTTTCTTCAAATCTATCGTGTTCAAGAACATTGAATTGCTTCATTTCTGCCAATCACTAAGCAACGCCAAAGAAACGACAAAAACCCAGCTCCTTCTCAGAGTAATATTATCAAACACCTGGCACCCGTAGTGTTCCCTGACAAGGAGGCAGCTCCAATACAGAGAAAGCCGACAAAAGGTTCCGAGAATGGGTCGAGACTTAAGAACAAGTGGGGACGATGGACATGAAGTTGGTCTTGGCGTGTTGGAATGCGAAGACACGTAGATGGCAAAGCCAAGCCCTGGCCTCGCTTCGAGGGAGGAGCGAATGTGTGGACGGCGTCCATCACTTTGCCGTCGTCTTGGAGCGCGTACTGGAGGTAAGGCTTCCCATTGGTTCCTGTAATTCAACACCGTCACAGAACATTAGGTCGCTGCGGGCCTTCTTGGGTTGTTAGGCATGAAAAAAAAGCTCACACTTTATTGAAATTGATGACTTGTCGGGAGGCCAAAGCAATATCTGTTTAGACAATTCTAATGACCCTAGGAGTAGGCCCGAGAGGGAATTGTGAGTCGTCTGTTGAGAAAAGACGAGAAATTTCAAAGGAGCTTCTGCCTAAGGAGATGCTTGACCGCAGATTTATAAGAGAAGCTAACAGGGCTTCGGCACAGGATATGAACACCTTCTGATAGAAGAGCGCCTTGTCGTAGACCCCAGAAAGGCTTTGAACGGGTGCGAGGTCCTTGCTGGCTTATGCCTCTCGCGGGTTGTTGAGGTCGGCCGTCGATAGAGGAAAAAGGAAGAAAGAGAAAGAAAAGAAAACATAAATAAAAATATAAAAAAAAATCGAAAATATATTTTTAAAAAATTAGAAATTATATACATCATCACGTTAGTAGGATAACCGACATCTATGTCAGTCATTTTCAGCCAAAATTGATTGGGTGAACTAATTTAACATAAATAAAAAAAGTTTAAAACTTAATTGACAAAAAAAAATTTAGAATTCAATTGATAGAAGATTTTTTTGGTAATTTTCCTTATTATTGCTTCGTGAGTGTCGGCCCAGATTACTTAGGGGCTGCTAGCAGTGAGCCTTAAAGAAGAACATAATAGAGTTCATTAAAAAAGAAAAAACAAACAATGAGGCACATTAAGGTCGTTCCACGCCTGTTAGATTTCACAAATATCTCCAAAGTGAGGGATTTCGCCTAAGAAGATCGAGGTCGAACAACATTGGAATTGAATTTCGTTCTATACACGTTAGTTTTGGATGGCCAATTTCTATTTCGGTCTCCTTGCTTTGACATTTTCATAGTTCATGATAGTTGGGAACACAGGAAGTACTCTTATGGCATTTGGGGTCATAGCATATCATAATTCCATTCATTTACATTGTAAGTCATTTAAAATTTCCATGATAGCTTTCCAATGAATAAGTCATAACAGGTAATAAAAGATCTCATGTTGTTATGCCGCAGTTTATTTATATTAAGTGAAGCGGGAGGGAATGAAGCTTTGCGATAACGTGGCTCCACCACAAAGTCTAATTCCACATGGCTACCTTATTTTCTAAGGTTAGATGTGCAGTATGAAGTCACAACGCTTCGAACACTTCAAGAGTGTATCACGCTCAATAAAGCAATCTATACTACTCTTCGCTACGAAAACCGAAACTATCTTTGATATGCTTAATCAATCGGATAAGCAAAACAAAGTTGAAGCGTGAATCCAGTTGGGTTGCTTGTTTGCAACTGAAATGAGTATCACCTGGGCCAGTTTCAAGCAAATCGGGCTGTGTTTAAACGGACATACCTCCTTATGAGCCGAAAGAATGTTAAGGGTGATCAAATGATCCTTATTTATGGCCAAATGAGCCATTGTCTTGTCATGTGCAAGTATGTATATGACATCGTATTCCTTATGAAGTGTAGCCAAACGCTGTGTTTGGATCGTTGGTAAGATCATCCAGGTTTCTCGTCCCTAATATGTAGTTAATTACATTTGTCGGTCCTAATAGCTGCACGAAGAGCGTTTTACCATATGGTGTTAATTATGTCCCAAGCATCAGGATGAGATATAACAAGCACGTCAATGACATTGACCTTGCGTTCAAATGCTGCAATGCGAGGAGCCTAGCCCCTCTTTTCCTCAGTCGTGTGCCACAAATGGATTGTGTTGAAGGAGTAGTTGAACTGCTTCGGCTTTGCCCATACAAGCGGCATAATGAAGAGGAGTGCACCCAATATTATTTCCTTCTCTGATCACTTTTGGTCTCTTCTCCTTGACTTTCCACCAACCTTTGCTAATTGAATAGGAATATGTCATGATTTAGACTGTTTACAGCATCTTGACTCCGAAATAGAACAGGCATTTCGTTCCATTTGTTCTGCCTTTTCCTCCGCACTAGGAAGGAAAATGCGATCTCATTCTGAAGCTTCTCTGGTGATCTTGGTTGACACAGGTAGAACCCAACTACCTTCAATCTAGCATAATGCAGAAATTAGTTAAGTTTTTCCTTTTGACTAGTGAAATATTTGGGGCCCTTTTGAGAAGATGACAATGAGAAAGCACCTAAAATTGACTTTGGGGTACGAGAAAGTCTTCGATTTGCTAGTGATTAATATAAGCAAAGACTTCAAGTGCAAGAAATTGCTTGGAGTTTTTCAAGAAGGTTGGATTGAAGGAATACTGCAGAGGGAAGTTCTGTGAGCTCTCAAAAAAAATTTCTTTCAGAGTAAAAAGGGGATGTTGGGTAGAAATTCTCATTGAGCTATCCAAGAGGCCTTGATCTGGGCAGAATTGAACTTTGTGGTTGAGACACTAATAAACAAAGCTTCATTTCCTCCCACTTCACTGCATAATGTTAAAATCGAAGTATTAATGCTTATGGTCTGAAATCATCTAACTCATTCCCACATATGAAAGCCGCACTTAAAATTTAACTACATAAAGAAAATCCAAGTATCGTATTAATAGCCAGCAGTTAACTGCATATTATAAAATATAGTTTAAAACAAATTTTAGTTTGAATTCTTTTTTCTTAGAAGTTATACGGTAACAAAGAATTCAATTAACAAGGAATAGTTTGCGACAATTCACTTAACAAAGTAATATTTGATATTAATTAGTTCTGTTGTTTGGTTGATAAATATATATTATCTGTGTACAATATAATGTGTAACGTTGGTAAATATGTGTTATAAGATCATATTAAATCATCAAATCAAAACTTTCATCGAGTGTAAATTTCAAATCCATGCAACAATCGGGTCTTCAACTGGTTCGAAAATAATTGTCTGTCTTATTTATCTTGAAAACGGTGCAAAACATTTAGGGATGGGATCATCTAAAGTTAGGGGATAAGGTAAAGGGGGGAAAGGAGAAAAGAAAAATAATAAGAAAAGAAAAATGGAGAATAAATATTGGCTGTCTAATGACCTTTCCGCTGGGGGTGTCAATCATTCTGGAGTAACTTTAAAATGCAGAATTAGCCGTAACTTTAAAGGATCTCATCGAAGAAGTTTATTCGCCACATTCACATGAAAAAATCAGAATATTTTGAACAATATTTAGCTATAATCCTACTGTTTCTTTTCTGCTCACTTTCAAACAGTTCTTGAGGTAAAAGAGAAAACGTACACTCTGCCCCCATAATGTTTTAGGACTCACTCGAAGTTCTGTTTATATTATAAACGTATTTGAGTGCATAAAGCGAAGGTCTTGAAGTACTTTGCCAGGAAAGAACACTGTTTAATTGATACTTTCTGTACATTTTTAGGTCGACCTCAATGCTATAGAAGCTGGTCAGGTGTTGAAAGGATCTGAGGGAATGCTGCTTTATCAAGACGTGGTTCGAAGAAATGGTTAGAAGTTAGAAAAGCAATTTGTTTGGGGCAATCAGCTGTTCCAATTACCACAGGAGTAATTCCCGCTAAGGAAGAAGATTTCAGGACGAAAAAAAGAAAATTTGTGGAGGTTCAACAAATAATGGCAGCGCTCATAGCCACAGTCACCTTCACTGCCGTCATTACGATGCCCGGAGGTTATAACAATGACGGACCCAAAAAAGGGAGGGTGATTCTTGCGGACACCTTAACTTTCCGACTTTTTGTGGCATATGACAGTGCAGCGTTCCTTTTCTCAATTGGGGCACTACTTATGCTAAACATTGGGTGTTTCTTGAGCGATCGCCACCACATGGCGGTCGGCCTCACAGGTGCGTTCATTTGCATTGCTTCAATCCTGATGATGATGGCCTTTTTTCATAGTGTGTCTGCGGTATTGAACCTTCGGGTCGAGATTACAGAACTTGCACTTGTCCTGTATTATTGTCTCGCGTTGACAGCTTCTTATTTCGTGTGTCGCCGCTTCATTCCTGTCAAACAGGGACCACGTCGCTGTCCTCAAAGATAGGTCCGAAACTTTTATGCTTGACCGTGGGATGCTCTAGGAAAGCTGCTAAATAAGTTGAGCCGGTTCTACGGTCAGCTGTCTGATTTAAACCCTGTCAACGTTGGCCTTTTGATCCGCTCCGGCAGAACTGCTGTGGTGAAGATGACCGGAGTGGAGCGCAGCGAAGGCCAACAAGTTGAGACTTTTCGGGTGTTTTACGGATGTACAGGTTAGATTGCATCCTAGTTAGCCAAACGAAAGCCATGAACTGCCAAGTTGGAATTGTTTCGTGATAATTGTTGTTTGGTTGCAATGGTGTTGGACTTTCGGATATTTCGATTAAATAAAAAATGCTCTTAGTAGCATTTAATGAGTTTTTTTTTTTTTTTTTGTCTTTACTGTTGATTGCAATTACTTGAACTTCCATGAATTCCCTGAACATTCTTCAACGGTAGTTAATAAATTACCGACATTGTGATGAATTTACCAACATCGAACTGATTAGTAAGTTAACAACTTGTAAATTTAATAAGTGGATTAGTAAGAGGTTAGTAAGTTCCAGACATGGTAATTTATATATTAATGTCAAATGAATTAGTAACTTACCAACACCTTAAAGTTTTACAAGTGGGCATAGTTAATAATTAGTAAGTTAGCTATATTGTAAAGCATTACCAACAACAAGTTTCGTTTCAAGTTTTGCAAGTAGGCATGAATAAAAGTTAGCACGCCGCAGAAGGTTTGCCAAAGAAAGTGATTTTTACTAGCATATCTTTAAAGTTGCCGTTGGATTTTGACTTGGTTTCAGCATCGCTCTTTAATGGCCTAGTCGCGCAAAACTGCAGGAAGTACCATGATATTTTCAGGAACTACTGAGAACAAGAGTCACCGACGGTGTAATGCTTCCCTTACGATAATCCGAAACACTTCATAAGCCTTCATAGAAATGGGAATGTTATCTTTCAGTGTTATCTAAGAACATTCAGGTCAATCCAGTGAGTTACATCATCAAATAATTTGGTACATAAGGCCAATAATGTATCACCATATCACCATATAGAAATTCGATCGCACACAGGCCAACAACAATCATTTCACTTTGTCTCTTGCATTTGAGCGTGGAATACATGCATCACTCACAAATGCACAGAGAGGAGCAGTGGCCGATACTCAAACAACCTAACCATTCTTCCATACAAACCTTGAACCCTTATGGTCCAACTGCTAGAAGCCGTTCCTGTTGCCATGTTCTTTGCTAAAGCTGCAACATCCACCAAGTAAGGTACTATGTATCTTCACATGTCGGCGAGAGAGATCTGGAGACGGTTCCCAGGGATGTTGATAAATTTGACTTCCCCAGCTTCATCCAATGTCTTCAATTCAATCCAATCCTCAATGTACAAGCTCGGTCCGCAGGAAATGCATCGATTTCTCCTTTTTTTTTTTCTTTTTTTCCGATTGGACTAATGGTGAAGATAGTGATTTCATAATCCTCAGTAGTGCTTTCTACATAGTTAATCATCATATATAAGGCTTAGAAAATTTTCCAACTTGTTCTCTGTTGTATTTTTTGGTTAAGCGCATGAGGTCCAACGGAAAAAAAAAAAAAAAACGCAAGGAGATTCTACCCTAATCTAGCATATATACTTTACCACTGACTTTCAGTGACCATCGCTATCACCCAAAAATTACCCTAGCTTTTGCTTCGAGATCATTGGTGGTTGTTATTGACGTTGATGACTGCATTACAAGGTACTACTACCATGGCTCTTTGAACTTCAAACTCATTTATCATCAAGATTTGAAAGGTTTCTTGATGAGGGAAAGAACCGACATATCAAAATTCAATAACAAACTATTGAATATTAATGACGTGTCCAAGCAACACAGCAATCACCTCCTATGCAGGCAAAACAGTATCAAAAGTTTCATCTGGTATCCAAACTAGGATGTTTCCCTTGGTATCAATGCAATGTGTGACATCCTGATTTTCGAGTTTGATTTCGATGAGATGAAATGGGCTTTTCATCGACGTGTTTATAGCATTTTTCTCTGAGTTGGTCACTCACGAGTTAACTAGCCTATCAAGTGAAGCCGTTAAGGAATCTAAACGCAATAGACATGAGAATTCGACCAAGAATTGACTGCTCGACTGTGCTAATCTACAAGGGTCATTATGGCACCGACAAAATCAATCAGAGACCGGAGATAGGTTGATTTGATAGAGATATGTAATTAGTGTGTGGGTGATTCCACCTAATTGCAAATTTTTTGTCGAACGGCACTAGACCGATTTTTCTGTCATTTTTGTACCCTATGTCTGTATTTGAAATCTCGAGATTTTCACGACAATCGAGAGTTGCCAATGTGTCAAAGATGTACATTGTGGCTCAAAAATAATCAATCACGGGTCAATTGCATTAAAAATTCATAAAAGCTACCTGGTAGATTGGGACGCGCTAAAATCATGTCGAATTGAAATTAACCACGAAATTGAGCTCGATTTCAGAAATTGAAAGTTTGGTCGTGTTAGAATGTCTAACAAGGGAGTAGGGGGTAAAAAAGCCCAAGTAGTCAGCAAGGAGCCATTGTTGTGGGCCATAGCAGCCCAATCCGCAGCAAAGTTAGCCTCTCGTCGGCAAAACCTAACACACGAACGAGTGAGACGAGGGAGCAGAGCAGTAGCTTTGGCGATCAGGGGTCTGACCTCCCATGGCGATGCTTCAAGATCTCGCACCGCTTCAACCAGCACAAGACAGTCAGACTCGATTATAAGAGGATTCGTATTCTTGTTGGCGTTTATCAAGTGATGTAGGGCGATACTCAGAGCCTGAACCCCCACCTGCAACGCCGAAGACGCAGGTACTGTTTTCATGAATCCTTCAATCAGAGTACCAGTTTGATCACGACAAAGATAGGCGACTGATCCATTGGTGCTTTCTGGCTGAAAAGCCCCATCGATATTAATCTTCAGGACTCCTGGATTTGGGGGCCTCCACGATGTGTTGGGATCTAGACGTCTTCGTGCTGAACCGACCCCATGGACAGGAACGGAGACTATATCAGCCGTGCAAACTTGGCCAAGTGCTACAGCAACAACGTGAAAAGGATCAGGACTCTGTTGGTAGAAAATGGATTGATTGCGTGACTTCCAGATCTGCCATAATAGTGTGGCGAGCAGCTCCAAACCAGGTAAGGTCTGCCTTTTGGCAAAGAGATTAACAATCCACTCCTCTATGCGATGAATATCTGTGGGTAATATAGAAACATTGATTTGAGGGTGAGACCAAACCTGTGAGGTCCATGGGCATAATAAAAATAAATGTTCCAAAGTCTCTAGTTGCTTTGTTGAGCAGAGGGTATAGATAGGATTAGCACTAATGTTCCTACGAAATAGGTTGTCCTTAGTGGGCAAGGCATTCTGGCATAAAGATCAAAGGAAAAGTTTAATTTTGGGAGTGATCTGGAGTTTCCAGATTTTTTTTCCAAAGGTGCTGTGGTGGTTGATATGATGAAGATTCTCTGTTTAAGTTAGTAGTAGACGCTGCCTGTCGAATAACACTATAAGCACTTTTCATAGTAAACGCACCTTGAACTATGCACAGCCAAATGATCTTATCTGCCATATAATGAGGTCTGATAGGGATCTTAAGTATTTCTGCTATAGTCTCACCATAAAAAAGATGTTCTAGTAAAGTCATATTCCATAGGTTAGTTTATGTATCAATCAGATCAGTAACTTTTTCAGGTTCTTGAGGAGCAGCTATTCCTCTTATTTTACCTTTAGGAAGCCAGCGGTCCTCTCGAATCTTTATGCTAGTTCCATCTCCGACCGACCATTGAATTGTTGATAAAATGGAATCCCATCCAATGAGTATGCTCTGCCAACCCCAAGAAGATCGAGTACCTTTTGAGGCAGTTAAGAAATCATGAGAGTGGAAATATAGACCTTTAAAAAGTTTGCCCCATAAAGAAGTAGGTTGCTGTATTAGTCGCTAGGCCTGTTTACCTAACATGGCTTTATTGAAAGCCACTAGGTCTCGAAACCTAAGTCCTCCCAATTCCTTTCCAGTCTTCAGAACTTCCTAGTTTTTCCAATGGATTCCGGATCTTCGGCTATCATTTTGCCACCAAAAATGTGCAATCTTCTTTTCAATGGACTTGCAAAGCGAAATAGGGATTTTAAAAATTGACACAGTGTATTATGGGATTGCCCGTACAACACTTTTTATAAGAATCTCCTTACCACCCTTAGAAATGAGACTTTCTTTCCAACCATCAAGTTTGGCATTAACTTTCCTAAGTATCCAAGCAAACATATCTCGTTTAGATCTTCCCCAGTCCGACGGGATACCAAGGTATTTTCCGATTTTTACTAGCACCGTGATTCTGATTTCCTGTGCTAAGTTATCCTTAAGTCTGTTAGGGCAGTCTTTACTGAAGAAGATGCCCGACTTATTCCGGTTGATGGCCTGCCCCATAGCAAGACAATACTGATTTAGAATGTTGGCTAGTTCTTGGCATTCCCGTACTGACCCATCTAGAAAGAATATAGCGTCATCGGCAAAAAAAAAAAAAAATATTGAGTCAGAGTTGGACACCACCTGTTTAGTTGGATGCCCTTAAGGTTTCCCATATGGAGAGCTTGATGGATGAGAGTAGTTAGCACATTCACCATTAGAATAAAAAGATAGGGTGATAAAGGATCTCCCTGTCGAATTCCTCGTGTTGGGTGGAAGTAAGTTAGTTGTTCCTTGTTAAATTTGACACTTATGGAAACGATAGTAATGCACCGCATGAGGCACTCAACCCAAGTAGAATGGAATCCTAACATGAGTAGATAGTTTTTGAGAAAATCCCACTCAGCTTGGTCATACGCCTTTTTCATGTCCATCTTGACAACAGCCTGAAATTTTCTCTTTCTAGTTCTCGTATTGAGCTGATGTAGAATCTCCTACACAATTAAGATATTGTCTAATATTTGACGGCTACTTACAAATGCACTTTGTTCCATAGAAATGATGTCAGGAAGGAAAGGTTTTAGTCGGTTGGCTAGCACCTTGGAAATTATTTTATATGCATAATTACAAAGACTAATGAGTCGGTATATCTAGACATTCTGGGTTAGGGACTTTTGGTATGAGTGTGATAATGGTTTGGTTTAGTTCCGAGGGCATCAAGCTGGATTGAAAAAATTGCTACACCGAGGAAAAAACTTCATCTTCTAAGATGTCTCAGTGATGTTGGTAAAAGAGACCATTGAAACCATTAGAACCTGGGGCTTGAGTTTTCCCCAACTCGAAAGCAGTTAGTTGAACTTCCTCTCGAGTAACAGTTGAAATAAGTTGCGTATTCATATCATTAGTCACGACACACTCACATTTATCAAGAATCGGCCCATAGTCACCATAGCCTTCTGATTTATAGAGCTTAGAGAAGAATTCCATCGTCATTTCCTTGAGGAGTCAATCATCTCTAACCCATCTTTGGTTATCATCAAGCAGCATCCTGATTTTGTTTTTGTTTTTGCGTTGAATAGTAGTGTTATGAAAGAACTTAGTATTTTTATCACCCCATCAGAGCCAATTGGTCCTAGATCTCATCGCCCAGTACTGTTCCTCCTGCTGCCAAGCGTTGTGTAGCTTACCTTTCAACTGACTAATGAGCTGTTTGTCATAGGAGCTGTGGGTCTAATTTGTTAACGATTGTAGTTGCTGCTGTAGAGTTGCTATCTGTTCATTTGCTCTAGAGAAAGTGACTCTACTCCACTTCAAAAGAGCTCAACTGACCCGTTTTAATGTGTTTGGTAGGTCATAGCCCTTAGCTCGAGCTGAAGACCAAGCCACTTCGATGACGTCCTGACAAGCTTGATTCTGCAACCAGTAAGCTTTGAACTTGAAGGTCTTGCCGTTGCTACGTAGTCTGGCATCAATATTAAGCACCAAAAGGCTGTGGTCTGAACCCACTGCTGGTAAAGGGAAGACTTTAGCCTTAGAGAAAGTGATCCTCCAATTCCAGTTGCAAAGAACCCGGTCCGACCTCTCTTTAACCACGTCATCCCCCTCTCGGTTATTCATCTAGGTAAACGCGCATCCCTTGTTTTCGATATCCATCAGTGCACAATCATGTAGGACTTCTCTAAAGGATTGCATTCGAGAAAAATCAAAGGGTCTCTTATCTACTTTCTCCCATTGATAGGTTATTTCATTGAAGTCTCCCGCACAAACCCAAGGTAAAGAGTTGATGGATGCGATTCGTCGGAGTGCTGTCCATAAGGGTTGGCACGAGTGAAGAGTAGTTGGTGCATATACACAGGTCAGTCGCATAGTGATTCCTCTCCCTATCTCTGTACATATGGTGTCGATAAAGTCTTGAGTAGTTATTTCCACCTGTAGAGATATATGAGAATGCCAAAACATGGCCAAACCTCCAGCTATGCCTATTGGATTAATGATATGAGAGTTAGTAAACTGCAGTTTTCGCTGAATTCTTGAAAGAACTAGCTCTCTATTCTTTGTTTCCATCAAAAAGATCACATCCGACTTCTCTTTGGCCACTAGGGCCTTTAGGGCTTGAATCGTCAGGGGAAAACCAAGTCCCTGACATTTCCAACATAGGAGCTTCATTTTGCCACCGATGGCTTTTTCGGGCAAGCCACCTTAGCCCAGTTCCTAACTTCATTAGCCATTAGGATCGGAGTATCCAGTAGTTGAGTGTCTTCAAAACACTCAAAGCCGTGAGAGCACAAGTCGTAAGGGTTGTACCTTTTGATTTTCTTTGTTGTCCCTGTTTTAGTAGCTAGACGAGAGGGTTTTGCTCTCTTGGTATTCACAGCTGCTATTGTTTTATCTCGATATCCTTTGTGCATAACAGGTACATGAATCAGTGCACCTTCTGCAGTAGCCATCATGGGATGGGGCAAAGCAATAGAGTGATGCTTCCGAACTACAGCATCCACTGCTTCTACAAGAGGTATGTGTTGTTGCATTGGAAAGCTTGTTTCTATTGCTGTGATAGAAATGCTTGAGTCCTTTTCAAGAGGGGCATGTTGGATACCTTTCATTTTTGATGAGACAGGGATCAAATAAGTAGTCACTACATTCCTTTTCTCTATTCCTTCTTGACGACCTTCCCTTTCAGTGACTTTTTCAGTA